>CM044446.1:68906641-69054077 GCA_024363595.1 Xenopus borealis | reverse complement strand
GATTTGGAACAACAGATCCAAAATGCTTACCTCTGTGGTAGATGTGAGCAAATTGTCACTGGAGCCTCAAGTTAGAGCACTAGAGGAACAAATTGCTACACTGCGGTCGATTGACAATCTTGAAAGGAGTCTCTTGCTCACTGAGCAGGACCTAGCGGGGTCAGATAATTTGGGGGGGAACAGAACAGCAGCAGGAGTTTGAGGCAGCTAGCTGCATGACAGTTAGGAAATCTAAGGTGGGCAAAAGGAAAAGGGAGACTGATCCTGGGTTTATACATCCCAACAGCTTTGCCAGATTGTGTGAAGATGATGGGAGTGTGAACTCTGGATTGGCAATTCTAGATGGGGCTGACCTCACTAACAGATGGGAGACCAGTTTCTCTAGTAGTGGTGGGGAGGAGAGCAGAGTCAGGCCTAAATAGATTGTGGTTGTAAGGGATTCAATTATTAGGAAAGTGGATAGGGTAATCTGTCATCCGGATCGCTACAACCGAACAGTTTGCTGTCTACCTGGTGCCAGGGTTCGGCATGTGGTTGATCGGGTAGACAAATTATTGGGTGGGGTTGGGCATGACCCAACTGTCTTAGTACATATCGGTACTAATGACAAGATAAATTGTAGATGGAAGACCTTAAAGAGTGAGTTCAGGGATCTAGGCTCTAAGATAACGGGAAGGTCTTCCAATGTAATTTTTTCGGAAATTTTACCTGTGCCATGTGCAAGTTAAGGGAGACAGCGGGAGCTTAGGGAGTTAAATGCGTGGCTCAAGTCTTGGTGTAGGAAGGAAGGGTTTGGGTTCCTAGAGCACTGGGCTGATTTTTCCTTGGGGTACAACCTATACAGTCATGACAGATTGCACCTCAATGGAAAGGGGTCCACTGTGCTAGGGAAAGAATGGCAAAGAGGTTGGAGGAGTGTTTAAACTAGGCAAGTGGGGGGTGGGTGAGAGAAAGAATTATGGGGAAGCTGGGGTAGAAGGGGTAGTGGGATTAGTAAGGGGTCATGGGGGAGGAGTGAGGGCGACATACAGTTTACCAGCTAAGGAGGTCCCTCTGTTACAAGTAAAACAGACTAATATTAACTTAACTTATAATTCCCCTCAAAGTAATGTACATTTAAAAAGTAAAAGTAGTAACCTCCGCTGTATGCTGGCAAATGCATGAAGTTTGTCAGGTAAAATGGGAGACCTAGAATTGATTGCATGCTCTAACAATTATTATATAATTGGTATCACTGAGACTTGGTGGGATGAAACCTGTGAATCGACTGTGACTTTAAATAGTTAGAACCTTTTTAGGAGGGTCAGAGGGATTAGAAAGGGGAGAGTAGTGTGTTTGTATGTAAAGCCTGAATTAAACTCCAAAACGAAAAAATTGACAAATGCCAGCTCAAGCCCAATTTGTATATATATATGTAAGTAAAAGCTCACCCTCTGAAATAAATGACCCGGGTGTGAATACCCCGAGTCCAGCACTTTGGTGGATGCAATGCCAAATAGGAAATTAAACACGATGCTATTCAAAGGATAGTATAACTCACCAAATCCGTTCAATGGCTCGGGTGCAGTGCCCCAAGCCCGTAGCCCAAGCAGAATCCAATGGTCAAAAGAATGCACACACTCCTGCAGCCAGACGGTGAGGTAAAATATCAGCTTTATTCCATTCAGTTAAAAGTTAGCGTCCTAAGCCTGAATTAAAGCCATGCACTAAGGAAATAACCATTATGGGCACTGGTGAGGGTTTGGAATCACTCTGGGTAGAGATTTCGACTGAGCATAAAGTTACAAAGAAAATTTGCATTGGTGTATGCTATAAACCACCTCGTATAAGTGACGATTATGAAGTCCAGCTACTTTTACAGACAAAAGTGGCTGCACAACTAGGTCAAGTTATTATTATGGGTGACTTCAATTATCCGGACATTGAATGGGGTAATGGGGTTGCCAAGATAGATAAAGCTAGTAGGTTTGTAAATATGCTAAACGACAACTTTTTATCCCAGCTCATTCAAGAACCTACTAGGAATAACTTTCTTTTTGATCTTGTAATACCTAATAATACTGAACTCATCTTTAGCATTTGTGTGGGTGAGCATTTAGGAAATAGTGATCATAGCGTGGTCTCCTTTGAGATTCTGTTGCAGAGGCAACTCTATAAGGGAGTAACTAAAACATTGAATTTCAGGTGTGCAAACTTTGACAGTATAAGAGCATCTATGCAACATATTCAGTGGGAAATGCTTTTCACAGGGTTAAACGCTGAACAAAAATGGGAAGTCTTTAAAATTCTGCTTAATAAATATACATGTCGGTATATTCCGCTTGTAAGCAAGGAACATTGTTGCAAAGCAAAACCTTTTTGGTTCAATAGAAGTGTTGGTGTTGAGGTGGGTAAGAAAAGACATGCTTTTAAGGCTTTCAAGTTAGCTGGGACAGCCGAATCATTTATAAGGTACAAGAAGGCCAATAAATCATGCAAAAAAGCTATCAGGCAAGCTAAAATCGATAAGGAAAAGTATATAGAGATAAGCAGTAAAAAGAATCCAAAATTATTTTTTAAATATATTAATAGTACAAAATTGAAACAGGAAGGGGTAGGACCTTTATTATCAGAGGGGAGGTCAGCTGGTTGTTGTGAACAAGCAAAAAGCTCAGATTCTGAATGCATACTTTTCGTCTGTCTACACAAATGAGGAACCAGCTAATGAAGGTTTCCTTATTAATAGTCCCAATTCTAATAATACATCTAATGATGCATGGTTTACACATGCTGAAATGCAAAAGAGACTAGAACATGTTAAGATAAACAAAGGTCCAGGGCCAGATGGGATTCATCCCAGGGTAATTAACGAGCTTAGCTCTGTTATTGCCAAACTTCTCTTCTTAATTTTTCAGGATTCATTGAGGTCTGGCATGGTGCAGAGAGACTGGCGAATTGCTAATGTGGTGCCGCTATTCAAAAAGGGATCCCATTATCTGCCTCAAAACTATAAGCAGTCTGATGTCGGTGGTAGGAAAGCTTTTCGAAGGATTAATAAAGGATAGGATACTGGACTTCATAGCAAAGAAGAATACTATGAGTCTGTGCCAGCATGGTTTTATGCGTAATAGATCTTGCCAGACTAACTTGATTTCGTTTTATGAGAAGGTAACAGGGACCTCGATTCTGGGATGGCTGTGGATGTGATTTACTTAGATTTCGCTAAAGCATTTGATACTGTGCCACACAGAAGGTCACTGGTTAAATTAAGGAATTTTGGCCTGGAAGATAGTATTTGTAACTGGATAGAGAACTGGCTAAAATATAGACTACAAAGAGTGGTGGTAAATGGAACATTTTCTATTTGGACCAGTGTTGTTAGTGGTGTACCGCAGGGCTCTGTACTGGGTCTCTTGCTTTTTAACTTGTTTATTAATGACCTGGATGTGGGCATTGAAAGTATGGATTCTATTTTTGCAGATGATACTAAATTGTGCAGAAATATAGGTTCCATGCAGGATGCTGCCACTTTGCAGAGTGATTTGTCTATGTTGGGAAACTGGGCAGCAAACTGGAAAATGAGGTTCAATGTTGATAAATGCAAGGTTATGCACTTTGGCAAAAATTATATAAATGCAAGTTATACACTAAATGGCAATGTGTTGGGAGTTCCTTAAGTGAGAAGGATCTTGGGGTTTTTATAGATAACAAGTTTTCTAATTATGGGCAGTGTCATTCTGTAGCTACTAAAGCAAATAGGGTTCTGTCCAGCATAAAAAAGGGCATAAACTCAAGGGATGAAAACCTAATTATGCATCTTTATAGATCCCTAGTAAAACCTCATCTGGAATATGCAGTGCAGTTTTGGACTCCAGTCCTTAGGAGGGATGTAAATGAGCTGGAGAGAGTGCAGAGACATGCAACTAAACTGGTTAGAGGAATGGAAGACTTAAATTAGGTTAAATGAGGGTAGACTGTCGAGGTTGGGGTTGTTTCTCTGGGAAAAAAGGCGCTTGCGAGGGGACATGATTACACTTTACAAATACATTAGAGGACATTATAGACAAATATCAGGGGACCTTTTTACCCATAAAGAGGATCACCGCACCAGAGGCCACCCCTTTAGACTAGAAGAAAAGGACTTTCCATTTGAAGCAGCATATGTGGTTCTTCACAGTGAGGACAGTGAGGTTGTGGAATGCACTGCCGGGTGATGTGGTGATGGCTGATTCAGTTGATGCTTTCTAAAGGGGCTTGGATGATTTTTTTGACAGACATAATATCAAAGGCTATTTTAATACTAAACTTTACAGTTAGTATAGCTATAGGCATATATGGTTTGTGTGTAGGGGTGTGTGTGTATGCTGGGTTTTAATTTGGAGGGGTTGAACTTGATGGACTTAGTCTTTTATTGTACCAGGACAACATTCCTTAATTTAATCAGTAACCTGTGTGGTACAGAATCAAATGCTTCAGCAAAATCTAAGCTGATCACTGCACTGACACTGTCTTAGTTTCAGTTCACCTGTTCCAGACCCTTTGCTTTTCACATGTTCTAATCTCTTTTGAATTTTCTCCTTGTTAAACCAGTCATCAGTGGTTATTATTAAATTTTTAGAACGGGTTCTATTAAAAAGGAAACCTTCTTTTGCTTATTCGTCAGTTGCGTACAAATGAAAAATAACACTGGAATATATCTGCCTTTTTACTTTTGTTTTCAACCAATTGATCTCCCTCTTTCTTGCTTTATTTCCTTTTACAAAAAATCATCTTTAGCCTCTTAGGTATTCTTCAGAAAAGACATTGAATTGTTGTGATCTAAATTAGTGTTCCAGAAGATATCTGCAAAATGTATGCAATCAGGGCAATGGTTACACAACTTGTTTCGGGACAAAATCCTTTATCAATGGTACAGCAGTAAGCTGCTCTTTTTTTGTCTTTTGATGTTAAGCCCGGGTGCAGCACTGAGCACCTTCAAGGCAGTAAGCACATATTTTCACTTTATTGTACAGCCCACTATACCTATTTAATTGGATCTAGATTTATAAGTGCCCTTGTATGGTAACAAGAATTAACCACTTGCCCATTAAGAATTAACTCTTGCCCATGTAGTGGTTCACTTGGGCAATAGCTTGGGCTTTAACTTCGACAAAAAGTACTTTATACTGTAATGTCAATATACAAAGAAATGTTCCGTTTTTGATAATCACCAATTGCTTCTTTATATTAACACATCTAATTTCATTTGCTTACTTTTTATCATGTACTATCTTACCCCTTTTTATTTTATCATGCCCTATCTTACCCCTTTTCCAGTTTTAGTCTGGTTTCATTTAATTTCCTTACTTTTTCTCATGCCCTATTTTTACACCTATATCTTACCTCAGTATTCAGATATGATGAAACAGTAAAATCCCCTTTAAAACACTTTTTTTTAACACTGAGGGGCAGATTTATTAAGGGGCGAAGTCAAAACTCTCAAATTTGAATTGCAAATTATCCAGACTCAATTCAAGTCTTAATTCGAACTTGAATTTCAAGATTTATCATACTCTGGCCCTTTAAAAACTCAAATTTGATTAGTCAATGGGAGAAATCCAGGGATGGATTAGGTGATGTTTGCAGCCTTCGAATAGAGTTTTTCTAACTGAATTAGATTTGAGTTTTTGGGTCAATTCAATTCATCCGAGCTGATAAAATTTGACTTTATCGATACATTTATAATTTCTAGGAGTTTGTAGGAGTTTTAAAAAACTCAAATGGATTCAAAATTCAACCCTGACAAATGTGCCTCTGATCAAAAATCCTGTTCTCCAGAGAAAATGGTTTTACCGTTCATGAACCATGTCATGAAATCATGGCAAAATCAATGCTGTTACAGTTGAAAATGGAAACTTGTCTGTGAAATATAATACTTTCTGCTGAAATAGTTTTCGATTCAGCTTCTAGCTGATCAATCAAATGACAAAAATGAACATACATCTGAGACCATCTCCAGGTTTTCCAGAAAAACATGCTTCTGAAATAAATCTCAGGACTTGTACTGCTCTTCATAGTTCCCAACATCATTAGAATTCTTAAAGTGGACTCGTCACCCAGACACAAAAATCTGTATAATAAAAGTCCTTTTCAAATTAAACATGAAATCCAATTTAAAAATTTTATTTAAGCATTCATAGCTGTTTTAAGCTCATTTAAAAATCTCAGCTGTCAATCAAATATTGTCTGCCACTCCTCTATGCCTTAGCCATAGAGGCGGGGCAGATAATTACTTTCACTTTCCATTCAGCACTTCCTAGATGCCACTGCTCCCCACACATTCCCCCAGTTCTCTTAACCATTTAATTGTGTAGCCAGGACATGGGGATAGACATTGGGTCCCCATTCTGGTGCACAAACAAGGAATTATAGGAGACCAAAAACATTCTTTATGTCTGTTAGATTATAAAATATCAGTAGTGCTTCATTAAATGATTTCTGTGTTATTAGAGGATTAGACTTTTATTATAAAGATCATCAGAATAATTATTGTAAGATGTGCCAGGAGATTGGCAACATCTCTTACCTCCCGGCACATCTCTTCCAGGTTGCGCACTTGTGCATGTCATTCCCCAGTGACGTTTGCTATTGACGCCATGCATGTGTCGTGATGCAGAGTGTCATGATGTCACTTAAAGGTGCCAAATTTGAATTTCTGCCACCACAACTGCTTTAAAAGGGCAGTTTTCCATTTTGAATATGCCCAAGCAGGTTGCAGTTTTCTGATCCTGCCTAAGCTTTGTAACTATTTGTGAATTCCTGGTTTTTGACTCTTTTTACCTGACTCTAGACTTCGATTTTTACCTTTCTGCCTTGAACTTTTGCCTGACTTCAACTACATCTTTTATTCAACCCTGCTGGTACCTCGCTTATGATTTTTCCACGATCTTCCTTATTGTATTCAGCAGCAGAAAGCCCGGGGCCCCAAAAGGGCGTCGGTGAACACCGGATCCATCAGGGTTCACCTGTGCGTCCACAAGGTACAGTCACTGACCAAGGTTCCTGACAATGTGGTTGTTACAATTATCTTCCAGAAAGATTTCAATACCCTTTCACAGAGTTTATAATTTATATTGTTGTGGCCACAAAAGTCACTGATATTGGCCAAGGATTTGAATAACACTTGTAGCCGTTTAACTGGTATTTTTCTTATCAAGTACATTTTATTGTTCACATTTATAAACTCCAAAGCATTTATGACATGGTTTTCCCAATTTCTTGCAAATTAAGCCTAAAATGCTTTTGCAAGATAACAAACCTTGAATATTATTTAAATAGCATTTCCATGTTTGCTACCAGTGTAGAAGTCTACATTTTATGTCTGCTAATACCCCTAAAAAGTTGTAAATATGTTTCCTTTTTTCTTTAATATTCCGTGCATATAAGGAGCTCAATAAACCTATACAGAGCTCTATAACTTGTAGAGTTATATTAAAAAAAAGACTAGTTATTCAATATTCCCTTGTCAGTGTTAATGTAAGTAAAATATTATTTGACATAGTACGGTGGAGGCTGTCATCATTAAGCTAGAAGGAATTTTCATGCCTGAGTTAATGGCAAATCATTTTGCATTTGCATAATTGTAATAAAATATATAAGCTAGAAATTATAGCAGAGAAAAGCAATAATATGTTATATTAAATATTTAACTTAGCTTGTCAATGCAATGAGGAGAAATTCATTAAAACTTATAAAATCTGTGTTCCAGCTTTTGAAAAATAAAATATAAATAGATTTGTGGATAAGTTTCCTAAATTAGGTCATTTCTGTATGACTGAATGAACTAAATGAATGATACTTAGAGAAAGCATATGTAAAATATAGATGGCCTACAGTTTTCTAGTGGTTCATATAAATAATAAAAATAACAATGATATTTACAGAAAGCAGCCCAAAACCTTTCCTGGTAAGGCCCATGTGCATGGTCAGTGGAGTAACTAGATGTTACTGGGCCCCATAGCAAATTAATTATAGGACCCCTCAACATATCCAGAGATTTTTACCAATATATATTGAAATCGCTCATCAATTAGAGCCTCAATGGGACCACTATACTGCCTGGGCCCTCCTGAAGCCGGTGGGTCTGCTTCCTCTGTAGTTACACCCCTGTGCATGGCCATATTCCTTCTTTGAGTTTAGGAATAGAACTACCTCAGGATGCAGGGTAGCAGGGCAAATGTAGCTTGCATTTGAGGCATTGGCACTTGAAGTATTGTAATAATCGAGTGCCAAATTATATAACATTTCTATTTTTTTGCTCACTTAAAGGGGTGGTTCACCTTCAAGTTAACTTTTAGTATATTGTAGAAGGGCCAATTCTAAGAAACTTTTCAATTGTTCTTCATTATTTATTTTTCATAGTTTTTTAATGATTTGCAATTTTCTTCTGTTTCTTTGCAGCTTTCAAATGGGGGTCACTGACACCATCTAAAAACAAATGCTCTGTAAGGTTACAAATGTATTGTTATTGCCACTTTTTATTACTTATCATTCTATTCAGTCCATCTCCTATTCATATTCCAGTCTCTTATTCAAATCAATGCAGGGTTGCTAGGGTAATTTGTACCCTAGAAACCAAATTGCTGACACTGCAAACTAAAGAGCTGCTGAATAAAAAGCTAAATAACTATAAAACCACAAATAATAAAAAATGAAAACCAATTGCAAATTGCCTCAGAATATCACTCTCTACATTACACTAAAAGTTAACTCAAAGGTGAACAACCCCTTTAAAGGTTATCGCAGGTAGCAGCATCATTTGGCTATTCATTGATTTAATAGTGGATTTTTTTTTTTGTTGATTTTTTTTTCAACAAATACTTACTCAAGCCTTAGAAAGTATGAGCACAATGTTTCAGTCACATATATTAAACATCTTTATACTTCACTGCATATCCTCAAACAGAATATTTGCAAGAAGGTCAACACTGCTCTCGTCAACTTAAGTTAGTCCATAATAACTTCATGCTTCCCTTCCCAGTCATATATCTTTGATCACAATATGTCATGTGCACAGTCCTAATTGTTTGACCCGTGTCTCCAAAGACACAATTGGATCATCAATATCTTAAGTATAATCTGTGTGGCCAGTTAACTATTAAGCTATTGCACGCAGTTAGTCTAAAGGCTTTTGAGTGAAACACTTATATGAACAGAAAGGGATGAAAAGTATAAAGGAGCTGTTGGTCATATTTTCATTGCATCCTTTCTATTACACCACTAGAACTACTGTTGATAGATGATTTTATTTGCCTGGGGCGGTTTTTTCCTGTTTTTGGATGCCCGCGTCCAAAACGAGACGCCGGTGACGTTTCATGAATTTTTTGCTGTTTCGATGAAGCGAAACTCCCCAGTTCCGCACATCACTACTATTGTTCCCTTTTTACACATTGATTTCTTTCATCTTCATTGTTTGCAAAAAGGGCCCTTTTTATGAACTAACATTATTTATTTATTTATTTGCAGTCTGAGTATGAATTGTATGTAATTTGCATTAGGTATTAACAAATCAGAAGGGTATCCTTACAGTAAAACTTTCCTAACTTTCTGAAGTCGGCACACTTTTGATAACATTTATCAAATATCATACATACTGCAGGTATGATATGTTCAGGACCTGTGGATTTCCAAATGACAGATTTTTTCTGTAATTTTGATACCTTATGTCTACTAGAAAATCAAATAAACATAAATAAACCAAATAAGCTGATTCTGCTTTCAATTAAGATTATTTATATCTTACTTTGCATCAAGTACAAGGTACTGTTTTATTACCACAGAGAAAAAAATAATTTTTACAAACCTGGATTATTTGGACAAAATGGGGTCTATGGGAGATGGGTCCATCTGTATTTCTCAAGTCAGCCTTTACTAAATCTGAAACTTATTCTATCACATTCTGATTATTTTAGAAACATTATCTGGCAAAAATAGTAGAACCTGATGTTTCTATCTGTAATTTTTCATAACTGGTCCAAAAGGTTTCCTAGAAGTTTACTGGCTGTGTAACAACTTTTTTCTTTTCATCCTGATTTTAAAAAAAACAGGATTCATAACGGAAAGATTGCTAAATAAATTGGAGAGCAGTATTGTAGTGAATCATCTGCTCAGGTACACCTATTAATTGTGCTCAAGCAGCCTCTGGACAATAAAAGGAGTCTTTATAGAAATGGGTTAGACATACACTTGAAAAGAAAAAAAATCAACTTCAGTGTTGTGCTGGATCTCTGCCCCTGTCTGTGGCTGACTGTGAAATAAGGGAGAAAAGATAAAGAAGAATAAAACAAGGTTTCATACTGTTTAACTACTTGTGCTTTTATTAATGGAGTTTGGCCAAGCAATCATACTCTAGCTAATCATGATTTGCTTTTCTGATTGTTGGCATGCTGCCAAAGGGTTTATGAATGGCAGATGGGCCATTAGTCAAGTTATAGATATGACTGTTTGGTGAGAAAGCTTAATGGTTTATTATGCGATAATGCTCAGGGATTCATGAATAATGACTGAAATTATTGTCTATATATAAATCATAAATTCAGCTAAAAAGCAACAACTCTGTAGCAGTTAAATGCTGAAGTAAGTTGAACCAATTTGTGATTAATTGGTTTGCATTTTGCACAGATATGAGATGGTGCCAGCCATAACAATCATCATTACTAGAATTGTCAGCTCTCATAGATGCACTATTTATCAAGGTGAGTAAAAGAAACAAATAAAAATATACCACCCATCACCATATCACACTGTGTAAAATACAGTATATTTCTTAAGACATGCTTTGATTTTCAGTGCACAAGAAGCCCATACTAAAATTTCAGTTTGAAAAGCATCAGTGACTTAAAAACTGCTGTGTTAAAAATTAGTCTTTTACTCCATTTCTAGAGACAGCTTATTGCACTGGAATTGTCTTGCCAAAAGAAGTTTCTCTCATTGATTTGAACAGGTTACATTAGGGTTGTGGTGGTTTAAATTTGTAGCATCTAGTGATGAGTGAATCTGTTCTGATTTGTCTAAACTTTATATAAACTGGCCAACTAAGACCGAAACATTTAAATGTGGCACACTGCCAAGGTGAAAGGCAATTAAAACTTTTAATTAAAAAAAATTTACATTTTGCCACCAACTTTCCTGTTTGACAGGCTAGCTGCAAAACTCTCAAAAATTCTCCTCCATTACCTTGAATAGTAATCACTTAAATCCACACAGTCATAGGCTCAGGGTGATTTTCGTGGTGGGAGAGAATTATAAAATGGCATTGCTAAAGTGAGGCAAAAAGTGAGTGAGTGGGTAGTAGTGATTTTTTTAGGCCTGTGCTTGTCATCTGTTGGGGGCACTGGCCAAATACTGTTGCCTTGATCGCCAATACAATTTGTCTCAGTTCCATCTGACAGTTTAGCAAAATTAATCAGCCCATGTGCCAGTTCAATTATAAACTGCAATGATTACTGTACTACAGAAAACAGGATACTGTTGGGAAAACAAAGAATTGTCAATAAACCATGGGATACTTTACATACTGCTATAAAGAATAAAATAAAATGGGTTTGATTAGTGGAACATTTTATATTGAAATATTTATTTTATTAAAATACCTCAGGCCCCTATTCTCCATTTTTACAATATCCATTAATGCTCTTAAAGTGTGCAGTATTGATGTATTGTCTCTTACAAAGAAGTATTCTCTTGAGAAAATCTCACAGTCTTTATTTTCCTCTCAGAAATATGTGACTACTAACTGTACTTCCAATATGCTCCCACCTTACAAGTGAATTCCCCATGTAGACCAGTAATACAAGGCAAGTTTACTAAAGTGTTTAATATATTTTTTGCCACAGAGTGGTGTACTAGTGGATATCAATGGGTAAGTCATCATCCTTGCTGCCTCCTTCCATTCATTTAATGTAGTCTTTATTGTCATAGGCAAAGTATAGATTACAGATAGCCCTCTATATGGATTCATTTTTTATATTTCTTGCAAACCAGCTACATGAGTCTGAACCAGAGGGTCCAATGGGTCCTCCTATATAATGGAATCATGATTTTATGTATGAGAGTTGTGATGCAATATAGTAAATATACATCAACTGGAGAGGTTAAAGGTTAAAGGTTGAGAACCTGCCCAGACAAATAAAGTCAATATCAATAATAACAGGAACTTTTTCTGGGGTATTGGCTAAGAAATAGATACGTTTTGGATGATAAATCATTTTAAATAAATGAATACGTGCCCAAATAAAAAGAGGTACTTTCTTCCACATTCCACCTCACTCAGCAAATTGAGTTAAGAATGGGATTCATAGATAGATTCATTTCAACATACCTACCATACGCCATCAAAACCTATATTCCTAGATACTTAAAACCATTGCTCCACCACAAATGCTGTACATTATACATGGAAACATTCTTATCACAGTTTCCAAATGGATTAACTACATACATTGCTGCCTAAAGCACTTTTCCTGGATCTTCTATAAACAATAAAATATCATCTGTGTAGTGTGAAAATGTTCTCCTGTACCGACTGATAATTCTTTAGTTCTGTGTAATTTTTGGAGTAGGGGCTCAATTGCTAATGCAAATAAAAGTGGGGAGAAGGGGCATCTTTGTCTGATCGCTAGTCCTAACACAAAAGATTGAGACAGTCCATTATTAACCCGGACCTGTGCAACTGGAGCTCTATACAATAACTTTATCCAGGCTTAAATTGGGACCATACCACAAAAGTCGAAGTACTGCCCACAGTACTCGATGGTATCAAACTCTTTGGCTGAATCCAATGAGGCAATAACCACTATTATAATGTTTACTTGCATTTTTGTATAGAGATTTCAGATGTTATAAGTTGTAGTCTTGCCTGGCATAAAACAAGTCTGCTCAGAGTTAATAATATTAGTTACTGCCATGACAGGCCTTACAGCTATAAATTAGTATCCACATTTAAAGGAGAAAAATGAAACACTTGGGGTGCCAAAAGTTAGGCACCCCAAGTGTTTGTAGAAGAAGAAGTAAAGAAGATTGTGGGCCTAAGCTTATAGTTTCTAAAGTGGCCTGCATAAAATCCCATTGGACACTATTGAAAGCTTTTTCAGCATCTGTTGATAAAAGCATTAGTGGTACCTGGTCTTTAATGCATCTATGTATTATCTATTGCTTGGAAAAAAACCTACCTGTTCTGGGTTAATTATGTAGGGGAGAATTAGTAGTCTCAGGGCCAATAATTTGGAGTATAATTTTGTGTCTGTATTAAATAAGAAAATTGCACAAGTCTGTATGCACAAGTGTCTAGGGAATCCTTTGGGACCCATTGGGGTTGTGATTATTCTTGGGAGGTGTCCCTATACCTGCAAATATATTTACCACCCAACATAATATTAATTTTATCCTTTTGAAGACATATATATATATATATATATATATATATATATAAAACATATATAATACATATAATAATATTGTACTGAACATTCAATTTGTATACACAGAGGGAGGGTAAAGATAGGGGGGATAGGGAGGGTATTGGAGTGAGGCGAAAATTCATTAAAACTGGAAAGTTGGAATAGTTAGGTTTCAGGGTGATTATATTTATCTGAAATCAGATTTTGGCTGTTCCCAGGTTTAAAGTAGGACTCAGCTTTGGCTTGGGGTTCAGACTAATCCTCCAACAACGATTCGAGATCTGTCAAAATCCCAAAATATTGCCAAAATTACTTTGGGGGAATATGTTCTAAAATATATATAACATATAAAATTATGATTTAGAATACAAATACTGTATCTTAGTTTTAGCCAAAGAAAACAATGCAATAAATCACAATAAGAGCATCATGTTTCTACCTGCATCCATGCAGAAATTGTCCTCAGTTCTCCTTCAGGGACATTATTATGGCAAGTTACATAAATAGTTTTAGGAATGAATTAGATCAATAGTCAAAATATTTATAACAATCCATTTACACATGTGAAATGAGAATGTGAATAAAAATATAAGCATTTTATGATGTTTCATTTTAAGGGAATAAAGGTATTATTTTAACTATTACTGTTGATATTCCTTTACATTTTTCTTTTCTTTTCTTAATAATCTATATATTGCCTATATTACTCCACTTCACCATAAAGTGAACCAATAACACTTTTGCCAAAAACATAAATGTAATTTCAGCTTAATGTTTGGGATGCAAACTAAAATTCCCTGGAGATAATTAGAAAATAAACAAATCTATTCAGGCATTGATGATTATTTTTCAATTAAAAAAAAGCAGATGGTGAAACAATTATACAGTATGAACACTTTATATGGTTGAACACATGTTCCTACTTAATGAATTAGCAAACTCTGCTATTTTTATTCCAGTCCTCCTATTAATAATGGGACCAAAATTAGATTTTCTTTGTCATTTATTAATTGAAAATACCCAAGATTTTAACTGAAATGACAATTATGAGTGGGAAAACTTTGTAATTTACTGTGCAAACCTATTGCTTCTAAATTTCTGCATTTACTCTTAAATACAATTGTTTATATAAATAAACTTTTTTCATATTTGTCTTTTAGCTCTAGCATTTGATAAGAAAATTATGAGAGGGAAATATTCAGAGATCAGGTTGCTCAGTGGAGTGGAGTGACAACACACACAAACTTTTTTTTCTGTTCACCGTTTTAAAGGTTTTGGTCTTCTGTGTTTCTGTTCTCTAACCTCTGGGTGGATAATTGATAATTACTGAGAGATTAATTGCAATGGATTGATAGCTATCAGTGATTCTTATTACCATGACAGTCAATTGGATTAAACTGTCAAGTATTCATCGGATTTAAATAATTAGTAATAATTTCCAGGAAAGGGGATTCAGTCAATATTGATATCAAATCCACAGAAAATTTGTAAAACTGAAACAATGCCTGAAATCAAACTTGTCAATCATCTAGGGGACTAAGCGACCTGCAAGACAAAGTTATATAGTATAGATGCAGCCTCTTGGATTTGTGTGTTAAATGCTAATTGAAGGAACTGTGTTATCTAAAGTTATCTTAACTCATTTAACCTTTTCCTTAGCATACCAAAGCACCATTGTTCACAATAATTAACACTTTAATAAGATGGGATGCTGTGACACAATTTTCTGTGTTAAATGAGACAAGTGTGAAGTCTGAGTTAAGTTATTATGTGTCAAACATACAATCCAAAGTGGCTTCATCTGTATAACAGTTTTGATCAAATCACTGAATATTTATGCATTTCCCTATTCTGCTTGTGATATATCTGCCCTTTGCAGGCACTGGTTAAGGATAACTACCCAGGATAATACATTCACTCTGTCTAAAATGTATGCAATTGTAACCCCATTTTGACCATCCTCCTGTGCCATAGTATATACACCATTAAGTTCTTACCATCCACTGATCCCCTGTGCTAAATGAAAGAGTAATGGGTATTTCTCTGCATTGCAGTGCCTCCATGTAGTAGGATCCGTTGATACACCTACAGGTGCCCCACTAGGAAAAACATTATTACCCGCAATGTTGCATTAAAACAGTATAGCAATTTATATAAATGGAACATGCAAAGTAAAAAATATTTACACAATGCAATATAAATCTTCCCCCAGGACACAGTCCCACACTCCACTCCTGGTGGAAACACAGTCACAATCCCAAGAGCTCTTTACCCCAGGTAGCGCTCCCTGCCTCCTATACATCTCCTTTGGATTGTGTCAGTAGCTAACACATAGCAGGTTATCAAGCACAACCTGTCCACATCCAGGAAACATATGCTGGGATCCTTCCGATACCTTTCCCCGATCACTCACCGAGAACTCACACAGAACTGGTACTGGCAATGCCATTTCCGAAAGGTCAAAACTTACTGAAGACTCAAAAAGAACTGGTACATGCATCCACAGCACTCACAGAATTTTCAGGCTGACTCGAACACCCATACTGAGTGTCAGTACACCCAAGCCTTTTTCACTAAACTCCATCTTCAGGCATCTCTCTCTGGGCAATCTCAATCACTATTATTGGGGTCCCATTATCCCAGAGCCCACCAAGGGCAATACCACCCATGTAATTTCTCTCCATAGCCTCGGTGTTCTTGTGCTACCAGCACCCCAGCAAGAACAGTCACTCCATTCTCAGTATAAGTGAAAACAGCTGAACATTGAACACATGGCATCTAAGCTACATGGAAACGATACATCACAGTGACACCTTCTGGCCAAACCAGGAAATCTGTCGGGCACACTGCATTAGGGACAAAAGACTCACTCCCCCTCCCTTATCCAATTTAGATCCAGAACCTAGCTGGTCAAGTAGGGGATTTCCAGCCATTCAGTACTTTTAGGACCATAGGGGAACTTAACCGTATGGGTCCCTACAAAATGACGCACACATATTTTAAATATAAATGATGTCTATAAAAGGCAAAGGTGGACTATATGAATATAATCTTTCTGGCCTAATTGTATCATCAAACTTGAACCTCATTAGCAACAGTACTTCATATAGTGATACAAAAAAGTATTAATGTACATTAAAATGTATTGGTAATGCATCTATTGGTCATGTTAATTGTTTTTCACTGATCCACTTTTGTAAGTGCTACTTGAAGTTCCTAAATCTATTTTGCCAACCTGACTCTCTTTGTACAGATCATGTATAAAGAGGCATCCAGTATTTATTGGAGAATAGAGTGGGGTTTTAACATACCAAAGTCTGTGTGCTCATTCCCCAGACCTTTGCAGCTGGCAAAAACCCAAGACATGGAGATTGATGCAGTCACAAAGGTAGTTGATTTAATGAAAACACTTCTCAATATGCAGCCTCATGTGTTTTAATGCTATGTGGGCACTTAGTCAAATTATTTGTGCCTTGTGGGTATTTGTTGCTTTTGAAACTGTCAAAATGTGGACTACTACAGTTCATATATGGCAGCCCCTATTACAGACTCAGCAACAAAACACTGGCACACAGGAACAACTTGCAGGTTTTACCTGCAAGTTGTTCCTGTGTGCCAGTGTTTTGTTGCTGAGTTGGTTACTGAGGGAGGCCGAATCCCCTCTCGCTGTGCACCAGGTAATCGTTTTGGTTGGAGAGCCAGGGTGTGCGGGCTGAATAATTGAAACAGCCCCTATTACAGAAACATAGAGCTTGGATCAGTAATGTAGCATTGGGCAAATACTTTTATGACAAAAATATAAAGATCATGTAAGACAATGTAGCTATTGCTTTAATGTCTGGTTTCAGTATCTTTTAAGGGTGAATGTGGTTATCAATTGATCAGAGGCATTATGGATCACACTGCCCTACAACTAAGGGGCTCATTTACTAAGTCGAAGTGAAATTTCGAACAAAATTAGAATTTTTAAAGTTTGAATTTCTGAGTAAATTTGGGCTACTTAAATTATCGAATAGCCCAGAATTTGATTCGAAGTAGTTGCCCTTTAAAAATCCTTAAAGCTGCCGAATTGCCATTTTAGCCTATGGGGGAAGTCATAGAACCTGTCCTGAAAAATTTTCTAAGTTCCAGCAATTTCGAAGGATTTTACAGAGAATTGTTCAAATCATTTGATCGAATCGAACGATACCAATGATTTTTTTCTTCGATCACAAATGGACCTATTCAATCGAAATAGGTCCGAAAAATCGAAAAAGCCCTTTTTTTACTTCTAAAATTCGGCCCTTAGTAAATCTGCCCCTAAGAATATACTATAATATAGTCAAAATGCACACATAAAAACAGACTAGATAATTAACCCATATTATCACAAACAAAGGAAAGTTGTGCTCACCACTAAATTTTTTTAAAAACATTTATCAGGGGTGCAGTGAGGCTGTGACCACAAAATTAATACAGACAAATATAAGAGTTGCTCTGCACTCAACACATTATCAATATATTGAGAACATTGAGACATTTTGTTCCCTGAGCTACTAAAAAATGCCCCACCATATATATTGCCCTTATATTGCAATATATTTAAGCTGGCCAATAAAGTCAAAGTCATCCCCAGTAGGGCCAGTCCTGCACTCAACTTTCATTTAATTCTTCAAGAATTAAATTGCTTCATTATACATGTTATACATTTTACACAGGGATTAAGTTTTACCTGAAACTTACTTGCTCCTTTCAAGGTTTAAACTTCCAAACATTGTTGCCCTTTAACTAGCCACCACTGGGATCACATGACTATAGCTGTAAAGGGTGGGAGATACAACATGGAGCTGGCCACTGCTCCTGCATAAACTACAACAAACAGGGAAAGCTGTGCTCACCACTACATTTTTTAAAAAACATTTACCCATATATTAGCTGCCCTCAACAGACAAAATATCTGATATATTTATTAATGTTATTTAATAAATGGACTAAGTCCTCAAACTGTTTTTTGCATGTGTTCAACTCTGCATGACTCTTTTTTAGTGTTGTATAGTTGTGGTCTTTCGTTCTTTGAAATATGTATTCTGGCTTCACCCCTCTATTATACTGCACTATTATAATATTTCCACTTTTTTCTATACAGGTATACAACGAAAGTCAAGGGTACCTTGAAATTACTAGCAGGTAATGATGAAATTTATCATAGCAGGCTGCAGACGCACATTGGCGCTGACCGCAAGCTCCAACAGATGCAAGTACCTTTTTGAATAGCGCTAAAGTGCACTCATTCTTGCCTTGCACTTGTGCTTCCATTCCTAAATGAGCCTTATAATATAAATACAGATGTTTCTGTCCATGTAAGGCTATATGGAGAACAGATGAAAACATATGGTTATTAGGGGAATAATCTATAATTATATATGCTGTAACTGTGTTGTAACACTTTCTCCCTGGCTACAATTCTTTTTAATAGTATTTTTATAACTGGAGAGTCTGTTTGTCATTTATATTTATTTCTATATACAGAGTAGCTGACCAAGGCTAGCTATGTGGCACACTGTGTAATTAGAGGTTGTCCCCAGCATTTGACAATAAGACACTTTCTTGAGAAGTGTGGAAGCCCTAGCATTATGTTCTGTATCCGCTTCCTACAAACAATAATCAAGCAATGCCTTCTGTGGTTCTAGATAGCAATCCAGCATTAAGAAAGTTGAATTTCATCTGTTGTAATGCCTAGCATGAAAGATTTCTCTTTCTCTTAAAGTCAGTGAGCAGAAAATGACACGGTGGTTTAAACCACCTGGTATTTTTCAGCAGTAAGTGGCATGATTTTCACTTGCATAGCAATAAGTGTTCTAGTATGTTAGTTCAAAAGCCAAACAGAGACTACAGTATATTCAAACAAAGAAATATATTTAGAGAGCCATAGGTTAACAGCAATATTTGCTGTGGTGTAGATGTGGCCAAGATACATCAGCATCATTAATAATTGCAATGTATTGCTTATCTTTTGACAGCTCTTCATTACCTATGAATTCAATATCCCCCTATGGCTAGTGTGACTGCTCAGTTCTATGACATTGTATAATAGCTATTTTGATATACAACAGGGGCTAGAGGCAGCAACTGTTAATACATTTTTAGCAATGCTTCTCTAGTAGATCAGCAGTAGAAACAGATTGTAGACCAAATTAGCTGAGAATGGATTATTTCTTTATTATTGTGCACCCAATGCCCTGTTATATTGAGTCTGAACTACATATGACAGTAGAGTATTAGTATATAAAATACTAAAATTCAAGATATTTTTTAGTGAATCAAGTGAAACAGATACATTTTTTAACACCACATGCGTACAACATGGTTTACCTGTAATCACCTGTAATTACCTGTACACGTATGGGACCTGCTATCCAGAATGCTCGGGACCTGGGGTTTTTGCGGATAAGGGACTTGTAATTTGGATCTTCATACCTTACATCTAGTAGAAAATAATTTAAACATTAAATAAATGTAATAGATTGGTTTTGCTTCCAATAAGAATTAAATTAATAACATTTTTAGAATTAATTATATTAGATAAGGATTAATGATGTTTTAATCAATTACAAGGTATATTATATTTTTACAAAGAAAAGGGAAAACGTTGGAATAACAAATAAACTTTTTCTTTTTTTCACCATATTTTAAGTCCTGTGAGTGCCTTGCTTTACATGATATTCTATATGACTTTCCTGCAGTGTGCACCCAGGTTTTTTCTCCAGTAAGTGAGTGCAGCTATTTTCCTATTTGCCTGCACTCAATCCGGAGTGATTATGTTAGTATATAAATAGAAGATCAGCACTCTCTGTAATATAGTGAATAAATATATGATTTATTTCACACAATTTACATATATAATCTGAAATTTCAGTCCAAAAGTATTATTCTACAATATATATATACTGTGTATTTATATATACATAAAAGGGAGTCTATGGGATAAAACCTTCCCATACTTCTGAGCTTTCTGTGTAATAGGTTTCTGGATGACTGGTCTCATACTTGTACATGGAAATGTAATTAATTATTATGCTTCTGTCTACGTACTTTAATAACATACTCAGTCTCTATGTTCTGTGTAAACTATGGTACTGTTTTACTGTATATATATATATATATATATATATATATATATATATATATATATATATATATATATATATATATATATATATATAAAATGCAAAAGGAACGCACTCCTTTACTAAGGACAAATGCCTGGGTGCTAGTCTAGGTATAAAAATTAAAATTGCACAGGTGACAGCACTCCAAGGACTTACACCACGTCACGATATATACCAAAAATAGAGGTTTATTAAATCCGACGTTTCAGTTCCTGAGCGGAACTTTCATCAGGGATATATATATAAATATATATATATATGTCAGCCAGCCCCTAAAAAGTGTATAGTACTGTATCTTACTTTTCTCTGTAATTTCTCACACAGGCTTCTTTTGATTGCCTGGCTGTAACAACAGAAGAAGCAAAACTTGCTTTTATAGGGGTCCCAACAGAGTAGTGGCCTCAGTAGAACCCTTACTACAAAATGAAAGCAATCTCAAATAATTCCACTAAATATGCTACAGCTCTTTTCCACAAGCAAGATGCAAGTTGTAATAGATAGTTTTGCTGTTTGAATTTTCTATGGGACTAGGACAGTATTGATGCTATAAAGTGGTCCTCCATGATGCAATTTGAAAAGTTTTCTATTAGACTTCTGGCTTATTTGGGGCCAGATATCTATTGGTCAGCCAAAGGCTAATGTGCCAGTTTGTACTCTGTTTAGAGTGCTTTATCTCTTCAGCTTGATGTGTTGTCCACAGTTTTCCCAACATTTTTTTTTTTTCTTACACAAGGTTACATGCCTATCGCTGAAAAAAAGCCCTGTTATGCTTGGCAAGTGGGGTAAATGACATGCTGGGAGGCAGCAGTAGTATGCAGCAAGTGCATTGTTTCAACATACATCACCCATTATGCAACACCCAGGAAGTTGCTTGTGGTATCTAGTAAAAAGTCCACTTCCACAATATTTAAGATGTAAAGCTCATTAAATCCTCTACCTCCACTTAAACACTATTACAAGGATTACTGTGTCATTTCAGCAGTTGCAATTATATACAAAGGGTAAACTTTTTATTTTACCTTCTCTTATCTCTGCTGGCCTAGATTCACCTTATCATTTAAATTTAGGCCAAATCCAGCTATGAAGTCAGATGGTTTAAACGTTTATTTTATTGTGTTTTAAAGTATGTAAATATATCAGAAAGAATACAAGAAAATCATTTTAAAGAAGATCTGTACAGTCAGTGAAACTGTTACAACTTGGGCCACTAGAGTTTGCATTCTAATACACAAGTTGTGGTTCAAGTATTACTGCAACCTGTCTGTGATATCATGTTAACATGAATTGTGTAGTGGTTAAACAATTAAAGCTGTTGAGAGCACACACAGGCTGAGAGTGCATGCCTTGGTAAATTGCTATGTGTGGGGATGATTGATCCCATTTAATTAAATCTTTTCTTCTCCTGCTTCAACTAAATCGCAAATTATTCTCCGAGGGCACTAAATTGAGATTCAGTTGAACAACTCTCAGTTCAACTCAGTGATGTATGGGTTCTATACAAGAAGATGCTTGGAAGGATAGCCACAAAGTAAATAAAGAAAAAAGAAACTATACATTATGGAAAGGTGCCTACACTGACAAATGTTTTACTTGCAGTTAACCAAGAAGGCACAAGTGATAATTAAACCCCCTCTTTCTCAATGACCTTATGGACTGCTAATAATTTCCTAAATTATCTAGATAAAAAGAATATCACATCCAGTGAGAGTAAATCCAGTTTATAATGGTAAGGTATCTAGTCAGGAATGCAGCCATGAAAACAGTGTTAGAAAAGAACAATATGAAGAAGAAATTGCAAATCATGTAATTTATAGAGGGATGTTTATTATTTCTTGAAGCTCTGGTTCCTTGTATGGAGCTTTGTTTGGGCTTGTGGCAGTGAGAGTTATAAAAATATATACACAAAGTTTATTCACTCATCTCAACCCTGTACTGAGCATGTTATAATAGATATACATAAAATGGCTCTGAATTGACTTATTGACCATGCTCCCAGCTATACTGGCCATATTTAGTAACTGATCCTTGAAGTGGAATCAATGTAAATTGATTCAAGATTAATCAAGAGATTCAGCATATTTTTGTGCAATGCCTTACAATGCAGTGAACTCCCAAGTCTTGTCATGAAATTCACCATTAAATATTATTTTAAGTAGGGATGCTGCTATGTTATATTTTCCCTAGCCAATAGTATAACTGAACAAACCATACATGTTAGGTCTTGTGAGCCAATTAACAGACAGAGTTCTATCTTTTGCTTCCAAATGTCTTCCTGTTACAGTTAGAGCGGCAGTATTTCTGGTCAGGTGATCTCTGAGGCAGTATAGAGACCATCACAAAATGGTGGTTCAAGGCAAGAGATGTAAAAGGGCAATATTTACTTAACTAAATATACCAGTTTGGTAAGATTCTTTATTTGCTTAAGTATTAATTTTGGGGGAAAAGTTTTCCTTTAACCACTAGAATTGTAAATCTGTTTTTAATATTAATAATATTAATATTTTCATATTTATAATATATATATATTATATAATAAATGTACTAAAGGAAGGGTATGTTAATATGGAGAAGAAAGACAAGAGAGAATTGATACTGAAACCCAGATCTACGATCAAAGACATATTGTTAATAATATTTTTAACTAAGTCTAGTATCATGAGTTATATGCATTTGGCTCAAGAGCTTTCAAAGAAAGTCCAAAAGAATAATTTTTCAGCTAGGAAAATTAGTACCTGGGTAGCAAACCACAGCAACCTTTCAAATTCAGTGGGCTGAAAAAAGATACTGATGAAGACATTCATTCAAGCTCTACAAGTGTAATGACTTTGTTTTCACTTCATTTTTGGTGGCCTGCTTCTATGATCTTCAGGAGAATTGCTTAGCAATGCCTCTCATGGCTTTCTTATTATAAATGCCTGGATCTTTGATACAATGTTCCCTGAGGCAAAACTGTATTTACAAAGTAATAAAGAAACTCTGCTTACAAAACAGCCTTAGTGACGGAAAGTAAATACTAAACATGTCTATCTCATCCCCCTGTGTCACAGAGGCTAAGTAGCTTTACAATGTGCTTGTGACTGAAGGGCATAGAGAACACATAGGGGTATATTTATCAAAGAGTAAAGTTAGAGATTGCCACAGTGCTCTAGAGTGAAATTCTGCCACTCTCCATTAATTTCTATTGCATTTTTAAAAAGGTATTTATGAATGGGTGAAAGTAAAAGTTCATCCTTTGATAAATATGCCTTTCAAAATACCATTAATGAATAGAGAGTGGCAGAATTTCACTCTAGAGTACTGTGGCAAACATTAACTTCACACTTTGGAACATTCTAAATGAAAGAAAAAAAGTAAATGCATGTGGTTTTGAAGTAAAAATCAAAATAGAAGCTAAAAATAAAAACCAGACCAATGCATAACTTCTGCTGTACAAGCAATGTTGTTCAAACTGTTTAGCTTGAAAGCACTCATCCATAATATTACATTTGCTGACAAAAAAAATTGCAAGCAAGCACTGAAAAAATTATTTAAACACAGACTGTGTTAATACAACAACACTAACTTCTATTGAAGTACTGTACTTTTTATAAACAAAAATAGACTCTTTATGTTTGTTTTCAGCAACATGCTGCAATTCAGGAGATCTGTGTAAATATTACCTTGCGGCAACTAGGAAACTCAATTTAAGTGAGTGCATATTCCAGCAAAAAGATAAAGTATGAATAAAATGCTGCACATTGAGTTTTGGGATTCTGTACCAGCCCAAAGCAACCACTTCCTTTTAGCAGTGAAGATCAGTGAATCTGAAAATTCCCGGATAGCTCCCCACCTGATTTACTGCACATGCTCTGTTCTGCTGCCAGTTACCTAAGCAACAAACAATATGCTGCATTTATGGATTATAAGCACACAATGGAATGCTGATTACTAATAAACATTTTTATTACATGACAGCTTGGAAACTAATGCAACTTGCATCAGAATTTAATGATCAACCCTTTAGCTCTATGACGTATAAACTTAATTTTCAGTGCTACGAAACAAGTTGGCGCTATAGAAATACATGTTAATAATAATAACTTTCTGCTTGGTGAGTTGCAACAATCCCTAAGCTTAGGGGCCGATTTACTAAATTCACGTGAATAGATCAAAGTTCATTCGAATTCGATTGAAAAACTATCGTAGGAAAAATTCGATTGGTCGAATATCCAAATTTGACTTATTTTGATCATCGAATAGCAAGCTATCGAATGATCGAATAGATTCGAATAAATGAATATTCGATCATTCGATCATTCGATCAGTGAAGGATTTAATTTTTAAAAGTTAATTGATTTAGTCGATTGCCTACTTCACCAGATTGGACCTAGCGAATTGTAATAGAAGCCTATGGGAGCCCTCTCATAGGCTTCTGAGGCTAAGTTCTGATCCAATAGGATTCGTACAATTGAAGTCTTCGATCGTTCGAATCGTACGAATTATTTGAATGATCGGATAATTAATTCAAATGATCGAATGGTCATTATTCGATCGTTATTCGATCATCGAATGATCGAGGATCGAATAAAAGGGTAGCCTAAAACTATTCGATTAACATTCGAAAATCGAATGCTAATCGAATATCGAGGATGATCAAATTTTTTATGGAGGATAACAGTAAATCTGCCCCTTAGCTTTTAAGTAAGCAGTGCAGTAAGCACTTCTAGTTATATCCATATTTGTGTTTAGGGTTTTGTTCTCTTTTAAATCATCTGACCAATGTTTTGGGTGTGGGATAGACAGTACTTTATGTGACCATTACGTTGAAATGCTCTAGTGTAAGTTTTAAATTCTTTTTTTTTCAACAACTAAAGCACAACCTGGAGATATGTTTAATTTTAAAGAATCAACATAAAAGACATAGCTGCTGAGTATCAGAGCCCACAGAATAATCTTCTCTCTAAAACAAAACTTGACAGTTAAAAAAACAATTGTGTGACTGTTTTATTTTCTGTGACAGCTCTGCAATACTCTCCAATTCGCTCCAGGCGTCCTTACAGACATTGACTCCACACCAGAAACAGATGCTGAGAGGAGGAACCAAATCAGTTTTAATTTAGATTTGTTATTTTTTTTTTATTTTATATGTGATTTTCTTAAAAATGCCTTAATCCAAATGAGTTATCAGATCCACAAACTCATATTTCTTTTATTTGCTCAGATATGGCATTACTGAAAAATGTGGTGCACATTAGTATGTCCATTGCATATTTCTCTGAGAGGATAGAAAGGGGGTGATGAATACCCCTTGAATGGCATCAATGTATAGGAGATTTAAGAAAGGGATTTACTAGTTTTGAACAAGTGAAAACATATTTTATCATAGGATTAAATACTAAAAGTATGAAGTACAGGTTGATCTTCAAAAAAGTTCATCATTTTGGTGTCAGGAACAATATTTTGATGATTTTTTTCATTTATCAACTTGTAACATAAATTGAAATCCTAACAAAATGTTAAAAAATACTATATTGCTATATTCATTGAACCAATTTCCCTTTAACTGTATTGCAGTTTCATATGACCTTTTCTATTAATAGTTCTGAAACCGCAGAACAGCAGTTTGACACATTTGAATTAAGTGACTTGTTCTTGTGAACCTACATAGACTAACACATTCATATTCAGGAGGTTTCTGCAAGTATAAATAACTTTTTTACATACTTCAGCATTGCAAGTTGTGCTCTTCCGATGACCTTTGTAGAACAAGTACTCAAACAAAAGTACTCAATTTACACCGTTAGCAGACAATTGTCTTAATGTATAGACTGATAAATATACACATTTTTAGAAATGCTTCTGTAACCTTTTCCAGCTCTGTGCATTTCTATGATTTGTCTTCTAATATCTTCTGGTATTTCTTGATTGAGGAACTGAGGCAGCAATCTGGAAAATGAGGTTCAAGGTTATGCACTTTGGCAAACATAATATAAATGCAAGTTATACACTAAATGGCAGTGTGTTGGGAGTTTCCTTAAGTGAAAAGGATCTTGGGTTTTTTATAGATAACAAGTTGTCTAATTCTGGGCAGTGTCATTCTGTAGCTACTAAAGCAAATAAAGTTCTGTCTTGCATAAAAAAAGGGCATAAACTCAAGGGATGAAAACATAATTATACCTCTTTATAGATCCCTAGTAAGGCCTCATCTGGAGTATGCAGTGTAGTTTTGGACTCCAGTCCTTAGGAGGGATGTAAATGAGCTGGAGAGAGTGCAGAGACGTGCAACTAAACTGGTTAGAGGGATGGAAGACTTAAATTATGAGGGGAGACTGTCCAGGTTAGGGTTGTTTTCTCTGGAAAAAAGGCGCTTGCGAGGGGACATGATTACACTTTACAAATATATTCGAGGACATTATAGACAAATATCAGGGGACCTTTTTACCCATAAAGAGGATCACCGCACCAGAGGCCACCCCTTCAGACTAGAAGAAAAGGACTTTCATTTGAAGCAGCGTAGGTGGTTCTTCACAGTCAGGACAGTGAGGTTGTGGGATGCCCTGCCGGGTGATGTTGTGATGGCTCATTCTGTTGATGCTTTTAAGAGGGGTTTGGATGTTTTTTGGACAGACATAATATCAAAGGCTATTTTGATACTAAACTCTACAGTTAGTATAGCTATGGGCATATATGGTTTGTGTTTGAAAGAGTGGAGATGTGTGTGTGTGTGTGTGTGTGTGTATGTATGCTGGGTTTTTAATTTGGAGGGGTTGGACTTGATTGGGTCTTTTTTCAACCCAATTTAACTATGTAACTATGTAACTATGTAACATGAATAGCTCTTTCTTAAAAGGGGCAGACACTTAGGGGGAACATTTACTAAGGGTCGAAGTGAATATTTGAATAAAATTCAAATTCATAAAATTCAAATTCAAAATTTCAAATTTTGGGCTACTTCGGCTATCGAATAGCCCAAAAGTAGTTTCGAAGTCAAATTTTCGAAAGTACTGACCCTTTAAAATCCATCAACTCTGACACTTCACCTTAAAGCTGCCAAATTGCCATTTTAGCTTATGGAGGACCTCATAGAACCTGTCCTAAAAAAAGTCCTAGGAATTCGATGGATTTTGCACAAAATACTTCAAATCGTTCAATTTCGAACTATGCAATTGAATGATTTGGACGATTTTTATTTGATCGACAATGGACCTATTTCATCAAAATAGGTTCATTTTATGATCGAAAAAGCCCTTTAAAAAACTAAGGGAAAATTTGAATAAAATTCAAGAAATTCGAATTTCGAAGTAGTTTTGGGATACTTTGACTATCAAATAGCCCAAAAGTCAATTCAAATTGAAAAAATTTGAATATTCAACAAGTCAAATTTTCAAAGTACTGGCCTTTTACAATCTTTCGACTTTGACACTTGGCCACCATAAAGCTGCCGAATTGCCATAGGCAACCTCATAGAACCTGTCCTGAAAATTTGTCTTAGTCCTATGAATTCACAAAATCCTTAAAATCGTTCGACTGGAACGATGCAATCGAATGATACGAACGAGCTTTCACTTTGCAAATTCGGCCCTTAGTAAATCTGCCTCTTAGAAAAAACATTAGCTTACATATTTAGAACATTTATCATGTTTCAAAATTTTATTCATTGTATATTTTTACAGGAATAACAGTTCCTATTGAAAAAAATTTGGCACTGGAATGTGTTCATTTTAAGGGATTATTGATAGATAGAAGAATGATATATTTCATAAGCGAGCACACTAAATAGAAGACACTAGCTATATTCATAAAGATACAGATTATTCTGAAAAGAGTCTCTCTTGCCAAGCAATACAAACGATAAAGAAGAATTTCAAATAAACAAGGTTATTTTTAATAGAAATTATTTGTATCTGCTTTTTTTGTAGCAGATTAGTAGTCATCAAGTAAAGATAGATGATAGATAGATAGATAGATAGATAGATAGATAGATAGATAGATAGATAGATAGATAGTTGATTATTCAAAAGTCTCTCTGGTGGGTGCATAATAATCAGTAAAAAGTTGTATAGTAGTGATATAAGCATAATCCTATTCTTTTCCTAAAGTACCCTTTAAAATCAGCACACTGTTGATGTTATTCAAGTGTACAATGAAGTACCCAATTGTTACATAGGTTAAAAATACACACATTCAACCTTTTATGTATATACATAATCTGCCTAACTGCTAGTTTAGCCAGAGGAAGGCAAATATCTTCCTTCTGAAGCCTCTCTAATTTGCTATTAACCTGTTGTTCTCTGACCACTTGCTGACACTTTTAGATACTGTAGAATATGCCTTTTTAAAATTTGCAAAACAAAGGCAGCGAGAAGATCATACACCTTGTGTGCCCTCAGCCTAAGAGTCAGTCCCAGAGAACAGAAATGGTTAAACAAACACTGTTTTTGACCTTAATAACATTTACAAATAACTTGAAAACCATTTGAAAAGTATAAATTAATGTATATTGGAAAGGTGCTTAGATCTGTATTTTTATTCATAGAGAAAAAACTGTTTCTTGGATGGAGGCCCCTTTTAAGCTTGGGACATATGATAAATTAAGGTACAGGTATGGGACTTTTTATGCAGAATGCTCAGGACCTGGGGCTTTCTGCATATTGGGGCTTTCTGTAATTTGGATCTTCACACATCAAGACTACTAGAAAATCATGTAAACATTAAATAACCCCAATTGGATGGTTTTGCTTCCAATAAGGATTAATTATATCTTAGTTTGGATCAAGTACAAAGTACTGTTTTATTATTACACAGGAAAAAGGAGATCAATTTTAAAAATGTGGACTATTTGATTATAATAGAGTCTATGGGAGATGGTATTTCCGTAATTCAGAACTTTCTGAATAATGGGTTTCTGGAAACTGGGTCACATACCTGTACAATATATTATGCTGCTATGCATGTAGTACAGGTATGGCACCTTTTATCCAGAATTCTCACAACCAGTGTCGAGATCTGCAAAAATTATTTGTTATAACTTAGTTAGGATCAAGTACACGGCACTTGTTTTATTATTAAAGACATAAAGGGAATCATTGTTTAAAATGTGAATTATTTTATTAAAATTGAATATATGAGAGATGACTATCCTGTAATTTTGAGTTTTCTGGATAATATAACATAAGCATTCCCATACCTATACCATAAACTTTCGTGTTCCTCAAGTCAAAACTCATCCTTATCATGCTATTACATCCAAACCTTTTGTTTGAGCATCTTTCTAGCAACATTTTTCCACTTTTCTCCAAAATTGCTGCACAATTTCAGTGGCGTAACTATAGAGGGAGTAGACCCCCCAGTCACAGGGGGGCCCAAACTGTGGGGTCTGCTTCCTCTATAGCTAATAGAAAACCCCCTCCTCCCCAGCCGCTCTCGTACCAGCGTGAGGAAGGGGGACACAAGTTGAGGTGGGAGTGGGCAGAGTTGGGTGGGCAGTAGGTGGGTTTAAGGCATAATGGGAAGTGGATGGGAGGATGGGGATCGGAGTGCACTGGAAGGCCTGGCACACTCTATTGACGCTCCTGCACAATATATTTGGGGTTGAGCTTGTTTTCAGAAGGATTTTTTGCACCTCTATCAGGCATGGCTATGACATGTATGGTCCTGACTCACTAGGTCAGCAAGTGCTGTGAGGAGTCATCACTTTTAAGCCTTTTTCACAAAAGTTTCAGGTCAATTAGGTACAGATGAAGCCACTTTGGATTGTACATTTGACACAGAAAACCTAACTCATCTATCCCATTTATCCCACTTAGCACAGAATATTGTGTCACAGCATCCCATCCAATTAAAGAGTTCACCATTGAAAACAATGGTGCTTTGGTATGCTAATGAAAAGGTTAAATGCATTAAATGAGTTAAGATAACTTTAGATAACACAGTTTCTTCAATTAGCCCTGAGTCATGACGCATTTAACTCACATATCCAAGTGGCTGCATCTGTAATTTGCTCTATATAAATCCCAAAAAAGTAGAAAATGCAATCTTGCTATATTGCAATGATGTGTTAAGAGGAGAGTTCATACATTTATTTAGAAAAAAAATTAAATAACAAATTAAAGAAAACCATGCATCCAAATTTTTTACCCTAAATATTTCAGCAAACCAGGACAAACACAACTACTTTTTTCCAGGAGGCAGCCCTGCCCTAAATCTAGTGGTCCTGAGCTCACAAGCTCTAACGAACAGCTCTCTGTGGCATAAAATGTCTGCATTACTCAACAGTCCATTCTCTTATAAGAATATGTATTTACAGCAGTTGAACCTAATAACAACAAGTACATTTTTGTATGTACAATTTACTTTTCTAGACTCTCCATAAAGTGGGCTTACAGTGTTAAGTATGAATAATAGCAAACAATTATGAATTAAATAACTCTTTTGTATTTTGCTGCAAGTTTTACTGACACTTAGGTGTTTATTTACTAAACCTCATATTTATCTGGTTGGACTGTTTGGGGTAAAAACTCAAATTTTTCATGGAAAAAAACCCCCAAATTTTTCAAGATTTATTATACCTTGATGTTTCAAAAAGCCTGAATCTGAAAATCCACCATCTCAGACCTATGAAAGTACTGTATAAGTGGGACAAATTCACTAAAGAGTGCAAATAAGCCACCAATGGCTTTGCAGCCATCGCAAAACTTCGTCAGGCATAAATTCACTGGGACAAAACTAATTCACTAAAGTGAGAAGCTGCATCCAGGACAGTGAACACTGGCAAATTTTCTCTAGCGTAACTTTGGCGGAGCAAGAAAATCAAAAGCTGCGCTAGTGTTTAATTCTGCCTAGTGCAACTTCGCTAGAATTCTTGTGCTCAGGCTAATTTGCATACAACGGGAAATTTAAAGAGGAATGGAACTATTTCTTTTACATGGTGCATCTAATACATTACGTTTACACTGATAACTAGACATGCCAAGGGAACATTAATAAAGTCAATAGAGTTGTTTTAATGCCCTACACATAATCCCACTGTTAAATAATGCGCCATATGGTAGAAAATGTATGGGGGGGAAACCTGGTCCCTGAAGAAATTAAATGACACTACTCAAAAATTATGATGTAAGTAAATGAACTTTGAATGTTCTATGCACTCCAATGCCCTCCAATGCACTTCGCCAGGTCAGAAAAGTCTGACAATAGAGGTAACATTAAGTAAAATCCACATTTTCCCAAGAATTCACCTGGCATTAAAATGCGGAGCAACGCTAGAAATGTGCCGTCTGTGCCTGTTAGTAAATCGGCGAAGTAATGAAATGACGTCACAATGGCAAATTTTGACTTGCCTTAATCACTTCACCCTTTAGTGAATCTGCTCCAATGGGAGAGGCACCAATCTCAATTTGAAGATTTAGCCCAAGTTTAGCCCAAAAAAAATGTGTGGTTTTTGGTCAAAAACCTAAAAATGATTCAGAAAAAAATCAGATGATTCAGGGTTTTGCTTTATTTTATCGGTGTTTTTTCCTGAACAAATTTGTTTTTTTATTTGTAAATACAGGGCCGCTCCAGCCATGAGGCAAGGTGAGAACCTTGCCTTGGTAACTTTAAGAGCCGAATTGAAATTGACCCTTTTGAAATAATATGTCATACAGGCGTGCTGGTACACAAAATTATTAAATATCCTTGAATGTTAACTTTTCCAAGTCTGATTATTTGGGGATATATGTTTTCTAATGTGTCTAACTGGTATAAATAAAATAAATATTTTGAGCTATTTTCAAATTAACCCTTTTGATTCCAGTATTAAAAAGTGAGCTCCCAACAGAACTGTCAGGATGATCAGTCTTCCATGTTTAGATGTATCCAGTTACACACAGTAAGTTCATGTATCTCACTATTTTCTGTAAACTACTCTGACCAAATCCGCATGGACTTTTCCCCTATTTATCAATAAATATTTCCAAAAATTTCTTGTCTGGAGATAAATTGATAACATTGTGAAAAAATTCGAAGGTGTACCATGCACAAATAAAAGTAATAAACAAGTAATAACCAGCTAATAAAATGAATGTAAAATGGGGACTTTTTTTCTTGTTTATTTTTCATTTATATCTTTTATTATATTTCTCCATTCACATGTTTGTAGTCATACCTTATAGCTTTTTCAGTCTCCACTTTAGCATAAACTCTCTGTACAAAGTGTCTTAATGTCTCCAGCTCCTCCGCCAGAACATTTTCATGCTTCACAATTCTTACTACATGTAAATGCTGCATCCATGGAAGAGATTTAATTAAATGGTGTGGGTGGTGATTAGTATTGTATAAATCCTTGTTTCTATCTGTAAATGTATGATATATTAGTAGTAGTAGTAGTGATAAAGTTTGGTGAAGCTTTTACTAAGACATTAAATCATTAATACTGTAGCAGTCAGTAAAAAAGTAACCTTCTGTACAGTCCATAATAAAAAAATATCATCAAAATATTATCTGTAGTGACTACCATAGTATGTGTTAAAGAAGAATGTAAAAAAAAATCTGAAAGTGTATACTGTATATATAGTATTGACATACCCAAATTGCAATATTTGATTGCAGTTTCATCCTGCTGGAGATTAAATCGCAGCTAACTAGTAGCCCTGGGAGAAAGTTTGGGTGGTTTTACTGGCCTTACTCATTTGTGAAACAGGGAACATAGCCCAGCACCAAACTTTACCAATGCCCTTTTCAATATGTCACTGTAGGCATGAGGCTCTCAATCTCCCACTTGTTCAGGCTGTTGGGCTCTGTGCTGCCACACTAAAGAGGTTGAACCAAAGTGGTTTCATCTGCAGTTAGAGCATTTTTCTCAACTTGATCTCTCTTTATGTAAACTGGACTTAGGTCATTTCTACTTTTATTTATTAAGCTCCAAATTTTTAAAGTGGAAAATACAAATTTTTCGGAGGATACATTAAAATCCATTAGTGTTAAATGTCCAATGAAAAAATACTTCAACTCTTCCAAGAACATGTAAAAGTCAATGGCAGATGTACTGTTAACAGTTGGAAGAGTTTCTGGATTGCACTGGGTTTCCTGAAAAAAATCAGAGCTTTAGGGCAATGATTGATATGATGATTAATATTTGCCTGAGGAAGAAACAGATATATTTTGCAAAAGCAGAGGATATACATCTTATAATGTATACATTTCTATAAAAAAAATCTTATAAGCATGTAGTTGTTAAAGTTAGTCTCTTTTATAAAAATCAACAGCTTGAACTAAATTCGGCCCAAGCAGATTAATAAATTTTTGTAAAATAAAGAACCTTCCAAATTAAAGCATCAATTCAAGGTAAACATTTTTACTTCAATGTAATCTTTCTTATCCATTAATTATTTTTAAACATGGCTTCAAAACACATCATTTATTTGATCCCTGCCAGTATTGCTTGTAGCAAAATTGCAGAGTTATTCAGAGAGAACTGAATGCACTTATTTTCTGCAGGATAAATTGTAATACAGAATTGATTTCATGTCTCCAACGCCTTCACAGTGTGAATTGCACAGAGATCATTCGACACTGCAAAGTTATTATTATTCATTATAATCAGTAAAACATTAAAAGTCCAGTCTCAGTTTTATAATGTTGTATATCGTAATGTTTTTGGCAAAGCGCCAAAAGAAATATTTATAAACCCAAGAAATAGTAATAAGGAAGAATATTAAAAGTTTAACAATGTACAACTAACATAAGCAATTAAAACATCTATATTCTGTAAAATGCATCTTATGACTTAATAAAGCTTAAATTGAACTTGTCTTATAAAACTGATTTGGAATAATTAGTTGGTTGTAGCTGGCAATACTTTCTAAAAGGCCAATATAAAATGGACATAATGATGCCTGCATAACTTTATAGGGCTATTCTTATTCAAGTTTAAAAACAAATATTTTATACAAATACACAAATAAATGTATCATAAATATTGAACTGGTGTATGAAAATATATCACCAACAATAGCTTAGCAAACAACAGCATACCTAGCAAATTCTTTGTAAATCAATACAAGGTAGAACATTAAAGAAATTACCTATGCATTTCTTTCATTATAAAACAACTGAAAAGGGGGATGTATTGCACTTGTATTGTATTGCATAGTAATGATAAAGAAACATTAAGACAAACTTATGAGGCATTAGAACTATTTGAACTATTTTTATTTGATCAAAAATTTACCTATTTGATCCATTTTCGATCAAAAATAGTCTTATTTGATGGTCGAATTTTTTTAAATTCGAAATTTGACCCTTAGTAAATCTGCCCCTAAATGTGCATGTACCAGTTCTAGTGATGGGCGAATCTGTGGCGTTTCGCTTCGCCGAAAAATTCGCGAATTTTCAGCGAAATTCACGAAACAGCGAAACGAGTCGCGCTGACGTTTTGTCAACAGCCCAGCGTCAGAATAGTTTTGACTAACTTTCGCTGCGAATTCGCCTAGGGCGAATTTATTCGCCCATCACTAACCAGTTCCTTTTACTGAACAGCGAAATGTGTGAAAGTATTTTTTCGCCAGGAAATTCTCAATTTTTACCCATCATTCTTTACTGTAGCCATTGCTGACAGGAGAGAGATCTGTAGCTATTGTTGACAGGATGTTTTGGAGCCTGCTTCTATCTGCTGCAACAGCAGCAGTTTCAGCTCAGAGGCGTATTACCGGCAGCGGGCATCACAGTCCAAGGATTCATCAGACTCGACGCATTTGGTAGGGGGTTTGGTTTAATTGTGATTGGCTACATTAAACTGGGCATTTATATGATGCAAAGAGAGACTGGTATGATTTCTTGTTCATATGATTCTATTGGCGGAAGGGTTTGTGATTGAATGGATGAAGTATCGGTTTATATGATGCATACATGTTAGGGAGCTGTTATCTGGTTACCTTCTCATTGTTCTTTTGTTAGGTGCTGGGTTGGGGGAAAGGGAGGGGGTGAAATCACTCCAACTTGCAGTACAGCAGTGTGATTGAAGTTTATCAGAGCACAAGTCACATGACTTGGGGCAGCTGGGAAATTGACAATATGTCTAGCCCCATGTCAGATTTCAAAATGAAATATAAAAAAATCTGTTTGCTCTTTTGAGAAATGGATTTCAATGTAGAATTCTCCTGGAACAGCGCTATTAACTGATGCATTTTGAAAAAAAATGTTTTTCCCATGACAGGATCCCTTTAAGTATTGTAAAGGTTAATTCTAGCCTTCTACAAAAGATCTGTTTTCCCAAGTTATGAGGTAAGCATGACACCTAAATTGTCAGCTGAACCAAGAACATTAATAAATGCATTTTCTCCTTTTAGTTCTACCCAAAAGCTTCATTAGCAGCTTGCTGCTTGTCTTTGAGCACCCTGCACTTATAATATCCTTTGTGAAAAGAGAATAGGAGGCCAGGTTATATTCCATTTTCGTCAGTAGTCATTATTTACTCTCATGCGTTCAGTATATGATTTGCTTTTCTCCCAGCATTGCATAAAAACAAAAGGATTGTAAAAGGAGAATCATTTCTTCTGTGATAACAAACACACTACTTATAAATGGCAGTTGTTAGTAATCATTTTATTTATTGACATGTCATTTTATTATTCTACAATGCATGTATTGTTTTACATCTCTTTTTAGACTTTAAGAACAATTCTAATTGGACACTGTAATAGTTAAATATGAGAAGCTCAAGAGAAGAAAAAATGTAAGCATTAAAGAAAAAGGAAACGGATTCATTGTGGAGGGGTGATACCAATATGCTAAGCAACTGCAATTAAGTAAATAGCGTGGAGACCTATTTATTAATTTTTGAGTTTGAAAAAAAAACCATGAACACCAAGAAAATAACTGTGACAAAACGTTTGCTTTTTTTTTTCTCAAAGGCTACCTTATTTAAGAAAAAACCCCATAAACAAAATATATAGTGTTTTGTGTCTTGAGTTTATTTAGATAATAGAACCATTTTTTAATTCTAAAGATATCATTGTTACATACAATATCAGAGAAATTCCTGCTCGTTTGACATCTATATGCAGTTATTATCTATATTTCTTAGGGCAGGTCTTTCACATGTACCTTAATAAAAAAAATGATTTAGTGCAAATAACAAGGGCTGACAGCTACGGGTCCTAATTAATTTAAATTCAGCTGCTTTGGTATTTGGCATACATTTTTGTGCTTGATCTTTGTTTTCATGCTTCCCAATGCCACTTTATTACTGTGAATCCAATATGTGATTCAATTAAGTGAAAATTATGATATGAGAATGTATTCAGCTATCCTTCTTTTTTATGCATTTTTGTGTTTATTCAGCATTACTTTTTGTTGTTCTTATGGAGAGACCATATTTTTTTCTGAACATTGCTTACTGAGCTATTGACTTTCTTTATGTCAATGTATAAAATGGATAGGTAAGGTGACGGCTAATTTTTGACCAAGTGTGAGCTTAATTGGCTGCTTTTACTTAATAATCACAGTTTTCTAATTGCGCCCAATAAGAAATGTAATCGTTGAGGGACATTGATCTGCAAGGATCTGATCAATCACTAAAACAGCTAACGTGGCCTGCTGTGTGCGCTTTTCCTTCAAAGAACAAGTCAGGTAGTTCTACAGCTTTCTATCCCCAGGGTTAGTAGAAATGGATGACTGCACTTTTATTTGTAATTACTGTGTGGGTCGTCACTTTTAAAGAAACATGTTTATGCATACAAAAAAGAAAATCTGCTAAACAACTCATTTACTGGCATTCTACAGTGTGCAGTGAAATTCCTATGTTGATTCATTTCAAAACTAATGAAGATGTTACATGGGGTTGCAAATTGTTAAACAGATAACATTTCTTAAGCATAGTGAAATTATGATATAAGGATTGTGAATGTATGAAAAGTCTAATACATTTTGTAAACATTGTAGGGAAGTAAAAATTTGAAGATGAAAAAGAAATGTTAAATGAATTATTTCCATCAACCCCAACAATCAGTAGAACACAGTACAGTATATGAGTGTACTGTCACAGCCCTGTTTGGCAAGGGGCAGACCTTTTTGGAATCTGTGGTCTTACTGTATGTCTAATAGGCCAACTTATCTAGGTAAATTGTACATGTATGTTATACACAGCATTTGCCAAACAAAAATAAAAAAAATTGAATAAACTTGAAATTAGTACACCACTGTCTACAGAATCCATGTATTTTATAAAGTTACGCATACATACAGCAATATATTTATATTATTCAAGGCCATTTGATCCTTGGCATCATCCAGTTTGGTAATGGCAAAGCTGAACACAAACATTCTAGAATTGGAAGAATTGTTTGTGACCCATTGATGCACTTATTATCATGGGGCAGTAAGATTTTTGATATATCATAGATGCATTGTGGTTTGTATTATGGGGACATGTTTGGCCATCTAATGAACATTAGGGGTGTCAGAGCATATGGGAAAAATGAACTAGCTGTTAAATATACTTAATTATTATTATTATAAACACCAGCATGAACTGGAACATATTGTAGGTGTGTTGCATATTACTGAGCAGGCCATATTATATACTGTTGTGAAATTATAAACTATTTTACATAGTTGAGATTTGGTAAGCAATTTATTTACATCTTTATATGATGTGATTGCTACCACTCTTAGTTGATGGTCTATTTAATTTACTATTTACCACACAATTTCAGACTGTGTATATTCACTTACTGCACAGTCCATTCTCATTGAGCTGCACAGTGCTGTTTTTTTCTGTTTTGAAACAAAGTCTGCTCTGTAGAAATGGTACAAAACAACCAAAAGATTATGCACAAAACCTGTCATATATACTGTATAACCTCAGTACAATTACTGGGGTATCCATGAATAAATGAAATGTAGTTTAAATGTACTGTAATTATTACTGAGAGTAAGTAAAATGTTATTTTTACAGTACTAAAATATGATTCTTTAAAAGACCATTCTGAAGATTTAGGAGAACAAAACATGTATAGTTTAATTCAATCCCCCCAACAAAGTAAAGTTTAACCTTATGAATATAATTCTGGATACAGAATTGCACCGGAACATTTTTTAAACATTGCTTTATTCTCCTCAGCACGTCCAATGCATTACAGATAACTTTTGCTTAATCATCATCTTTCAATAGGTTGCAGAGCTGCAAAAACAATAGCTTGAAGTAATTATTATTCTGGAAGATTTTGGCTCACTCTTCTATTAAAGTCTACATCAGGACAAAATTTATACAGAGTTGGTTACTGGATGTTACCAAAATCATGACTCTTTTCCTTTGCAGGTCAGACAGACATTGTCCATTGGACTACTGTGGGATAAACTGGAGTTATGGTGTACTCTGTGGCTGCAAGGTGTCTGGGTTCTGTTCATGCATAACAACTCTAAATTATCACACCACTATAGTGTGTGGAAGATTGGTGAGCTCTTGCTGTGTTTAGTCTTCTCCAAACATGGCTTTCCGTATTAAGGCCAAACAACTCCTCTCGCCTCATTGTTCCAGAAATTCAGCAAATCAGTGGATGGAGTTTTTAGTTTCTTTTTGATTTTTCTGAGCATCATAGCATCTGATCTTTGGATGAATTATTGGGGTTCCCACTTCTGTGGAAATTGGCAACAATCAATCATGAATATTTCAGACTAAACTGCCAAAATGCTGCATTTATTTAGCAATAAAGTATAAAAGTTCTAATTCCCTTCTTAATTGATAGAAAAGTCATTATAAGAATTATATTATTTCTTAATGAATAAAGAAATAAATGGGCGAATAAACAAATCAATGTATGAATGATAACAGTCTGATATGTGTTTATTGATGATTTGAATCAGTGAGGACAACTATACAACCAGCAACTAGATTACACTTCGGGTCTAACTGGTAAATTAGAAAATTCTAGTGAAAAAAGAAAAAAGAATGAACCCCGTGTGTTCTTGAAAGTTAATACGCAATTTAACCAATGAATAGTGTATTTATATAAAAAAGTGTATATATTGGACTAATAAATGAATTAATTGGGAGAAACTGATTTTTGTCTCTTTTTCTTATCAATCAGTTAATTATGAATACATATTTCATTAAACACCAATTGACTAAAAAATAATACATTTATTCAGAAAATCAATGAATTAGATTAATATATATAGATGAGCCTTAAAAATGAAGTACTAAACATGAGATTAGAAATTCTTAAAGCAGAGCAACTTAAGTGTGTAATCTTGTTGCTGGTTGTATACAGTAGTTACATAGTTAAATTGGGTTGAAAAAAGACAAAGTCCATCAAGTTCAACTCCTCCAAATTAAAACCCAGCATACACACACACACATACACACCCCTACACTCTTTCACACAAACCATATATGCCTATAGCTATACTAACTGTAGAGTTTAGTATCAAAATAGCCTTTGATATTATGTCTGTCCAAAAAATCATCCAAGCCCCTTTTTGAAAGCATCAACAGAATCAGCCTTCACAACATCACCCGGCAGTGCATTCTACAACCTCACTTTCCTCACTGTGAAGAACCACCTACTCTGCTTCAAATGAAAGTCCTTTTCTTCTAGTCTGAAGGTGTGGCCTCTAGTGCGGTGATCCTCTTTATGGGTAAAAAGGTCCCCTGATATTTGTCTATAATGTGCTCTAATGTATTTGTAAAATGTAAACATGGACCCTCGCAAGTAATTGTCTTCACTGATTCAAATCATCCACAAACAAAATTTTCTCCTCTGTTTCGGAATCAGTAGTAATGGCAACAAATTTAAATTTCACTAAGGATCTTAAACAAATGAACAGAAATAGATTTAGAGATTAGAGATTTAGATTCAATATTCAAAACACAGGTAGCCCAGGTAACCAATTTGCATGTAAATCATAGCGAGAATCTTGATAGACTAGAATGGCTAATGACCAATCAGTGCAAATCTTGGTGGAATTTACAATTTTTTAAATAAATATAAAACTAAAGGTCTTACACCTAGAGGACTTAGAGTGCAAATCTTTCCAACATTTGTTCCAAGTCATGACTTCAAGGAAAAATAGGATACAGCTTGAAATGAATGCTCCAATAAACTTTTAGACCTATTAATAACTGAGGAGGAATCCAAACTAAAAGATATATATGAACAATTACAACAGTTAGAAAGAAAAGTGGAAGCCCTAAACAATGAGGGGGTATGTATACAACAATATGGTAAAATTATGGAGGGGGTTCAGGAATTTGCTAATGATTACTTCCAAGATAAAGTTTAAAGAAGGTCACACACAAAAGGAAAACCTTCTAACAAATAGGTAAAAGGGATACTAATTTAACCTCTGATAGACCAAATTGCTCTATAAATAAAAACAAAGAGCAGGGGCCCCCACAAGAGACTTTTCAGGACTCACCCTGGTGAGTGTCAGCTCCTATAGTGCGTGCGTGGAGTGCACTTCCTGGTTTAAAGGCACGGGCTCGCGCCTTCAGAGCGCAATGGCGCCAAAATGTGAAATATTTAAAGGGGCATTTTTGTTTACAGCATTGCCCGTGATTTATTTCCTGGTGCCTTATCTGTGCTTTAAAAGCTTCTGTTTTGATCCTGATCCTGTGTTTGACCCTGCCTGACTTTTGACTACTCTGAAATCCGTATCCTGACCTGGGCCTGTTATCTGACTACCGATTCTGCCTCATCTGATTGATTACCTGGTTTGGACCCTTGCCTGCCTGACGATCCTTGTTATCTGCCTGCCTTGACCCAGCCTGTCTGACCACAAAACTGCCTAATCCCGCCTGTACCATGACCTTCGGCCTTTAAAGACTCTAACTACAGTTGTGCCTCTTTGCTGGCCAGAACTCCTGCCTAGCACCTCTCGTTTAAGTCCAGGTGGCATCTGAGTAGCTGAGGGCTCCTCCCGAAGCCAAAGGCGGTCACACTACTGGTGAAGCACTAGCCGAGACCAGGGTGCTTGGCATTTGTACTGGTATAGGGTGCTGACCGTGACATTATCACGGGCCACGCTGTAAACAAAAATGCCCCTTCGAATATTTAAAATTTTGGCACCATTGCGTACTGACGTCATGACGCCTTTAAACCAGGAAGTGCGCGCCGCACGCACTATAGGAACCAGCGCTGGAGGAATAGAACGGCGCAGCGGGTGTCCCTGCTGCACCACTAGACCACCAGGGTGAGTCCTGACAAGACTAATACACAAGTTATAACAAATCCTACCCAAAACCCTATTTTTTAGGGATGGGACGGAATTCACAAATAATGTCACTGATGACTTTTGATTATGGTAATGACATCACTCTAGGCCAGCACAGGCTTGCAATACTCCACGCACGCTTGTGTAGTATGAAATTCAATCATTTAAAGAGTAAAAGTAATGCCATTGTTGCCCCCCCTTGGCATTCAGTATGGTAGGTGCTTGTACTCTGCCAGCTTGGACCATCTGCCTGCAGATAAACCTGTTACACTCTTACTCTGAACTACCTAGACCTCTAGTTTACCATTTACTGGCCTGTTTACCCTGTGTGTACCAGTATCTATTTTCTGCCTTTTGTTCTTAACCCTGTGTGTGCTTAAATAAAATGTTCATACTTGCCATGCACCTGCACTGTCTGTTTTAAATCTTAGCCTTGTATTTGGTCCTTACCAAACCCATAGGCCCCTGGTTGTCTGTAGTTGTCCCTGGTTCCTGACACTTTTATAAAAAGTTGAATATACTTTTACCTTTAGTCAGTAAAAGACCAATCACTTTTATTTTCCTTTTCACAGCAAGTAATCAGAAAAATAATGCATATTCACAGTTTTATAAATCTAAGTTCAGTGAAAGGGCAGTTTTAAAGGTCAAATTGGCAGTTTTGTCCTTAACAAATGGATTGGCTAATCACTTCTCATATTCAAATTTAAATGCAGAGTCACTTTTATTTGCTCTTTGTATCCCTTTGATAAATAACAAATATTTCTTTGTATTATAATAATTTTGATTTGATTTGATTAAAAAAAACTTGCCTTGACATAGTTCAGTGCTATTCCTATGTTTTATATTTTGCATAAAATAATATGTATTTGGTTTTACTAATGAGTCATGACAATTCCTAGTGAATTAAAAACATTCTTCCAATAATTATTTTTGTACTGCTACAGTTACTGTACATATTCATTCAAGCTTAACCAACCTTTTCAAACTTGGTGATGGGTGACACAAACAGAATTTTGATCAGCAGTCTAAATCTTTCACTGTTAAAGTTTCAAAAAAAGGTATTTGCAGTCTGACTGCACTCTGTACTGGTACTGTACTGGTTAGACAAATTAAATATAATTAGTTTTGCTCTGTGTACTCCAACCACCATATGCACATGCAGAGATATAAAAGCAAACATTTTTAACAAAATAAAAGACTACCGAATTCTATTTTTCCATATTTCACGGAAATATAGGAATATAAAAGGTAATTTCCTATTTATAAACTGTCAGTTCATTATATTGGAAAGGAATAAACTCCCAAATTCTATAATGCTGACAATATTCTTTAGTGCCGTGTTTTTGTGTGTAGATAGATAGATAGATAGATAGATATGGTCAGGCAATGCAGATACTTTGAATATGATCAACTTTGTAATATACTTGGCTCATTGTGAGCGTAGGGGAGAGCCAATTAAGTATTAAAAGTATTATTTAATGAATGACATTTCCATAAAACTAAACAGCATGCAATCTGATACCTGATTAATAGGGAGACAGGTTTGACGTAAGAATTTTCCAAAAGCTCTGTTTACTGAGTGGTAGTGTTGAACAGACATTATGTAATAATTACATTAAAGTAACAAGAAATTGGTTGGATCTGTTTTCCTTTCATCAATTAGATGCCTTTATTTAATCTCTTTGTTTAATATTAGTCAAATCAACCTGCTACATCTTTCTTAATTGAATTAAAAGATACATCCTTGTTAAATGAAATCAAACCTTGACTCTCCAATAATAGCTAAAGTACATGCACACAGTCTATATGATGCATGTATGAGACAAAAATGTGTAACAAATAAAGTCCTAATAAACATGAATTAAGCTAATCTAATCATACTTTATTAACATCATGCTGGATTTGAAAAGACAGGCTCATATCATAACCTGGGGCAAAATATACTTGTTTACCTTTCAGGCCATGGTAGATGTGACATTGTCACTGCTACTTGCAGCAGTAATCAAATCACAGCTGCTAACTTGAATGGAATATGTTGTGCGATGAGCAATAACCTTCCTTGCTGAAATATTTTCAACACCACAATATAAAAGACCATGCTTTACAAAGTCCTTATGGGCTTGCAGCAGTGTCATCAATAGATCAGGTATTAGGGCAATGTAGCGATGATCACAGTCACAAATATGGACCAGCGCCTAGGGCAACAGAGAAGCCAGAAACGTAATATGGTGTAGTATATTCCAATAAATTGTTTGACACCCTGTGAGTAGATATAGTTCTTTTTCGTGCATATAAGTAGACATTCGTTATCCCTTTGAGGCTAACACCCCCTCTCCACTTCAGTAGCCTTCACCGATCTAACAACAATGCCTACTTACAAGACCCATTTATTGGGTGACGCATATAAAAGTGTTTCCCAGTATCCCTTTTAAGACTAGCACCACCACTCCACTCCAGTGGCCTTCACCGATTTAGCAGCAATGCTTACTTATAAGACCCATTTATTGGGTCACGCATGTATTAATGTTTCCTAGTATCTATCTTCTTTGACAATTTTTTCTTCAGCTTCAGAGATAAAACATACAAGTTTCCATAATGTAATTCTATTTATTAAAACTTTCATAAAAAAAACATTTTTTTGCACTCACATTTACATTGAGGTACAAATCACAAGTCCTTAGAGGCTCTGAAGAAGCCGATTGGATCGCGTAACGCGTCAGGTGGAGGGGAAGAGTGACGTCATTACAGGTTGCGGGGAAGGACACTAGGAGAAGGAACGGAGAAGCAAACTTGCCGGCAAGACCATCAGTTTCCTGAATCTGAATGCAAAACCTGCTAAGGACTTGTGATTGAACGTGACTTGTTAGCCTCAAAGGGATAACGACTGTCTACTTATATGCATGAAAAAGAAATATATCTACTCACAGGGTGTCAAACAATTTATTGGAATGTAGTACACCATATTACGTTTCTGGCTTCTCTGTTGCCGTAGGCATTGGTCCATATTTGTGACTGTGATTTTCTGTGTACAGCGAAGGATGAAAAGGACCAGCAAGAGAAGAAATATTTTTAAAGGACAAACTAACTATTCTGGTTTCCTTTTTCTGTATAATTATTCTCCTTAAGACTGTAGCGATGAGTAAACTTTGCTGGGCTTAAATGATCATGAAACCGCTATATCCAGTATTCTGAGGAAATGTGTTGGAGTCAATGTAAAGGTGAAACTACTCGGCTCATAAGGTGTTTTTAGCTCCTCTGTAGACTACATATTGTCCTTCCACTATGCTACAACTGTTCTTCATAAAACAATCATAGATAACCTTTCTCCCAGTTGCTCAGGTCAGAAATGCCAAAATTGGGTTGACCAAAATCTCCCTTTTAATTTTCAATCAATTATGCACTATAATGAATGCAGCTGCCTCTCCAAAGTGCAAAGAAGCAGCAGATGGAAGGAGTAGGGTTGATTAATGACTGCTGCTGGAAGTGATTATTCATTCTGGTGATATAGACCCGATGGAGAAATTATAGTGTACATTTGAAAAACAGTTTTCTGTTGCCAAAACAGGAGGGTATTTGGATGGGTTACAAATAATTGGCTCCAAACAGGAAAAAATGTTGGTTACAGGCATGGGTGCAGGTTGCTGGCCAACAGATCCATTGAAAGGGTAGGTTCTTCTAATTAAGTCTCTACAGTGACCCTCTCGTCTACCCCATCTTTAGTGTCTGCTTCAATAATTCAGTGGGTACTAATAAATACTAAAAAAAAAGTCAAAAGACCATCACTATTTAAAAAAAACAAAGGAAGTCAATATTACATTTGATTTCTGGGAGGGTGTAGGCCTGATAGGGAGTTGAAAAATCTTTCCTGTGATTGGTTGTTGTTAATTGAATGGCAGTGAGAGAGACACTAAGGGTACCATTGCCTTTGTGAAGTAATATTTTAGACAAATATAAGCTAATGGAGGGCACTCCCAGGATTAGAAAAATAAAAAATAATTTTATTTAGGCAATATGAGGTGCAAATATTCCACTTGACAAAGGCTATAGTGCCGAAACATTAGCAAGTGTATCTGCTCCCTGTGGTTTGTTCCTTTTTGCCTTGACCTTGTAATTTGGTGGTAGGTATATATTTGTGCTGATACTGCTGTATACAATATACCAACTGTTTGATGTATATTTGTTTGCTATGCACTATATAAAAGTACATTTTTTAAAATCATCTTTGACTACCATGTATTACTTTTTCATTGAGTGTGCATCCCCATCTTCATTTCTATAAACAGTCTATTTAGGTCTGTTTAAGAATTTCCCAGATCCTGTTTAACACAAGCTATACACCTATTTTGAAGACACATATGTGCATTTTACTATATGTTTAATTACTATACAGTATTTTCTGTTTTTACTTAAATCTACCCAAATATGTAACACTTTCAGGTATATTTTTTTTGTTCACATTTAGAAAAATACCAGACATCCAACAATCCAACAATTAGAATGACAACTACAGACTTACCAAAGGAAGTAGTGAAATGGTCAGGCTAGCAAATCCTTCCAATCTGGATATACTGCACTCCAATACCTACACTTGTTCAATTATCCATAAAGTAAAACAATGTCTTTGCTAATTATATTTCAAAGATATTATATAATGATTATTGGATGAAACCTTGCCTGCATCTTTTATTAAGATTATCAGCACATGCACTGCATCACGCATGCATGAGTTATAAATGTGTAACAGATACAGTCCTAATTAACATAACATAATCAAATCAAATGTCATTTAGGCCGTACTGAATCTGGAAAGATGGTGTTACATAACAATATGTGGTATTTTCATGCTTTAAAAGAAAATGGCATGTTCTTGGTGAGGAAAGGAAAACAATGACGTTTATATGAAATGTTAAATAATTAAACTTGAGGATGCATAAATCTTGAATTCAGAACCTAATCACGCAGTCACTGAGACAAAATCAGGAAACAACATGGGCAATAAACACCTTAACATTTCTACAAAGAATGTATTATTTATCTGGATGCTTGTCACCTTATAAATTAATAAATATGTTTAAACCACATTCCTTACATATTCAAGACGTTTTATATTAGTATTTTGTTTTTAAAGGACAAGGAAAGTTAAAGTACAGAAGTAGGTTAGAAATGTTATACATTATGTTTTGGGCTTCTGTACAGCCTCAGTCAACCAAAGCCCTTTAGCAGTTAAGGGCCAAGCTTTCTGTACTGTATATAGAACTCCACAGGTGCAATGTATTCTCTTCAGGCTAGAACTCCACTGGTGACTTTGCAGTATCTGCATACAACAGCCGTGTCGGATACACTTTGCGACAACATACAACAATCCCATTACTTACCAAGGATTCGGCGCATCCGACATGACGCAAAGTTTGCCTGTGTAGTTCTACCCTTGAGTCCTAATGCCCGTATACAGCTTTTGTTGAAAGTATGTAAAATGTTTCCCTGTAGATTAGTGGAAGAATGCAAAGTTATTTACTATATTATCTTAGCACATTGTGTCCCATTTCTTTTTCAGAACATAAACTGCACATTTCTCTTTTACAGAGAAAGATTATCTTCCATTTTCTGCTTATTTAGGCAAAGGAAAGGAAAGAGGGGGGCTTTAATGTTTTTTGTAGTTCCTATCTCATCTCTTTGATATCTTAGCAAGCACCTAATATGCTTTGATCAGCCATATATCATATTTGCTGCTTTATGTTTGTAAGCTTTTAAAAAAAAGTAGCTGAGTTTATCAAAATGCATTTAACAAGGAGGGATGAATTTTGGACTTTCAGTGGAAATCATAAGAATTGAAAGTTGACATACATTATTATAGCAATTAAACATTTTAAGTCTACTTTTCTGCTATGTACCTTATTATGGGATTTTGCCTAACTTTTATTCCTATTGCCACTCAACTGCTGAGCAGCTGCAGGGGTATTACAATTTTGCCATCTAGTGTCTACTGACAGAAACAAAATCATTGACAAACAATAGCAACTCAGAGGCAAAAGTCAATTTCAAATGCATCTCGTTATTCCCTATTACCTGCCAAATTGCTCCTGTACATCTGGTACAGTTTCTCAATTTGCTTTCTAAATTACTTCTGAAAAGAAAGACTGCAATATTATTTGACCGGGGTGTGTTGTTTTTTTATTGGACAATACATGTCACTAAGGGGCAGATTTACTAAATTCACATATATTCACATGAGGGATTCGAATATTCGATTGAATTTTCAAAAAGATTTGAATTCGATTTTCGAATATGCAAATTAAGCAAATTCGACCAAATTCAACCATTGAATATTCAAATTCGAATGATTCGAATTAATTTTATTCGAATATTCGAAAATTCGATAGTCGAATACTCCCCCTTTAAATTTAAATTTGATCACCTACTTCGCCAGATTAAACCTACCGAAATGGGGATCATTCCCTAAGATCGAATTTGAAAATTTCGATCGATCGATAAAAATTTGATTCGAATATTCGATCGATTGATAGAGTTTTCCCTATTCGGTCGTTTGATCGATCGAATTGCGCTAAAAAAACTTGAATTCGATATTCGAATTCGATTTTTTTAAATTCCCCACTATTCCCCCACTATTCCCTGGTCAAATTTCGATTTTGTTTTTTCATTCGAAATTTGACCCTTGGTAAATCTGCCCCTAATTAGGCAGCTGCATTTCATGCAAGCAGATACAACATGCATCCGTCACATAAGGTTTATCACGTCACAACCCATGGTCATTCACATGCAGACTCCTTGTGAAAGCACCTAAGCATGAGCTTATGGATAGAAGACTCCACTGTACAAAGGAACTCTGCACTCTGCTACTTAGGACATGAATAACACTCACTTACTACACCAGGCCTAAGGCTTAGTAGCAAGCATATGGTGGTACCATTTCATGCCTACTACTTCTGTGGCTTTGCAGTACAAGCAGAAGTGACTGTGGGTGCAGGTTGCAGTGATTCCACCTATATCTGAATGGAACATTTCAGTTTCAAAATAAAACTGGGTTAAATAGTATGTGCAAAATAAAAAATATTTCTAATATATTTAGTCAAAAATGTAATTCATAAAGGCTGGAGTGAGCAGATGTCTACTATAACACTACTTCCTGCTTTGCAGGTGTCTAACTCTGAATTACTCATTGACTTAAGGGATGCCACACGGGGCATAACAATGAGTTTACAATTGATCCTTAGCATGCAGCTCAGATGCAAAAGCAAATGGTTATGACCCAAATGCCTACACTCATGTCACTGATTGGTTATTGACTGGTGACCAATCAATGTAAACCAAGAGAGCTGTAAAACAGGAAGTAATGGTCTGACTGTTATGTTAGATATCCAGTCTGTGTAAAATATGCAAGCATGTCTAATGTTACGCCATATGAATGCCATATTTGCTGCCGTTATTTTACATTGCTTCCAGCGGAAGTCACTTTAAGAAATAAATATGCAACTATTTTCACGCCATTTTATTATGCAATTTTTTACACAGAGAAGCATGGCGATGTGTGATGTATTATCCTGCCATTTTTTACACAGCATAATAAATATGTCCCATAGAATGCCTTTGTTACCTTTCTCTGAGCAGTACTTACATACTCCATGTTGTTTAGTGGCACTTTCCTTCAATACAAAGTGTTTGTAAGAAGGAAACTGAACTGCAAACGTTTAGGAACAAGAAAGTCTATGATAGATCACACTTATGGCCCAATTCTTATAACATTTTTATATATTGCTCTACAAATATCTGATGTGCCACAATGAGCATTGTATGTAAGCGATTTCCCTTTTAGACATATCAGTCAGTTGATACCTAATAAACCCTCAAATACTTTGACACTATGCATAGATATACTGCAAGCAAAACTGTGAGTCCCATTATATAGCTTGTGAGGGTAGGACTTTAAGAATGGAGGTAAAAAGTGGATTATGGGGAGATTTGGATGAAATCAGATGTTAATATTAAACATCAGAACAAGTCACACCTCTTTATGCTCTATTCTAGGAGGGCAAAGATCTGCCTCTTAGGGTCAAACCCACTGAGTAACTTGCAAAGTTAAAAAAAGAGGGTTGTTCTGTGTTATGTAAGTGACGCCTATTAACTTATTGTTAAGAAAAAATAAATGCATTAGCTATAACACCTGTCTACTACCATGTCTTCCCCCTTCACAGCCATTTCCTTCTATTTGTGCCCTTCTTTCTAAACATCTACTACTCATCTCTCCATTTCACTATGATCTATTGTCAGGGAAATATAACTTACCTTTGATGTTATAACAAAAATGTCCTGGTTATTTTTTAAAAAAAGCATTATTATTATAATAACAGTTGTAATTGTAATGTACCAACCGATTTACTTCTGATTTCTAATTTTCCACATATATTGTATAGTACTTTGGCAGAAAAATGTTAGCCTTGAATCTTAGAAGCCTTGATCCACATGGTGAATTATAAAGTTATCAGAAAGATGACCTTCGCTGACAAAACAAATACATAATGTGACTAGGAAGCAGTATAGCTGGTGTATGTTCTTTTTATGTATGACTATAGCAAAGGCAGGTTAGCCAATAGCAATACATCACATTTAACATATACCAGTAAGATAATATATTGCTTTCTAGCTGAATCAAAATATACTGTAGTACTGTACAAAAAGTAGTGAAATCATCAGAAGACATTTCCGTGATAACACACACTAGATTTGTAAAAGTCTTGAAAAATAGATTAGATCTTTCCCCTTAGCATTTTAATATGTTATTAACAACTACCTTATGTTTTAATGAATTCCAGTATAAACTTCAACATTTTGCTGATATAGAAATATGAGAAAAGTTTGCAGACAATTAAAGAAAATTAATGCAATGTTCTTTACTGTTTATGAAGCCATTCCAGTGGGGAAATATACAAACCCATTTACATTTTTTTAGGAAAGAAGTTTAGTTTTTTGAATGACAGGGCCTGCAGTGGTCAGTTTTTATTCATCATTAATATGTTGTATTTAACTGCATTTTTGTGCATACATCATTTTAATCTGCTGATCATGAAACAGCTGGTTTATCAAATGAGGAACCTATAAACTGAATCCGCATCATGTACTTCCCTTTCTCTTTTAAAAATGTAAGTTTCTATTAGGCAAAAATACGTAAGATTAATGTAAGCCAATGGATCTGGTTAAACCATACCTATGCAGTTAATTAAAGGAACAGTAACATCAAAAAATAAAAGTGTTTCAAAGTAATACAAATATAATGAAGTGTTTCCCTGAACTGGTAAAACTGCTGTGTTTGCCTCAGATACACTACTTTTGTTTACATTAATAATTTGCAGTTCAGCAATGATGGCTGCCATTCAAAGCAGAAAAGTATCAGGTTTCACAGCAGATAGCAGATAAGCTCTTTAGAACATATCTGTTATCCATCATTTACCTGTGCCCTATAGCCTGTTTTTCAATTTCCACCATTGTTATACATCAGCTTGTTTATATGAACTATAGTAGTGTTTGTGAACCAAACAGATCAATTTTAACAGTGCAGGGCAACATTACATTATATTTTCATCACGTTAAAATACTTTTTAATTTTTTGGTGTTACTGTTCCTTGAAGACGGTGATCCCCAACCAGTAGCTCGTGAGCAACATGTTGCTCTCCAACCCCTTGGATGTTGCTCCCAGTGGCTTCAAAGCGGGTGCTTATTTTTGAATTCCAGATTTGGAGGCAAGTTTTGGTTGTATAAAAACCAGGTGTAATGCCAAAGAGAGACTCAATGTAGGTTGATAATCCACATAGGGGATACAAATGGCCAATAACAGCCCTTATTTGGCACCCCAGAACATTTTTCATGCTTGTGTTGCTCCCCAACTCCTTTTACTTCTGAATGTCACTCACAGTTTCAAAAGGTTGGCGATCCCTGCTTTAAGACAAGTGGTCTGGAATATCTGGGAAAGGGCTCATACAAATGTGTTTTCCAAATATGAAAGTAGATTGTGCTGTATAAATAAGACCAAGGTCCTATGGGAACATCTGAAAGGAGCAGGAAACTCACAATCACTGGGAGTTGCGCCTCCAGTCATTGTGTTAATGTAACTGATACCCCAGGCCGGTGCTCCTGTTAGCAACTGCACTGGCCTGGGGTTCTTTTCAGTGACCGTTTTTTTTTCCATTTCTTATGGATAAAGCTTTTGGTTCTCAGGTGTTATAAGAGTTATTGTATTCTGAATAAGTTTTTTAAATGCTTTTCTTCTAAAAAAAGATGTAGTTGTCTCATTAGCATCTTAACATCTTAAATACATTTGCGTTTTTAAATTGGAATATAATGAGAAAACGGTTCTAATGTGTATTCCTGCATTATGTGGATTAATATTCACAATTTTGGAGCTTTGGTGTGATAATGTATTTACAGCTTACTTATTCCACCATATAGGCTTACTTTTCTGTAAAAATGTGTTAAGATACATATGCAATTCATTACTTGCCTAGCCTAAAACTTTAAAATGCAACATCTTTAACTTAAATGCTTTGTGAGTTAATACAGGCTTACTGAATGAAAACATTGTCCTTCTTCATGTCCTAAATGACAGGGTTTTGATTATTTTGTTTTGTAGGTAAGTGAGACAGAATGCTGGAAGAATAAATTGTGTTTGAAATCCTCAGTTAGAGGATTTTTTTATTGCAATATCTTTCAAAGGTACATTTGCTTGTCAAACTTGTATAGCAGCATATATTCTAAAATTACCAGGTAAAATAATGCTTGTATATGTAAGGTAACTATCATGAAAATGAAAATTTCGTATAAGATTGCTCTCACTTAAATAAGACACTTTCTAAATATAACAAATTGAAATTACAGTACCATTTATGAAATAATGGAAGTTACTCTTCAGTATCTCACTCTCAGCAACCTGTTTGCCTGATTTTGATTGACAAGTAGGGAGGCTCCTTTTCCTATTAGATGTTTTAGAGCTAACTCAAATAACCAACTACAGCACAAACAAAAGCTAACAAAATAACTGATACACACCGGGATGCAGCATAGCAGGATTCCTTACAGAGACTAATTTCATCAGTTCCAATTGTTTTTAGCGATAAGATCCATGAATTAAATAAAAGTACTTGACTTTTGGCCTTGTGCCTTTATTGAATTATGGACTTCTTTGGGACATGTATAATGATCTTATATTTTACAACAGTGGGTATATTATGCGATATATTATAGGATCCATAATAATTAAAAGTACATGTGCCCAAATTGCCCATAATTAAAATGGGCATAAATTGTTACATTGTATGTTCTTATTATTCCCTATGTTTTATGCAAAGGTCTTTTTTTAAACGATAATGGCATTGGATAAACTATTAATTTTAATAAATACAACATAATTTAACATACTGGTATACTGATATACTGATAACAGCTCCCATGTTTTTAACCTAAGAAGTAATAACTACAACCAAAGGTAAGTGGCGTGAAAAGGCTGACTTTAACTTAAAGTCAGTCTTTCCACTCTATACTGCATGCATGCCTGCTAAGAAGAAGTAAGATGATTGCAACATGATACGTGATCCGAATGACCTTGGGCAGGGCCAGTTTTTAATAAACAGCACCACCAGTGATTTAAACTTTCCTTCTCCTTTTAGAGTTAGCAGTTTTCACAAAATTTAACCTGGAATTGTATTCTCTAGTGAAATGTATTAATGTTGTTTGTCTTATTTTGAACCTGTAGTGCCAGTGGTTGTAATGGGTAAGTAGTAGTGTTTAGGAGTGGAATATATTTAATGCTAGTTCCATGCACCTGTTATCTCTAGTGACAAAGTAGTTAAATCACATAGCTAAATTATTTCATCTTAAAGATCAAGTTAATTCTCTAGAACATGCTGTACTTACAAATGAACACAAACATTACTAAATTATAGGTTTTAAATTGTATAATTGTACTATATTTGCCTCTTAATGCAATCTGTGTTTACCATGTTCAGACTGAAATTAGCGTAATCAGCTCATGCACTATTTATCAAATATGAACAGCACAACAAATTCTTCAGCATTCCACAGATCTTCAAAATCTGCTTACTTTTCAGGGTGTATCTAAAGATGTTTAACATGTATTATGTGGAGCAGATGTTACCACTGGGATTTCAGATCATTTTGTTGATCAAACATATTTCATCTTAAAGCTATAGCACATCTGTGTAGTGAATGTAACAATAATTGACTACTGATGCAGCACTTCTGATCTTTTTTCCCACATGCTTACCACTGATCTTGTTTGGAATAGGACCAAGAAAATAACCTGTAAATAATTATTATAGCATTGCTTTGTTTACCCCCAACCTTGTACCTCTAGATTTACAAGTGTGGTGCAGGCCATGGGTTGCAATCAATTTTGAAAGAGAACCTGAGGACTTCAGCAATCATCCCTGACGCTTAATATAGCATAAATCTCTGCATTGTCCATCTAAAGCTCTGCTAGGAATCTTGGTAACATAGAAACATAGAACTAAGAAACATACAGAAAGTTGGTTTGTTTTACTATCATTATTCTAAATTGAGCTATTTCAGTTCAGAAAAAAATCCATCATACAAACCTTGGTATAAACCTTGTATCAGGTGACATTTCCTGCAAGTTACCATGAGCGGCAAAAAAATACTACTTGTAAATATAAGAGCCAAATTTCTGGGTTTTAAACAGTAAATTTTAGTGCAATATCTGCAATAGCGATGCACCCTCCATGCACCCTCCAGGTCTGCTCCTAAAGAAGATGGTAAGAGTGGTGGGGGGCAGCATCACAGGACAAGGTAACTTAGGGGTCCAAATCACCCCTGTATGAGGGACTGCAAATTGCTTCTCTCTACCATTTGCAAATGCACAGTTACACTAGAAAATTGTATCTGGCACTCATAACAGTGGCATCTACAATTACACAGAGGGTAGAAAGCTGTATAATAAGAGGTATACTTGCTACAAAATGCATGGACACCCTATTCCTGGGCCATGGTAAGCAAGAGTTACTTCTCTTTGCATATATGTGCACCTACAGGCTTGGACACCAGTGCTCTTTTACAGGTGTATTGTACACTTGTCCCTTCTCCCAATCACTCATTAGTGCCCTCAGGTCTTCAGCAATGTCAATGCACTTTAGCCACTCAAATTAACATCTTGCAGGAAAAATTGCATCACAAAATAGTTATCCACTGATAATTAGTGTAATAGGATTGAAAATAGATATGGCTATTTAAATTTAGAGCAAAGCTTTACATACTGTGGCAAACATAGGCATTCTAAATTTCTATTTCTTGCACAAAGGGCAGTAGGAAAGACCTCTTGCATTTTCTTGGAATGTCATCTACCTGGATAGCTCTGTTGACTTGTGCACCAGTGTACTAGTATAGACAGCCTACTATACCTTTCCTCTAGCAACCAATAGACTACAGTTACTATAATTGTCATCTTGAACATTTCCCAAACTTTGCATACACTCTTTAATAATGTAGGTGGTGCTTTACCTGGATGCTCTGCTACTCAAAAGTCCATAGAAATCACAAAACAAATAGAATCAGATGTCACTTACCAAATACCACATATGCCATGTTTATTAAGATCTTCACCTCAAGTGTACAGGTAACTCAGTTGTACAGGTTTAGCACCTGTGTTAGCAAACCAGGCAGCTAGCATAGGTCTAAAAAGTTTCCTGAAGCAACCAAGTAGACTTTGACCTGCTACGATAAGGTTTATTTAGGGTTATTTAATTCTTTTCAGGGGTCTAGAAAACCCAGTGTAAAAGTGTAAAAGTCAGGAGAATTTGTTAACACAACCTTCTGGAAATACTCAAAGAATATAAGCACAATAGTTTGTTTTACTTTGAAATACAATATTTAACTTGTGAGATATTGTATGGCTACTACATTTTTTATTGCTTTACACAATTACTTTAACAAAAAATTACTGAACTCTAGCACCGCCAAGTATTCCATACTGTTATAGAAAAGGCTTTCTTGATATTTAATCATTTTTAAACGATGGAGTTTGCAAGCTTAAATCAAAAGCTTTCAAGCTAGTTATGGATTTTGTTGAATCTAATGTATAAATATAATCTAATCAGACCAATGCTTAATTAAAACAGATTTAATTTGGCATCATAAACTGTACTATCTGCAAATAGCACTAAATATAGATATATTTAATTGTAATGTCTGAAATCTATATGAAGGTTAAGTGGATTTAGAACCTGCTCTATGAAATCAAAGAACCTTATCTTTTGCATATTCCTAGGTAACTGTCTATTGTATATTACAGAAAATAAACTGTAGGGCTCTATGGAAATTACCCTTGGCTTTTATAATCACTCTCTGTGTACTGTTCTTAATTAGTGTAGTTTCTGGAAAAATCAGTGTTTTTGTCCATGATTTTGCTTTTGAAAATACCCCATGGCTCATTTTCTGAGAATAGGTACATTAGCACTAGTGCAGTAAACAATGAAAGCAAATATTTGATGGATGCCATATCCATCAAATATTTGCTTTCATTGTTCTTTCTACAGTGTCACACAAGGCTAATTTCTTCCATATGATACTGCACTTATGCATATTTGCCCATAATTAGTAATGTAGCCAGAGTATAAGGGTATGTCAAATTTCGCTTTTAATTTGTATCAGGCTGTGTGCAAAAAAATTGCTTGGAAACCGTCTGTTTAGCCAGTAAGTATATATAAGGAGATAGGTGATAACTTGTCTTTGGCTGACAGGAAGATTAAGGCTAGGGCCCAAAGGCAACATTATGTATTGCACACTCAAATCCTTCTTCCGTTTACATCCAAATTACTGGAAAGGCTTGTTTACAAACAAACCTGATCCAGCATCTTACTCACAACTCCCTTCTCGACCCCCTGCAATCTGGCTTCCGCCCAACACACTCAACTGAAACTGCACTCTCCAAAGTAACCAATGATCTTCTACTGGCAAAGTCTAAAGGTCACTATTCCATACTCATCCTCAGGGCCGCCATTAGAAATCACAGGGACCCCGCACAACAAAATTTTCGGGGCCCCCTGGGCCCGCCCGCCCTAGCACCCAAGCCCTGCCCCTAATCCCCGCCCACTCCACATCAAAGTTAAAAGACCACACTTGTCTAGTGCTAAAAATGTAACCCCCCCAAGGCTTCCTTATAAGTTAAAAGAAAATTTGCCGCCAGGCCCCCCCATTCAAAAGCATTGGTGCCCCTCATACAAGTTAAAAAAAATTGGGGTCCCAAAAAAATTTTTTTTTTTTTAATTGGTGGTCAGGCCCCCAACAAGTTTAAAAAAAAATTGGGGCCCCAAAAAAATTATTTTTTTTAAAAATTGGTGGTCAGGCCTTATTCAGACATTTGGACTTCAGTATCACCTCTATGCTGATGATACCCAACTTTACTTGTCTGCTCCTGACTACTCTCCTTCTGTCATTTCCCAGGTTACAGACTGTCTCTCTGCTGTCTCCTTCTGGATGTCACAGCGCCACCTGAAACAGAACCTTTCAAAAACAGAACTTGTATATTCTCTCCAAGATCTTCCCCCATTCCTCAGATATCACTCGCAGTAAATGACAGTACCTTTCATTCCACCACACAGGCACTCTGCCTAGGAGTTATACTAGACTCGCATCTGTAAATGGCAACTTTGGTTAACCTGTCTACTGTCTGCTCCAAAATACCGCTTGTCTACAATTATGGATAATCTTCCCCCAAAGTTTACACAATATCTTCTGTCCACATAACAGTTTCACAAGAACACATCTTAAATAGAAGACTGTAGACTGCTTACACTTTTCATTCAATTATACTCAGTGTTAGGAAATTAGGAATTTTTAAGGTGCAATAAAAATCAACCAGAAGTCAACCGTCTCTTAAAATATGTCTTACTTTACTCAGGGGCTATGTGGAATGCTACCACTCTATTATAGAATTATTCTCATAATGCGACCATTAGGCCATTTTTATTTAGACTATCCAGTTTTTTCTTCTGCCTTTGCTGTGCCAATCTGTAAAGTCAGGTTTTGATGTCACAGTTGTCCCATGTGAAGAGAACCCTGCAATAGTGATGGGTGAATCTGCAACGTTTCGCTGAATTTTTCGCTAATTGCTCAGGAAATTCGCGAAAACAGCGAATAAATTCTTGAAACACCAGGAAAAATTTACCTGGCGAAAATCCACTGGCATCTCATTTTTGGATGTGGGGATACGTTTTTGGATGCTGGCGAATTTTTCCTGGCATTTTGCGAATTTATTTGCCGCCGGCGAATCGCGGGAATTCACCCCTGGCGAATAAATTCACCCATCACTACCCTGCAATCAATAATATACTGGGTCCATGGATGCCAAACTATACACACATACCTCTCTGGAAGGCTGCACAATATATCTTACACAAAAAATTTTGGATTATAATATTTGTAAATTGTGATTATAATTACTGTAAAAGGACCAATTAACATATCTATCATTGAACAGTAAGTTCAGCCAGCTTTAGTTCTTTAATAAAGAACTGCTAAGCCTTTCTTTTAGCCATATACCTCATAGCTCTGAAAGTACAATGAATTAATGCAGCAGATCGCTTCACCTCAATAATTCCATTGAAATACAAGGACAACTTTATTGCTTAGCAATTCAAGGTGAAAAGGCTTTGCCTGCTGTAAATGATGTCCTCCCAAGCTGGCAATTGTCCTCTGGGTCATTATTTAAATGGTTTCAAAAGATACTGTACAACCAGACTAACAATAACCACCCCTCAAAAAAACAGAGTTCCACTCAAAATATACTCTGTTGGTGTAACTAAAAGTTTTGTTACTTTAAGAGACATTTATGTCATTTCCAGATTACCAACCACACAAACATGCACATTGAACTAGAATGAGAATATTTCATAGTGCAAAACTGTGGGGCCCAAGCAACAAATAGGGGCCAAGATCAAAATTTCATTACATTGAAATGTAGAAATGAATACTCACTATTCTGGAATTTCACAGAAGTACTCAGTATGCCCAGAAACATTGTTATATATATACTATATATATATATTTATATATATATATATACACCAGGGGGCAGATTTACTAAGGGTCGAATTGTCGAGGGTTCTTAGCCCTCGAATTCGACCGTGAATAATTGGTGAATAAAAATTCGCCAATATCGAAAAAAAATTCACAGGTTTTGAGCACTTTTCGAATATTCGCAAAAATCGTACGATCCAGTGATTTTACGCAAAATTTGTATGAATAGAATATACACATTGTTCAATCATACGAATACTATTCGTTATGAAAACTTTTAAAAAAGCCTAAGCAGTCGAATAAAAATTTAAAGGGCAAGTTCTTCGACCTGCGAATAGTCGAGCGATCGAATATATATTTATTAGATCTATTCGATGCAACCGAATATTTCATATCCGATGTTCGAAAATACTTAATTTGCATATTCGAATATTCGCACAATCGAAAATAGACTATTCGAGCGCATGTTCGAATCCTTCACACGAATTTGATAAATCTGCCCCCAACTGTCTGGGTACTGGGTGGTTGTTCAGCAAGCGCATCCACAACAATGACTCAGCACTCACCGGGCCTACCTAAAAAAAACATTTTATTGTGCAAAATCAATTTTCAAAGTTAAATATTTTTAAGAAAGTCCTGCGAGTGCTTAGTCAATGTTTTGTAATTGCTTTTCATATACATATCCAAAATGTCAGAGGAATTCTGCAAAAGAAAAAATCATTATTTTGAAAAATATACAGGTTTTGCACTGGGGGCTTGTTATTTTCTTGTATCCACATTACCAGAAAAGCCAGAAGCCAGAAAATAGCATAAAACTGAGATGTCTGTAAATGTTGTGATTTTGCATGGGGGTCCTGGTAAGCACAAAATAGCTAGATTTGTATGGATAGAGAAACCATGTTTGCTCAATTTTCATCAAAAAAATACAACACTAATCCAAAATACTGCCTCCGTTCTTGAATTTCTTGCAAAGTAAATATTGTTTAGGTGAATATGTTGAAGAGCCATTAAATAAAATAACAATTTATGAATATAAGACCACACAATGTACAATTTAGAAATAACATGAAAACTCAGCCAAGAAGTAACAAATATAAACATGTTAAGTTATCTAGAGATTGGTAGCCAATAGTAATCCTGTCTCTTCCACTCTCTAAAAATTCAGATAATAGTCAAATCCATTAACTTGGTACTAGTGATGGGCGAATTTATTCGCTAGGGGCGAATTCGCGGTGAATTTTTAGAGAGTGGAAGAGATAAAATAAATTCACGAATCGGTAGCGAAAATTCGCTGGAAAAACGAGTCGCGCATCGTTTTTGACGCGACGCGCCGAAAACGACGCGACGTGCGCCGAAAACGTCCCACGACTCGTTTCGTGAATTTTTACAGAGAAATTCGCGAATTTTTCGGCGAAGCGAATCTCGGGAGATTCGCCCATCACTACTTGGTACCTGGTTGGTATGCTTTGTGTCCATTTTTTATTTTGAACAATCTGTTCTTTAAGAGTACTTTAAAAAACTGTATCCCCTTTTATTGGTTGCTTAGAAACAGGCAGTCTGAAAGGCTTGACATTATTTATTGAACAGGATTGTACATGGCTTTGAGGACATTTGTAAACCTCATTGCACTAGGTGATGATGATCTTATATTAGGTAGGTATCGGATTTAATTGCTTAAGTTAAATCCTCTGTTGTTATAAACTTGGTGGAAGCATTATTCACCATATTTTTTTAGTTTAGATTGCATAATCTTCTCTGCATCTGCTCCACTGCCCTTGTATCCATAATGGTGCTCATTACTAGCAGCAACTTTCAGGTTCCAGTAAATATTATATATTGATAGGATATGGTTGGCGTGTTTCGGGCCTCCCCACTCTCACTTATCAGAATGTAGCACTATGGAAGTACTAGGAAACCTAAACAGCACATTCTGGTGCACAAATATATCAAATAGGGTTTTACATTAAAACATAAAACATTCAAAGTATGAGAACAAATATAATTATGAAAATACCTACAGCTTACTGGCACAAAATGTAAATAAATGGAAAAAAATTCAGCATAAACCAGGTTATTAGTCAGATCAGACACATTTACCTCCCAACATTTTGGAAACGGAAAAAGGGACAACTTTTGACCACACCCCTTTTTTTCTTCCACACTCCCACACTTACCATGCCCATTTTACAAAATTTGCCAGGTTATGAAAGTTTGAACACATTTCTGTAGTTTTCATGTTTTATTACAGTTTGACCAATGAAGGTAAATTGTCCCTTAAGCTGTGACTCTTACTTCTCCCAAGGAACAAAACTGTTGCAAAACTAATGCAGGCCTGCCGGTTGAGCTGTCAAAAGCGGGACTGTCCCGCTCAAAACGGGACAGTGGGAAGGTATGGACACATAAGACCCTACTGAGGTAAATTGCACTTTTTCCTGCATTGAGTTGCATCTAAAACCTCTTCTATTAAAGGTACTTGCTTCCAAATGTGCTCCTAGGCACTCAGACATTAATGCCAAAAATTGAGAGCTGATGTGCCTTTCCACATATAGACCCTGGACCTACTGTCACCTCCTGACCAGGCTGTAGCTCCAGAGTACCCTCAGTATCCTGTGGCAGTTGCACTTAAAGAATCTGGCACACATGTCATTCTGACAGCAAACATCAAAAATTAGGCCAGGCAGACTGAAAATATTCAGTACAACTGCAGAAATGCAGTTGTGTATATTTTGATTAATTGGGCACACTGGATGAGTGTAACAAATGCATTGTGTAAAACCATATTCGGGTATGGGATCCATTATCCGGAAACCTGTTATACAGAAAGCTCTGAATTACAGCATGACCATCTCCCATAGACTCCATTTTATCCAAATAATCCACATTTTTTAAATTGCTTGTACTTGATCCCAACTATGATATAATTAATCCTTATTGGAAGCCAAACCAGCCTATTGAGTTTATTTAATGTTTACATAATTTTCTAGTAGATTTAAGGTATTAAGACCCAAATTACAGAAAGATCCATTATCCGAAATAACCCAGGTCTCCAGCATTCTGGATAACAGGTACCATACCCGCATAATATTTTAAGCACTAGAGGGTTTTGTTTAGGTTCCTTTCTGCGTACATACATTCTAACCGCTATATGCCTTTGACTAAGGACAGGGACTAGTGATGCTGTTTTTTAATTTTTTAGTTTTAATGCATATCTGTATCGGATACAGTCCGAATGTTCCTACCTTTTTCTTGTATGATAGATAGAATAAAAATAAAAGTGTACACTCTTGACAAGTGAGTTTCTACATGTTAACCCCTGTTACAGAGTCTGAATGTTAACTACACACCTTAATCTGCCTGGTGAGCACAAAGGCCATTTTAGGTAAATCGCCAGTAAATGTTTGTCCTAGGGTTCCCTAAAACAGGAGTAAGTCTTCACTGCCTACATTTTCTTCCTGTCTCGGAAATGGCAGCTACTCTAAAATGAATCATGTTCTCTTAAAGGCACTTATCAAGTCATACTGTTCAATTTAATTAAAATATTTCCAGTAGGCTAATTATAGTACATGTTTTCTTCATCAGAAATTTAGTCCTCTAAAAGGTCTGCTGACTACTGATCTGTTCCAAGGGCACTTTGCAAACAGGTAGTAAAAAGCCAATATAAAGGAATAGTGTAACAGCCTCATGAAATCCAGTGACATTAAAAAGCAACATGCAAATCAAAATCCTAATGCTGTATACTGCAGGTTCCAGGCACTACTGTATCTGTAATAATTTCAGCATTGCTGCTATGGAGATGAGTCTATTGTATGTCTAAGTGCTACAAAATATAAATCATGTAACACAGTGGGCCATGAAGGAAATTACATTTGGGATAGATAAACTGGTAAACAAGGAGGAAGATCACAAGCAAAGGGGGTGCCATGCTTATAGGATAGTTATAGTACATAGTTAAGCTGAGTTGAAAAAAGACCAAGGGGCTAATTCACTTAGATGCGCAAATTCGCTAGCGTTGGCTTTGCTAGCGTTCGCCGCACTTCGCCAGGTGAATTTTCGCCAGCACTACGCGAATTTGCGCTCAGGGCGGAGAACGTTAGCGAAGTAGCTCTACCGTTCGTTCGCCAGGAAAACTGCCTAATTTGCATACGGCGGGAACTTAAGCGTAAAATAGAAGTATATGTTACAGCCACTACATTCCACTACACAAGCCCAGGAAACCTTTAATAAATTAAATAGTTGTCCTATTGCCCTACATGTGCCCCCTGTATAGTTGTGTTGCTATATGTTAGGAAATGTAGGGGGGAAGGAGGGTAACCCCCCCCGCAAAAAAAATCTATCTTTTTCAGACTATCACCCTCCAATGCTAAAACACGCTAGTGTTTTTTTGGGACTTTTTTTTCAAACTCCTATATATTGTATTGAACTGGTCTGACTGAATTTGCGTAATTACGATCCATCGTCAGTGCGCAACTTCGCTTGGCGTAAGGGTGCATATAGGTGTACTTGTTTTTCCCCTAGGATAGACTCTTCTATACAATAGGATCACTTTGAGTACAGAATCATCAGAGTAATGGGAGGTATCATCACAGTAATGAGGGGGGGTTATCTGGCAGAACACACTAAAATGGCAGCACAGCATGTAATGGAAATACAAATGTAAAAGCTTCTAGTAAGAGACACTGTGGGTTTACAACAAATTATACTTGTATACTTTGTAACAAGCACCTGATGAAAGAGGTGTTCCTCCGAAACATGTTGTGCAAATAAAGACAAGACATACTGAATTTGGTTCTTCAGAGTTTAATTGCATGGTGATTTACAACAAATTAGCAGCCACTTTTTTAAAAATGGTTGGTGTACCACTTCTTTGCAAAGCAAAGGGGCTCAATTGTGGAATCAATGACTTCACAAAGGAACAAGGTGAGGGCCTTCAAAGGTTAGCATTACACTGTGAGCCCAAAGGGAATTGGAAATTAGTTTGTCAAGTATCAAAGTTTCCTTTTAATCTGAGGAATCATTTATGTCTGTGTAAAAAAATAAAATAAATATATTTTTGGAAATTTATACAGTATTTGGGGCGCCTTTTCTACTCAAGCCGAACTGAATGAGCTCATGTCAAAAACTAGTCTATTTTAATTTAATTTGCCCAAGTGTCATCTAACTAATTGGAGCAAAATTGCCAATGGGCCAAAATCATTGCTTCACCATAAATATGTACCCCAAAAGAATTAGCTGCATATCAGAATTATGTTGTGAGGTACTGTATACACAGTGTACCAAAATGTTTAGTGTTTTAACATATTGAACCATATTGGGTTTAATATTAAAGGGGTTGTTCACCTTTGCGTTAACTTTTAGTATAATGCAGAGAGTGATATTCTGAGACAATTTGCAATTGGTTTTCATTTTTTATTGTTTGTGGTTTTATAGTTATTTAGCTTTTTATTCAGCAGCTCTCTAGTTTGCAGTGTCAGCAATTTGGTTTCTGGGGTACAAATTACCCTAGCAACCCTGCTTTGATTTGAATAAGAGACTGGAATATGAATAGGAGAGGGACTGAATAGAATGATAAGTAATAAAAAAGTAGCAATAACTATATATTTGTAGCTTTACAGAGCATTTGTTTTTAGATGATGTCAGTGACCCCCATTTGAAAACTGCAAAGAAACAGAAGAAAATTTCAAATCATTAAAAAACTATAATGAAGACCAATTGAAAAGTCTCTTAGAATTGTCCCTTCTACAATATACTAAAAGTTAACTTGAAGGTGAACCACCCCTTTAATAATGTGGCACAAAATATTTCTTCTTAATTTGTATTTAAATTGATGTGTTTAAACTGTTGTTGCAAATACAAAATATATATATCCAGCACAGATGAACAGGTGGAATTCCAGTAGGAATGTTCTTCTGGATCCAATTCTTCTGGATCCAATTTTGTACTGCATTTTGGTGTTTGACCAGGCTTGTGACCTCGACTCCGATTTGTCTTTCGATTCCGTACTGCACTGCCTGATTGGTAATGACTTGGCCTGTACCTTGACCATGTGCCTATTATCCATACCTCCTGTTAACATTCAGGTTCTCTAGTCTGCCCAGAACTTACACCCTGGACCTCTCACACTAAGGCTGATTTACTAAGGGTCGAATTTCAAAGTGGAAAATACCTTGAAATTCGACCATCAAAATTTTTTTGGAGGTAATTTTCGAACAAATATGGCTTTCAATCGAAAAACTGCGGTATTCGATCAAATGAAAATCGTTCAAATCATTCAAATCATTTGATTCGATCCAATGATTTTCATCAAAATCCTTCAATTTCTCAGAACTTAGAAAATTTTTCAGGACAAGTTCTGTGAGGTCCCCCTAGGCTAAAATGGCAATTCGGCAGCTTTAAGCTGGAAAATAGTCGAAGTCAAAGGATTTTAAAGGGCCAGTACTTCTTCGAATGTTAACAATTCAAATCGAATTTTGTACTATTCGATAGTCGAAGTAACCCAAAATTACTTAGAAATTCGAATTTAATTCAAATTTTCACTTCAACCCTATTCGACCCTATTCGACCCATAGTAAATCAGACCCTAAGTCCTGGTGTTATCCGAGTAGCTGAGCTCTCCTCCCAAATCCAAATGTGGCTGTTATAGACAGAAAAGTGAGTCATGTCCGGGTCCTTGGGGTTTCCTCTGTGTTTGGGATACCAAACCTAACACCTATGTGGTAAATAAATTCAACATCAACAAAAAAAAAAAACTCTTACCCTGCTGCCGGATACTTTCCCGTGAAATACAGGGGCAGAAGTGGGTGGAGGGGTACCCAGTGCAAAAGGAACTAAAAAATTACATAACGGTGAGTCATGAAGTCACATCCGCTGATGTCCCTGCACATGCACAAACAGCACCAGACCAAAATACAGCTCTGCACATGGTGTTTATGCAGTTAATGCACTGCCATGCAAATTCTGCTAGAGGACTGCTATTAACTGAATCAAGTGTATGACACCTTCTGTCATGTATACATTTGAAAATGATTACAAGGGCTTTTAATTGGCCTATTGCCCCTGTTGTTGGGCTCTATATTTTTGCAGTCCAGTGACAACTGATCATCAAACTTGAAGTAGACAGTAATATGTTGAGAGCACACTCTGGAATCCGCAGTAACAAAAGACAGAATATATCTGTTTATTGTCTAATGTGACCGAACATGTATGGTTTGTTTGTGTGCACCATGAATCTTTTATGATTACCAGATGGCACATAGTATTAAAAAATTATATTTTTTTGTGAAAATTGTTTATTTACATTAAGCTTGTTTATGCAAAATATCTTATATGGGGTATAATTTTCCTTTAAACATTGCGCCTTGCTCACCATGGATTAAGCATTTTCTGCTCTTGACTTTTGCTAAAGATACTGATAATGCTGATTACTGGTACTTGCAATTTCATGACAGGTATGTTGTGGGTATGTTTTAACACTCCTTATTCATTTCCTTTTATTTATAAATTGTTTGTTTTCTTCGATATGGATTTTAAAATGTTCTAGTTGTATAATTTTTGTGTATTTGTCCTTTTATTTCCATCCCCAAACCAAGGGAAGCATGGAATCAAAATAATAGTTTTTAGATGCAAAGGGATTTGATAATTTATAATAAGCTACTAAGGTCAGGAACATATGTTTCTTGGATATACAAGATAAGAGAGTGTTTGGGTAGTAATTCTGTATGTAATTGTGTGATAATATCTGGTCTCCTAGTGCTCTAGGGCAAAAATAATGAAAACTTACACAGTAGGAGTAAAGGTTGCAGATGGCTTATATCAGGAAACTACTATGATAGTCATGATGTTTATTCACAAACTAAGGACATTTTGTAAAAATAGATAGTGTATCAGAATTGGCATAAATCGTTTTCCAGCTAACAGTGAACTTGTTAATATATATATAGTAATGTCCTAAGTGGTTATAAGTTGGTTCTAGCCAAAGACAAAAAAAGTGTATGCAATATTATTTGGCATCTAATGGAAAGTGCAAAAAATGTCAACAAACATATGAATGGCAAGTGTGAATTGCATACGGGTGCTATTTTTTCATTTTATACAAGAGGACTGTTGTATTTACAGATTTTTGTGTCATAGTGAAACAAGATTGGTATTTGAACATGTCATTAACTCCTCCTCACTCTTTATTTTTGTTTATACTTCTCAATGTTCTATTCTCATGTTCAATTTATTCACTGCTAAACTAAAATGAAAAGATAATGAACTATGTCCACTGAAGTTATCATTCATTAAAAGAGGTGTTCTTTTTTTTTCTAGCAAACCATGATTAATGGTAATGTGCCTTAGTATCTAAAGCAACAGAAATACAAAAAATGCCATTTTCTAACCTTTATTTCAGACAAACAATATTAAGTGATAGAGATCAATATGATTAATGAGGGGAGAGGCTAGGTGTGGACTTGCATATTTAAATGATCTCAATGTTGGCCAGTACAATGCAAGCAAACTTTGAAGAGTGGGTAAGACAAAAATTGTATAAACAAAATTACCTCAGAGAAGCCCTTTCATCAGGGTTAGAATTGTTTTAAAAGAATTAGCATATTTTTTAACTAAAACTAGATAATTGTGAAAAACCTTGAGAAATATGTATCAGTTTCTTCCTCTTTAGTTATGACTACAGATGGTTTACCTCAAAGCAGAGAACCATCAGCAGTGATGTAGGGAAAATATGGGACCTGGTAGACTATTGTATCATAGAAACGCCTCTTACTTAGTGTTGTACATTTTAAGAACAATTCCAAGAATCTCTCCCATGCACCACTGTTACTCACTGTAGCTTTCTGACAAAGCCTTTTTCTCTGGGGATGCATTAAACCAGCTCATTGCTGCTCTTCTGCTTGCACCTCTTTACGTGTTCCCACAGCTCATGTTCACTGCAGTTGAATGCTTGAAAAAAAGCATCTTTTCCAGGTCCTCCCTAACATTATCCTTAGTGGGCAGTACATATTTGAAAAATAAAAAAATTAAAAAATATGGCATATTTACAATATTCTGTGTGCCAGGAGGGTCCCCTTCAAGAAAGTCAGCTAGGTTTCCTAGAGCACTATTTGTTTAGGAAATGACATATTTTGTTTTCAACAAAGTGCCACATGTTGTACTATATATAAGAGAAATCTATGTGACTTCTGCACTTTTGTTTTTGCTGTACTCGGAAGATTGTCTGTAGGTTGGTTTCCAAGTACATTACATTACACACATGACATTTTGGCTTAATGAGTATGTAAGAGTTTGTGCCACTCTCATTTTCCTATAGTAAGACCTCAATTCGAGGCAGGGCCATTTGAGGCATATTACTGTTAGCAGAGCAACAAATGTTGGCAGGTAACATGTTGGCACTCTATTCATCTACTATTTTTGTGAGACCATGGAAGGTTACCAAATAATGTTGCATCTAGGCTCATAGAAAGAGCCCCAACAATTATGCAATAGCACTACAATGTAGACATACATTAAGAGTAGAACTACATCAGTGTCTTCAACGTGATTCTGACGGATCCGACGACATGTACCAAAATGCAGGTGTCAAGTTGGATGCAACGGAAAATAAGGTATAAAATACAAATGTCGGATCTTGTTGCAGCGTTCATCCGACATGATGCGACTGTCAGATGTAGACGCAGCATGCAGCGTCAGCATCCAACAGTCATGTCAGATAAGCACTGCAACACCATCCAACATTATTACCTTATTTTCTGCCTGCATTTTGGGGCAGCGTGTCGGATCCGAAAGAGGTTACATTTAGCAAAAATCTGCACTTTACTGAATTTGCGGATCAACTACCATTCGGCTGAGAGAAATGTCTCCTGGCGATAGAGAGCAAACGAACGATATTGAAGGTCCCGTTCTCCAGCGAATTGCCATCTGCACCTGTCATTGAATTGGCAATGTCCCATTGGATTGGATTGCTAGCAAATTTTCACTAGCAATGGCCACTTCACCCTTTAGAGAATCTGCCCCATAGATTACAAAAAAATACATATGTCTTCTCCTGTCCATAAGCTCTGTAAATATGTCTGGGGTAAGGCATAAGCTCATTACACGCATTATACAATAATTGTATTCCAACAATCTATGACACTTTGGGTAGGATTCATTTAGTTGAGAAAGACACCCACTTAATCAATTCTAGAATTTCCCTCAGAGCCAGGTGCAATTTATAGTTACATAGTTCAACCCCTCTCCACTCTTTCACACAAACCATATCTCACCATTTATTACATGAAAAGTCTATTGAAGTCTATGATTAAAAAAACTGAAACTGAATCAGAAGAAAGACAAGGACACTCCTTTGAAGATAGTAATGTCCAAATCTTAGATAAAGAACATCACCTGTCTGCTACATACAATGCTGTTCTAACATCTGTACTCCAGTAGTTTCAGAACACTTCACACATCCATTCATGCAACTCTCACAAGTTACACCTGTTTCTAGGAGTTGCACGACAGATTGGTAATCCTGTCACAGATTCTACACAGAATCAACACCTCTGTGAATTTCAGAAAAATAAAATTTTTCAGCAAATCCGGTTGCTTTTTGAAATACTTATATTAGATATACCATGACCTGGATGAATGAAAAACTTCATAATCAATCAGAAGAAAAGTTTCTCCTTATCTGAGCTGATCTGAACTGCATGCACAGCTTCTTTGTAAGAGAGGACAGATACACCAACTTCTGTGTAAACAGTAACCTGGTTGCTTTATAGAATTCAGCATAAACATTTCAGCATAACATGTCTGCAACAGGAACTTTCACAGAAAGGACACACACAGGAATTGCAAAAAGAGTAGCCACAATAGTATAAGCTCTAACACCTAGTGATGGGTGAATTTATTCTCCTAGCTCGAATTTGCTGGAAATTCCCACGATTCTCCACCGGCGAATAAATTCCAAAATGGCCTTGAAAATTCGCCAGAGAAAATTCGCCTACATCAATTTCCGTTCTTCACTAATTTTTCATGAAGACGTTGAAATTTAAGAATTTTTCGTGAAAACATTCGAAATTCACGAATTTATAGTGAAGATGTTCGAAATTCACAAATTTATAGTGAAAATGTTTCGAAATACACAAATTTATAGTGAAAACTAGTGATGGGCGAATTTCACAAATTTTTCGTGAATTTTCCGATTTTGACATTTTCGCAAATTTTTCCCCATTTTGTGAATTTCTTGGGAAATGTGGCGAATCTAAACGCCCCAGATTCGCCCATCACTACTAACACCATATTTATTCTACAGAATGCTTTACCATACCTGAGTAAACAGCTCTACAAACCCTCTCTGTTTGTTTAGGATACAGCTGATATATTAGCTTGGTGTGATATAACTTCCTGCCTCTATCTGCTCAATCATAGCTCTGGGCTCAGATTACCGTTGGGAGGAAGAAGGAAGCGGAAGAGAGGACAAACTGAGCATGCTCACACCCAGGGCAAAGGAAGGAAGTCTGATACAGAAGCCCATGTGTACACAATAGAAGGAAAGAAATGCTGTGTTTCTTTTTACAGAGGACTCAGAACAGCATTACTTTGAGGGTTTATTGGTGTATTTATATTAGCTCTAAAATTTCCTTCTCCTTTAATGTGTCTCTGTAGGACAGTATTGCAATTCAATGATGCCCTGATCTTGAAGGTCCCTCAAATGGTGATATTTCATATGAATTTGTTTACACGAGTACACTGGTTCACCTGTTCTGTTTGTGACAACTTAATACATCCTTGGTTGTCCAAGAGTAGGATTGGTTTGTGTATGTCCATCCCCAAATCCATCAAGAGTTGATGTTACCAGATTGCTTCTTGACAAGTTTGCACTGCAAATATTCAGCTTCTGTTGATGATAGGATTACTGTTGCTTGTTTTGTACTGGTCCAGCATATGGTGCATTTTACAATTTGAAACAAAAATCCTGTAGTAACTGAAATACTGCTTATAAGAACTTGAAAATGTATTATAAAATAACATTTAATATAAAAACATTTAATACAAAAACATTTAATGCAAACATCCCCCAAACGATTATAACGTGCACAAAACAAGAACCATGTAAGTACAGATTTTAGGAAACATTATAAAGTGCATGTAAGTGCATATAAGTGTAATAAGGATACTGACGGCGATAAAGAGTTTGCAGGCATTGTTACCAGAAGTTCTAATGAAAACAAAAAATTAATATTAAAATAAGGAATTGTTATGCCCTAAGGTATGCCTTAGGCTGTCTTGTTAAAAATATAGTTAGAAATATTGCATCAATATGAGGGCTCCAGTGTGACTCCAGGAATATATTATACTCTGTATTAAAGCACAAGAGCTCAATAGTCCCCTATTCGTGCCCACTTTCATCAAACAAATGGAGGATTGTTTTTGGCAGTTTGCAGAAACTGCATCCTCAGGAGCACTCTGCCAATGAGGTGAGTTGAGGCACTCGCCTCAGGCGGCAGCGCCCCCGAGGTTACCAGGGGCGGCAAAAAAAGCCGGTTTTCAACACGGAAATTCGGCTCTTCTAGTGCACAGTGCACACTTGCGTGCTCTGCACTAGTGCCATGGACCCCTCTTACCCCTCTATGGCGCTGAAAAATTGAGCGCCGCAGGGAAGGGGGGATGGCATCGTGAAGGCCGCCTCAGGCAGCGATATCTTCAAGATCACCCCTGTGCATTCTACATGGTAAGCTTTGATAAAGCTTGATAAAGAATATCTATCATCTTTGTGGTAAAGTAATACTGTAGCATAGTACAATAATAATCCATGTATGATTATTAACACTTACTGAAAAAAAGCAGGAACTATGAAATTTAGTCTGTCAGTGTATATTAATTTTTTCTTTTAGATGATGACGCACCACTGCGGGAATCAGTTCTCTGGGCATGCTATTTCCTTGCGAAAACATGACATACTTCCATCTCAGCTGAATTTCTTTGGCTGGAAAAGGGTCTGTTAAGAAATAAATTCTATGGGGCCATTGACCAACAATGTTTTTTTTTAAAACCTTTATGGGGGGGCCTATCACAAATTATTATTTTTTTTAAACTCACAGGGAGCCCTGGCCATCAATGTTTTTTTCAAAACTTTTATGGGGGACTATGGCACCAATATTTATTTTTAAATTAATGGGGGCCCTCACCACCAATTATTTTTTTTAAATTGTAGGGGGGCTCTGACCACCAATGTTTTTTTAAAAACTTTTATGTGGCACCCTGGTCGGCAATTTTTTTTTTTTTTTTTAAATATGAAGGAGCCCTGACCACCAATGGCTTTTTATAACATGTGAGGGTATTTCCCATTTTCAGTGCTGATGTCTGTGCAAACTTTTTATTGTGGAGTGGGCAGGGTCTGGGGTGGGGCTTGGGGTGGTATCTGGGGTCTGCATGGACCAGGGGGCCATAAAAATTTTGCTCTATGGGGCCCTGTAATTCAACACATATCATAGGTATCCATTGCACATACAGTAAATGTACCCGCCACACACTACTTGACTACAATAAAAAAACAGTGGAAAGCAGTTACCTTTCATATTTCATATTTTTTCATCCTCTGAAAAAGATTCCTAGCCTTCAATAGGATGGACTGCCACGTCATCCTGCAGATGTTTCCTGTTTTGTTCATTGTGGTATACTGGCAAGTAGTGATGGGCGAAACGGCCGCGTTTCGCTTCACTGAAAAATTCGCGAATTTCCAGAGAAATTTGCGAATTGGCGAAAAATTCGCGAAACGAGTCGCGCATCGTTTTTGACGCGTCGCGTCGTTTTTGTCGCGTCGTTTTCGGCGCGCGTCGCGTCAAAAACGACGCGTGACTCGTTTTTGGTGGCAAATTTTTGGTGGCGAATTTTTCCTGCCGTTTCGCGAATTTATTCGCCAGCGGCGAATCGTGGGAATTCGCCCCTGGCGAATAAATTCGCCCATCACTACTGGCAAGTCAATCATAGACAAGGCTGGACATTCTTCAACAAGATCAATAAGTCGATCTACTATATAAAAGAAATGGGATTTATTTTCTTTCCTCAGTGTATTTTCGGATGGTTTCCTTATTGTGTCTTCATATGTGTTTTGCTAGATAGATTTCAGTACCTTTTAATGGGCTTGCTATTTCTAATAAATTGCTCATAAAAAGGTCTCTGTGTGTTTTGGGACGACAGGCGATTTCAGGTTTCAAACTTGCTTTTAAAATCGTGAGCAACTAATCTTTGCCACTACCGTTAGAGATGTGTGGTCTTGTTAAGAGCTATTTGAGCTCACATACAAATTTAATACCAGGAGTCTCTATTCATCCTTGTCACCAACTCAATCCCTCTGTACATAGCACGGTCCTGAATTAATCAAGAAAAACATTCATTAAGTAACCTGCTATGCTCAGCAGCTCATTTTGGAGTGATTAATGGTTGAACACTTTCCCATTTGTAAGCTATTAATAATTAAGGCTCATTGTATTTACTATCAAAATTGATTAAATTCAGTAATGGCGCTAATATTTATTTTATGATTTTACATTAGTTATCGCTGTTAACTGATTAATGTTTGCTCTGTGTAAAACCTTAATAAATTGATAGCACTGTGTCTTCTGCATGCCATCAAAGTAGTGCTGGGAATTTTGTATCCATTGCTGTGATTTGCAATCAGGTTTGTTCCTGTGCCCAGCAACAGAAGTTCATAAAGAACAATATAAGATGGGGGAGTATTTGCAGCCAAAAACATTGTGAAGCCATCTGTTTCAGTATTCAGTTTCATTAAGTAACTAGCAAATTAGCAGCCCACATAAAAGATTTTTTCATTGAAGCAATTATACAACAGTTCAGGATTTCAGATTATTCTTAATTAAATGGTCATATATAAAAGGGACAAGATGGTTTCAAAATTATTATGCTTTGCCAAATCTCTTGGAAGTTGCTTTGTTCTGCCTTTATCGCAATCAAAATGCAAAAAATGCCTTCAGATAATGAGTAATGATCTTTTTTCAAATGTGTACCATCATAAAAGGATTGTGCTTGGGTCTGGCTTTATTAGAGGTTTAGCCAACTTCTCTGGACCCATTCCAGAACGTGTCCTTTGCCAGGCAGAGATTTGTAAGATTCAACACTGTTCAACAATTAGAGAAAATATATCACTTGTTGATAATAAAATATCAACATTATAAAGGAAATTATTCAACTGTATTTATCCCTGTAAAATCAAATTTGTAATCACAGAATGCTCTTTAAGGGCTAGGCCAGACGGGGAGATTTGGGGGCATTTTGTCGCCTGGCAACTTCTCGCCGCGACTTGTAGCCCCCGAACCTCCCCGAATAGCCACTTACCCAAGCGCACCGGCGTTGCTTGAAAACGCCGGCGCGTATCCACACGGAGCGGCGCGCTTTTTGAAATCGCTCCAAATTGCCTCGCCAGGCAATTTGGAGCAATTTCAAAAAAGTTCTTGGATCAGGTACTCTACAGGTGGGCAGATGTGGCCATTTTTATATGGGACAGATTTATTATCACATTTTTCTATATGACATACCTGATTCTCTCATTCTTATTAAAATTATACCCTGTGTCAGCAGTAGGGATGCAATGAATCTACTATTTTGGGGTTCCTTTGTGATAGATTTGGCTGAATACCAAATAAAAATAATAATAATTAAAATTATTTTAACTTCCTTGTTTGTGTAACAAAAAGTCATATAATTTTATGGATTCAGATTTGGTTTGGACAGTCACTTGGATTTAGCCAAATCCTACTGAGAAAAGGCTGAATCCTGGCAGAATCCCGAACCAAATCTTGCATTTGGTGGATCTCTAGACTCAACAGATATATGTCAAGCAAAAAGCAAGGTATCTGAACCTGTCAAGTATTTAAAAGCCTTGCCTTTCTGAATATGTGTTCCCTTATTCCTTGCCTTTTGTGGCTCAACACGCATATTAGAAAATGTAATGACTTTTAGAGAAATGGAGAATGCAAATGAAGAAATTTAATTTTTTTTATAAACAAGAACACAAATTGCATTTCACAATATAATAAATACTTGCGATCACCCCTTATAACTTTAAGGGGAAATTAATCTTTAAATTTTTAGTAAATACTTTTAGTATGTCATAGATAAAGTTATTGTAAACATAATTGCAATTGGTATTAATTTATTAGTTTGTTTGTTTTTTTTAGTCCCTAGTCATTACTTTTATATTTTTTACTATCAAACACAATAGTAATCTATTATTATGTTTATCAATGTTTTAAATTTTTCGTGTCATTCACAAAAAAAAATTCTACTTATTTCAAGGTCACCAAGAGGCCGATTTATGAAATTCACGTGAAATGATCAAAGTTCGATCGAATTCGATCAAATACCGATCGTACGAATTTTGTTCGTGAAATCAGATATGCAAATTTGGCCTCTGTGATCATTGAATATCGAATAGATCGAATGGATCGAATGATCGGATATTCGATCTTCGATCATTCAACTGCCTACTTCGCCTGATTGAATCTACCGAATTGTAATAGAAGCCTATGGGAAGCTCGCCATAGGCTTCTGAGGCTAAGTCCTGCTCGAATACCATTCATATGATCGGAGCGTTCGATCGTTCGAATGATACGAATTATTCAAGGAAATTTCACGATTTTTTCGGGAAATCGAACGATCGGTATCTGATCGTACGAATTCATCGAGAAATCGTATTGCGAGCAAAATGATAGCCTAAAACAATTCGATAAGCATTCAATGGTCGAATATATGGTCGAGCTAATTATGGGGAATAATAGTAAATTTGCCCCTTAGTGATCTACAAAGAATACTGAGTGCTTACTTCATACTGTATATGCACAAAGGTATGAGTCTCAGGAGTGGACTGAGTACCCAGTGCAATATAAATCATGACAGTGTCTCAGGTAATATAAGATAGGTTTTTGTGTTTATATTGTTTCAAATCTGAATAACTGCTGAAATTACTCATCAATGGAATGAAAAGGACTAATAACTCGACTTTAATCACTAGGGGTTATCAATGAATATTCAGTTGGTGTGTTAATTATATCACTGAAAGGGGAGGGGTCTGTGACTACACCCCTACAACACTCTATATATTTATCTGGTGAGAGTAATCACATTTGGCTTGATAAACGGTCCAGTGGGTTCTGAAACTTTGCCCTTTATTTGTTTGAATATGGGATAAATAAAATCACTGAAGATTTTGCATCAATTCCAGAGTGCTACTGGATTTCTTTTTCTGTATATAACAGTTGACCCAAAAAGCAGGCAAGGGTCTTCCTGTCTAGCACAAGAAAGCTACGCAGGTATACAAGAGGGTGGAGCACTCCTAATTACTATTATTGATGGTCATCTAATGAAATGTGAGTTAACTACAACAAAAGAACATACTTTTTGTGTACATGCCATATTATTCAGTGCTTTAGGGTAGTACAAAAAGGATATTGGCTGTACCCCAGTATCATCAAGAGGGGAAAATATAGACTACTTTTTGTTTTGCCATACACAGGCTGGATGTCCTTATGTAATTCACCCACTGTCTAAATGGTCACCTTTCCACATTGCCAGTTGTGCATTTTATGAGGAATGTAATTAAAGATGAGACTTTTTAATTAGCATTTTTGAAAATTCTATTGCTGCTCACAATTAAAAATAATTAACTGGTGAATACTACATAGCTCATTATTGTTAAGCAAAGTTTACCATTAAAAACTGCTCTGGAGTTGCATTAAATATTCTTGTTGCAAGAAAAAGCTTTGCAATTGTAAAATTTCATTTCATACACTCTGCATGTTCGCAAAAGCCATTTGTTCGCACACTTTGCAAGGAAGCCGTTTAAAGGTTTCAAATCAGTCAAAAAAGGTACAAATAATGGAAAATTCCCCTATTTGTCTTTCAAGTCTAGCCCTCATTCTTAACACAATAATAGCTTTGTTATAATGACAGTAGTTATTGATGAAACAACATATCTCCAAGTAGAACTGAATTTTCTGTTCGTTACTTTATTATTAATAAACATTTTACCTGAAATCATATGGATGCTAAAAATTAACATACTGAAGCATCTACATGCATCTGGCATACACACCTACACTGAATTTTTAGTCACAAGAAAAGCATACATATATACTCAAAGCTCCTGATATAACTACTGATAATTTTGGATATCTGTACATATACACAATTGGTATTATTGTACTGTCTTTTATACTACTAATCAGGAAATTATGACAAAGGGATGATGACAAACCACAGACCACTGTGGTAAACAAGAACAGGCTCAAGGACATGTGGTTGATTGTAGTGGCATTGAAGTAATACAATGTCCATCTGTCCAAATTTACCAGTAGTAATGTAATGTTGTGACAGCTTTTACAAGGCATATAGATATATAATATGTATCAGACTGCACCAAAGGGCAGTCAACATGCTTTTTGAAAGCTTTTGGTATTCTCTTTTCATCCCACTTAATATAAAAAAATGCTTTTTTTCCTTGGATAATTACACTTGTGTAGACTAATAATCTCAACCAACAATTTGTCATTTTTATGGGGATACACTGCTAAAAGAATGCTGCAAATAACTCTCGTATTAATTATGCAATAAAAATGCCTGCGCAAAAAGCACAATATTTCTTGTAAATCCATAAACCTGGTGTGTCATATTTGTTTTATACAAATTTTCAGATTAAAAATAGACATTTTTTTTAAATGACAGTTCTTAGTTAACAAAATACTATTAATTTTGCAGCTATGAAGACTAAACAGAGGTAATATAGTATATGGACCAACTAAATCAGTCTTAAGATGGCCATAGACTTTAAGATCCTCTCATTTGATGACATTGCCAGACAAGCAGATCTTTCCCCGATATACCACTGATTTCAGGGCTATATAGGGGGTAATCTGAACATTCGGCCCTATGAAACCTTCCAGATCGATATTGTGGCCAGATATCAGATATGGGCAGATAAGCTGTCAAATGCGTCTAATCGATCGATATCGGCAGCTTTATCTGCCCATGTATGGGGGCTTCTGATATCTGGCCACAATATCGATCTGGAAGGTTTCATAGGGCCGAATGTTCAGATGTTCAGATTTAGCAATGTTAAAGACATATGGCACACAGTAATGCACCAACAAAATCTAGCATAGGCATCATTTTGATGATTCTGTTCATAGACAACCAAATCTATGGTTGAAATTAAATATTCATAAGCTGATTTTACTTATGTGTTGCTTTTTATTCTGTTTTTTAATTATTTTGACTTTTTTAGGTTCAAAAGAAAGTCTCAGTTTCAGACAAGTTCAAGCAATGAATTAATGTTTAGAATGTGATTTATTGTGCTTCTTTTTTTATCCCCAAGCAATTCAATTTTTGTTTATTCTGAATGCCTTTTCTCAGTGTAGAGTTGACAAATGCTGCACCACATTTGGAGGTTTCCTTCTCTAAAATGGCTGATTAATTGAATGTTTACATTCTTACAGATTGCATCAAAGTTTGCTGGATGATTTGTTCAGCCAATAAACTTAAGCTTGTTCTCTCAGAATTTGTAAAACAGTTAAATTAGAAGACAAGGTGGCACAAGATTCACATTTCTGAATGGTTTATAGACTATGAAAAACAGCTAAGAAAAATCCACCCTCTAAAATGTATTTGAACTAATCTCCAGGGTTTTGAAGACCTGGCCTAATTTATTGGCAAATACCTAACAGGCCTCATTTTGTGAGAAGGAGAGCTGCTAAAAATCAGTATGTGGATAATAAGCATATTAATATATTAAATAAGGAGAGGATAAAAGCTCCAGCCATATGTCTCAGTCCTTGTATTCATGTATTTCTACTTCAAATATAGTAATATTTTTATCAGACTGCAATGTTTGCTTCTTTATTTAAACATCTGAATAAAACAATTTTCTTGAATAAAATTGTGAACACATATGAAAAATTCCATGTTATTATATAGTAAGGAGGTTCAGGTTAGGAGGCAGAAAACCCTGTATGAATGTTACTCAATGGGCTCTCTGACAATCAGTCACTAGCAGCTGAGTACTGATTATATTTTAGCTCATAAAATTTACAGGATTTTATTTATAAGGATCTATTCATTTGTAATAAAATGGTATTTCATAATAATGCCTATTTAATGAATAGAGTGCTAATGAGAAAACAAACTTAAGGGACATTCAGAAATTCTTAATAATCTTTCCCATGCTTAGATTAAAAATCTGTTTTAATTAAATACCTACTGTACATGCCCCCTCTGTTTTCATGTAAGATGCTTGTAGGCAGAGATAAGTGTGCTATTAGAGTCCTCATTTAATCCAAATGTTGAGCTTCTTCCCAGGTACAGTAGGAGGTGAATTGATAGCGCTGTTGGAAGACTAAGAGAACAATGAGCTTTAAATGTCACAGAGTTCCATTTGATATTGATTGATGATCTTATTGGGGTAATTTACAATTTTTTCAAGTTGTTCCTTGCAGGAAGAAGGGTGTGACAAGTATCAAAACTCCAGCTGCCAAGCCGATCTGATAAGCTTAATATATGAGAATAGGTTTAGAAACACACAGCAGAGTAATCTTTCTTGTGGCGTTAACCCTGCGTATATATTTCTATTCATTGTATTTTCTCAAATAAAGTGGCTTATTCGAAAGCTTGTCAGGTCCATCCTGTACATAATTTAATTATAAACTCTTGAAGCTGTCTCAACACTGAGGATACCTAAGGAAATTCCCCTGATGATATATCTTATGCACTGTTGGCTGTGTACATCTCCTGCCATGTTTATTTGAATTGCAGCTCAGCCTGAGCTCATTAATATCTTAGGAGTTAAATCCAACAGCTGGGATAGTTTCCAAAGTCAATGGCATTTAGGGGCATCAGGGATGCTGTGTTATGCTCCATAAACAAAATATCAGCCTTTTGAAAAGCAAATCTGGATTTGTTCCAGAAGATAACTCCCTTTTATGACTTGGGACTTAATGTGCCTACATTATTTATACCAATGCCACTGTATTTTTCTTTGGAATAGTAAATGTTATAAGCCTGCTCAGTTAGAACAGTATGAAAAGCATCTAGGGAGAAATATAATGAACAGTATTATGACAAACATTGGGACACATTTTTTGAGCCTGTTAGTTGCCTCCTAATACAGCTATAAAAACGTTGTTACAAAGAATTTTCACTTATTAATGCTTGCATAATATAGATTTACCTTATACATAATGTAAATTAATTAATCATTTGGTTCCTGCTGGGGAAGTACTCATGTATGCACAAGTAGGGGGCATAGCCCTACATCAACTATCCAAGTGTGTGCCCCTTACAGGGCAGGCATAACCTGTATCTGGTGCCCAAAAGGTATATCAGGATCTTCAGCATTCACACAATGTTAGACTTAACTGCATAGCCATATACATAGTAACATAGTAAGTTAGGCTCAAAAAAGACTAACGTCCATCAAGTTCAACCTTTTTTGCTTTTTTTTTATTTTAACTGCCTAACTGCTAGTTACTGTTACTGTCTTGTAATTTCTGTTGCACAAATGTGTCCCCTGTGTTAGTACTTAACATCTAATCTCTTATTAACATCTTGTAAATCACATAAACATTACACTGACAAAGACTCACAAGTCAATGTTCACAGGTGTAGTGTGACGTGTGTGTTTCAATCTATAACTGATGTAAGTCTTCAATATCCACTTTCTCAAAGAATATCAAATGTAAGATATTTTATCACAGCCGTAGAATACAATGAACCTTTTGAAGTTACTACTGGGAAATAGTACAAACAAACAAATGTACAAGAACTGGGTTAAATTGCCTTATATCTGCTAATGTTTATAAAACAGCAACTGAACAGAACTTTTGCTTGAATATTTAAACCTGCCACCAAAAAACAATAGAGGGTATTGTATCAGCATTGCTCAGATAAACCCAATTGTTTTGCATGAGCCACAGGAAGATAAAGTACCCTGGTCAAGTGCAGTGGATGTGAGCACCAGGTTTCGGGTTTACTAAGATTTGGCAGCCCCAGAGATTATAACTTTCATTCTACTTTAATTACCACACAATGTGACATGTCAGTCATTCTGTTATAGATATTAGTACTGTAAAATGCTTAGATTATATTATTAATAAAAAGGCTAAAAGGCACCCAGATATTAGGAAACTTGGACAACGATATTATATCTATGATCTTTTTTATCTAAAACACATTTGTCTAGTATCCTTCAGTAAATCTGACAAAATCTGCAAGGACTAAAGAGGCAACAGAAGAAATTGTGCTAATAATTATTAACAATCAATACTAATCGTAAATCGTAATGTGTTCTGTAAAGGCCCCCACTTGATTGGATCTGATTTTAACCCAAGTGTCATCCATATATCTGAACAGGTGACTCAGTGTAGTTCCCTGAAATGTAAGTAAAGCCCTCCTTTCCACTTCCTCCATGTACATGTTAGCTACAATGGGAGAGACTGGAGAACCCATTGCACAGCCATGTTTCTGTCTATAAAAAAGTTCCTTGCACTTGAAGTATGTGGTGTTAAGGCACAAATTTAGCAACAAACATACTTGGTTAGGATTGAGCTTAGTTCTGCTGCTAAGGGTGATCCTGCTGCAGTCGATTTCTTACAGTCTCAATTGCCTCTGTTGTAGATATACATTTGTACAATGAAGTGACATCATATGATGCCATTGTTTCTTCTGCTTCTAGTGTAACACCATGAATCTTGTTTACAAAGTCTTTGGCATTCTGGATATGATGCACTGTATTGCCTACCAATGGGGCTAAGATGTTAGCCAATATTTTTTTGTTTGTTCTCGAAGAAGCTACCCGGATGAGCAGTGAAAGGTTTTTCATTAAAAAAATTTCAGCAAGTCCAGTTGTTTTTTTTTAATTACTTATATTAGATACAGGAAATTACACCTAATAAAAACCTTCACTGCCCCATACTCATTCTCCTTTTTATTTACTAGCTCTCGCTAGGGCAGGGAAAGTTGCCCACTGCCATGTTACATTACACAAAAAGAAAATTACGGTAAATAAGATATTATTAACATTAACATGTATTTCTATAGCGCCAACTTATTTCATAGCGTTGGGATTTTCTGGTCCTTCACATAGCAAAGGGTGGGATGCTGATACTTTATTTCTTGGGATCCATTGCAGAGTAAAGGATGGATCTCGCAAAATTAGCTCTGTTGGCTGAATCAATGTCTAATTAATAGAATTTTATGAATGTATTCAGAGATGACCACACTGCAGCTTTGCGCAACTCCTCCTGGGACACCTGGGCTCAGAATGCCCAGGAAGCTGACATAGCACGTGTTGAGTGGGCTCTGATATCTAGTGGGACAGGCAATGCAGATAACCTATAAGCTTCTGTGGTACATGAAGTAATCCACTGACCAATCATAGACTTGGAGGCTTTGTGACCTGCTCTGGCTCCTGATGGAATCAGTAAAATGTTTACATCACTCATGATATCCTTGACTCTGTTCAAGTACAGCTTCAGGCACCTTACTAGGTCAAGAGTATGCCATAATCTTTCTTCATCTGTAGCAGGATGTGGGGAAAACACCGGTAACAAAATTTCTTGTGCACAATGAAACTCTGTTGTCATCTTAGTCTGAAAAGTTTCTGGTAGCCTTAAAATTACAGAATCCTCTTTAAAGATTAGATTACCTTCTGAAATAGTTATTGCTTGATTTTACCCTATACTTCTGGTGATAGCTAGGAGAAAAGAGGTGTAAGTTTGAGGGCTCCATTGGTTCAAATGGTTCTTTTGTTAGTGCCTTAAGCACCAAGACAAGGTCCCACAGGGGAACCTTCAACTTTATCATTGGATTAATCCTCTGCAGCGCTTGAAAAATTATGATGCTTAGTGCATCTTGTGCCCAAGATGTATTAAACAGAGCTGATAAGGCTGATACTTGCCCTTTAAGGGTAGAAATGCTTAGCCCCTTCTCCAGCCCTTTCAGCAGAAATTTCCTGGTTTCCTGCTCAGCCAATCTGCCCATACGTTGCTTTTTCCCAGGAAATGGGCTGCTATTAAAGGAGAGCTAAAGCGTAACTAAAGAAGTAGGCTAGAAATGTTGTACATTCTTTTTTTGAGCTTCTGTACCAACCCAAGGCAACCAAAGAGCTTTAGCAGCAAAGACATTTTACAAGATGGTGACTTCCTGTGACAAGTTTGAAGTCCTGGATCGTTGCTACTATTGACAAGCTGAAACTTTAGGCTGGTGCAATAAGTTCAGTAAATAAAAACATGGCATTATTAGCCATATCCATTTTAAGCATTTACTTATCTTTAAGCTCAAAAGATGCTCTGCCCATCTGACTTGAGCAGAGATCTGCTTCAGGTGCCTCCTTGTTTCACCAGGTACCTGGCCTTGGTCATATTGTAAATCATATTGTCTGACTGCCTTCCCCTTCAGATCTGTTCTGAAACTTATAAGTGGATTGGATGAAAACTTCAACTGGTATGGTTTCCATGCTGACTTTATCTCTAGGTGGGCACCCCAACCTATCTTGTAAACGTCTGTAGTTAGGTAAATCTAGTCGGGCTGTTTTATGGACTTTCCCACAAGTAGATACTTTGGTCCGCCATTTAAAATTGTTTCTTACTTCTTTTCTTATGAAGATGATCTGGTGTTGAGCTGCTTTCCACTGATGCAAAAACTGCAGTGGTCTGATCAGATCCGAACACAATTTCCTGGAGTGTTAAGCCAGCTTGTTACACGATAAGCATTCTTTCCTAGCAGATATCTCTTTTGCTTCTTCCCTTTGTCTGTTTGGGGTACTCCTGTAAAACAATAGATAATGAGTACCAATCTCCAACAATGTGTAATGTGGGCTCAATTCTTTGTCCACTCACCCCCTGGAACTTGAATGGGAATGCCTCCCAGAGCTCATAGCTATAGAGGAAACAGAGGTGGGGCAGCAATTAATCACTGCATACCTCCATACTCCCATCTTTAGGGCTGCACTTACTTTAGTGTCTTGTGTCCCAAGGGAGACCCACCTGTGCACTCCTGAACTGTGCCCCATTGCGAACAAGATTTTAATTGTTTGTGCTCTTTTTGATTGATTTCAGACCTAAACGACTCCCTCGCAAAGTTTGCAACAAAATTGTTTGTTTGTGTGATAAATATTTGTAATTGCAAAGGGTTTTTTTTAGACAAATTATTTAACATAACTCCAGAGCAGGTGTTAACTAACCATTGCTTAGCAACAGTCAGCAATGAAATATTAGCCAGAAAATGATTGTACATTGTGATCAGTGCTAAACATTACGAAAAACCGTCAGTTTAAACCAGTGATCCCCAACCAGTAGCTCGTGAGCAACATGTTGCTCTCCAACCCCTTGGATGTTGCTCTCAGGGTCTTCAATGCAGGTGCTTATTTTTGAATTCCAAGCTTGAAAGCAAGTTTTAATTGCATAAAAGCAAAGTATAGTGTCAAGTAGAGCCTCTTGTAGGCTGCCAGTCCACATAGGGGCCACCAAATGACCAATCACAGTCCTTATTTGGCAACCCAAGGGACTTTTTCATGCTTATGTTGCTCCCCAACTATTTTTACAATTGAATGTGGCTCACGGTTAAAAAAAAGTTGGGGACCCCTGGTTTAAACAATGCTTTAATTTTTTTTTATTTAATTTTAATTTACACCCCCCCCCCTTAAAAGTTAGCTTGCAACTAAACAACCCTTGCACAAAATAGTTCTCAGTTTAGTCAAATGCCTCTGCGAAGTGGCAGCATCCTCTAACAATTTAATCTTTAGCAAAAATATACACAGCAATAGTTACTGTAGTAATGGGCAGATCTATCCCATATTGCTTTGCCAAAAATTTGCAAAATGCATTGAAGTCATGAGGTGTTTTTTCACAAAGCTTTTTTTTCAATACATTGTAATCTATGGGCACATTAAAAAAATGGACAGACCCCTGTGATACACCACTCACAACACAAGTACAATTATTTTGTACCAGGCTATTATTCCATCATTTAATTAGTAACCTAATGTGCACTACTGTATTAAGTAAATGTAAAATATCAATGGGACAATGGGTGTTATTCGCAATAGACATAGTGTGCCTGGGTACTCAAAAACATATAATTCATATTTCTATTTTCTCTTGAACTTCAGGGCAGAAAACTGAGTAATTTGTGAAAGAGAGGAAAATATTGTGTAGTAGGACTAAAAGGACCCCCATGGGAGTGATAAGGTTATTGAAATACAGACTGTATGAAATAAATCTGTATGACTATTGAAGAAAACAGCAGGTTCTATTCTGCAGTAATGCACAGGCGTAGATAAATATGGGCATACTGGCACACTAGGCTAAGTGCTTCATATTGTATTATGGCATGCCATTCTAGTTTAGCATATCCTATTCATTAAGAATGTAAAACTCGCTGTGGAATATTTGCACATCATACAGCTGATTGCTACTATTAAAAACCCATTAATGTCCATAACAGAAAAGAAATGTTGAACCTCTATTGTGAAGCAAAGTAGATGCTGCATTGGTGGTGTTTGGTTTCACAGGCTCCTTAAGCAAAATGTTAAATGAGAGTGGGACTTGTGTAAAGCCGTTTGTACCATTTACTTTTCTTCCTGAAGATTTTTTTTTATAATAATCTAGTAATTTCACAAAACATTGTAGCACCAACACATTTATGCAGCAGATAGATTATACATGAGCCAATGTCCCAGTAGAATTTACAACCTAAGTTCCCTTTTTACATACACACAGTAGCCTACCTAAGTTAAAACGCTGTCCAAATTCGAAGTGCTACCCACTAAGCCACCATGTGGCACAGTTAATAAAATTAATTATCTTACTAGTTGTAATTATTTTGCTGTATCATCTGAACAAATGGTGCTCAAAATGTAAAAATAGGTGTCCACTGGGGAACAGGGGGGTCCCCCCAGCTTCTCTCTCTTGTTTCCTTGTTTCCGAGGACGGAGGAAACAAGTCGGATGGGAGTTGGTGAATTCGGGGCAGGACATAAATGTTGGACAGGACATAAATGTTGTTGAGAACAGGTGGCCTGGGTGCGGCACCCTGAACCCGTACCTTGGGTAAGATGCAAGGAAAAGGAAGAATGGGCACGCACTCCTGTGACACTGCAGATTGGATAAAAATTTTAGATCTTTATTCCATAGGTTAAAAACGTCCTAACGTGTTTCGTTATCTAGATATATCTAGATATACATAATCATAGGCTCCATGCATATTATAATATACTATATTATAAGATATATTGAGAGATAGAGAGTAAGTGACATCTAATCACCTAAAAATGAACAAATCGTTGAGGAGCTATTTTCTTTCAGGCAATTGATATGCAAAAGCTTCCGTAAAATTGCCATGAAACTTCATCATAAGTGTCTTTTGGTGTTAGTTTGCAATGAGGTAATTATAGCACTGTGTTCATTAAAGCCAGCCTCCATCAGTCCAGACAGTGACGGATTTTACTCAAAGTTCTTATCTGACAGCCAAGGAAGATGAGCAAGTGAACAGAATTGTGAAATACGTTATATTTTAGATGTTGTTTACTTTCTGTCAGTAATAAACTGAAGGCTAGGTAATCCATTAAAAAAAGATCCAAAATATCATTAAACTAAAACTGAACAATTAATTATTTCAGTTTACATTTGCCTGCAAGCCATAAAATCGTTTAAAGTAGTGTTGTTTTTGGTGGGGAAAAAAAGTTTTGCTAGAAAAGTAATAGGCAGGTTTTCTTCTTGCATAGAGGAATCCATTTTCCAGGACTTATGTGACAATACTGTATATCTTGCAAACAATGGAAGACTTGCCTTGTTTTATGGCAAGGATTCTTATCATATGCTTCACTAACACTTACTACATCTGTGACTGATGTGAGAATGAAAGGTGATTTAGTCGAGGTAAAGCTCACAGATTGATTGAATTTATACTGTAATGTATAGTTGCAGTTATATGATGACAGTATCCAGTTAAATTATTGGCATACGTTTTGTATTTACCTGTATTTGTAATTTCTTCTAACAAAGTCTTAGAATCTTATTTTGAGAATATTATTTGAGTGTTGCAGAACATATTTATTTGTTGTTGAATAGAGTTTCTCCCCAATTGGTCAACAACAAATCTTGGTAGACTCAAGGGTTTATAGAAGCTTTTTTAGAGGATGACATTGTTTGCTTATATTATTATACATTTTTTATACAATGCTGACATATTCCAAAGGGTTTGTACAGTAAATGGATGTATTTATTAAACACACAGAAAAATACAAAAACCACCAATAAACAATGCAGGAGGTAAAGAGGGCCATGTCCAAAAGAGCTTTAGATTTACTTTACTGATATGGGTGGTGTTCAAACAGACAGTATAAATAGAACCACTAAGGAGAGATCCCACTGACTTTTTAGGACACCATGGGGCAGATTCACTAAAGCGCGAAGCATCTAACGCTAGCGCTAATTCGCCAGCGTGACGTCATTTTGCAACTTCGCAAATTCACTAACACGGACTCTGAAGGATCGTAACTTCGCAAATTCACTAAGATGAACATTTTCCTCAACGTTAGCTCTTACGCTAGACGTTACTTCGCCTGGTCAGACCAAGGCGAAGTTCAATACAATAGATAGGAGGTTGAAAAAAAAATGTAAAATTTTTTCTAAGTTCCAAAAAAAATGCTGGCGTATTTTAGCATAGGAGGGTGATAGTCTGAAAAAGATCGATAATTTTTTTGGGGATTTACCCTTCTTCCCCCCTACATTTCCTAACATATGGCAACTCAACTATACAGGGGGCACATGTAGGGCAATAGGACAACTTTATATAATTTATTAAAGGTTTCCTGGGCTTGTGTAGTGGAATGTAGTAGCTGTAACACTTCTATTATAAGTTAAAGTTCCCGCCGTATGCAAATTAGGCTTCGCTAGCGTAACAGCGCTCTGCCTAGCGAAGTAACACTAGCGCAACTACGCTACAGTTCACCGACCTGATCGGGAATTCGCACGTTAGTGAATTTGCGTAGCGCTGGCGAAAATTCACCTGGCAAAGTGTGGCAAGCGCTAGCAAAGCTTACGCTGGCGATTTTTTGGATCTTAGTGAATCTGTCCCCATGAGACTGCCTTAAGTATTAAAAGGCACTACATTTGCTAAGGGGCAGCAAACTATAGCCAACCAATAAGTTATTAGCTTTTAAACAAGTGACCAGTAAATGCTTTCTACTGATTGGCTACAGATGTAGGATAATTTAATATAAGGTACACCATTTGTGGAACTGTAATTAACAGTAAGTGACCAATAACAGTTAACCAGTAAGTGCAATGACAGACCAAGCGATTAGTCACCACAATTTTTAAAACCCTCTCATGGTGACTAATTGCCATAACTTTGTATAAAGAATCCTAGAAAATTAAGTTTGGCAGTTTCAATCTAAACTTCTCTGGGTAAATATTATAATGGCTTTGATAATTCCGTCCCGAGCCCTAGGCAAACTGGCCAGCCGATTCGCCCCCTCCCCAACACATGCACGAACATGCACATGCGCCTCATGTGAAGATGCGCAGGAGGGAGGAGTGTGAACAGAGATGTTCCGGAGGGACAAGTGCTGGTAAGGGAACAAGGCTCTTGACCAGGGGTAGACAAAATGTGCTTGGCACCCCACTGCACTCTAGGCATATGGATCTTCTACCTACCACTAGTTCTGGGATCATTGTGCACATGTTTCTTTTCTAGTCTTTTCTGAACTTACTCCTTAGTCAATCAGCCATTAATACTCAATTACCAGAACTGGGTCTTTAAAAAGAAGCCTTTATAAAAATGGTTTAACATAATTGAAATTATTTTAATGTGGCAAGTTATAAAGAAGCATTTATAAAAAGTATATGAGTATAGAGATTATTACATATTGGTGTATTTTATAATCAATTCTGGGGGTCACAGAATATACCGAATGTTCTTTCTTATCTCATTTCTGAAATGATTCCAGTTATTTATGTTAGCATGATATCTTTGAAACACAATTTATTGAACATTTGCTAAACAGGATTCAGATGTCAGTGACTACACTAGGAGTGCACTATGTACCTTTTAAAGCATTTATTGTATTTAAAGCTAATGAATTAGTGGATGCTTGTTAGATTCATCTTACCAAACAATAGAACAAAATGCTACTGAATATCTAATTCTCATTTTAAATGTGTTATTGAATGGGTTTATGCAGAAAAATGTAAGAAAAAAAATGGAGCACTGGGGATGCCAAGACGTCAATAAAAATACAAATTTATGAAATATGCATAAAATCCATAGGCAGCAGCAGCATGAAACAGGCCAAGGTTCCCGCTACAACAGGCTACAACAGAGAGCTGGTCACTGCTCCAGTATAACTACAACAAACAAGAAAAAGTTGTGCTCACCACTAATTTTTAAAACCATTAGGTGGTTGTGTTGTAGCCCCCACCCTTTCCAGCTATAGTCAGGTGATCCCACTGGTGTCTAATAAAAGGGCATCCATGATTGGGAGTTTTACTTTGAAAGCAGCAAGTAAGTTCCAGGTAAAACTTAGTCCCTTTGTAAAATGTTTAATGAAGTAATGGAATTCTTAATGAATCAGATGAAAATTGAGCATAGGACTGGCCAGATATGGGATGACTTTGACGTAGTTGGCCAGCTTAAATATATTGCAATATATGGACAAACAATCCCTGTTGTTTAAAGGGTAAGGCATTTTTTAGTAGCTGTATGCACAGAATGTCTCAATGTCTTAAATATATTGATAATGGGTTGAGTGCAGAGGACCTCTTGCATTTGCCCCTTTGCGTCTAACCATATGGCCTATTTCACAGTCACTCCCTATTTCTTTATGATAAAAAAGAGGCTTAATAATGGAGAAATAGAGCATAGTAAATAGATATAAAAGACTAGGAGAAAAAAGAGGTTGAGTGAGGAGAGGAGGAATAATAGTTTGAAAAGTGGGTCCATGTTCTAAAGTTTTCCGGTGGGCCCCTGGTCTAAGGTTTTCTGGTGGGCCACTAGCATCCCAGTCCGACACTGAATGTACATGGATGTAATAACTGACCCATACCCAAGTCACAATACTCTATTGCATGCAATATGATTTATGCATCCAGTGCACAATAGACACCAGACAATGGATCAGTTTAAACAAAATTCAAACAGCTACATTTGCACATAAAAACATGTTTTGTGTTACTTATCTTCCTGATTATGTGTGTGATAATTACAGTGTATTCCTGATCCCAGTTGAGTCTCCTAACTGGAGCAATGTATGAAAGGTCAGAAATACATTGTCAGAGGCTCCTTGGTTTTTACTCTATGGGTAGATGCACTTGTTATTCTCCATCAGGAAGCATGGCAGATTATGCAATTTCTCACATTTTATACCCTGCCTTGAATTCCATAATTGACCTGTATATTTACAATTGAAATCACTATCAGGGACAAGAGATTAAGACTGGATTAGAGTTTTAGACAAGGCACCACAGTGATAATTTCTAAACCTGTCTTTTTAAGTGTTTATAAAGTCTCAAGACCCCTCACATTTAACCCAACTGCAATGGGGCAATTGTTTCCTTTTTCTCAGGGGAACCACAGTTATGGGTTTTCCGGCTTAGGGAATAGCAAAATCTTGTAATAAACAGTGTGTTAATAATTTGTGCTTCCTGGGCCAAAAGTTTACCTGTGAGAACCAAATTCCCCTTTGGCTAAAGACTGTTTCTGTGCTCATGCAATTTACTGACCATTTGCTTATCTGCTTAGGATCCTGCCAAATTACTTATCTGCTTTGGTCTGGTAAATTTTATATTTTATCTTTCCCCTGATTTCCACAAATTTTGGGATTCATTTGGCTCCATTTATTGACTAGGTTTCTTCTCAAAGTTCTGTTCTCCTTCGTGTATGATAACATTTTCTTTCCAAAATGTTAATTTTCAGATATGTTTTAGAAAAAGGGAGAAGATTCTTTATTTCCACAAAGGATCTGTAATAAAAACTCACCCTGGTGGTCTAGTAGTGCGGCAGGGATGCCCGCCGCGCCGCTCCTCTTCTGTACTGGCTCTTCCTTAGTGTGTGCGGGCGGCGCACAATTCCGGCTCTCATAGGCCCTGCTGCGTTTACATCAGTGCGCAATGGCGTGAATTTCAAATGCATTTAAAGGGACATTTTGTATTTTAGGATTGCCAGTGATTGGTTTTTGTACCTGGTGCTTCTGAGCTTGCTTTTTGTCTGTTCCTGATCCTGTTAATTGATTCTGATTCCTTGTTGTGACCCTGCCTGGCTTTTGACGATTCTACTCCCTATATCCTGACCTCTGCCTGATTACCGACTCCAATTCTGTTTAACCCTCTGATTGACTTCCTGGTTTTGACCCCTTGCCCGCCTGATTACTTTTGTTTTCTGCCTGCCTCGACCTGGCCTGATCTGACTATGATTCTGTCAAACACTTTGTACCACAACCTTCTGCTCAAGACTTTTCTTACAGTTGTGCTCCTTTGTCTGCCTTGCACCTCTTGTTTTAAGACCTGGTGGCATCCGATTAGCCGAGGACTCCTCCTGAGGTGAAAGGTGGCAGGATAGACAGAAGTACGAGCCGTGACCAAGGTGGTTGGCATCCGTTCTGGGTTTAGGATCTATGACTGTCCTTTTGATCTGCTCCCTGGTGCTCCAATCCCCTTTGGTTGTATTTACCCCTTATCTGATGAGTATTTAGAGGAGTATTTAGGAGAAATTCAGATAAAGAGTCTAAATCTCCTGCAGGTGGATGGATGCAGGTGCAATGGAAGTAACTTCATATGATGTGCCTGTAATGTCACACGTGTGATGACACTAATGCATGGGGGGTGTACTGAGGTCCACTGACTAGGGCAGCACTGGACATAAATACAGTGCTGTTGTCTAGTAGACAACATCAAGTGTAAGTACAGATAACAAAGAGTGTGCAATGACTACTACTGTAGCTGCGTCACAGATGCAGACGTGTCCAAGTCCAAGGAAATAGTTACCTGGCATCTTTTTTACATTAATGTTTTATATAGGTTTTGTTGGAAACCACAATATTGCACTGTTGGATTGTATGTATATCGTGTTTGATATGCTTGTACAGTATTTTGAAAACATATAAGGGGTTAAAAAATAACTGTCCCTAGTGAACGTGACAGGGACCTTGGACTGTGAGCTCCAATGGGTCTGCATATAGAATATATATATATATATATATATATATATATGTATATACATGGGGAGAAAGGACCCCATGTGGGTCCGAAATGTTGGATTGTGATGTGCATTCATTGAATAAAAGAGTTTTCTTCACCGAAGAACAGTGAGTGCTGATCATCTGTACACTTCATGAATTTATTATCGTGCACCACTGAAAATGCTAGAGTATTGAGTGCAAGTGTGCAAGTACTACGGGAACAGCATATATATATATATATATATATATAACAAATGATAATAAAAATGTATCTTCTAATTCAAATAGAAATTTCCCCATAGACTTCAAGGAATACTATCATGGGAAAAAAACATTTTTTACAAAATGCTTCAGCTAATAGTGCTGTTCCAGAAGAATTCTGCATTGAAATCCGTTTCTCAAAAGAGCAAACAGATTTTTTTTATATTTCATTTTGAAATCTGACATGGGGCTAGACATATTGTTAATTTCCCAGCTGCCCCAAGTCATGTGACTTTCTCTCTGATAAACTTCAATCACTCTTTACAGCTGTACAGCAAGTTGAAGTGATATCACCCCCTCCCTTTCCCCCAACCAGCAGCCTAACAACAGAACAATGAGAAGGTAAACAGATAACAGCTGCCTGGTAGATCTTAGAACAGCACTCAGTAGTAAAAACCCATGTCCCACTGTGTTCTATTCAGTTACATTGAGAAGGAAAAACAACAGCCTGCCAGAAAGTAGTTCCCTCTTAAAGTGCTGGCACAAGTCACATGACTGGGGCAGCCGGGAAATTGACAAAATGTCTAGCCCCATGTCAGATTTCAAAACTGAATATAAAAAAATCAGTTTGCTCTTTTGAGAAATGGATTTCAGTGCAGAAGTCTACTGGAGCAGCACTATTAACTGATGTTTTTTGAAAAAAACATGTTTTCCCATGAAAGTATCCCTTTAAGTGGAGTTATCACATGACAAAACATTGGGTTAGTGTTTCTCATCCAATTGAATCTGACCTATATTTCAGGAAGAAAAGTTTTAACCATAAAAAAGACCTGTAACTTAAATTATTACATTCTATAAGATATTAAATGCCATTTATAGGTTCAATTCAACTCCAGAAATGTTGGTTTCAAGTTTCACTTCCTGGCTTCTTTTGACTTCTGCAGTAATAATTATCTTGCAGCTACCATTTGGAGGACCATATTTTAATTGCAGATTTTACCCACAGGTGTCATGTTTGGCATCATTTGATCTACCTTAAGTTTCAAGGTATGGATAATGTCCCCTTAAGGATGTCATCACAAATAATCCCCATCCCATGCCTGCCTGTCAACCCACCTTTCCTTTCATACAGAGCAACTTCTTCCTGTTACATACTGCTTCTATCACTGTGGGGCATTTTTACCGCTGGTCCAAAAAAGTCAATTGTCCCTATGTATGAAGTAGGACCATTTTTAAGCAATTTTCCTAGAGTACAAATTTCTAAGAAACTGCAATTTGGGTTGTCAGGTTTCCTAGCTATTGCCATGCTTTTAAATTTTAAACACTGTTGATTTCAGTAATCTTGACAGCCAATTACCAAGTGGAATTCAAGTCAAAGTATTCTGCCAAATAAGGCAGGGAGTGAATAGAAAAAACAGCTATAACGTAAGGGCAAAATAATTATCATAAAAATAGAACAGCTTAACAATTTTTATACTTTAAACATCCCTATTGTTAATAAAAGCATAAGGGTATGCTATAGAAATGTGCAATTTTTCAAGTAATAGTAATATTCAAAAAAATCAACTTTTATAATTCAAGTTTAATAGCAAAGATGCAGTTTAACAGGAAAATTGTAAAATACATGGTGTAAATTCCAGCCATAGCACAATATGATTTATTATGTACTTTTCTCTAAGGATGTGTCTGTGGTATAAAATGGAATTATTTGTTTTAGTTTTTTAAATGTAGTAAAAACTGTTGTGGCAAAATTATATCTAAAAGGTAAATCTAATGCTCTTTAAAATTGTTTGGACCCTATTGCAACTCTAGGGGGCAGATTTACTAAGGGTCGAATTTCGAATTAAAAAAAATTAGAAATTCAACCATGTGAATATGGTCAATGATATTCGAATATGAAGGATTTTACCACAATCTGATCGGTTGATTGGTTGAACGATCGAATAGGAAATATTCGATCGATGGATAAATCGTTTCGAGTGATTTTTTTGATTGATCGAATATTTTTTATTCAATAAAAATAATGAAACCCAATTCGGTAGCTTTGATCTGACGAACTAGGCAGTCAAGTAAAAGTTTAAAGGGGAAGTACTTCGACAGTCGAATAGTCGAATAATCGAATGAAATTTTATTTGAATCATTCGATTGAATCAAATTTTCAAAATTCACTGGTCGAAGTGGTCTTCAAAAACATTCGAAAATTTGGAATTTGAATCTTTTTGAAAATTCGATCGAACTTCGAATCCTTCATGTGAATATAGTAAATCTGCCCTTATGTGTGGAGAGTTACTGACTATGTCTAACTTCAGGTCAATCCCACATGCTTATCTAAAGATCTGCATCTCCGGATGGGATATTTATTAATACAGGACATTAGCACTGAGATAAACAGGACCCTTGATCCAACAGAGAATTTGCCAAGGCAGGCTCCATGATGTGAGGTGGAGTAGGTGCAAGAACAGTACTAGGGCTCACCATCACCCATATTCATATATTATCAGCATCATTTCTCATCATCATTTATGTATATATAGCATCCAAAAAACACATAAAAAGACTATTCACAATATAACAAATGCTGTGCCTCTGCAAACCAAAATGTACCTACTTGGCTATACAGTTTATTAACCATGGGATGCCAGTGTTTTTATCATCATAAATATTTAGCAGTTCACTAGTGGTGTATGGGTACATAATATCAGGGTTGTTCACCTGAGTGAATGGTTCATTAAAAATGTTACACATATTTAGGTCTGAATTCCTGCCAGTTCCTATGCTGGGGGTGAACTGGAGTAATCCATCTGTTCAATACCCTGGGCATCCAAAAAGAGGTATCATTAATTGTGGTAGTTTATGGAGATTCAGAGTGCAAAATGCAAGAATATGCATCTACCTTTTAAATCCCTTATATGGTTTTATAAACCACTACTATAAACCATGATTTTATATTCTGAGCAGTGAAATTTAATTCTTTACATTGAGGTTTTAGGGACTTAAAGGGTAAAGATGCTCAGCTGCAAAACACAAATATATCACACAATCACTTTGGTAATTCTATGATAAAGGGAAAGTATAAGAATTGCATTAGATTTAACACAATGCTCTTCTATAATGTATTTTACAGAATCAATACTATACAACCATTTTTCTCTCGATTTTAGTTTTTGAATTTGATCTTTTTACAAAGTTAAAATAGGAAAGGAAAATTAGAGGTAGCGAATGCAGCCAGTAGGTTCTATCACTTATAGTTAGGTTTATACAACTGGATCAGTGGGGACATCATGAAAAGCAAAGCAACGTCCCCAAATTTTTGGGGCAGCCTTTCACTAGAAATGTCAATTATTTTTAGAAGATTGTCATAAAAGTACAAGTGGTCTTAAATTTGAATAGCTTTTTCCAGTTCAGGAGATAACATTCTACCAACCTAATAATGAATGAATGGGTGATAGTTAAAATACATTGAGGGTGGAGGTTTAGAACCAAGAGTTGAATAGCAAAACAGAAGGTAAACTGGACCTTAGACCTACTGTAGAAATCAGGCCAGTTATGCTGATATGGTGTAAATACTTATCAGCAGTCCTATATATTCCCGACAGCCCAGTATGAAAGACAAATGAGGGTAAATCTAGGTTGAGCACTCAATTAGTGTCCTCGACATTCCTGGACATTTATACTACAATAATTTAGTAGGTGTCCTTGTTATAAATTAAGGGGATACTATACAAATATTAGACTGCAAATGAAAACTCAGATTGAAGGAATGTAAAAACCTCTGCCGTAGACAACAGACATTTTCCTGTACCCTAAATCCAGATTAATTGTATACTATCTTGCCAGAAAAACACAGCAACTGTTTTGCATTAAACTATCACCTTGCACAGAGTTTTTTTTTTCTCTAAATTAATGACCAAAATATTTTGAACGATTTATCTGAACATACATCACAAATAAAGATAAATCCTAATTATGAAGAGCAATTAGACATTCTAAACTGGCTCTAGCAATTAAACTATATTCCACATCCTCCTATTCTCTTTGGCACAGAGAGCAAATGCATTTAGGAGAGAAAGAATTGCCGAGAAACATTGGCAGCGTTTTCACTTTTTTAAATTTATTTATTTATTTTTGCAATTTTCTTCTTTCTGCACAATAAAGGAATACTTGACAGAGATGCATATGTGTTGGCAGTAATGTTTGATCCTAGCTCTAAAAGGAAAATTGAACCCATTTTTCTATTCACTCCTTGTATTGTTCACTGAATAAATGTTCTTATGAACAATACACTGTTGACCGAGTCATTAGTCTCTTTCATAAACTTTGACCATGGGCTTCAAACAAGTTCACATTAGAAAAGAAAGGCTTTACACTGAAATCTACTCCCATGAAATTCACACTGAGTGCCAAAGCTGGGTTAAGGTTAGTTAAAGGCATAAATATTAATAAGGTTATGCTTTGTGTTTCTAATATTATCTTAGAATAGTGAAGTATTGGTATAATCGAAGCAATAGCTTTAAAAATATTCCTGCTGCTGCTCCTAGGATCTTCAGAATACCAATACCAAAGATAAAGATTAAAAGATACAGATATATTTGCATAAATATTGCAATACTATTACAATACTAACCAACTGTTGCTGAAGTAAATGTCCTGGAATTCTTCAACAGCTAAAGGGGGAATGTAATAAAAGTCAGTAATTGGAAAAATATTTGCCACACGAATGCCTTTTGTGCAAATTCAATATAGCTTTTGCAAACCCAGAAACTGTTTAGCGACTTCTTTAGACAGTGGAAGAAGCTTTGTGAATCTTATAGTTTCCACCAGTGTGCAAACAATGTAATAAATGTTCTTACTGAAAAAGTAATTATGTTTGCTTCAAAAGATTATGTCACTTTCAAACACTTCTTAAAAATGTGCAATTAAAAATCAATATACACAATTGAAATTTGCAACGCAATAACAATTTATTAAGGAAGAATATTGTGAAATGTGAATTTTTTTTCTTATTTGTGCAAATTGTTTTTCTCTTTGTGACTTTTATCACATTGCCCCAAAAGTCATTTAGGGATGGTGGAAGAGTTAGAGTCATAAGTTGGGTGTTTGTGTTTCAGAGCAACCCCAAATTACAGGAGGAAATACATGCTGAAGCTGTAGTTACATTTACATTATGGGTCAATCCATAAATTTTTTCCTTAAAGGACAAGGAAAGTTAAACTAAAGAAGTAGGCTAGAAATGTTGTACATTATGTTTTGGGCTTCTGTACCAGCCCCAGGCCACCAAAGCCCTTCAACGGTAAAGATCTGCTCCTCCAAAGATGCCCCAGCAGCTTCCCATCTTCTTTTCTACTGATTCGCTGCATATGCTCTATGCTGCTGTCAGTTACTGAGGGACCCATTCGCAATATACAGAACACATAGAATATAAATGTCACAGTATAAGGTTGATTAGTAATTAATACAGATAATTACTACATGGCAGCAGAGAAACCAGCAGAACTAGCATCAGAATTTAATAATCAGCCCTGTAGCATCAGTTTATATGACAAACCAACCTAATTTTTTGCATGATAATTTGCAACAAACCCTAAGCTTAGCTTCTCAACATCTGCTCAGAGCCCACTGAGCATGTGAGTGTCAAAAAATACTTTCCAAGATGGTGACTCCCTGTGACAAGTTTGAAGTCCTGGATCATTGCTGCTATTGACAAGCTGAAAAGCTGACACTCCCTGGGTTTTAGTAGCATTTAATAAAGGGGCATGATAATGGAAGCGTGAATATATAAGTGACATCTGGTTGAGTGTAGAATGTAGAGGTTTTGATCAGGCAACATGAAGGAAGAAAACATTTTGTTTAGGCAACACAAAGAAAGAAAAGCTTTAACTTCAAACTATTATTAGCACATATTTACTTTATTATTTTAAAGCACCAACATTCGCACTGTATACATCAGATGCATCATACATCTTAAAATCATACTAAAATCCCTTAACATGCCCTAAGCCAAAACATTTACAGCAGTATCTATAATCAGGCTCAAGAGAGTAAGCTGCTGAAAGGATGTTTCATTTAGGGCACTGGGCTGTAGGCTGTACAATCCTCCATATGTTAAAAAAGTAATCCAGCCTACTGATGCATTGTACTTCCTCCAGCCCAGCATGTATGACACATTAAGTCAATTTTTTTTTACTAATAGAGAATTGTGGCTTAGTAATACTGAAACATTCCTGTAGATTGTTACAGGAATATGTCAGTGTAGGTATGGGATATCTGGAAAGGTCCAAATTACAGAAAGGCAATTTCTCTTTGCCCCCATTTCATCCAAATAATCCAAAAATAAGCACAAAACCATGCCGTTTAGTGCTCATGCAGAGAGCATTTCTGTCATGGGTATGGATGCACTGGGCCTGAAAACAAATAAATAAATAGGAAGCAAGCCTACATACCTCCCCCTCCTGACCACTATGTATACAGTGCTCCATAACACAGGCCAATTGCAGGGCCAATCACCAGGGCCAACCAAAGATCTATCTGCACTAGAAACTTATTTAGGCATCATACAAAGTACAAAAGAATAGTGGAGTGTACCCATTTTTTGCATTTAACATCAAGCTTGTAAATGAGCGCTAATGTCATTATAGTAAAACTGTGTAAATGTAAGATTTAGAATCTTTGGTGGGTCTGAGTGTCTACAATTGTGTCCAGAGACAGAGGCGCTGAGTGTGTATACTACTGCCAGATGTTGTAACTCCTATGTTTATTGCCTGAAGAAGCGGGTCTGAGCCCGTGAAACGCGTTGTACTGATTGGAGTTCGTTAATAAATTTTGACTGCTTAATTACAGTCGTTTTGTGTCTGCTTGGAGGAGGTAAGTCCACCACTTCCTCCTCTGATTACCAAGTTTTGGCTTTTAAACTCGTTTATATCCTTTTATCCTTTTGGCGCCTCTGTTCTTTCTATACAATTGTGTCCAGTTTTTGGAAAATATGAAGCAAATATGAAGTACAAGTATGAGATATACAGTATGTGTGACCAGTTGTGTGTAACTGAGCCTGAGAATATGAGTGGTTGTGATTACAAGAGGGGGTACATCTGTAAATATAAGCATTTGAATGAGTGAGGTACAGTATGAGGTACAGGATGAAATATTGGTTTATCTAGAAGTGTGAGTATTAGAATCTGGGGGTGAGTGCATGTTTGGGTGTGTCTAAATTTGTAATAAAGTATGTCCTACTTTACCACTTTCGACATAAATCTAAATGTAAACGTGTTGTACTACTGATCCTGTTTATAATGACTGCATGGCATCAGCTTAACTCATTTGGTAGACTCAAGAAATTCCTCAGGACAATATGAAAAAAAAGAAATGTCTGATGTTTTGCTACATGTCAATAATATTGTCAATGCTTTATATATGGAATCTCTGAAAAGGAATTGAATTATCTAGTTACTAACCTTCATAAAAATCTGAAAAATACATATGGGGCATTAAGGTAATAAAATATGTTAATGTAATCATCAACAATTGTACTTTTCCCTTTTTACTACAAACCTTACAGAATATAACCCCGTTTGGTAAATATAAATTGAAATGCATTATCGAAGCCACCCAAAAACACATCCAATATCTTACCCCCAGCAGTGGGATCTTGAGCTTTGGTTGTTCCATCTTGGACATACTGTACAGATGATCACATATAAAATGAGGATGAGTTTCAGACTCAGGAATGCATGGTTCTATTCAAATGGAAATCCAAATACAGCATAACACATACCAGTGCGGTAAAAGAGTAGTTTTTTGCTTAAATACTTTGTTTGGGGCAATAAAGATCTGATTTTATCATGTCCTGACATGATGTACAGTTTTCTTTTGAGGAGGCAAAACCTTGTTTAGTTTACATTATCCCTTACAAATTCAGTCCTAATCCAGTTTTTGTTAGATGATTACTAATTCTTTAGAATCATAAAGTAAATAGCTCATTATTAAAATGGTTGTCGTCATACTATAATTTTGCCTTAAAGGGATATGGTCATGATTGATATGGTTTAGTTATTATTTATAAATAATATTGTTTACACTCTACCATATAAAATTTTATTGCCAAACCAACAAGTATAATCAGTTGTAATATTGGTGTATAGGCAGCCATCTCAGATAATTTTGCCTGCTCCTGTGCTTTTAGAAAGGGCCAGCATTTCAGGGTGGAACTGCTTTTATTGTTTCTCCTACTAAATGTAACTGAAGGAGTCACCTTGGGGCATGGATGTTTACTGTGCTGTTCTTATATCTACCAGTAAAAAAATAGTGGTACTTACTACAGCGGAATTGTAGAAGGGAGCCATATGTGTCATACATTATGGGCTGGAGGCAGTATAATGCATTGGTAGGCTGGAGTACATTTTCAGCATATGGAGGAATGAACAGACTACAGCCAAGTGCCCTAAATGAGTGCTTTTCTTATATGTTCCTTCCCATTTTTCTGCTGATGGGCTGCTGGGGGGGGGTGATATACTCCATCTTGCAGTGCAGTAGTAAAGAATGACTAAAGTTTATAAGAGCACAAGTCGCATGACTGGGGGTACCTGGGAAATGAACAATATGCCTAGCCCCATGTCAGATTTTAAACATAAAAATCTGTTTGCTCTTTCAGTGATTTCAATGTAGATTTCTGCTGACCAGCATCAATAACTGATGTCTTTTGGAAAAGGAAATAAGGACATTTAGTTTTCCAGTTTCAAAAAATATATTCCATCTTCATTAGAGAACAGCAAAGGGGACACAATAGACAAACATAAACGCTCTTGCCAAAACAGTGGTGACAGTCAAAGCACTCCTTGAAATGAATGTGAAATTATTTTGTTTCCTGTGCTACAAATTCAACATTTGCATCTGAATAGTAATCAAGCTAATGCATTTATTCTGTGTCCTTTGTTGCCTGGCCAGACAGAAATACAGCAAGCATCAAGAATTCAATAAAAGTAATTATTCACAACTTCAAGGTGAAAGAATTAAACATAGGTTAAAAGCAAGTTTCTTCCATTACATTCAGTGTTGTGGTGCTTAATATATCCCGCTGTACAAAAATCCAAACATATTGCAGAAATGGGCAAAAAGTATGAAGATACTTGAAGAATTCCTGCATGAAACCATTGTTTCATGTGCACTGTGGGAAGAAAGCTTAGAGTGGATTTATATTCTTGTCTGGAACATTTTCGGAATAGACATACATAAGGGTAATACACACTTTTCAGCACAGATAAAAAGAATCATTCTTTTTTGATGTTTTATTTGTTTGTCATTTTTCTTCTATTTACTTTTGTCAAAAAATATAACATTTTGACATGTTACCATGTCAAAATGTTATATTTAGACAAAGACAAGAGTCCTCCCAGTAACTCTTTCATCTGCTACATGATTATAGATGCTATCTACTTGCAGATGGAAAAGCAGATTGGACTTAGGTATCACAGGCTACTTTTGCCTTCTGTCTTGTACTAACATGCCAGAAAAGCTTATGCCTATATGCAAGCACAGTTTCACCAACAACAGAGTATCTGTCAAGTAGCTCAAATGTGACCTAAAATAAGGTTGCAGCAAGGATCAAAAAGTGTCTTTGAATTTTCAAGATAGGCATTGTCATATAAGTTCTTCTGAAGAGCATTAGGAAGGGGTAACATAACATATTACTACTTATCTGAATGTGTATGAGTATCCAGTTTTAGGGATTGATATCAGTTAAGTTATGTGGGATCTGGCACCCCCAAAAGATATAAGAGATTGGGTCTTAAACAAAAGGAATCCTGGGAATGAATTCCAAACAAGTTCCAAGTAAATACCATTTAGTCTGGGTCTTGAAATTGTTGGGTGCTATACTGTACATAAGTTCCAGAAAATATGGTAAGCAAGGACATTGCCATCTTATCCAGGGGAAGAATGTGGGAGATTAGCGAGTTATTCCTCCAGTTCTGCCTACACCCCCTTCACACCAACCAGCTACTGTGCCTTAGCTTCCTCTGCAACACGATACTGACCTGTTGCAGCAGAGTAAACAGTTTGTCTGGCGAGGCAGGAGATGCACCTGAAGTTTGCTTGGAGTACATATTTGCAAAAAGGAGGACTCAAAGGAAGCCTGGTTTCATGCTACTAGAGGCTATAAAATACCCCCTGCTGTAACAGTCACTGAAAGACTGTCCATGAGAACAAAGAGGTTTCTGCATTGGCCTTTGCTGAGCTCAGCCACGAGGCGAAGCCTGGAGCACCAACTGTGCAGAGAGAGTCCATCCTGTTTCCTGTCAAGCTATGGGATATGAAGGAAGTGATCGGTGCCACTGTGGAATGTGTCAGTGCTGCAGAGCTACCTGTGAACCCCACTGTGACTGCCCTGTGAATACCCTGGTGAGTGAAACACCAAAGGTACAAGTGTGTAGCCTCTGTGTAAGGAAAGATCGTGTTCCGGTACCTTCTATGTGGGAGAAGCTATCAAATTCCAAAGAGGTTATTGGATAATAAAAGCTCTTGGAAAGGGACATATTGCAAGGAATTGTGTTTTTACCTATCCCATCTAGAGATAAAATGTGTGACTGTTGCATTCAAAGAACTGTACTAATTGGACATTAGTAGGCCTATTTATCAATGTTTAGATTTGTGAAGTTTAAAGTATTTTCTACGTTGAATAAAGTCACACAAAAAAAACTTGAATGTTTGCTTATCGATTGAATAAAATCATGAAAAAAAACTCGAATACCTCAATCTTTTTAAGTTTATAGGCTTCAAAAACAAAAATTTTGGAGTTTACAACCGCAACTCAAATTTAAAAATGGTTTGAATTTTGCCTAGGACAACTCCCATTGACATGAATTCACCAGCTTTTAGATGCCAATTTTTTACACTATCGGTTGAAGGCTTTTTTACTTAATTAATACATTCGAGTTTTTGAAAATGTGATTCGAATTTATGAGTTTCTGTGCAAATAAATTCAAATTGTGGCAGAGATTGAAATTAGAATCTTGATAAATCCCCCCCAGAGTGTAATTCTGTTAGTGAGCCAGATAGATATTCCCTTGTTCCCTAGCACAGGGGGGTGATATGTATAATATAGCCATTGCACTTCTTTCTAGATAAAGTTAATTATTGCTGAAAACATTTGTGTATTTTATTTCCTTGTTTTACACTGTGTATCCCTCAGTGTTCATTTGGTGGAGGCACTGCACTGTAAGCCTCTTCCAAATTTCCATGATGGTTCCAAGTTTGTCAAATTGCCACCAGGTAATATATTAATATAGTGTAACAAGATAGGGTCAAAGCTATTTTTTAGAAGGTGCTTTGTAGATAGCAAAGACTCAAAGTCCACTCAGAATATGAACATTATGGGGCTGATTTAATAAGGGTCGAATTTCGAAGTGGAAAATACTTCGAAATTCGACCCTCAAATTTTTTTGGGGGGTAATTTTCTATTGAATATGACGATTTTCGATAAAAAAAAAAAAGGCCGTATTCCATCGAATGAAAATCGTTTGATTCAATCGAATGATTCAAACGATTTTCACCAAAATCCTTCGAATTCTCAGAACTCAGAAAAAAATCTCAGGACAAGTTCTGTGAGGTCCCCCATAGGCTAAAATGGCTTTAAACTGCCGAATAGTCGGATTCAAAGGATTTTTATAGGGCCAGTACTTCGAAATTCAAAAATTCGAATATTCTAATTTCTTCAACTCAAATCGAATTTTGGCCTATTCTATAGTCGGAGTAGCCCAAAATGAATTTGAATTTTGATTTGACCCTTAGTAAATCAGCCCCTATGAGTCAAATATGCCAATCTTAACTTTTTAGACAATTTAAAATGGAGAAGTACTACTAATTGATCATTCATCCAAAATAGACAAGCCTTTATGTAATAAATGGGAAGATGAGTTAAGAGTAAAAATTGCAGCATCCAAATGCAATTTCAAATCCTCCAGGGCATCAAAGACAAGAGAATCGACTTACAAATTAAACCTGATGGCACTACACCCCTGTTAGATTATATAAAATGTTCCCAACTATGTCCAAGTTGTGTTGGAGGTATAAAAGTATAGATGGCTCCCATACTCACATTTGGCTCACATGTCCAGTCTGGGAACAATTTTGGAAGACTATAATTTTTATAATAAATAAAGTCACTAATGCAAAGTTGGACATCAATGACCAAACATAAATTTTATTGAATTATTCTATCATAAAAGACACAGTTATCTTCAACTCTTTTACCTCCCACTTACTACAGGCTGCTCAATCACTTGGAAATTGTAAACTGGAAATTTTCAGATGCTCCCACTTTAGCAGATTGGCCTTTAACTGTAGAAGAAATCACTCACATAATTCATAATAAAAGTGATCAATTTTGGGAAATATGGGCACCCTGGAACAACTACATCGAGACATGTAGCTTTTATGGTTAAAAGTAAATGAGGTCTGTATATTTAACCCTTTTTTATTCTTGCTTTTTATTGCTCTTTAAGGGGTAGATTTACTAAATTCACGTGAACGATTCAAAGTTCGATTGAAGTTCAAACGTAGGATTTCTTTTTTTGGTCGAATATGTGAATTTTGGCATATTCATCAAAATAGGGTATGATCGAACGATCGGATACATTCGAATAGATCGAATGGACGAATATTCAATCATTCCATCATTCGATCAGCGAAGGATGTTATTTTTTAAGTTTCTTCGATTGCCTACTTCGGCAGATTGTACCTACCAAATTGCAATAGAAGCCTATGGGAGCACTCCAATAGGCTTCTGAGACCTGATCGGATAGGATTCGTACCATCGAAGTGTTCGATCGTTCGAATCGTACGAATCATTCGAATGATCGAATGATTTCTTCGTTCAGACGAATGATTTATTCGACTGATCGAATAGGTTTTTATTTGATCGTCGAATGGTCGAATATCGAATAAAAGGTAGTCTAGAACTATTCAATTAACATTCGAAAATCGAATGCTAATCGAATATCGAATATAAAAATTAATTATTTTTGGGGAATAATAGTACATTTTCCCCTAACTCTTTGAGATTATGTGGAATACATGGTTAGAATTTAGGATGAGACACGTGGTTTGGCAGTGTTATTAACGGTTTAGATAATATACCGGCATTTGATGTAAGTATTTGACATTGATTGAATATTCCTCTTTTTCCTTTGTTTGCCCTGTCTTTTTTTTTCTGTACCCCATTTTCTTAAGAAAATTCAAAATAAAGAATTAAAAAAAAAATGGAGAAGTATATAGAGAATATAACAGCTTAGGTTTTTCTTCACAGTGAGGGCAGTGAGGTTGTGGAATGCCTTTCCAGTTGATGGTGTAATGGCAGATTCTATGAATGCCTTTAAGAGGGGCTTGGATGATTTCTTGGACAGTCATAATACAGCTGAACCCTCATTTTATATTTTTCAGTGGACCAGGAAAAAATTAAGTAAAATTCAGAAAAATGTAAAAGTACTCAAATGATACAAGCACAAGAGTCAGTTTCACTTTTGAAATACAATATTCACTGTGTTAATGACAAGGGTTACGCAATGCTGCATTAATGTTACACTATTGGTGCATGTGCAAGATTTCTCTGATAGCCACATGCACAACCTAAAGCAAGAAATGTTTTGTGCATGGCTGTATGAGGTACAGAAAAATTGGAATTGACAAAGTACCACCATGTGGTACTTTTCTAGGAACCATAGGGGAATTAACCCTATGGAGTGACCACATCCTTATACTGACTTATCTATATACTCCCATACATAAACTATGCAGTATATACCAATATCTATATAAACTGCAGATTTCAGTATCACAACAGCCTTTGATACAGTAACACCTCAATTTTAATTACCCTGATTTTAAGTTTTTCCACATTTTGCATAATGTCTTCCACCAATTTATATTGCATTTCAGCGGATGATTTTCACTGATTTTACATAAAGCTTTCCCAGATTCAACATAAACATTGTGTCCTGGTGTTCCCAAAAATGTCTATTTGTCATCTATGAATGTAATTATTAGTGAAATTAAAAAGTTTAAAATATTAACCAGATGAATTTTATGCCATGGTATCGTGGTCTCACGATAACCATTGGATCTTATAAAAAAACTTTACGTCTATGGCCAGTTAAGGGTGAGGGATATAAAGTAGTTGCAGGAATAGTAATTAACACTGCAAGCCAATTATGAAAGTGTCATAACCATAAGGGTTTTATAGTCTGTAATGTAAGAAAAATCACAGTTAAAGAGGTACTGACACCAGAAAATAAACATTTTAATATCTATCAAAGCATTGTAGTTGAATGTTATTTATAATTTTGCCATAAAGGTATTTGCATGATGATTTTGCATTACCTTTCTTACCCCATGTTCCTCTATAAGGGGCTCCCATATTTGTGCAGCAGTAGTCTGTTAGCGTTAGAAACTTTAACTGACAGACTGAGATGGGACAGTCAGGCTGGCGAAACAGTCAGGTTTAGGAACTTCAAGTAACAATTCCTTACAAAAGCAGAAATTTCAGCAAAAAACGATCAATAAGACCTATAGGTATCTTTTCATGTAAATTAATATTTTGAAAATACATTTTTAAGTGTCAGTATCACTTTAAGAAGAGCCCTTTCTTATAACAGTGCAGTAACCAAGCAGGAATAAACACAACAGATTCATATTCCTGCCTGACAAACAAAGCTGGCTAATGATAACATGGTAAATAATTTTTACCTGAAATAGGTATAATCACATTTATAAATGCCTATGCCAACAAGATTAACTATTTTTTTAATTAAATCTGCAAGGCAAAGCACACGCTAAATGGGCCATTTGGGATCAGCTATCAGACTGTATATTTAATAATTCTGTTCTCATCTTTGTCAAAGCTATTCTGCATTAAGTAATCATACACTAGTACAAATACTTTTAAGGTTTCAATGAGAAATTCATAATGCAATTTGTGAATGACTCAGAAAACTTAAATGAAGGCCTTTTTAGGCAGAGCAGTGTTTATTTAGCACAAGAGTTGGAGGAATACATAGAGGTTACCATAGTAGCCAGAGGTTTTGTATGTTTATAATTCAATAGGAAACAGCTTGTTACAAATGGATTTTAGCTCATTATGCAAAATCAGATGTTTAAAACAGAAGGATTTGGGTGTACAGAGGAAAATATTTTCACAAATGTAAAGAAAAACATATCAATTAATAAAGCAATGAAACAATGTGTGCATGTATTTAAATGTAGATATGTATGTTTTTGTGCTGTATGCATATTTTAGCACTGCATGCAACCAGCACTAACCATTGGAATACATTAACAGAACCAGCAGAGGGCAATACAATAATAACATTTACATGAATACAGTTTCATTCAAGCTTAAGTGTCCCAATACAGTGACCTAAAGTGACCACTATTTAGCTGTTATTCATTCAGTACAGGACTAGTACAGGACCTTAAAGGAACAGTTCAGGGTAAAAATAAAAACTGGGTAAATAGATAGGCTGTGCAAAATAAAAAAATGTTTCTAATATAGTTAGTTAGCCAAAAATGTAATGTATAAAGGCTGGAGTGACTGGATGTCTAACATAACAGAATACAACACAACATCCTGCTTTTCAGCGCTCTAAATATGAGTTAGTCAGCGACTTGAAGGGAGGGCCACATGGGACATAACTGGTCAGTGAGTTTGCAATTGATCCTCAGCATTCAGCTCAGATTCAAAAGCAACAGTTATGACCCATGTGGCCCTCCCTCAATTCACTGATTGGTTACTGCCTGGTATAACCAGTCAGTGTAAAGCAAGAAGTAGTGTTCTGTTCTGTTATGTTAGACTTACAATCACTCCAGCCTTTAAACATTACATTTTTGCCTAACTAACTATATTGAAAACATTTTTTATTTTGCACAGCCTATCTATTTACCCAATTTTTACTTTTATACTGAACAATTCCTTTAAATTAAACCACCTTCAGAATGAATGCTTAACCTACAGATAACGAATGATGTATTAAAGGATCATACCCAATTGGCATATATTAATTGATGTATTATTATTATTATTATTGTTGTTGTTGTTATTATATTTAACTTTGCACTGTAATTTTCCAGTGGTCTGTGAGTTCCTTCAGATATCACCTGGCAGTAAATAATGTAACTCAACTGGAACGGGAAGAAGCATAGCCATAAAAGAAAGAGCGCTATCCATTTATTGCCAAAATTATCCACCATGTATGTGTGCCATTGGTTTGTGTGTGAGCATGGGGAATCACATGAACCAATGGATGACCCTAAGTACATAAAATGGTAGTTTTCCTATGGCACATACAACTAGGAAATTATATTTTTAAGAAAATTATTTAAGTATTGACACGAAGCAGTGCTTTTCATAGGGGCTGTTTTATGTGCTATATTTATATAGATACCTGCAAAATCCATGGGGTATAGCTTTGCTTTAAGACCAATTCCAATTTTGTCAGGATAAAGTCCTATTAACTATTATTAACTTTTTGTTCAACTTGTAGTTTTAAATCTATGGCAAAACAGAAGCTACTCCGTCCACATAATGGACAATGAAGAGCAAAGGGATCTGGCTGTATACTGGTAATCTAAGTATCAACCTCACAAGGACCAAACATGGAGACTCAAGTTTCCTTGTTAAGCTCAAGTAATAACAAAAAAAACATTTGTTTATGGTTAACAAACAGAAAGGCAAATACTCAGTATAAGCATGATTTATTGCACACCTAAACAAGTATTGGTCCATGGTTCCTCAACTGAAAATAGAAGAGAGAACTGCATTATTACAGTTAAACATCACTCTTTATTTATTTAAATCTGTTTTTACCTGCACTCCCCTGCATTGCCCTTTCTTCCGTTCAGCTGCAGGGGAGTGCTGGAGTAGACGCAGTGAATTATTTTGAAGGTGGCTGTACTCACACAGACGAATGTAAGCGACGAACACAGGTCGGGACGCAGCATGATGCGATTGTCTCTAGCAAGCATAAGGCACTTTCCTACAACACAATATATAATGAATCTCCAATGCACGCTGAGATGTGAAGCTCTGGTGACACATGCTGAGACAATTATCATAAAGGTTAACGTCAATTACTTCCATGAGAAACCAATTAATGGTACATAAATAAATGATAAAAACTTCATGCAACCAGGCACTGACTGAACGGATTCTTTCAACCACTAGCTGTACATGTGCTTAGTGAAAATGCCAAATTCTTTAGTATACATAAATAGATATGACTAATTAATAATGATTAGTACAAACTTCAGCAGTCACTCAATGGACAAAAATAACTTTAAGCAAGAACCACAAATTATTTTAAAGCCCTGTCCTTTGGCCTTGGATCCGTAATTGCTGTTATATCATTCCTATCAAAAGGCAACCTTTCTTTAAATGCTGAAGAATTTTAGCAGTAGTGGGGGGTGTCAGACTGCTCAGCAATATATTTAAGCGATTATCTTCTAAACCTTTCTCTTAATTTGTTAAAATCAATGGTTTGCTTACTATTGAATTAAATAGTGTCTGCCTATATCAATATTTTGTATGGAAAGGGAAATGACAAACTGTGCAACTTCATATGTCGGTGTTTAATCAAGTCAAATAAAGGTGCCAGATTTGGTTAAGTGATGCTTCTTCTGCTACAATGGTCAATTGTTGATTAGAGTTCATTAAAGCACATCGCACACAACCAAACAAAGCTGTTTAGCAGTACATTAGGCAATGTCCTTTTTATGTAAGTATATAGTCATTATATAAGGTTAGGATAAGTAAACTGTAGATGGCTGATTTCATACATTCTACCGAAGAATTTTTAATGAGATTCTGCTTTGTAAAATTAGTTTTATGAAACTTTTCTAAAATATCTCAACATGTGTAGGTCTGCACTACACACAGAGTACTTAAGCTATACAGTGGTACATCAGTGTTTTTTTTAAATCAAACCAATAGGCCCTTTCTTGTTATGTCTGAGGCAAATGCATAAAGTTTGTCACCTGATTGCTTGAAGTTGGTTACTATACCTGGCACTTGAACCATTTATTATATTTCCATATTTAAATTCAAAATGCACTTACAGGTGGCCCCACACCAATAAAAAAAACAATAAGCTTAATTTCAATTAAATAAGAAACTACTGTATCTAGATATAATTAAACACAAATTCTGTACTGTTTCTGAAACATGTGGGTACTTTTCACCCTCTCTCCCATCAACCTATTTCTCTTCATTCTCTAACTCTCTTTTTTTGCAGATGGAATCAGATTTTGAGTGACCTTCAGATTATTATTATTCACATGTATTTCTATAGCACCAACTTATTTTGTAGCGCTGATCTAATGCATCCCCTTTGCCTAGAAGATACATTAGCACTCACCCTTTTAAAATAACCAACTATGAAAGAAATCCAGTTCCACTATTCGTAGAATTAGTACCATAGTTCCTTCTTTTGTTAGATTGTTTGTGTTATGTGAGTTAGCTCTAATACATGTTCTTGGCAAAAAAAAGCCCCGCAGAAGATGTATCAAAGCCGACCCATCAAAACTTGGCCCTGACTCCAGTATGAAGATGGAAAATGGCACATCATTTTTAATTCATTATGTTGAGAAAGTTTATTTTTTCCATATGATAACACATATTATATTTTCATTTTCACAATAATAGATTAGCCACAACAGTGCAAGCTAAAATACCTTTTTTATTCGTTCCATACCTGAGTAAACAGCTCTAGACACTTTCTCTGTTTGTTAGGATAGCAGCTGCCATATTAGCTTGTTGTGACATCACTTCTTGTCTGAGTCTCTTCCATCTCGCTCTGAGCTCTGAGCTCAGATTACAGCAGGGAGAGAATGAAGGAGGGAGAGAGGAACAAACTGAGCATGATCTAGACCAAGCCCTGGAGATTAAAGCTGAAAACAGGAAATCTAATACTGAAGCCCATGTGTACACAATAGAAGGAATGAATGTGGTGTTTCTTTTGACAGAGTACTCCGATCCGCATTACTTTGAGGGTTTACTAGTGTATTTATATAGGTTTTTTCTGATAAATCTTACTTAATTTTAACCCTTCCTTAACCTTTAATTAGCAAATTATTATCATTGCCATTGTTCAGTATAGCTGCTCAGTCTTTAAATTTGACTGTCTCCAAATGATCAATGAGTAACAATAAAAACAATGTATTTCCTCAGCGAAGATTCCTCAATATTTTTGCTGAAATTACAAATCAAAAAGAACAAGAAATGTTGTTAACATTGCAGAGGTATAAGCGTGGATGCACGTTTCACTTAATCAGAAAAATCAATAACATTGTATTGTTAGATTCACACTGAAGAAACAGAGGTGACTATTCCTTTGCTCACTCTATTAGATTTAACCCCAAGGCTTTTACATTACCAAAGGTAAATCAAATAATAACAGACTGAGCTTTTATTGAATAATATTTTGGGTTTTAAACACTTGCATGGTGAGAAATGCAAACATAAGTCAGTGATAGGCAGTTTTATTTTCAATAAAATCATTATAATAAAGGGTAACATGGCTTTCGAAGTATACTGTAGTGGGGTACTCAATCAGAACCACTCAAGCACTTACTTAAGTGTTTGGTGAAAATAAGGTACAATCCTTTTTCATTTATGGCTTCTTTCACAGTAATTCTACAGAGAATGTTAGATATAAAGGGGCAGATTTATCAAGGGTCGAATTGTGAGTTTATTGAGGTTTCTAAAAATGTCCATTTCGATCGAAAATAACTCCCCCAAAAAATTAGATGGTCAAATTTCGAAGTTTTTTTATAATGGATTTTATAATGGATATATAATACTTGGATATTATGCTTGTAGTAGCTTTAAAATGCATGAAAAAATCCCTGCTTTCTGTCTATAATGTCTGCTGATGTCCTTGCAAGTACCTTATCTGGAAGAGAATAACTTTAATTCTCTCTAAATTCTCTCTAAAGATTCCTAAATAATGTAAGTGGAATGTTTCTTTTATTCTCATGGTGGTGCTCTCTTGTAATATGTACATGCATGTGGCTAAAATGTTAAGTAGTTGTACCACTAAAAATATATATGTTACATAACTGATTCCAAAGTCTTTTCCTGAAATGTTTCATGAAAAGTTTCCTTTCCACGTCATAGCCAGTAGCACTGTCCTGTTGCAGCTTACTGAACAACATTGCTGTTCCAAAAGATAGTGAAAAGAGGTGTGCTACTGTACCAATACCAACACATAGAAATGTTTCGCTGCAATTTTTTTACAAAGAATATTCCAGAAAGTGTAAAAGTGTAAAGTGTACATAATGCTTTACAGATAATATGAGAATCCATAATATTTTTTTACAATGTATTCACAAAATGGAGTAGGCTTTTCTTAGTGAAATATTTTATTTCTTTACAATTCTGTAATTTAAATAAACATACATGCAAATGGTAGAATGGTGGAAAAAGTATGTACACACCTACATTTATCAAGCTCAAACACTAAAAATTGGACTCAGATCAGGTGCTAATGATTAATGATATTGTTAGAGGGGATATTGGGGGAAGCTTTCTTATTTAAGCCTTGTGACATTTACTTTAATTTTGCTCTTTATTGTTGAAGTATGTTGTACCACCATACCTAGAAGAGCTCTCTGATGGTTATAGATGAAGGACAGAGATAGAGGCATTTATAAAGATTGCAAAACACTTGAACATAAATCATTCTCCCATCAGCTACAATTGGAGAAGATTTGACAACTAGTCTGTGGCTGCTTTTCTGCAAAAGGAACTGGCAAGATCACCATCATAAAATCTATTATGAATTATTTGTACTACTGGGTGACTGAGGAAAATGTGAGACCATTGGAAAAGATTGTCAGAAGATTAGAGCTCAACTGAAAGTAGCTCTTGTATCATGACAATAGCCTTAACAATTGTGAAAGTTTATAGGCTGTGCAAGAAACCCCTTAAACATTTCACATCTGAAAAAAAATCTGCATGGAGAAGTGGGACAAATTTCTCACAGTGAATGTCAGAGAATAAATTATTTTTAAAGTATTTTTCTTGTTTTTCTTTTGTTCAGTTACATCAAGGTTTCTTAATATACTGGTTGAATGAAGATCAATTATTGCTATGTCCACAAAAAAAGAGAACAAATTAAATAGGGTCTACTTATTAAGGTATACAAGGTATAGCAAAGCTATTGTACAACATATAAGTATTGAATTAAATTAGGATAAATATGTTAACGATCAAGCATAACAAGTACTTTCTTTGTACCAAAATACATCAATTTTCTTTGGTAAAAATGACATACATCTCACAAATGTAACTATTGTTACAAAAATCTACTATTGCTTTTTTGCACTTGGATGAGTTGCTACAAGCAAGAATGGATTTGAACAGTTTTAGCTTACTTTATTGGTTGGATAAACTTTCTTTGGAAAAGTACATAATTATTATTGATTTTTTGTTGAACTTGACGTTAGCTTGCTGACTTTATTTATCAGAAATTGTGCCTGCAGTTTTTGTTATTAAAGGCAAATTTACTCTTTAGCCAGTCACCCTATGAATTACCATAAAATATAAAAATCTGCCACTGTCATGGTAATAACCATGAACAGCAGATAGATTTTAAATAAAATCATAATAAATTCTTATACTGATGCTTCAGTTTTTACCAGTATGTTCAGCCTATGATAAGAACAACATCATACTTACTATGGTTTTATTATATCATCCTAATTTGAACCAACAAATTCTATAGCACATTACAGAAGTGTCTGTGTGAAGATGACAATCCAAGTCCACTCACACACAGTAGGGTTAATTTTTAATGTAGATCCACTTAAAGGGGTTGTTCACCTTAGAGTTAACTTTTGGTATAATGTAGAGAGTGATATTCTGAAACAATTTGCAATTGGTTTTCATTTTTTATTGTTTGTGGTTTTTGAGTTATTTAGCTTTTTATTCAGCAGCTCTCTATTTTGCAGTGTCAGCAATTTGGTTTCTAGGGTACAAATTACCATAGCAACCCTGCATTGATTTGAATAAGAGACTGGAATATGAATAGGAGAGGGACTGAATAGAATGATAAGTAATAAAAAGTGGCAATAACAATACATTTGTAGCATTTGTTTTTAGATGGTGTCAGTGACCCCCATTTGAAAGCTGCAAAGAAACATAAGAAAATTGCAAATCATTCTTACAGATGCCATTCTGGTCTTTGTTACACCTCACAAACCTGGAATTTTCATTTGCAGTGGTTTTGTATAATGGTCCACTTATTAGGGATCTAGTAGGGATTTTATTAAGAGATCAGCATGAGCCAGAAAGGAAAAGCGATTCAGAGAAGCTGTTATCAAAGCAAAGGAAAATCACAGAAATATGAGAAAATAGTTCTCATTAATGTCCAAAAGGGATTAAGGTATCAATGACAATAAAAAGGAGCTGCAACATTTTATGGAGATGTTTTCTCATAGCCTAGAGCACATCTCACAGTCAGTATAGAAACAGCAAGATATACTATTTAACTGTTGGATTTTTTCATGTGAAAGAGAACTAATTATTGCTTGCTTTTTCTGCAAAAAAAGTAGCCTATAATCTTGTAAACAGCTCATACTCTCAAATGAGGAGGGTCATTATCTTACTAGCCTCTACAGACCCAGTTTAAGGAAAAATATATTGCAAAGGCTTTTTTTATTAAAATTCCTTTCCCTTCATTGAAAGAAAGCTTGCATAGATACTTCAGATATAATGACTTGAAGAAAAACAGATTTTAGACTCAAATCATGCTGTGTAGGGTGACAGTGAATTGCTTGTCTGTACAGATTATACATGAGAACAGTGACAGATTCTAATTCTAAACATGTATTATTCTAAATATGTATAAATTGTGTGTTATGACACTATTTTTATTGAAGTGGGCAGCTGAGTTTGAAAACATTTTATAAGCTACAGTATGTCAAAGGGAGATGGTACAGCCCTTTTATATCAGTTGAAAAAGCTTGGCAAATATGCAAAAAACAGATCATGACATCAGACAGCCAAGACGGGTTCTTTGTTCTTCTTGTCTTATTGTAACAAAACTATAATTCAGCTTTGTGCCATTGTATGGGGCCAGGTAAATCCTGTAAATATATTGATTATTTTTATAAATAAACCTGTGTGCTATCTTGGCAATGACCTCAAGTGACAACCTAGACACTGGTATAACCATAATTTGGCTACAATGTCTTTAAATAGCAATTAACCCTTGGCAATCCAGGGGCCCTGAATCCCTTTTGTGTATGAAAAGTACTGGGAACTGGGATTTACAGTGCAGTGCCTCCACCTAGGGAACACTGAGGTGCATACCTCAGGGGGGTTCCACGAGGAAAGAGAAAACACACAATTTTGCAAATGAAACAAATATAAACTTTATAAAATAGTAGTGAAAGAAGTTGGGCAATATAATGCACAATGCATTCCTACACTAGGGACATGTGCGGGGCAAATTCACTAAGCGGCGAAAATGCACTAGCATTGCCTTTGCGCACTTCGCCAGGCGAATTTTCGCCAGTGTTCCGCAAATTCACTAAAGTGCTAAGTTACGCTCAGTTCGGCAAATGGTAGCGTAGTTGCGCTAGTGTTACTTCGCCAGGCAAAGCTTATTTAGCGATCTAGCGATGCCTAATTTGCATACGGCGTGAATTTCAAAGTGTAATAGAAGTATATTTTACAGCCACTACATTACACTACACAAGCCCAATAAATAAACATGTGCCCACTGTATAGTTGAGTTGCCGTATGTTAGGAAATGTAGGGGGGAAAGAGGGTAACCCCCTAAAAAAAATTTCACTCTTTTTCAGATTATCACCCTACAAAAGGTAAAACACGGCAGCGTTTTTTTGGGACTCAAACTCCTATCTTTTGTATTGAACTTCACCAACATCTAGCATAAGTGGTAATGTTCAGTAAAATGATCATCTTAGTGAATTTTTCTTAATTACGATCCTTCATCAGTGCCCAACTTCGCCCCGCGTTTGGAATTTAGCAGCCGCTCCCACATAGCAGGTTAATGCACAAGACCTGTCCTCAAACCAAGGCCCCACATTTGTATCCTTGCCAGTATCCTCCCTTGGGTGGCTCACTCAGCAGGGTGCACTTAGAGGCAGTCACACTGGAGACTTCAGGTGGCTCTTCAGCATGATCAATCTCACCAGTGGCACTTTTCACCTGAGTTTCTAGCAGCTTGGCAGGGAACTGGATGGGCTCTCTCTGTACGTCTACAGATGCAGAAGCCTGGACAGTCTCACAAAAACTGGTTCTGGCTGGATACTGCAGCATAGAACCCTTGTGAAGCTCGGTTGGAGACCCTGTACATTTGGCTCCAAAGTCAGGCACACCCTCTCTCCCAAGGATGTACTGGGGTGCCCAGCCAATTGGACGACTCTCCAACCTGTAACGGCTGGATGATATCACAGATACAAAAACAGGGGAAGGATTTGTCTGATCCCCTACACCAGTGATCCCCAACCAGTTGCTCATGAGCAACATGTTGCTCTCCAACCACTTGGAATTTGCTCCCAGTGGCCTCAAAGCAGATGCTTATTTTTGAATTTCAGGCTTGGAGGCAAGTTTTGGTTGCATTAAAAACAGATGCACTGCCAAACCAAGCCTCAATTTAGGAAGACAATCCACATAAGGGCTACCAAATGGCCCATCACAGCATTTATTTGGCAGTCCAAAAATATTTTTCATGCTTGTGTTGTTACTTCTGAATGTTGCTCACGGGTTCAAAACATTGGGGATCCCTGCCTTACACTTAACTTTAATGGGAAAAAGAGGATTTGAAAGTCTGACCTAAGGCTGATGGGACATGGGAAACTTTTTAACTGGTTCCCATTGACTTTAAGAAAAATACCTGAAAGGAAATCTTCTGCCACTTTTAGAATAATGATGTAACAGCAGCCTAAGAATTTTTTTTACTTCCAAATGTTCATAAAAATATCATCTACTATCAGCTAACAGTCAGCAATGCTCTTCTAGCATGACTGTGTGTACCCCTAAATATCTCCTCTCTATGGACTGTTTTATAAATTATGTATACCTATATGACAGAATGGGGCTAATACATGAATTAAATCTCTAGAACAGTGATCCCCAACCAGTAGCTCATGAGCAGCATGTTGCTCTCCAACCACTTGGATGTTGCTCCCAGTGGCCTAAATGCAGGAGTTTATTTTTTCCAGGCTTGGCGGAAAGTTTTGGTTGCATAAGAACCAGGGCTACTGTTAAACAGAGCCTTAATACAGGTTGCCAATAGTGATGGGCGAAACGGCCCCGTTTCGCTTCGCCGAAAAATTCGCGAATTTCCAGAGAAATTCGCGACTTTTTCGCTGATTCGCGAAACGAGTCGTTTCCGCGCGACTCGTGACTCGTTTTTGCGCGGCAAATTTTTTTGGGCGAATTTTTTTTCGCAAATTTATTCGCCAGCGGCGAATAGCGGGAATTCGCCGCGAATTCGCCCCTGGCGAATAAATTCGCCCATCACTAGTTGCCAATCCACATGGGGGCTACCAAAGTGCCAATTACATCACTTATTTGGCACCCCAAGCATTTTTTATGCTAGTGTTGCTCCCCAACTCCTTTTTCTTCTGAATGTTGCTCACGGCCTCAAAAGGTTGGGGATCCCTGCTCTAGAAGAAGCAAACTGACATACTCAAATTTGAAAACATTCCTCCCTTGACTTATTTAAGAAAAACAGCAGGCTAAGATAAGAACATAATTTTAATCCAAAAAAGTACAACTGTGTTGGTCTAGTTGTCGTCACTACCCAAGTTGAAACTAAACATGATTACTGTTGTGTGTAGATTTACTAAAGGGCAAAATGACTAGCACCAGCTTTACCGCTTGGAGTCACTTCACCAATTTACTAACCGTTGAAGGCGTCTGTTTATTAGCCAAGAAGATAAAGACTAGTGCTAATTCGCACTCTATCGCTAGGCGACTTTACACTGGCAAATGGACGTTAATCAGCAAATTCACTAAGATGCAGATTTTATTGAACATTACCTCTTTCACTAGACTTGCGTTCACCAGCTCTCACCTGGTGAAGTTCATTGGAGTGCACAGAACATCCTCAATCTTCAGTTACTTACCTCAAAATTGGGAGTGGAAAATCTTCCAAAAAATCCTGGTGTCTTTTAATTTTTTCAGGATGTTAGGCTGCAAAAGGCATAATTCTTTTTTTTTTTTGGGTCCCCCATACATTTTCTAACATATGGAACATAATTGGACACTGGGCTCATGTGTAGGGCATTAAAACAACTGGGAGTTTACAAAGTAACTACATTGTTGTTCAGCTTGACATGAATAGTTTTCATGTCACTTAATATATTTTGTTCACTGGCTAAAAGTGACTGCTCAAACCACATTTCACATATGACTTGCTTAAGGAGATGAATATGGCATGAGATAAACTTTTCATGAGGATTACAAAACTCAAAATTGTTCTTTGCTTCAACAAGAATAATTGTGCCATAAAACATCAAGCAACTAAAGAATATGAGATGATTTTATGTGATAGCACTATGGATATTTTGTTGTTTAAATCAAACTTCTACTATTTACCCTGGTTTTGGTATGTTAAACCATTATAATCTAGAAGTTAATCAAACTGGCACTATATCAGATAGTAAAAATGCCAAACACTTAATAGCTTGTTTGAAAATAAGCCAGAATTACAATATAAATTTGGAAGATATCAAAGCCCCTTAAGCACTCCTTAGAGAAATATTTCATGAAAGTTTCAAAGGTCAGAGAGGGTTTGTGTTTCATTTACATTTGGGCCAAGCTTAAAAACTTACATGAAAAATGCTAATTCAGATGCAAAGAATTTTAGAAGTGTGTTCCCATCAATATTTGGCACCATGTAGATGATGGGACAACTATAACAACTGTCAAATAAACTTCTTTCTGTGCCCTTCTGCTCACTCATTTTAGTAATGTGCTCACACAGGGTCCTGTGGCTACCACCTGTACTATACACTCTATGTGAGCATGGGGAAAGCTTGTAGTTCTACCTAATGGGAGGTGAAGCTGTGAAGATCTTCCCATAAAATGTATGGCCTCTTCAGTCTGTCATGTTCCTGCTTAATACAGGGCAGATAAATACCTATGGTGATATTATTTATGGTCTCTCTTTACTATGTATGGGTGTGCTAGAGGGTTTCTTTTGCACTGTCATTCTTTATACTAGCAATGGGAAATTAGGGTTATGGTCTACATCATGCAATGCCTGGGGTCTACCATTAGCATCTATTTTCAGTTTGCCATACCCCAGAATTGACTGCCATCCTTCCACAGAAAGCAAGCACTTTTCATAAGTACTTTGTATAAGCACATTCATTTTACAGAACTGAGCAATATGTTGGCACTCTAAAAATGTTATTATTATTATTAATAATAATAATAATAAAAATGGGGAAGCAAGATGAAAATAATGTGTATATTTCCAACCCTGCAAAGTTAATTTAGCAATACATCATTCACCGTTGTATATTTACAATTGATAAACAGAAATTAAATTCAGAAATTCAGTGTATGGGCATCTGGTAACTATAATAACCTTGCCTGGATACAGTGAAACTTACAGAAATCAGCATTCAATAATAAACTCATGCAATATACATGTACTTTTGATGTGTATCTATGAAAGTTGTATGCAACTAGTGATGGGCGAATTTATTCGCCTAGCTCGAATATGCGGCGAATTACCGCAATTCACAAATTTTTTGTGAAAATGTCCGAAATTCACGAATTTATAGTGAAAACGTTCGAAATTCATGTATTTATAGTGAAAACGTTCGAAATTCATGAATTTATAGTGAAAACTTTGAAATTTCAAGAATTTAGTGGAATAGTTCAAAATTCACGAATTTATAGTGGAATAGTTCAAAATTCACGAATTTATAGTGAAGTAGTTCGAATTTCACAAATTTTTCGTGAAAACGGTAAAATTTCACGAATTTTTCATGAAATTTCCGATTTTTTGCGTATTTCTCTGGAAAAATTTGGCGAAGCTAAAAGCCCAGATTCGCCCATCACTATGCATAACCTTTACATCACCTTTATATCAATGTTATCTCTTTAAAGACACCAAGACAACTTCATAGTTAATCAACCCAGTAAGTACACTCAGGGGCAGATTTATCAAGGGTTGAAGTTCAAAGTGAAAATACTTCGAAATTTGACCAGTCTAAGTGTTTTTTCGAAGGAAAATGGACAGTTCATTCAAATTCAAATGTTGCAATAGAACATTTCATTTGTTCAATTCGAACGATTTCCTCCGAAAAAGCTTCGACTTCTCAAATTTAGCCAAAAGACTTCATAAATGTTATAGGAGGTCACCCATATACTAAACAGCACTTTCCAACCTTCTCTCAGGTGTTTGATATGGGTATGAAAAGGGAAAATAATTGTAACCTAAGGCTTTGTTTCAATATGTGGGCCAAATAATTTTTTAATTTTTATTTTAATATGTTAAATAAAACTGATTAGAAGTAAATTATTATCAAGATAAAATAAGAAAGCACAAAATATATAGAGGCATAATATAAACTGAAAGCTTGCTGATTTGTATGAGAATATTGTCTGATTTGCTGTATAGGTACACAGGGAGATTTATCAAGAGTCGAATTTCGACTTCATGGGAGTTTTGTAAAACTCCCATAAACTCCCATGAACCCGAAATTCGATCAATCTAAATCTAAATGTAATTTTTCAAAGTCGGGTGAATACTTTGACCCCTGAAACTTCTAATCAAATTCAATTCACATTTTTTAAACTCAATTCAGTTTTTCTGCTCAATAAACTTGATGAAGGCTGCAAACAACTCCAAAGTGATCCTAAGACATCTTCCATAAAACAGTAATTTGTCAGGTTTTGGTGGCGAATTCAAGATACATTTTATTAAAAACTTGAATTTTAACAATTCCCTAGTCGAATTTGACAGGCTGACAATTAAAAAAACTCGAAAATTCAAATTTCGAATCTCACTGCCCCTTGATAAATCTGTCCCTTCATCTTTAAGTGAACAACTGAAGGGAGTAGGGAGTTTATAAAGAATTGCTTAATTTTCCATTGATAGGTAGTGTCCAGAACAGCCACTAGATACCATTTTTTCCACTTATTGTGCTTTACTTTAGTTTCTGTAAAAGGGTTATTGACTCAACTTGCAGTTTTAGCCATGTCTAGGGTGACATGCCTGAGGGCTAGCTGGCCACAATGTCCCCTATCAACCACCTCCACTCTCCTATTGCATTTAATTGATCAGGGGGTGTGGCATGGTGTATCGGAAACCTAGCCTGCTAAACATGGCAATAAATGCACTCTCAATAGAATGGGCAACTACCTAACTAGTAGCATGTAGGTGTAGAAAAAACATAAAAGTATAGATGTTTTTCTTTATGAAGCATAACTCTGCAGGAAAACCTGAGGGTACAGTTGCCTCCTAATCATGTCTTAAGCAAATAAGCAAATAAAACATGATTTCTTGTGACTTTCCTTTTTTCCTTTTTATCTTAGGTTATGTATAATATATACAGAGATATGTGCCCAGGGATCCTCCTGAAAATCAGAATTTCTAAACACTGTACCAGCATTAACTCTAAACCCTAGGTGTCTCTTCAGGTCCCTTAAAAAGCTGCAGAATACTGCCAGTACACCAATTATATTTCTGTTTATTTTTCTGCTTTTCATTTAATGTGTGTTCTTAAATTCATTGCCCTAATAGCTAATTTTGCATTACAAGCATTAAGATTTTAAGCAGAAGCTTGTAAGGATGCTCTTTTACTGCAGTGAACATTACTAGTTCCTCATTTTACCATCTATGAACACCCTGCACAGAATATTAATAGGGAAAACAGTAATGGTGCAAAATATTCATAATCCATTGCCTAACATTTTAATGTTATGATAGTATAGTGGGAAGTAGTGAAATCAAAATTCCAAAAAGTGTGTAGTGTAGTTTCTTTTTAATGGTTTATAGGAATTTAAATATTATACATTATACATGTAGGAACAAGTGAGAGCTACAAAAGAGGCAGATCTTACAAAAGGCCACTGCCTGTTAAAGAACTGAATTACACAGAGAAATAACCTGTTATGGCTCAGAAATGTTCTCAGTCTACACTCTGCTGGGGGAATCTATGAGCTGTCTGCAAAGGTCAGTTTGGGAGCAATGACATCACTAAGGTACAAGTAACATACATCATTAATGAGATCACCAAGGCCAATATAACATAAATAATTAGTGAGGTTTAGAAAAGGCATATAACAATCTACTGCAATCCTTGATAAAATCAGAATTTTATTTAAAGGGATAATGTCTCAAAATTCATGTCAATCTTCTCCTATAGACAGTATTAAAGTTTTTATCATACTCAACATGGAATATCAACATTGGAATCTAATCAAAATTTATGCTAGAATCCATCAAGACAAAGGAGAACTATGCACCAGTTGCAGTAGTGAAAATTCTTGTGTTGTGAAATTCTTGCTGTTTGGAAAGTTTTTTTGTTAAATTCACTATGAAATCCTTTAAAAATAATATATTTGATCATGAGTGCAGTTGACCCTCAGGGCAATGGAACACTAGGAGATTTATATCCAGTGATAAATCTCCTATTCTGCTATTTTTGTGTTTAATTCTGGCCAGTGTCATTCTGTGGCCACTAAAGCAAATAAGTACTTTCTTCCATAAAAAGGGCAGTAACTCAAGGGATGAAAACATAATTTTACCTCTTTATAGGTCCCCGGTAAGGCCCCACCTGGAGTATGCAGTACAGTTTAGGGCTCCAGTCTTTAAGAGGGATATAAATGAGCTGGAGAGAGTGCAGAGACGTGCAACTAAGCTGGTTGGAGGGATGATGTGCTGGCTGATTCTGTTAATGCCTTTAAGAGTGGCTTGGATGATTTCTTGGACAAGCAAAATAGCCAAGGCTATTGTGGTACTAGAATCTATAGTTAGTATAGATATGGGTAGATATTGTTTATGTCAGTGTATGGAGGGGTCAGTGTGTGTATGTATGGATGCTGGGTTTCATTTTGAGGGGTTAATCTTGATGGACTTTGGTCTTTTTTCAACCCAATCTAACTATGTAACTATGAGGGGCTGACCATCCAAATCCATCTGAATATTTGAATTTTTATGCCAATGAATTTTGTAAAGAAGAGGGCAATGGCAAATAAAATAGAAGATTATCTTCCAATAAAGCAACACATTTAGTGCACAACAAAGTCTTCTTTTTAGTTGTTTTACAGTAGACCTTACAATCTTCGAAACACGCATTTTGCACATCAAAGATGTAAATAATCAAATTAATAATTAAACATACAAGTAGCAAAACTGACAAGGTAAAATATAAAACCTTCAACAATGTAAAAACAATTTGCTATTGATAGCTAATTGATATAGACTGTGACAACTTTAATTTTTGTCATCATTTATAGAATATGGGGGAAAGACTACCAAAACTTTATTCTTGCACTGGTGTTCTTTTTGGGTGGCAAATGTTTCCTCCTAGTACACCTCCCATGCACCTTCCTCATGCACTCATGCACTTTGACATCAGTAGTGGAGAGTACCATCTGTATGTTCCACCATGCTAAAATTACAGCGCACTTCATCATCTTTCAGACTGCACTTGTTGGCATGGCTTGGTTTGGGAAAGCTGGCAGTTGATTTTGATTCTCTCAGACAATAGAATAATTGAAATCCAGTTGTTTGGCACTCTTTTTTAATTCCTTGCCAGATGCATAAGCATCAATAATCTTCTTTCTAAAAGATTCAGAAAGTTCTCTCAGTCAGCTAGTGATAAATGTATGCTTAATGTATCCACATGGAAAATATGCATTCAAATTACACAAGAAGTCCTACAAAATGTAAGTGGTGCATCATATTAGTTATATTATATCACCTTTTTCCATTAAAATTGTTGAAATTAACATCAAATAACTGTATGTTTAAAGAGTCAAAATTGTTGTGGGATGTGGGGATCAAGCATCTTTGTAGTCAATGTCAGGCAAAAGGTCAGATCAGACAACAGTAGTCATACTCCGGATACAGGCAAATGACAGAACCAGAATAAACTGCAATCACAAGACTTCAGCAAGATTTGGTAATAGAAAAGCCAGCTTTGGCAACATTTGGGATATGGTTCTATGTCATTACATCACAATGCATTTAAAGTGTAAAGATGCAGCAAGTACAAGAGGTGCACATGTACAACTGGGATCAGCATGGAGGACACCAGTCTCCCAGTGCACTGCACACATAGTTCAATAAATGCACGGGCAGGAACCTCCTTCTTACAGTTTTGTTTTTATTTAACATAAGACTCTGGGTCCTATTTATCATTCTGTGTAAAATAATTTATGCCAGAAAAATGTTGTAAAAATTGATGTGTATTTGTTTAATGCTGCCTGATTACAGCATTTGACACCATTATTTTATACCACCTCAAAACCTTGTGTTATGCATTGAAAGAGAACAATAGGGTAGTAGTTAATAGCCCAGATCTGCAAGTATCTTAATTGGGGAGAATGAATTCCTTATTGCTTAATGGACTAGTATGTTGTAAAAAAAAAAAGGTGTATATAATTTTTCAGTGAATCAATTTGAATATGCTTTTGTTAGAATTCAAAAGACTGGTTATTATTACATTGTGGTTGTTGCATGACAAACCAATTAAGTCTTTATTTTTAGCAGAGCTCTAGATAATACATACAGTATATGTTATTTTACCTTAAAATAAAAATACCTTTCAGAAGTGTGTATTATAAAAATAATAAATAGAGCGTAGTAAAAAAAAGATAAAGGAGTAAGTATGAGAAACATGTATAATCAGCATGTAAATCAAGAGTCCTCTTTTGTTTTACAGAAAACCAAAAATAGTTTATAATTCCTTTCTCCATTCTTTCCAAGTGATGACATAGTAGCAAAGTTACACCTGCAGAAATGCATGCGTACTATCATGAAGCCGTGGTGGAATATATTTGTGGCAAATATAGAAGTCTACCTTATTACTCATCCTTCACCATTAGGTTATAACCATATGAGCAGTCTAGCAGATAGAGGAAAGTGAAGAAGGCAGCAATAAATTAAATTAAACTAGAAAAGATAATCAGAAATACATGAAACACTTGAAAAAATATTTTTTCATGGTGGACCTATTTTTCATTACTAGTTGTTTATATTTTTTTATTTAAAATCTATATTCAAAGGGGGCAAATACCTCCTGACATTGCACAGATCACATGGCTGAACACAAAGAAGCACAGCTTGATATTAGATACAATACAGGTAGAGGCACTCAGCAGGAATGCTGCCCTTAGAAGCTGTTTTATTTCCCAGTGTTGAACAATATGAGATCAATTTATGCAACCCATAAACCTTCTTTCAAAGGCTAACAGCAGGGAGAATACAATTTATGCATCTGAATTTGGCTTTAAAATTAAATGGAAATGGGTCATTTTGAAGTCATCTATGCTGTGGGTTTTCAAACTGTGAGCTCAGTGACAGTAACTGTGCTAATGTATGATTTAAGAGTGTCAGTGTTCAAGCAGACTTCCATTAATGACAATATTTAATGAAGGGATTACAACAATTATTTATGATGGCATGATCTCTTGATTAATTTTGCCTGAGCTGAAATTTCTTTGTAGCGCCTGTAATATGCCCTTTACTTCTGCAGCCTCAGAAGATCCTAGCCTAGCTATTGTTGAGAATGTTGTTATGCATTGTTTTTACCAAGGACTATGTACCTCAAAAATATTTTTTTTAATAAAACATTGGCGACAGGGCCCCCCTTACAAGTTAAAAAAATTGGGGCCCCAAAAATAACCATTTAAAAAAACATTGGTGGCAGGGCCCCCGCTAACAAGTTAAAAAAAAAATTATTGGAGCCCCATAAAATAAAAAAATGGTGACAGGGGCCTATAGAGTATTAAAAGAAAACATTTGAAGCCAGGGGATTAAAAAAAAAAACCCACATTGGTGTTGGTAGAATTGAACTCATGGCTGCAGGACTTTGGTATACTTGCTTGACTTCAGTTATTTTCTTTAGTGCTGGCTCCTCGTGACTTCGGGTATTTCCGTGACTTCAGGACTTTAAGTGTCGGCTGCCTTCGCGTCTGTTCGGCACTTCCACATTGGCACTTCAGCAATCGGCTCGGCGCTGGTAAGGGGGGCCCGGCTCTTCGGAAAATGCAGCACTGCTGGGCCCCCCTTCAGCCCCGGGCCCGGGACACTTGTCCCCCCAGTCCCCCCCTGATGGCGGCCCTGACCAGTGGCATATCAGTACAAGTCAGAAAATGCACATGCCTGAAGTGCCCTTAGCACAGAAAAGAGAAAGGGACAATCTCCCAAAACAGAGGAACCCAGAGCTACAGGTCCCTGTCAGAGAAGAACAGTGTTGCAGTGTTGATCCATGGTTGTGACACCATAACATGTCCCATGACATTGATAATTGTGAAATATCTGTGACAAACTCTAAAATGTTTTCACTCTTTCTTGTTTTAGTGTACACAACCTTGACTTGTGTGTATTATGGTATCTGAATCTTTGCTGCTGGACCATAATGTTATCAAAACTCTAGAATAACTACAAAAATAAAAAGTGCAGTTTAGGTTGGGGTCACTTACCCTACCAATCAAAAAACTGATAATCTGTCATGATTTTGTTATTTTTACTTTTTCTTATCTTTTTAAGAACTCTCCTATACATCTTAACTGGAAAGTGAATTAGGCACTTTTTGTTGCTAACAAATTGATTAAAGGTTGAAAGAGCAACCAAAAAAAGAGGCCTCTCACTCCCCATTGACTGTACTCCCAAATTAGTATTAGCTGCCCTTAGGCATTTTAACTGGTGTTAATTCAAAGTAATACATTTGTATAGTTTTGGTGAAATAATTTTAGTGAATAATAAAATATGTTTGAGAGGCCTCATTTTGATCTTTAATTTGTGCTCTTTAATTAATTTGTTTGTTAAGTGTTGGAAGGCCTACAGCACACCCCCAATAATAGCGGTAAAGTGCATACACAGTGTACACAGTGTACAATATGGGTATAACTTGTGCAGTCCAAAAAGGAATATGTGATCATTTTTGGTTGCTAGGAACTGGAACCCTAGAAAGCAGTCTGGAGAACAGTAGAATGTGCAAAACGTTCTTAAATTATTTATAGCCTTTGGAATATAACCAGTTTTTGGCCTGCTTTGTCAGACTTTCTGCATCCTCTGAACGAAGGAACTCTGACATGGTATAGGGAGGTGTAGGGAGCTACCGAGTTTTGCTCTTTTCACATATGTTTATATGAATATCCTTATGCATATAACAAGTTCAACTTCTCATATTGTATATGTATAAGACTTCATAGAAACGATATATCTCAATATCTTATACAATATTATATATCACGGCTCCATATTTTGTTGGCATCAAAACTGGGAAATGAGTCAAATACTAATCACACCGCACAATTATTCCAACCAAAGTGCTCAGACATTAAACACTAAAAGCAGGATGAAATAGGAGAGAGACGTAGCAGAGTCAACTACAATCTACCGACTGCCTTTGTAGAAATGAGACCATAAAATTAAGGATAATAACCATATTTTCAATATAAGATCAGAGTTGGCAGTCTGGTAAACAAGAACAGACACTGAAGATGAATTAAATAAGTTATGCAATGCTCTTGTTGTTGTCTTTTGATTCTTTTTTTCATTGTGGCACCACAGAAATATATATAATGACACTCATTATTATACTGTCATTCTGTAACTGCCTTGATGTATGTTTTCATAATAATCTAGTTTCTATGTCAAAACCAGGTAGAAGTAAATATACAAGTTTAACTTATTAAAGATAATCCAATACACAGCGATGCAAATTCTGCTCCATTTTTTGGTCATTGGTTTTATATACGCTCAAGGCACAAGAGAAAAAATAATCATTGCTAAATGGGTTTGTTTTTTCCATAGAATCTTTGTGGACTAAAGTCAATTTTTGGCATGTATTGTCTAATTTCATATGTAGGAATGAACACATTTTGCAGCTTGATACAAATTTGCAGCTAAATTTTTGTTTTCACAAATGGAAAAAAATGTTGCTAGAATTTTGCCATGGTTTGTTGTAACAAAAATTGTTTTTTTTCCATGGTGGCAAGAAAATTGGCCATTGACCACTGCTTTTTGGCATGAGAAAACCCACCCATCTACTTCAATGCATTTGACTTGACATAAAATGCCTACTGACTTCAATGCATTTGATGCAAGAAAAAACTCCCATCGACTCCAATGCATTTGACTAGAGAAAAAATTCCATTGACTTTAAAGCATTGACATGAGAAAAAAATGTTTCCAAAATGCATAGCAGGAGAAAAAGTTACCTAGCTTTAACTACAGGGCTCTATAACTTATAAATAATCTGTACTCTTAACAATACCTCACTCTCAGACCATGCAATTCACTTTTACATACTACTATATACATGAATCAGACCTGTTATTTAGAATGCTTGGGACCTGCGGTTTTTCCTGATAATGGATCTTTCTGTAATTTGGATCTTCATACCTTAAGTCTACTAGAAAATCATATAAGCATTAAATAAACCCAATATGAAATGTATCATAGAATAGGTTGGTTTGCTTACATGACATGTCAATATTTATTTTTTCCCCACAATTTCCTTTGTCATATTAATTGTTTGGAAAGAGTGTGGTACAAAGCATTTCACCCATCTTGAAGATAATAACGGACAAATGAAACCCTTTCAGGCAGCTTTAAATAAAATATGAACTAATACGCCCGTTACCTTTGCAGGCTGTTAAATTGATTAGATTTGCTAAATGTCATTAGTTTGGTTCATTCAAATTGGAAACCTAATGTACTTGTATAGCATGCTGAAAAGGACCTTAAACAGTTTCAGTGTAAAAACAGATGATGATGATGATAATTATTATTATTTAAGAGCCCCACCTACTGGATAAAAGCATTTGAACACCAGCATTCAGACCTAATAAATTAAATGTGAAAATGGACCCTAGCTAATTCCCAAACATTATACATAAGACATATATATAAAAAAAATATATATATATATATATATAAAGCATCCTCTCCAAATATATTTGTTTTGTGTGTTCATTATTAGAATAATGATTCTATAAGATCCTTCTGCCAGTAAAGACATTAATTTTTTAATGTACGTACAAATGCACTTAAATATGCCACTAAGGGGTCTCTTCACTAAAAGTAGCTAAAAGAAGTTCAATTGTGAGATAGAGTACAAAATGTTCTGCACTTCTGCCACCATTATTTTTTCTTCATATTATGAATTATGCTTTTGTGCCTCTCAGATAATATGCATTGTTTTGTATATTAATACTGATTTTTTTTACAACGTGTTTTATTATTATCATTTATAACATTTGTTATTATTGGCAGAGAGTTGTATCAGCTATTCCATGCTATGATGTCTTAGGAAAATGCACGTTATTATTATATTTTTTAAGATGAATTCCTTGGTTTTAACTTGATTCTTATGTCTGTACATGATAAACTGTTTTTGGATACTTATCTTAAATTATTTTAACATATTTGTTTAGCTATTTGAGATATTCCTACAAAATAACTTTGAACAGCCAGAGCTTCATCTCTGCTAAGGTTTCAATGAATCATCTTCCACTAAGGGCATATATATAAATGAATGTAATCTATTTTTTCAGTTTGAACTTTCATATGTTGAGACCTTGAATATTAACTATACAGAGTATTTATATACATAGAGTTGATAACTTGTTCCTTTGCAAAATGCTAGAAGAAGGCAGGCTTAATGGTCTGTCTCTGAGACATAGTGGAGTCTGTTGCAGTGAATCACTTCAGAACAATAAGAGGGAGATTGAGATCTGATATATCACAGGAGGCCGTTTGGTTAGACAGTCAACTTCAGAAATCTTGTGTACATTTATTGTGTAGTGAACAAAGCAGCAAACAGAGCAGAGCCCCAGTGCTATGTTCCCTAGGCTTTATTTGAATGATAACATTGAAACATCAGTAGGATGCGAAACCTATTTGTGGCTCTCTAGTCAAGCTGGTGCCATGGGCTTGATGAAATAAGGATTCCTGCTAAAAGTAAAATAGATAAATACAGCAGTTAGGATTTTGATGCAACAACTTATTCAAATAATGGCACTAAAATGAGAAGAAAAGAGTTATGTTTGGTAACAGAAGAGTGTAAAGGGGCTGCCTGTGGCTGGTAGATTCCATCATACGAAAGTGGGATTGAGTAGGCCTTTGCTGTAAGAAGTAAACATTTTGCAAAGTGATACAATGAACCAAGGCAGACTTTATTGGATGACGTCTCATAGTATGGCAGGTTATACAGGTAATTATACAGATAAGCACATCTCCAGAGGATCTTATCACATCATCACACACAGATAGAATGATCCTTCTCCAAAAGCCTCCATTGTCACTTTTATGTGAGAAGGCACTAGCAGAGTGTCATTAGCCAATAAAGGGGCCTCCCCTCCCAATTAACTTTCTCAGTGTTTTTCTGTCATGTCAAGCATAACATGCAGAAGCTTCTTCCAAGCTGTCTTACTATAGATCCTCTAGGTTCTCACTAACCTACACCTGTTCCCTAACTGGCACACAATCGACTCTTCTTCTTCAAAACCAGACAACAGACTGTCCTTGCTGGCTACCCTGGCTATCTCTCACCCCTAAAGTGAGCTGATACCAATCACCTTCTAGCTTTAACAGGGTATAGCCTCCCATCTGGTCTGGGTGAAAACTTCAGGCGACTTCAGAAAATGAAACACTGCATGTGAATTGCCTCAGGTGATTTTCCTGTTGGCCAGCGGAGGGCAGGGAGAAGGCAGTTTGGGGAGATTTTCGCCCCCGAAGAAGAGTCAATTTGTCGCTGGGGTGACTAATCTCCCCATCATGTGGATGAAGCCTAAAGGTATGAAGATCCAGATTCTGGAAATATCTGTTATCCAGACAACCCCAGGTCCAGAGCATAACAGGTCCTATACCTGTATACTGCATTCTCTGACTTTGATGGCTGATGGCTTTTAAGGGCATTATTTGGAGGAATGCTGGCCTTCAGGCCTCCATTAGTGCAATATACAGTAGTGCCTTTTCCTTATAGTTTAAAAATTCAACAATGTGTTCCAAAAGTTATAGTCCCAGTTGCTTCCCAGTTCTCTTTCTGTTACCAGTCCTGCTTAAAACATGCTCCCTAATTCATCTCTTGCAATTCCACTCTCCCCCCTTAGCAAAAGGACACTATTCCATCTTTTTTGTTCTAATCCCTATTCTGGACTCCATGATTCAAGCAACAAACAAAAGATGGACAGGAAATACAGCAGGAAATTATCTTCCAGATTAAAAGGTGTTAAGTTTAGCAGACAGTGTCCAAATCAAATAATAATGTAAGACTTTATATCCTATAACACATGACACTCAATCACCTGCATAAAATAAAATTATACTGTTTATACAAATGAACTAGAAAAGGAAAAGGTGGCCTTGACAAGAAGGATATGGAATGTGGAATATTTCACACGTTCAGGTTTGTTTTCAAAGTGAGTATATTCACAAATTTTATAAGCAATAGCATTTTTTGTTTTTCCTTTTTTCCAAGGGAAAGGTTCCTTCATATCTCATGTACACAAACATTCAAATATATCCTTCTGAAAAATTAGAGAAACCTTTTACTACCATTACAAGTACTATATAAAGTCAAACCCATTAGCTTAATTACATTCTGTGTTATTATAGATAACATTCTTAGTATTATATTAATACACTACAAAATAATTTTCCACTAATAATACCAGTAAATGGCACAGTATTTCAATGTCTTAAAAGTATTTAATATGAAGGATTTTTGTGTTGCAAACATACACTAATAAAATAGACATACACATTAAGGTAATTACTGACTGGTCATCCACATACTCATAAATGTTTATTGCAGATGCTAATTATAATAGATGAAGTCAAGATATCCTAAGCACTTAGAGAATATTTTGTCATAATAAATTAGAGTAATATAATTACTGTTTTGCTTATAGCAATACATCAGTACATTTGCAATCCATAAATGTCATACTGCACACAAAAACAGCAACATGAGTTCTTAAAAGACAGTTAATCCACAAGGCAGATTTACCATTTACTTATACCAGTTTGTTCTGTTCCATTTACTGTTGTAGGAAGATACAGGTGTGTGGCAATAAACTTAATGAAAGTTTAGAAATGCATTGCTTTAGTTATACCTTTTTAGTAAAACACAGCAAAGTGGTGCTCACCAGCTGTTATATTATCCACAATGGTAGTTTAGTTGGAATGTGGTACTGTTCGTTGTAATGTCTCTGCGGGTTGAGTATGGCTACCTACATTGTTCAACTCAAAATAGACTTTTTATATATATATATATATATATATATATATATATATATATACATTTATGTTAGATTTTTTAGGAAAAGTAGATATTACACAAATTATAGTGTATACTATATGTAGTGTATATGTATACTTGTTTTTCCAAAGTGTATTCCACTTAATTTGCTCTATCCTCTCATAATAGATGGGTAAGAGTGTAAGAGCAGTGACACATCATTGGTCTCTAAGTCTACAACCTATTTTCTATATTTCTACATGTTATCAATCACTCCATGGAACCACTCCCTCACATTTAGGGGCAATTTCTGTAAAGTCTGGAAATTTGCTAGTGCAGCCTTCAACCCGCACTTTACCAGGCGCAGTTTCGCTAGCGCTCCGCTAATTCATTAAAATTCAATGTTGCGCTCAGGGAGATGAACGGTAGTAAAGTTGCTCATTTGCATAAGGCAGGAACAAAGTTTAAATGGATGTATATGTTACGGAAAAAACATTAAATTACACAAGCCCAGGGAACCTTAATAAATGCAAATAGAGTTGTTATATTGCCCTACACATGGCCAGAGTATAGTTTATGTGCCATATGTTAGGAAAAGTAGGGGGGAAGCAGGATACCCAAAAAAAAATTTTTAGTCCTTTTGCAGCTGGCGTTAGAGTGCGAAGTTGCGCCAGAGTCTATCTCCTTGTTGAAATTACGCCAGCGAAATTACACCAGCTACCGTTAGTAAATGTGCAAAGTTACGAAATGACGTTTATGACCTATACTCACTGTACCCCGAATTGTAGTCCAAGTTGCTTCAGATGTGTTTTTTAATGAGCTATAGTGTAGGTAATCCAACCTCCTTATTTGCTGTATTAATTCCAAGGTAGCTGGTGCTGTAGGAGCTTTCCGGTGGGCTGCAATCACGCTGGGCCCCAAATGTGATGCTTCTACAGAGCTTAAGATACCTAACTTCTAATAGCAGCCCTGGCAATTGGCATTAATAAAAATCAACACTGCATGACACTATAAATATTTGAAGTAAGGCATATTCTTCAACAGCATTTTTCAACCAATAACAGTCATTGAGACAATTATCCAAATTTGTCCTTGCCATAATGAAAATCATATGCCAAATCTTTTACAAACTGTGATAGTCAGTTTTTATTATAGCCAATGACAGGTGAAACAGATGGATTCAGACGCTTTTCTGCTGGCTAAAAATATATCATGTGCATTGTGTGTCGACAGCCTAAAACAAGTCTTTAATACTTAAAGTGCATCTTTTGTATTCACTGACCCAATGCAATGTTTTGAAGACTCAGAATATCATCCTAAAACCTAGCAAAGGTCTTTTCCAGAGAGTCTCAGAAGTTGTTCTGGCTTAGGTACGATGGACATGTCACAGTTTATATGATGTATATAAGCAAAGAAAGGGGATAAAATGTTGTGTGGTTATGAAGCATCATTTGTCTTATTTCTAAAATAATGATAAGCTTCCTATACAAAATACAGACATCTATAATATTATTTCCTATACAAAAAGGTGCAGAGTACAATTGATATAACCGCACAAATCCTTCATATTCCTATCCAATTTACTTTATAAATACAAGCACATTTAACACTGAAAAACCCTTCAATTAAAGTTAAGTTAATTATACAATAAAGACAAAGTGGAAGAGGATTTTCCCATCCCTATAACTGTTGGTCAAGAGTTCAGGATGGCCTAATGAAAACCCGTCACTGAAAAAAGCTATGGTATGGTGTTGACAGAAAAAAGGTAATGAGTGAAGCATTTTCAACCACAGGGGCAAAAGCCAGTGATATAACTACAGAGGAAGCAGGCCCCGCAGCAGTGGAGGGGGCAAGATCTGCTTTTCCTTTGGGTGGGCCTGCAGGTGACCCCCAATGGAAATCACAGGTCATCAACAATCTTTGTATCTCCACTCATCCAACCATTTTGAAACAAAGTGCAGATGCCTGTGACAATTCACACTTCCTAAATTTTTGTTGAGAGTTACATATCAGTGACCCTTTAAGTAGGCATTCCTAATAAAAAATATGAGGCTGGAGCATTTCTTTAAGACCCATGCCTATAAAAATAAAACCACTAATCAATATAAGGGTTCAGAAAACTTTGTACTAATGGAAACATCAAATAAAATTGAGTTACATCAAACATATTAAAGGAGAAGGAAAGTGTTAAAGTCCGGCTTTCTGCTCTAAGGCACATGTGCAGATGCAAGGAGAAAGAAGAAGCAGGAAGAGGATCACTCTGTGGTGCTCGATGAAATAACCCCAGGCTGGTGCAGTTTTCTGCTTATAGGAGCACCAGCCATGTTTCAGGTAAGTAAAAACATATAATTGGGAGTGCCTAACAATTAACCCCCCCAAGTGGCACATGCTTTTCCTTCCCCTTTAAAAAGATGAAAATCCCCATCCCCCAACACCTTTGCCTTAGTTTCTCAGTAGGAACACTGCCTTAATAAAATAACTTAAAAGGTGTAAGTGTATTGAGGGCCTGTTAAGTTGGGTAGTGGCTTAACTTACTTTTTGCGAATTGTGCAAAACAGGAATTCTTTTGAACTGAGAATGTGGAGAATAAAATATGAATGTATTTCTCATCCATTCTTGCCTAGAGTAGAATAACCTGAGGGTAGATATGTATGCTATGCAGCATTTAGAAAGAGAGAGGAACAGCACACAAGATCACTATTAAATTATTCATCTGGCACTGCTTTTTATTTTCTACTTTCTATTAGAAAGAGAGAAACAGCTGCAAAACTGTCCATAGATACTGTGCTTGGTGCTAGAAGTAAGAATATATCCTACAGAGTCTGTGTACTGTTCAAACACCATTACTGTCATCTGGCCTAGAAGTACTTTCATATTCCATCCTTGCCTTGTTCAGTCCATGTGCTGTGAATAATATAACTGTGAAACTCCATGTTTTTTCACATTTTGTCAAAGGTTAATTTAGCATCTGTAAATGAGAAGAGTGCAAAATAGCATTCTTGGATATGGGGCTATTATATTGTTCATCATTTTGCACTATGATTGAGCAAAAGAGACCCCAGTTGAATGCCATCACTCACGGTTAATAATGATGTATACAGGGTGCACAGAATAATGGAAACATTGGAAGGTTTTTATAAATAAGGGTACGTAGTACATTGTTGAGAGTGTGGCGGAAAGACATGAAATATTCACCATAACAGAAGCATTTTCACTGTATAACATAGTAACATAATGGAGTCTGTAGACACTATAGACCCCATTACCAGGAGTGCTAATAGATAAAAAACATCTAGTCCTTACTGTAGCATGCCATGTAAGCTGTTGTGCCCAGCCCTTATTATCCACTCAGCAACTTGCACGTCATGCCACCTTCAACCCTTTTGTAAGCAGCGCTCTTTGTTTTCTATTATAGTAGTGCAAACATTGTGCTTCAGGATGCAACACACCTTGGGAAAAGTGCAAAAAATCATTGGCACACACTCTGCACCTTGTCCCAATTGTTGTAAATAAGCCTGTGTGTCTCTGTCTTACAGTACAAAAAGCTGAAATTTCTGTATCTCTGGCCATTTGATTCCCTCTGTCTTTGGTTGCATGTGTCAGACTACCTATATGTGTGTGACATCCCAGCAATCCCAACAAATCTTTTTTCTTTACTATTGTTATTATAATTATTTTCCCTTTCCCTTCACAGTTCCTTTCTATCAAAATGAAAGGGGAGCTGCCCCACAGGCATAAAAAGCTTTATATAATAGTCCTTTTCAAATTAAACATGAAGCCCAAATTCTTGTTTTTTTTATTACAGCATACCTGTTATAATGGTGTTTAAAATATCAGCTGTCAATCATATATTGCCTTCCCTGCCTCTTTTGCCTCAGACAGGCAATTACTTTCACTTTCCGTTCTGCAGTTCCTTCACTCCCTTTTTCACATTCCCTTTTCCTCCCTTTTCCTCCTCACTTCCTCATTTCCTTCTTCCCACCTATATTTGTTATATTTGTGGGAATGTGCATCAGTTGCCTTATTCTGGCATATAAACAAAAGATTTTGATATGATGAAAAGCTTTCCCTTAACAGTATTCAAAAATGGAACCTATCTGCTTGCTGTGAATTTCCAGACTGAAGGAAACAAATTGTAAATAATTTTTTTTTATATATATTCTTTATTTTTCATTTTCAAATTTCAAAACAGAAACAAAAAAAAGACAAAATAGATAAAGGAAAATATAGACATACATGGCATAGATTTGAGATTATTTGTTACCACTGACATACATTCACATTTGAAAAGGTGCGTTCCTTTTCTTCATTTACCTTTATTACATGTTACTAAGTAATATTCAGTTTGTAATTGGCCATGCCTGAGTATATTGTCAAAACAATTAACGTCAACAATGGGAGGGGAGTCACAGTTCCTAATCTCTTATCTCTCTCCTTCTCATCTGAAGAGGAGATATTCCGTTTCTGATTGATTTCTACAGTCACATCCTTTTATTACATATAATAGCAGAGCATTAGTATACACATACAATTAAAGAGAGCAAGAGGATCTGCCTTCCAGATGCTTCCTATAGTACACCCTAAATGATAAATACATTAGCATATTCTGCTGTTTCTCTATAAATGGTCCAGGTTGACCATACCTGAATAAACTTATCCTGGGTTTTGTTAGTGTAGGATAGAGTTATGTTCTTTTATCCAGTCCCCAATAGGTGCTGATAATGCAAAAGCTAATAATGCCTTTTTGTGATAATAACATGATTGGGGCAGGGTCTAGAGGAAGGTCAATAGCCAAAACTTTGGAAATACTTTTTAGGATTGTTGTCCAATATCCTTGAATCATGGAGCATTCCCACCACATATGGAACATGTCTCCTTTCTGTAGATTACACCTCCAACACTTGTTGGAAGTGGTTGCAAGCATCTTATGTAGTACAGATGTGGGCCTATACCAATGATAGGATTTTGTTTCCTGAGCTTTACAGGCAGTTGCCATAGTATGTGTAAACTTAAAGCTTGTATGCCATTCTTCCTCCGTTATATTACGATTGAGATCTTTAGCCCATTTTTCAGTGAAACTAGGAAGTGGGCATTGTTTAAGGTTTCGAAGCTTCCTGCCTGGGATTGTGAAGAAAGCCTTTGTTTAGAATCCTTGGTGGGAACAAAGGGTTCCCAATGAGTGGTGTCATTGGGCCTAGTCACTGTGTGAGCAGGATTGACGATAGTGTTTTGTCCTAAGTCGATAGAGATGTTTGGATGATAAGGGTAGCTTTTGTTTAGTGGGTCTTTAAAGTGTCTTTAACCAAGGTAATGCTGTTAAGGGCTGTTGTACTTAGCTTAGTTCGAGTTGAGCAAATAGTTTACTACATTTTCTATGGAAACAGTCCACTACTCTGACAGTGTGCAGCTTGGAAATATGATTGCATATCCAGGAGTCCCAATCCCCAACTCCTCTTATTTGTAAATAATATTGATTGTTTTAGTCTCTAGGGTTTATTTTCCCAAAATTAATTTGTAGCAATGCTCTTTTGATTTTCTTGAACATCTGTGGGGGCGGTTGTTGTGGTATAGTTTGAAAGTAATACAAATATTTTGGCAAAATAACCAACCATCTTTATGGCATTAATTCTGCCAAGCCACGTTAATTTTAATGGTTCCCACGCTTTAAGTTCTTGCTTAAGTTGAGTTAACAATTTATTATAGTTTAAGGCTGCTGTCTGGTTCAAGAGTTGTGGTATTTGAATCCCCAAATACTTAAGTGAGTGTGATTGCCAAGCAAAAGGAAAATTGTCCTTTATCCGTATGGCCTCTCCCTGTGGCAAAGAGATTTCTAGCGTTTCTGATTTTCCTGTATTTACTTTGAAGTTGCTAAACTTCCCAAAGTTAGCTAACTCTGTAAGTAAAGGGGGTATGGATGGGGATTTGAGGAATATTAAGAGGTTGTCTGCAAAAGCTGCAGTTTTGACCTCTCTATCTGCTATTGTTGGTCCTAATATTAACAGATTCAATCTTATAGCATTAAGTAAATGTTCCATGGTCAATACATAGAGTAAAGGGGACTCAGTAAGCATCAATCCTGACAGGAGAGAGGGTCTCTCCTAGGGGTAGATTCATCAAGAGTGAAGTTCCGCCACTAGAGGGAAATTTCACAGCTCTGAATTCATTTCTATGGGATTTTGAAAGGCCTATTCATCAATGGGTGAAGTGAAAGTTCACCCTTTGAAGAATACGCCTTTAAAAATCCCATAGAAATGAATTGAGAGCTGTGGAATTTCCCTCTAGTGGCTGAACTTCACTCTTAACTTCACTCTTTGATTAATCTACCCCCTAGGGTTTTGTATATACCCACCATAAAGCCCTCTGTGCCTGGTCTTTTCCCATTTGGAGTTGTGCTAATAGCCTCCTTAAGTTCATCCAATGTGAGGGGTTGTGCTAATGCTTCCTCAATTATGGGGTCTTGAAGTTGTCTTTGGAATGTGTTTGGGATATAATCTACCATCTCTCTGGAAGGGTCTGAGGTGGAGGGATTATTGATATTATATAAAGTTGCATAGTACCCTTTAATGGCCTCAGTGATCTCTGTGGTTAAGTGGGTAATAGTGCCATCTTTAGTATGTATCTGTGGGATATACTGTATGTAGCCATATGTTTCCTCTTCAACTGTTTGGACAGAGAGCTGCCACATTTACTGCCTATTTCATAGAAATTCCCCCAGGATTCGTCAATAAATAGTTTATATTGTTGCTGTGTGATTGTTAACAAGTCTTGTCTTGCTTTAGTTAGATATCTCAGGACCTATAGAGACAAGGATTGTTTATGAGATCGCTCCAATGTTTGGATCTTCTGTAGTAACTCTTTAGTCACTTTCAGTTTTTGTTTTTTAATTCTAGTTCCATGTTTAATTAAAGTGCCCCGAATTAAACATTTTAATGTTTCCAATTTTGTCAAGAAGGGGTTGTAGTCTTCTTTATGGTCTAACTTAAAATTTTTGATTTACTCCTGTAGATCTTTAAGACAAGAAGTATCAGCCAAAAGAGATTAATTCAGCCACCATGTCCAAGTGCGACTGGGATGGTTGGGTATATTCAAGTCAAGTTGGACTGGACAGTGGACTGAGCAAGTCTGAGTGCCTATTTCCGTATGCCTAATCCAGTCTTGTATATGATGGGAGACGAATAAATAGTCAGTACGACTATATTGATAATGACGTACTGAATAGGTGTGTATAGTCCTTGGTGGATGGATGTTGAAATCTCCAACTACTTGTTGGTTATGTATCACTGTTTTAGCTTTTTTGAGTTGCCGATAAGAGATGCTTGATTTCTCTGTGGAAACATCCAATAACGGCTCTTGAGCCAAATTCAAATCCCCTCCAGCCACCACCACCCCTCCAGCAATTTTGTTAATAATTGGAAAGATTGTTCCAAAAACTGTGTCTGTTTAACATTTGGTGCATAGTAATTGACAATGGTAATAATAAGCTGTTGAATCTCAAGTTTGATAGCAAAAACTCTCCCAAAATTATCCCTCTTAGTCTCTATCAGGCGGTGGTGGCAATTACAATGTATAACTATAGCTGTTCCTTTTGTTTTAGCTTCAGAATTATCATTGAAAAACCAGGTAGTATAATACTTGTTTGTAAATACAGCTCTATGTCCCTTTTTAAAATGAGTTTCTTGGAGGAGTAATATATCGGTTTTAGACTTATGCATTTCGTACAGTAGCTGTGACCGTGTCTCTGGTGTGTTCATGCCACTGCAATTTAAAGAAGTTATTCTAACCTTAGCCATTGTCAAAGATTTTACTTTGATTTCGCCAATATGCAGGGCATGGTTTTCTTGGGATATATGGATCAGTGTCATTGGGGTCAGGGTAAAAAAATTAACCTTAATAAACAAAAACTAAACACATATTTGTGATCATGGGTACTAGCCCCATGGATTCCCTAGTGTTGGGAGCTAGGTCTGACACCAATGCCATTTGCGGTGGGGGACTCCAAAGACATTCAGGAAGGTGGGTTCTTTTTTTTTTTTTTTAATCATGTCTTTTTTCTAAGTCTCATGTTCATATCCATCTCATTAATTTTTGTGCTAATTCTCATAAAGAATTTTTACGTATAATTATCAGCTGAATGCTTATCTATATCAATGTTGTTCTGAGTCTGCTGTGTATTAAAGGCTATGAGTAAGCTGGCGTCCTTTTTATAGCATCCAGGTTTGTATTTGTATATCTATATAGCCTATAAATCCAAAGGATAACATATACATTTGCATGTTTCATCCATTGCTATAAAAAAAAGGGTAAATGTCTCACTAGGAGTAGTATAACATTCCATCTTCTGAGTCTCAACATAGTAGTTCACTAGCTTTAATACCTAATGAATAAAGAACTAGGAAATGAAAAGAGAAGAAAAAAAAAAACAAGAGCAATAATAATGGTAATAATAGTAAAGGGGGAAAATCTACATCACCATCTTCCATCCTTCTTTAAGTCGAGCCTTTCTGTAAGTCCAGTATGGGTTTTTTCCAGTTACGTCATGCTATCCAGCAGTTTTGTAAAACCTTCAAAGTCCATAGGTGTCCATTTCGCCAAATGAGTGGATCTCTCCCCGATATTCCCACATTGAAGTGGACGATATCCGGCTGATCTGATCGTGGGCCCTAGGTCCCAACAATCGGATCAGAATAGAGGCGATACGGGCGGATTGTGGGACCGCATACATGCAGAGATGCGCCTGCGATACACCTAGGTTCTTTAACCTGCCCGATCGAGGAAGCCCGTCGGATGGCCCCACACACAGGCCAATAAGCTGCCGACTTGGTCTGTCGGCAGCTTTTTTTGGCCCGTGTATTGGGGCCTTAAGAGGCAATTAAAGCAAATGGAAATACCCACCTGTATTTGATGCCCTTTTCTTGTATAGCTTTGTGATAATGCATTTTGATAAATCGGAAAAGAGCCTTAGCTTTGTTCCATCAAAGTCTATTTCCCCCATATCATCCGCTTTATGCATAATCTTTTCTTTTTCTGGGTAGAAATGAATCCTGCAAATTACATTTCTTGGGTATTTAGCTTCTGGATTAAATGGGCGAGCAGGTTATTAAAGACATCCTGTACCGAGGGGCGTAATTCCTCCCGCCCTGTGGCTTCTGGTAAACATTTTAATGCGTATATTATCCCTTCAACTCCTATTCTCTTGGTCAGTTACATGCTGTTGTAGGTGAAACAGCTGAGTTAACTGCACAGCAACTACTTCTTGTATTGTCTCTGCATTTTTACTTTGTACTCCCTGTTGCTCCTCAAGCAATGTAATTTTTGTACCCAGTGCCAATGGTTATTTATTATTATGTTATTATTATAACATAATATTATATATCATGGTTTCTAGTTGGGCCATATGTGTCACCAAATCTGTTTTTGTTGGCAAAATATCAGTTGTGTACGCAGCATGTATCTGGGGTAATTGTGAGTGCTATCATCCCTGTCTTCCGCCATCTTAGCCTCTCCCATAGTATTCAGACAGTTTATTTCCCCCGGACTCCTGCTCAGTATGGTGGGGTCATGGGGTTCTGATTGATGCTGGGGTCCCCGTGATATAGTGGTAGGGGTACTAGTATTGGCTAGCGTGGTCATGCAGTACTGGGCCTGAGGCTCTCGGGCATTTCCCCAATCGCCCCCATCTCCACTAATCAAATCTGGGGAATCCTCTATGGCATGCAAGCGGGATGTACAGGTACTTGCCATTTGATGAGAGGCACCCGCTGCTACTGCCAAAGGTGTCTGTTGAGGAGCGGTAGGACTCGAGTTGGTAGTAGGGTTACCACCTTTTTAAAAAAAATTACTGGCAAGTGGTGGTGGCAGGATTTAAGGGGCGTGCCGAGCCGAAAAAGGGGTGGCCACATCGCCTGAAGCCAAAGAAAATGTAAGTTTTCCCCGGCAGGCAAGGGCTTTTGTAAATGGTATTACAAATTACCGGCTTTCTCGGCCTGTCTCTTCATCTAGGCCCGCTTCCCAAGATGGTTGCCGTGTGAGGTCTTTCTGGCTGCCGCCGTTATCTTTAGTGCTGGAAAAGGATGTGATACTGCCTTGTGAGGGTGTCTCTTGTGGTATGTGTTTCCATTTTTGTTTCCTTCATTTAGTCATCGCTGTAAAGTATTGTTTTTCTGGCTTTGGAGGCCCATAGTCTCAGGAGCTCTCAATACATGCGTCCACCCAGGATCAGTGTCAGGCCACACCGCAAAATTGTAAATAATTTATATAGTTTAAGTAATTTTATTTTCCTTGACTAACACAACAGAAAATAATTTGGTATTATTTATTACCATGATATGTCCCCTTTAAATCTGCCCAAGAATCAGTCCCATACTCTCCAGCTTTCAGCTTTCTGATGTGAACAACATTGAAACAGAACAAATAAACAAGACAGAGGCAGAAAAACTTGGCTACTGCATTTTGCTTCCCTTTCACATCAGGATACAAGGAGTTACATATACACTACGAGCTCCTTCAGATCACTGACCATAAATTTCCAAAGCAAGGGCACTTTTGCACACATAAATGAAGGTTCGTTTTGTTCCTCTTCTTCTAGGATTCATTATATCAAACATGAACCTGTCAAAAATGAGTGCTTGTCTAGTTCAATAACTCAATAGATGGTGTTGTTCTGTGGCATAATGCTGAAAATAAAATCCAAAAATCTTTGTTAAATTTTCTTTTACTCCTCAGAATTTAAAATACATGGTGTGTTGAAGAAATAACCTCAAAACACATACCTAATTCTACAATCAAAGGAGCAGGGCGGCTCAGCGGATCCACCCTGAGATCTACTCATTGTCATCACAGCTTTGGGCACTCAATGTCTAGATTTTGCCCAAATAAATTTAAAAAACATTAAAAACTCAATTTTAAGTAACACTGTGATTTAATCCCCCCCCCCCCCTTAGACTCTAATTTTGCTAGAAAAAAGGTTGCTTGATTCTACCATTACTCTGGCATACATGACATTTTCTGGGGTGCTTCTGAGGCAAGGTTAGAACATTGTCTCAGGCAGCAGGGTGAGGGCAGCTACAAGGGAAACTTTGAGAGACTAATTTCTGTGTAACTTTGAGAGACTAATTTCTGAGTTTTAACCCAGAAATTCAGCTCCTCTAGTGCAGAGAGTGCTATTGAGCTAATTGAACTAGCGATTTTGCCCCCCTCTGACCCGCTCCAATACTGATGTTTTAAGAGTGAAGCACTGGGGCAGCATCAGGGCTGCTGCCGCAGGATTGACCCTAGATGCAGGGGCAGATTAACGCATAGGCTAGCCACCCATAGTGGTCAGGGACCCATGGGTTTTTTTTTTTTCCAATTTATTTTTTTATCTGCCCCCTCCCGTGTGCTCCAATGCTTGATGAGCCTGCAATGCTGCCTGGGAGAAACTTTAGACAAGACAGATCACATCTATATTTACATCTGGTGCAATCTTTCTAAGCTGGGCTGACTTTGGAGGACTTGGCGCTCACCAGTGACATCACTTGTGTGCACTGAAGCAGACACAGCTTTGGAGAGTTGAGCATGCACTCACACACGGTCTGAGTCCTACGCAGAAGATATGCAGCCTGACTCATCATGGTTAAAACTAGCTATTAGCTATACCTTCTTGCCGTAATCCTGCCTAAATTGTCTCCCAGCCAGCTAGAAACAAGGCACGGGGGGCAGCACCCATGGGGACCCTAAAGAAAGTGTAGCCTAGGGGCCTCACATGTCCTTAATCTGCCACTGCCTGGATGCATTGTGTATTGGTGCAGCTGTATCAGGTGGATTTTCCAGATGTGTCCCTCTTTTGAGATCACCTAGATAAACTGCATACACAGCTGGACATACAAGCATACAAATAGCATGCACACTTAGGGGCAGATTTACTAAATTCGTGTGAATGATTCGGAACTTGATCGATTTTTCAAAAAGTTTCGAATTCGAATTTTCAAATCTTTTTTGTGGCCACTTCGACCATGAATGATTCAAATAGATTGAATAAAAATCTATTTGAATATATTCGACGGTCAAATTACTTGCCCTTTAAATTTTTTTTCGACTGAATAGATCACCAGATTAAACCTATCGAATTGCTATACTTCCCTATGAGAAGCTCCCATAGAAATTTTTTTAGATCGAAAAAAAAAATTCGATTGAATGGTTAAAACCTGTTCGAATAGCGTTAAAATCCTTTGAATTGTTTTTTAACCCTCGAATTAGACCCTTAGTAAATCTGACCCTTACTGTACATACATACACATGCCTATAAAACTACACAGACGGAAACAAATTATAACTGTGGGTACACCTTGGTTATAAGTAGAGTTTTCTGTATTGTTAACTAGTTAGCATTTGTTCTCTGTATTGTCAAATGGTTATTGGCTTAATTTATTTTGCTGAGGGAGCTTATCAGTACTAATTATGTTATTCATGTGAATGTGTGCTGCCAGAATAATTCAGACTAACTGTAGCCTCTGGTTGTCAAACTGTCATTAAATATAGTAGAATGCCCACTAAATTTCACAGAGAGGCTACTTGTCAAAGTAGCACTTCAAAGATATGGCAGAGCTCTTGTTTTGCTCAGCAAAATTTGCAAGATACATATTTAAATCATGCCCAGATTCAAAATTTGATAAGTATTATGGCCCTATTAAATGATAAGAAGCTGCCTTCATTCAGATGCTGGTTAAGGGACTGGATGAATACGTAAACACACTCTGCAATAATCAGTGTTTCACATATATTTTTTAGTAAAGAAACAAAGTCAACAGAAAAGTACAAAAGTGAAAAGACAAGTTGTCAAGAATTTCTATGTTAATCAAAATTCTCTGCCTTTCAATAAATAATAGCAAGCGAGACCATAAATTATTACAAAAGTTTAGTTTTTTCTCCAAAGACTTGCTGGATATTTCAATTCATAAATAAACCATCCGTTTGAAATGAAAAAAATCCTCGTCTGGTACATTTCTTACTTGGTACCTTTCCAAAACTTGTTATAACTCTTTCCTGACTCAGACCTGTAAGATTCCTATTGCTGCCTGCTCACAAACAAGCTCCACCAGTAATGTAACAGATATTCTGCTTTATACTTGATCCTGTAGTGAAGAAAAACTGTAAAATGCAAGTCTGTGGGAACGTTTTGAAATGTTTAATAATTCTAAGCCATGTGTCTTAAATATATTTCTCAGCGTAGCATAGAAAATGAGTAAAGTGCTTGAAACCTTGTCTGATGCATCTCAGTTTTATTTTCTGTAAGTCAAAATTACTGATATACTTATATACTGATTTACTTTTCAGGAGAACTAACCATATTAAGATTTTTCTTGCTGAGAGTTGTCACCTTAGACCAGTGGTTCTCAACCTTCCTAATGCTGTGACCCTTTAATACAGTTCCTCATGTTGTGGTGACCCCCAACCATAGAATATTAAAATATTTTCGTTGCCAGCCCAGAGCGGATTGTTAGGAAAGTACAGGAGACAGTGTGGCTGCATAAAGGTTTGTTCTCCATGAGTAGTGCGGCAAAAAATTTACCATGTTAATTTTACAATGGGAGAGCTGTATGGCAGTCCCTACTAAGGGGATATAGAAGTTGTAGTATAACTGGCTTCCCTACACAGGTTACTGAACTACAACTCCCAGCACCAACAGCCAGAGAGCTACAACCTTGCCCCAGGGCTAGTGGGGAGAGAGATGAACCTGCTCCTGGAACCCCTTAAGTGACCCCTGTGAAAGGGTCGTTCGACCCCCAAGGGGGTCCCGACCCCCAGGTTGAGAACTACTGCCTTAGACATATGATTGAAAACATAAGTTCTAACCAGATGTTGATAGTCAGAAACTTGTGTTCATTAACAATTAATCTGCAAACAAGGTTACCAAAAAGTATCTGGGGGTTATAAGCTAAGGTTAAACAGAAAGTTTTAAACAGAGCACATCTTCTGACTACAATCCAAAGCCAATGAGAAATGGAGAGTGCCATTAGAGAACAGAGAATAGAAAATATCAAGAGAAGACAAGTCAAGAACACTAGGCAGTGATATTGGTATGTAATTCTGAAACACCCTGCACTAAAGATGCGTTGCTGTGCCACTTATATTAGAAAGGGAAATGTGTAGGTTCACAACTTATTGGGAGTTTTGCGAACAAAATAAAATGTTTTTTTGGTCCACTAATGGCAGGAATATATTGCTGTAAAAATGCAGATAGCATAATGTTATATAATTTTAGCATCAAAGGTTAAGCACTCACCTAATACTGTAGTTATATTGCGTGTGTTTTACCCAGAGGTTTTAAAATAAGATTAGGACCCTATATTTTATTGTGGCCTTGTTTAATAGGGAAAAACAATAGGGTCACTTGTGAAGTGGCAGGCAGAGTGCAAAGTGAAAAAGAAAAAGGTGTCATCAGCAGGTTTTTTTGTACTTTTCACATTGCCCTTCACCCTAGATGGATTGTCGCACGTTTCTGCATTCCAATTCAGCACTCACAGACCTAAATCCGTTTCTATGACTAAAGCCTATGTGCATTTGGGAGTGATGTATTCATAAGGGTTGGACAGGGGAGGAACATAGATGTGCCCCTACTTTTCCCCTTAGGGGGCAAGGGTGAAGCAGTGGAAGTAGGCCACAAGGCCACTGGATTATATAAAAAAGTCAAATCAGACCCCAGCAGAAGTGTTCTCTGCATGGGCACTAAAGGGTGCACTCTTGTGCCAATAGCACTCTTGGGGTTTTTGTTAGTGATGGACGAATTCCTGTGATTTTTGC
>CM044446.1:68884936-68905197 GCA_024363595.1 Xenopus borealis | reverse complement strand
AAGAGACACTGTTACCTAAAACCTGCTGAGGTTCAAGTTTTAAAAACAAGATAGAGAAAAATACAATTGCAGCAATAGAACATGATCAAGAAAAATACATGACCTGATTTTTTTCCCTCACTTTTCATAAATCACAGTCAATGTGTCCTTGGAAATCAATAATTCAGCCTGTAGTGGAGAAGGCAGAGAACCTGGGCCTGAAGAGCCCCACCAAAAGCAGTTAATTTGATCATGCTGGCACAGGGAAGCCAGGTACTGTGTCTAGAGAGACAGAGAGTGTGTGAGGACTCCAGATTGGAGGAATCAGCATTTGCAAGGGATTCCCATCTGAGTTTCCAAAGGGGCTGTAGTTGCATAGTGTGCCTTGAAGACTGTTTTGCAAAGTTTCCTAAGAGACTGGGATGTGAGTATTGTCATAATTTCTATGAAAGGAGTGCTTGAAGAATTAAGAGACTGTGTTTCTTGGGACTTAAGAAAGGACTTTATTTCTTTAGTTAGAAAGATAGTTTGTACTGGCCTTAGTTAGTTAGTTAGTTAGTTAGTTAGTTAGTTAGTTAGTTAGTGAGACCTCATTGAGTGTTGCATGTATTAGTTTCCCTTTAACTTACATTTACTTTTAGATAAAAAGCTATTTACTCTACAAAGTAATGGGTGTGTTTAAATGGTTACTGTTTCTTAGTGGCGCCACCGGTAGGTGCATTCCCAGAGTGGGCCAGGTTTGTTCTGTTCAGGTATGCACCACACGGGGAGTGTAACATCAAAAAGTTCATCAAAAGCTAAAGAGTAGGACAAAGCTTTTTTAAATTTATATTGCACACTTGGGCTAGATAAAATCAGAATATCTTCCACTAACCAAGCTGTCAGCTGTCCAAGCACTGAAAAAAAAGTCAATTTCCATCCACAAATAGCCCATAAAGCAGATTCCGATAAAGCATGTTGGTAAATTTGCACAGCCCATCATCACATCAGTTCAAGTAATTGATATTGAGCTGCACAAATTTAAAAGCTCTCCACCTGACTAGAGTCAAGTGACTTGGCCTTTTATTAATTTGGCTTATTGTTATATTGCTATATTGGCAAACATTCTATCTATGTGTTTCCAGCTTTAATTATGGAAATGCTTTGTAAAACTATCTTCTATGACCTTCAAAATAAGTGGAGGAAACCTTTTTGATGACCATCTTAATAACAACATGATGCATAGTAAGGTAATACATTTTAAGAGTTTAAAAGGAATTTAACAGATTGTGACAGCAGGCTTTTGCCAACTGCAAAGGTATACTAGACATTTCTTCTTCATACACATTTTTCCTCCTTTCTTAAGACAAAGGATAGCAGAAAGGTACAAGTGTTCCATTCCTATAGCTGTAGTTGAGTGAGCAGTGGGTGACAGGGTCCACAATTGTTAAGAGTCGCTTGCAGGTTTTTATACCTGAAGCTGTATATTTAAGGGTACCTGGTGGTTTAGTGGTGTAGGGATGCCCAGAACACTCCTGGTGGGATGCCTTCTGCTTCCTGCTCCTTTGAGCACAGATGCAAAAATGACACACACTCAAGCCACATCCAGATTTTGGCACGAGCTTTGCATCTGACATGCGCTTGGTGCGGGTTTCAAATATTTAAAGGGGCCTCATCAACTTTTCCTTGCCCAACATAAGGTGTATCATTATAGCTTCTGGGTGCACTTATTCTGTTCTGATTTTGAAGCTTACCTGTTCCTGACCACTGCTTCTTTGCTACCGGTACCAACATTTGCCTATTTACTAGCAATTGCTCAGATTCCGATTTTGTATTGCATTACTGTTGGTTCTGACCCTGGCCTGTGAGGCAACATCTCAGTTTCCTGATCTTGTACTGCATTGCCTGAATGGTTCCAACCCAGCCTGGCCAATGACTATGCTTCCTGCTCCCTTTTCTACTACTACATGTTTGGTTCCCTAGCCTGCCTCATTCGCTGGTCCTCTCACATTGAGACTTAGCAGAATCTGAGTAGAGGAGGGCTCCTCCCAAAGCCAAAGGCAGCTGCTATAGGCAGCAGAGTGAGCTGTGACCAGGTCCTTGGAGTTAGCTCTGGGTTTGGGATACCTTATGTTACAGTATATTTGCCATAGCTAATATAGGTAATTTAAAAAAAACAGCTGGACTTGCTGAGAAATTTTTATGAAGAAATTTCACTGTTCATCCAAGCAACTTCTTCAGTTCAACTGACTGGTGTAGGGGAGTTCTCTGCATATAGACTATTCTAACAATCAATCACAATGGCACATTGTTCAGAGAGGTGACTTCTGAAATTCACATAGGTGTTGATTCTGTGTAGTTACTGTGATAGGATTGCCAATATGTCATGCAACTCCTAGAAACAAGCCTTACTTGTGAGAGTTGCATGAATGGATGTGTGAATTGTTCTGAAATTGCCGGGGTACAGATGTTAGAACATGACTGTAAGTAGCAGACAGGTAGTATATCTGCTAGTCCCACAAGAAAAAGTCCTGCAATCAACGTCTGAGACTTCCAAGGGGGGCCATTCAATTTAAAAAATCAGCTTTATTTAGGACACACTATATAATACAAACATTGTGAAATTTAATGGCCCACCTTCGAAGTCTCAGGCAGCACCACTGAATGCAGGACTTTTTTTTGTGTAATATGATACGTGTCAACTTGGAGTGACCGAATCCCATCGAGAGCAGCATCTGGATGGGAGGTTTCATAAGCCAGATGAGCTCTGATGCAATGCATCCTTATCTTTTTTCGCAGTATATCTGCTAGTGTTTGCTCTTTAGATGTCTTGTCCTTTGTATTAATAGAACTCTTACATTGTTGGTTTTACCCTCATATAACATAATTCTTTTTGGCCTTATGTTTATCTCACAGGTATTTTGTCCTGAGGATGTCTTTCATTTGTGACTGATGTGTGCTGTTATTTGAGCTGTTGATTGGAATTGGAAGTGTACTTGTTAAGAGCTTAGTTCCCACATATGTCTGATTTGGGGAATTCCTCACATTAGCCTTATAATGTTGTGCATTTCTGGGCATATTTTTGTATGAAAGTCATGTGTATTTTACTCTAGGGTAATATTAGAGTTGTCTGTTTGTAACAGTACCGATTGTCTGTGGGCATTTTGTGCTTACTTCTTTGTAGGTATGGTTCATACACATCCTGTGTTTAATAAAGTTTAATAAAGACACATGCCAGCAAGTTCAACCTTTTAATTCTAATTTTACCTGCCTAACTGCTAGTTGATCTAGAGGAAGGCAAAAAAAAAGTAACCCCATACATATTTAAAGTTAGAATATTTTCTAGGTTAAGAATGAGGAGCATACTATTTTATCTTCTTTTGGAAGATAATATAAAGGATTTTATAATAACGTCTTGACTGTATAGCTTGTTTTAAGTATCATTTTAATTGATATAGCAATTTACAGAATCTCATTTTACGATCACAGTCAAACTTTAGCATGACCTTGCTGTATTGGGTGACTTGGAGATGTCCTGGGTTAAATAGATAATTATATCACATACATGCCATTATTTACTTTCTTGACCATACTCAACTAGCTTCCCACCCATAGGAATTACCACTTGCTTTAAGAAGGTGGCACTCCTAGGCTTACTTTGGTCTGATGTGTCTGCACACATACAGTAAGTGACTTGCACCTAGCACACTATTGCTGTAATTAATGCTGTGCTCCAGAATTGATGCTATTCATAGACCTATTCAAAAAACTGCAATTAGTAAAATTATCTGTACTGTTAAATCAGGCACAAGTTTTTTCATCAAAGAGAGGTTGTCCGCTTGGTACTCAAGGAGCAGGGTGCTTTAAAGGGAAAGCAAAGTCTAAATCACTGTGGGGTGCTAAATTTAAGGCACCTACCTGATAACTGGGCTGGTGTTCCTGTTATACTTTATTTTTGTCCTAGGGGAGAAGATACCACAGTTGTATAGGCTGACATGGAGATTGGGCAGGAACGGAAAGTCATAGAACGTATGACTGAATTCTCCATTCTGCTACTGTAATTACATACATTTTAAAATTAGGTAGGTAATGTAGGTAATAGGTATATATTGCCGCTGCTTACTTTTTAATTCTGTAGAGTTTCAGAGAGAGAGAGATTGAGAAGTAGAAAATAGACCCAAACCCCAAAGAATGATTATTGGGGGATAATAATAGCAAGAGGAAATGGATAAGATTAAGCTATAGTGTAAAGTCTATATACAGGTATTGAACCTATTATCCAGATTGCTTGGGACCTGGGGCTTTCCAGATAAAGGATCTCTCTGTAATTTGGATATTCATAATTAAATCCACTAGAAAATCATAAAAATATTAAATAAACCCAATAGGCTGGTTCTGCTTCCAATAAGGATTAATTATATCTTAGTTTGAATCAATTACAAAGTACTGTTTTATTATTATAGAGAAAAAGAAAATAATTTTTTAAAATTTTGATTATTTGGATAAATTAAGTCTATGGGAGATGGCCTTTCCATAATTCCGAACTTTATAGATAATTGGTTTCCGTAAATGGATCCCATAACTATATATAGACTTTACACTTAGGTGCTTGGTATACTTTAAGGCAAACTTAAATCTTGCATTTGCTTACTAATTTGGCTTTATGTTATTAAATGTCTCAAATATGTCAGGGCTAAGTGCAAGCAATAAAAAGTGTGCCTTTTCTATGCCTTCGAAATTCGACCATCAAATTTTTTGGGAGGGGGTCATTTTCGATCGAATTTGGGCTTTTTTGTTCGAAAACAGGAGTATTCAATCGAATGAAAAATCTTTGAATTGTTCGAATAGTTAAATTTTCACCAAAATCCTTCGATTTCTCAGAACTTCGAAAAAATTTCAGGACAAGTTCTGTGAGGTCCCCCTTAGGCGAAAATGGCAATTCAGCAGCTTTAAGTTGAAGGATTTTTAAAGGGCCAATACTTTGATATTCGAATATTCGAGTTTTTTTCAATTCGATCGAATTTTGGGCAATTCGATAGTCAAAGTAGCCCAAAATTACTTTGAAATTCGAATTTAAAAAATTTGAATTTATTCGAATTTTCACTTCGACCCTTAGAAAATCAGCCCCTTACAGTATGCATTTTCCTTATATGTGCCCTCACTGCAGTTTAGTATATCTGCCTTACATTAGCATTTATTTTGCTATCCAGCACCTGATCTTTTGTAAATGTATCAGTCCCCTCGCCAGAATAACAAGATGCACTTTGTAGTTTCAGTTTTAAATATGACATATTCATCAAAAGACTCATGTTCTTTCAGTAGAATGAACAAACATACCTTTCTGATGTTTTACCTTGTAAAAGTAATCTTTTGCTGACTCTTCATGCTTTTCCGATCATCCTTTCTTTCCCATTAGCATTCAAGCTCAGTAAAGCCTAAATATACCTTTGGTATTTTTATTCTGTTCATTTAAAGAAAGACAAGCAGAGAGTGTGTTAAACACTTTAATGGAAGGTAACAGTTATTAACAGAAGAATAAACACAATCTTGAATAATTTTCAAGAGACAAGGGAAATCCTTTGCATGTGCATCAACTTATTGTGTCTAAAAGGCTCCTTTTGTCAGTATGATCTGTATATTTTTCTGGTGCTTTAGTGGTTATATAGTTTTATATAACATTTATGTGAAAGAATAGTTTGAGAATATGTGGTGATGGGGGAATCTGACCTGTTTCATTTCACTGAAAATTCTTGAATCTGTGAAAATTCACCAAAATGCATAAAAGTCTATGGACGACAAAAAAATTTTTGACCGTGCAACCAATTTTTGACTTGCTACACACACATTACCCTTTAGTAGTTAAACTTGGTGAAAAATTTTACTCATCACTGGTATTGATGGACAAATCTGACCATTTCACTTCGTCAAAAGTTGGCAATACAGTGAAAATTCACCAAAATACATTGAAGTCTAGATTATTTTGACAAGCAACAAATTTTCTTTTGATGCATGAATCTTTTTTTAACCATTGGAGTCTATGGGCATCATTTTCATGGCGATAATTTTACTCAGCACTAATCACTAGCGCTTTGTTTCATGGAAAAAGGTGGGGAAACAGAATACTAAAGGATAGTTTAGTATAGTGTTCTAGCTCATGATGTGATAATGTAATAATATTTATTGCTTGATGGAGTGTGGTAACATCTGTGAATGTGAAGTATGTGTCTTCCCCATAGGCCACTAAGCCAGCATTTCTTGAATTTTATACTGTGGGTGAAGGACAAAATAGTTCACGTAACTCAGCATGATGTTGATGCAATCATCATGGTAAGTGAACCCAGAGGATACACTGTATGCTGAAATAACACAGTAGGGAATTCAAAGAAACAAAGCAAATACAAAATACAAGCAAGGGAACCGAAAATTAGCATTAACAAAGAAAGTATTTTACATTTTGTCAAGATGAAACTACTGTGAATTGCTTTCAGTTAAGGCCAGCTCATTATAACCTAGCTATTATCTCTTATTATTCTGATGTATTGTTCTCTGGTGAGCTACAGTGCAGTAGACAGGTGATACTGGAGTCCAAAAGTTGTTTAGTAAAAAGAATGAAAAAACATACATCCTTTAGTAGGCATATAGGAAAGCACTTAAACAATTAATCATTGCCTATTGCAAAACATATTGATCAGTATTCTTAACCATGCGCTCTGCTTATTTTAACTACCAATAAAAAAAAAGCTTTTTTATAATCGGGCCAGTATATAAATAATATATAAACTTCAAAAGAAAAGTTAGTCAAAAGCAACAGGACACAACAATGTATACACAAAGAATTTATTTTATTATAGTTCCAATGACCTCTCATTCATACTGGATGCAGATGTATTAGCATCCCAAGCAGCCACACTCTGTTTCTGTTGGCTGCATTTGAGGTCTTCTTTAATATATGGCCCTCAAACCAATGAGATAATGAGAAGAAGACACCAGCGGAGCACTGAGGTCTGTATTATGTGTAGCCAAATCAGATTTACAGCATACTGTACCTGTAAATATCTTCAGATAAAGGAACTCAAGTTGCTGTAACCAAGTAAGTGAGCTATAGCCCCAAAAGTTTTGAGTAGCATGAAACATTGCCTCCAAATGAGAAAAACAGTGAGCATAATTGGCCTGATACATAGTTGTAGGGTTTTACACACAGGAATTTTATAGTCATGAATTTTCTAGAGAGAATTGGATCTATGATAGGTAATTTAGCTAATTAGAATTGCATACTGTATTAGTGAATTATCTTATATGTAAACATTTGTGCAAATTTGTGCATATTGCTTTTACAAATTGTTTGCTAACTCTAAAGATTCTGGCTTGTCTATATGAAACACATCTTTATTTCTGCCAAATTAGCAAAGTGAGCAGAGAAACTCTACAGTACAGTTCTGTCCATAGACCATTGCTAGAGGCTGGTTAGAATGAGTATGCATAGCATAGCACATCATTTCATCTCCCCTTAAGACACACCAGTAAATACTAGTGATGGGCGAATCTCCCCCGTTTCGCTTCGCCGAAAAATTAACGAATTTCCAGCGAAAAATTTGCGAATTGGCTGGAAATTTGCGAATCGGCAAAAATTCGCGTTTTTGACGCGCGTTGCGTCGTTTTCGTCGCATTGCGTCAAAAACGACGCGCGACTCGTTTTTTTCAGTGAATTTTCGCTGGCGTTTCGCGAATTTATTCGCCAGCAGTGAATAGCGGGAATTCGACGCGAATTCGCCTCTGGCGAATAAATTCGCCCATCACTAGTAAATACTAATACAATATATGTGTTTGTGACACCAATTTTAAAAACGGGAGCTTGGAAATATTGTATAGTGGTCTGTCAACTATTTATTCAGTACCTGTGTATTCCTTCATACAGTACATCCCATCTATCCAACTATAGTGACTTTAATATAACCAGGAAGTAAAGGGAGCCTAAAGGAGTATTGACTAATAAACTGTTTTATGTGAGGCCCTAAAAGATTTTGCTGTGGGACTCAATAGTATAGTTTTGCTATTGCAATCAGTGATAGGCAATTTGCCATTTTTGATCCCTGATTCATAATTTTCTTCAATTTAACTTGAATACCTTAATTTCTGAATAGCCATATTTCTTATTATTTTTGGTTCAGGAGATAGAACCACAGTTCAGAGAATGTAAACTGTCAACAATTTGATTTCAGTAGATCAGTCAGCTAGTCCTAATTAGTTGATTTCCTTCTTATTTGTTAATGGAAATTTCCCTAGGTCTGTAACTCAAAACCACCAATCGGCAGTTAACTTTTAAGTAGAACAATGGAGAAGGACAAATAAAAAGCATCTTATTGGTTGCTAGGAGTTAATAGACTTAGGCAAACATTGCTATTTTCCTTGTAAACACAAAACAACATATTACATTTTTAAGCATTTCATAGTGTTTTATATCAAACATAAAACACTGATACTCTGAATTAGTCCCTTTTAACCTGTTCATGTGCTTAATTATACAAAACCTTGTATTTTAGCAAAGTGCTCTGTGGGATGCTACTCTTGTGCTTTGCAAAGAGCAATGCAATAAATGCTCAACCTGACAGTCACTCTAGTGGATCTGAATAATAGGAAACATAATGTTAGTCTTTGTTTTCTGGTTAATAATTTTCTGCACAGTTTGCAAATACTAATCCTTTGTCTGTTTTATGGCACTAATTGGGTTATACACAAAAGTAGCCTTTCCAATATTGTTTCGAATAGTTCAGGATTAGTCAACTCTCCAGCTTCAAATACTTTATTTAATTCTGTAATCCTTTATTTTTCTTTTAAATCATATCCATTTTTGTTCTCCTTGTTGTGTCACCTATTAACCTCAAACAGCATTAAAAGCTGACAAGAATAGAAGAATATAAAGCAACTGTTTTACGCAACAGAACACATCTCCTTTAAAAGGCTTTTAGCTGATCATACATGTAACAAAAGATCTATTATAAATTCCTATCAAAGGTCTGAACCTGTATGTTAATTAAATTGGTGGTGTGGCAGCGGAAAACTTGACTCATACTTAGACCTACTATTGACCACTGGATATTCTTATTTTCTGAAAGTATTTTTCCACAAGACAATGATGGTTGTGGCTGCATATAGCATGCAAAATCCTTTGGAGGCCATGGGGATCACTTTTTGCCCCTCATCTCCCTTCATGCATACAAAGAATAAATTAGTATTTTGTGCAAGAATTTACATTACATTTAATGATCAGAAAGAAGCTTTCAGGCAAAGCAAAGACTGGCATAACCAAGCCAACTCCCCTTGAACTTTCAGAAAGCCTTTAAGATTGTAAAAGCTAAAAAATAAAATTGCATCGAGAGTTAAAGGGATTCTGTCATGGGAAAACATTTTTTTTCAAAACACATCTGTTAATAGTGCTGCTCCAGTAGACTTTTGCACTGAAATCCATTTCTCAAGAGAGCAAACAGATTTTTTATATTCAGCTTTGAAATCTGACATGGGGCTAGACATATTGTCAATTTCCCAGCTGGCCCTGGTCATGTGACTTGTGCCAGCACTTTAGGAGGGAACTTCTTTCTGGTAGGCTGTTGTTTTTCCTTCTCAATGTAACTGAAAGAATGCAGTGGGACATGGACTTTAGCTATTGAGTGTTGTTCTTAGATCTACCAGGCAGCTGTTATCTTGTGTGAGGGAGCTGTTATCTGGTTACCTTCTCACTGTTCTTTTGTTAGGCTGCTGGGTGGGGGCAAGGGAGGGGGTGATATCACTACAACTTGCAGTACAGCAGTAAAGAGTGATCAAAGTTTTCAGAGCACAAGTCACATGACTTGGGGCAGCTGGGAAATTGACAATATGTCTAGCCCCATGTCAGATTTCAAAATGAAATATAAAAAAAAATCTGTTTGCTCTTTTGAGAAATTGATTTCAATGCAGAATTCTTCTGGAACAGCACTATTAACTGATGCATTTTCAAAAAAAAAATTTTTCCCATGACAGGATCCCTTTAAGGTAGCATTGTGACATCCAAGTAGAGATAGCAGACAGGCAGGAAGAGACCTGAGTTAGGAGTTCTGGGTTGAGATCAGGAGAGATAGATCTAAGTATCGTCCACATAGAAGTGGTACTGGAAACAATGTGATTTTATTAATTTGTCAAGGGATGAAGTATAGAGAGAGAGTAATATGGGGCAAAGGAGGAACCCCAAAAGAAAGAAGTAGGGCAGAAGATGATACTCAATTTTAGGAGACAATGAATTAATGATTTGTGAGGTAAGAAGAGAACCAGGACACAGCCTGCTATTTTAACTTATGGTAAAAGTTCTGTATTATTAAAAGGTTATCATCTACAAATTATACATAATACAAAAATGTCTGAAATTACATAGTTGACTATAGTCCATTCAATGGAACCATTGTGAATACATGCCTGTGACTTTACTACTCTCTAGGGTTTAACTGCCAGGGAATTCCCTACCACTTCAGTTGAACTAAATAATCCACTCAGATGAGTGGTAAAACATTTTCAAGAAAAACTCTAAGGGGCAGATTTACTAAGGGTCGAAGGGAATTAAAATCCTTCGAATTCGAATATTCGAACGATCTAATAGAACAAATTTGATCTTAAATAGGGGAATGTAATATAAGTCGGTAAGGCAAAAACTATTCGCAATGCGAAAAGTTATGCCTCTGTGCGAATAATTTTTGCTTTGCGCGAATTTAATATAGCTTTTGCGAAACCGGAAACTGTTTAGTGACCACTTCCGACAGTGGAAGAGAGTTTGAGAATTTTACAGCTTGCGGCAATGTGCAGTCAATGTAATAAAAATTCTTACTGAAAAAGTCGTTATGTTTGCTCCTAAAGATTACGACACCTTCAAGCGCTTCTTAAGAGTGCGCAATTAAAATTTGCAATGCGCAATGAAAAGTCGCAATGCGCAATTAAAATTCGCAATGCAATAACAGTTTAAGGAACAATATTACATTGCGAGATGTGGATTTTTAATCTTATTGATGCGCATTCTTTTGCTTTTTGCAAATTTAATTACATTCCCCCCAAAATGCTCTAAAACACCTATGGGAGCTTCCCATAGGGTTTTAAAGCAATTCGGTAGGTTCAATCTGGCAAACTGGCCTATCAAATCTTTTTTTTAAAGGGGAAGTACTTCGACCATCGAATGGTCAAATGATCGAATAGATTTTTATTCGAATCATCTGAATTTTTTGAATTCGATGGTCGAATACTCAAAAAAGGTATTCGAAATTCGAAACTTTTTGAAAATTCAATCAAATTTTGAATCCTTCATGTGAATTTAGTAAATATGTCCCTAAATGTCTAGTTGTCTTTGACTTAATTCTACTAGATACTGTCAGCATCAGAATGAGCAGCCCGGGCCCACCTGCTGCCTCAGAGCCCCCCAGCCCCTCTGACCCCCACCCCAGATGCATATGCCCTCTGCCCCCCCTGTTGATGGGAGGAAGCGGCTTCCGCACAAGGACAAATCTTCAACATTGGATATTGTATATCCTGACCTTGCTAAATAAGAATTTTCATAGATATCATACTAACAGTTCTGTTTAGTCAGTGCTTGATGAAATAAAATAGCTTGCATATACAGGCAAACCAATTAAGACAAGCAACCCTCATGCCAACCTATTTATTATAGAAATGCATAACACATATTTTTAACTTGCGTTATATACTTACAAGATTCTTCTGAAATTAACTGCAGTAGATGATAGTTATGCTATTAATAGCTATAAGTAAACACTGACAGCAGCGTAATTGATTCTGGAATCAGGTAAAGTTACTGTGACCAGAATTATTTCAGTTTTGACATCAAATTGCTCTAATATGTTTAAATTAGCCTGGAAACTATCATAAACAACCATGGCCTCAAAATGAGAAGACAGGATAGAGCTTACAAAGTAGCTTTGACCAGTGTTCCTTCTAAAGCATTGGTTCCCAAACTGTCCCCACCCTAAATATATTGTAGGGTGAAATCTAAGGAGAAAAACTTCTAGATACTTCTGGGAGGGCTAACTTGTGGATGGACATTACTATTAAAATAAAAGTTATATATAGGGATGCAAACATTTTTAAAGTGGTCTAAAGTCCCATGCATTGAGGATTTGGTTTAGTCAGGCACTCCCAGGCTGAATCCAAAGCCTGTAAAAAAAAAGCCAGCAAATCTAATCCTTAGTATTAGTACACATTTATAAGCATCCAGCAATTGAGCTAATATAGGTTTGAGCTTTGTTATCCAGAATTCTCTGGACTTTGGGTTTTCAAGATAAGTTGTCTTTCCATAATTTGAATTGTCATACTTTGCCTGCTAAAAGTCATTTAAACATCAAACAAGTACAAGGTAATGTCTTTTTATAACAGAGAAAAATTAAATAATTTATAAAAATGTTAATTATGAGCTCATAATGGATTCTATGGAAGATGGTCTCCCCATAACGCAAAGCTTTATGGAAACCGGGTTTCTGGATCCGATACCAGTAGTATAGAATGTGTCATTCACTTTGAGCCAGTAAATAGTTATTTTATAAAAGTTACTATCCTACTTTTTCCCACATTGCATAGCTTTAGATTCCAGAAAAGGCTACTGCTGACTGGTTGGCATTATAAATATGCACAAGCTTCAAATGTCCTACACGTGTCAGAAGAGTTTAAAAACCCATGAGACATCCCTCCAGCCCCTCTAAAGAGTATGATGGTGGTTACACCACTGAAGAGCAGTATACTGTATATACAACAATATCACAGATGGTGGAAGCCTTGAAAGCTCCCAGACTTCTATCATACTAACAGTTGTCACAAAATACCATGTACTGCAATTTATGAAATGCGTTAGTTTGCACCCCACTGCCGTAAATTTAATATGTGTGCTAAATAAAAGCTGGAATGATATCACAGACGTGTCCTTCTATGTGAATTACCGCTAGAGGTGCGAGGTAATTGATGCACTGCAATTTACAAGCAATTTCTTAATGCAGATGTAAATTACCATCCATACTGGTAAATACTTGTTGCTGGCAGTTGGCACTTTTTGGTGGTGGGTAAAAATTTAGACACTCCTGGTGTCAGAAGCAAAATTAGCATTTGATTAATCGAGTGCAAGTCAGTAGTATGCATAGGTAGAAGGTGCAAAGGAAACCTTGGCAATAACATTTCCTCTTGGCAGGTGTTAATTACAGGGCTCATTTGCATCCCTGTACCTATTACTTTGCCCTAGCAATTTATAAAGAAAATCAGAAGTAACAAGCATTTTGACACAAGGGGCTTTACTAAAATCTTCAGTTTATATTTTGCACATTATGCTGGCTTTTATTGATAAGTTCTTGTATGTTTTTTTCTATGCTTACCGTATACAACTGCAAAAAAACGTTTTTGTTGGGATGTTATTTTTGGCATTCAGAATCAAAATGACATCTGCAAATATTTCTTTAGGTGCAAATTTGTTACATCCATTGATGCAGGCTGCTGTGGGAACCCTGGAGCTACTGTCACCTTTGAGGTGACTTGCTTCAGTAGACACCATGGCATGGCATGACACTACCTGCATTATTAAGTACACATGTGCATGATTTTCAGAATGCAACAATGCAGGAAGTGACTCGGGTCTCTAGCACTTTTCAGTGGTGGTCCAGGTGTCATGCCCCAAACCTGTAGCAGGGAGAGAGAAAATCCACCAGAACACTGTGGATATGCACTTTACAGACTCCTTGGATGCAGTAAAATCAGGAATATTTCATTTCACATCTAAAACACCTGACACATTTTGCATCCTATGTACCTGAAGTATATAAAAATGATATGGCACTTCAACATGAAAAGCAAAAGCTTTATGGAACTCTACATTTTTGTAAATCAAATTTTAATTATTATTGTGGGGTTGTCTGTTACTCTGCATTTTTTTCTAGTGAATTCTAGTATTATCAAACATGAAGATCAGTGCAACAAATCCACTCAATCAAATACTTACAAATCACAGTTGTCAAACTCTAAAACAAGATCATCTGTAAATCACTGAAATTTCCCCATGATAGATAAAATAAAATCTCAGCAGAGAATGACTAGATATGAATACACTATAAGGCTAAGGCCAGACGGGGAGATTCGGGGGAGATCTGTTGCCTGGCGACTTCTCGCCCCCGAATCTCCCCGAATAGCTCTGCGCACCGGCGAGGCTTAAAAACGCCTGCGCTTATTCACACGGAGCGGCGCGATTTTTTAAATCACTCAAAATTGCCTCGCAACAACTAAACTTAGAGTCAGGTATACTCCAGGGTAGAGCAGACCCTGCCCAAATATCTAACATTTTAAAAGAAGAAGAGACAGGTGTGAAGATGGGCAAGATCAGTAGTTGGCAGATTTATTTTTACATTTAGCAGCATATAGTCTATACTAAAGCTATGCTAAAATAGCTTCACTTTTAAAGGGGTTGTTCAGCCACAAATATTTTTTCTCTGTTCAGTTGGGTTCAGATTGTTCACCAGAAATAAATACTTTTCCAATTACTTTCTATTTAACTGTTCTAAATTGCTACATTTAGTAGATATTTGTTATCTTTGTCCCCGCTGAGCAGAATCCCTGCATTTCATTAAAGGCAGCTGTTAGAATTGATACAGTAACTACTGCCTATAAATGTATCAACTAATTGTATCAACTAAATGTGGTATATTGTAACAGTTCAGAATCTGCTCCTGAGTCACTGATCTGCAAGACTGAAACACCAAACACAGGAACCTTAAGGGGCAAATTTATCAAATTCACATGAAGGATTCGAAATTCAATCGAATTTTCAAAAAGATTCTAATTCGAATTTTTGATTGTTTTTGAAGACCACTCCGACCATCGAATTCTGAAAATTCAATCGAATTGAATGATTCAAATAAAAATCTTTTTGAATATTCGAATATTCGACAGTCGAATAACTTCCTCTTTAAATTTTTATTTGACTGCCTAGTTCGCCAGTTTCAACCTACTGAATTGGGTTTCATTATTTTTGATAGAATAAAAAAAATTCGATCGAATGGTTAAAATCGTTCAATTCAAACGATTTTATCGTTCGATCAAATATTTCCTATTCGATCGTTTGACCAATAGAATTGCGGTAAAATCCTTTGAATTCCATATTCAAATTCGAAGGATTTTTATTTCCATAAAATCTGAAAACAACTCAACTGCAAACAATGTGTTTGGAAAGTGAAAAACGTGAGAGAGAACTCCAGAGAAGAGGTGTCAGCATAAAGTATCAGATACCAAATGAATTAATTAGTTGACCAAGGGAGGAATTTTTAAGAGAAAATAATATAAGATTAGGAAAGAGCCTGAAGGAGAAACTGAACAAGCAATGTAGAGAGCGGAAGAGAGACATTTTCACCCTGTAGACTATAATGACCCCTAGTGAATAACTGCAAAATTCTAAGTTACATGAAATGCTACATTGTTTTAGACTTTGGGACCTAGCTGTGAAAATCTTATTGTCGTTATACCTGAACTGTATCCCACATATATTTAAAGTGCACCACCTTTTGTACTCTTGTCAAGCTTTCTACCTGTTTGTTTTAATTTAAGTTGCAAAATAAAATAAAACCTACAACTTTTTTTTTATTAAAAAGCAGAGAAATCTAGGTATTAGTAATGAGAACTGTTTTTTTGCTTAAGCTAACTGAGCAGAGGTTGGCATCAAATTGTGCTGGTTTTTAGAGAGGAAATGCTAACATTGCTAACTTTTCTGATGAATTGCTAAACAACCCTGCAGTAATGTGTAGCTGCAAGTATGTTTCTGACCGGATTGTGCCAGCAGTACTCAAGTGCATGTGCATGACCATCTTTGCAGAGCTTTTGTTTGAGCTGTATGCCAATGTTTTTGTCTAATTTTGACTAGGCAGGAAAATGTCTTATAGTCTGCAATATTAGAGTAAAGAAAGTGAACAGAAGAAGAGAAATGTGCCATGTCTAGGTTTGTTTTTGTCTAATTTTGACTAGGCAGGAAAGTGTCTTATAGTCTGCAATATTAGAGTAAAGAAAGTGAACGGAAGAAGAGAAACGTGCCATGTCTAGATTTGCAGGTCAAAGCATATGTGTCTGGGGAGATGCAGAGTAATATTTTATTAACGTTATGTAGTTGCAAAATTCTTTCTAAAAACGAAATGGTTAGTAGTACAGCGGGTCAAGATATGGTTAGGTTGAAACACAGTATAAATCTAGGTTAATCTCCACATTTTCAGTGGCAGATACACAAGTAAAATGCCCTTTTGGCAGATAATATTGGGCCAGCTTAGGCATTTAGAATATACAACTAAAAGGCACAGGTTTTCCACATGATTATGTACAGTGTCTATTGTCTGATTTATTTGTGCTTGTCTTATTTTGATTTCAGCAAAGCTGTATTTCTACTGATGCATCAATTGCTATTCTATTGATAAATAATTTGAGGCACTCAAACAATGGCTTAACTACAGCACCCATAAGAGATTACTGGATATTAGAGAAGGCGGATAGTTAGAGGGCCCACACGTGTAGCCCATGACAGTTTCTTTGCCTTTGATTTATGTATGAGTTTGTATTTTCCCATTAGCATACAGTACCACTGCCAGATATTTCAAGGATTTGTCTTTAATGATCATAAGGTGAATTATTTCTTCTTTATCTTCCCCAGAAATGTGCAATAGGTAGAAAGAGACTTTTGCATTACTATACAAAAAACATAAATTATGTAGATGTAAAATTATGCAAAGCACAATCCGTGCAGAGCATATAATCGCATAATTGTTCTGGGTGCCATTGATTAACAGCAGTGGAGTCACACACAAACGCTTCTGGCTACTGATAAAACTTTAACTTCAAAAAGAGCAAAAACAGCAGGCCTGGTATTTAAATTCAGCAGGAGAATTACACAGGTCATTTTATCTAGTCATTTAACAGAGCCAACAAAAAAAGATAAACCACGGGTACGGATCACACAGAAACTGGTAGAGATGGCTCCGGAGACCAGCTAAGAGTTCAGAGCTGGGAAATATCCTTTCTTACAAAAGGATGCTTTGTGTATAAACATACCGAAAAATAAAACATTCAGTGCTTAGTAAATGGAGGATTAGAGACAATAGAAAATAATTTATTTAAGAAACCATTTCTTTGGGATGCCAAACAGATCTGTTATTATTATAGAAAGCATGATAAAATAAGAGATGGAAAATATAAACTAGATATGCCATTGCACCCAACTGTTGTGTTTTTTTTTCTTTTTAGTTAGGTCTTCAGGGCAAAAATAACACATTGAAAGGAAACGATACCTCTAAGGTAAATATACAGCTGCATATAAAAAGAACATTATGTTCCTATTGTGTGCCCAAGACATTACCTTGCCATACTGCTTATCTCAGCTGCTGTTTTCTTTATACTAGTCAGCAAACAGCAATACAGATGAGCATCTGCATTGATAAACTGGACTTGATATAATTTGCTAAGGAATTGCAGAGTTGACTTTGGCATTAAGACACACGTTTTGAGAGTTTTTCCCAGCATGCTTTTTTCATGTGTCCTTCCATGTGCTGTTAACAACAAACTCTTATATTTCTTGTAGCCAAGATGTGGCTTGTAAGCCCATGGGTGTCAGTAGAAGGGCATCATTTAATCAGGCTTGCAGGTGCAACATGCAATGGCAGCTGGAAGCAGCCACAAGGCAATAATAATCCCGGGTCAATTATAGGAGTTGATTAAAGATTTTATGCAATCTATTCCTTGGTTTTTGCTCAGTATGTTAAAGATGTGTCCAAATGGGAGCAGTTTGTAAGTGGAGAGTTTTATATCCTAATAGAACTCTGTGTTTTATCATGGGATTTTGTTTTTCTTCTCCCATATTTTGTATTTATTACATAGATAGGCTTCTCTGTTTAATTTGCATCATAATAACATTTTCCTTGAAACTGTAATGGTGTAAAAAAAATGGACACACTGTCAGTAGCACAGTAGGCATACATTTATCAAATATCATTGCTACAACTGGTGCTGATATTAAACTGGAGGCAAATGGGCTTTTACAGAGATAACGTGGGGTAAACATTCAAATCTAAAACTGCTGTTGATATAAAATCATTTGGCTTGAATATTCTCACAGCATGGTCTTTCAGTAATCTGGAAGTCTGAAAAGAGTCTAAAAACCATACCAGTGCAATTAAAGAGGAGTAAAGAATGAAGTATGAAAAAGTAGAGTATATATGAACCTGATTGGATTCTGTTAAGAAACTTTTTAACTCAAGTGACGCTGACCAATAGAAAACTTTCATAGTAGCATTTTAAAAAAGCATCTGCACCATAGCCAACACATAAACACCAGGTTAGCTTGTTTTGTTATTTATTTTTAAATATATGTTAAAGAAATATTTTAAAGATATCACAATGTTAACTACTATTTTGTTACTACAAGGACAAGTTTGCAAAGCAGCTAAATAGTGCAGAAAATGATGGGCTGTTAACTTACTGCAACTTTTTCCAACCATGCAATTTTTTTGCAGTGTACAATACATTGGGACTCTATGGGAATTTTTTCACAGCCAAACCTGGTTAAAACTGGGTAAAACAAATTTGCTCATGACCACTAATGACACTCAGAGAAGCTGTACACATTGGTCTACAGTGATGTAGACATTCAATTTATTGGACATCCCATGGCCAGATGTATCAGCATGTTGGTATGTCACTACCACAGTTACCAACTTTTTCCATTGACCCACTGATGGGGAAGCCATTGATTTATAACTGAAATAATTTGTTCCTTTGAATAGTAGCCAGAGGTAACGCAATGTAATACATTTTGAGGTTGTTTCCCAAAGATAATAATTTGGGAAATTGAAATAGCAGACCATGAAAATTGACTAAAGATAAATCTCACTCTCATCTATCTAAAAAAACTGGATCTGATCCCATTCCCAAAAAATTGGAGAAGGTTGGCACTTTCAATGCACATATGGGGCAGAAGTCAGAAGATTCTTAGATAGACTTTCATCACTTATTAGTTTAAGCAGATGCTGAGTTGCAAAGTTGTTATCAATGCTAACATCTAAATCCTTCCCAGTTAGTTATTAAACTGGTCAGCTATCATAAGAGAGCAGTGGCTTTAGAAAAGAAGTCAAATGCAAATACTTATACATGAGGTCAATATTAAAATATGCACACACTAGGTAAGCTATAATCTAGTTCCCCATTTATTGGCACCAGTTATTTTGTAACTGCTTAGTTATGTAAATAAACATTTTCAATGTGTCAATAAAGCATTTTGGAGTTCTTAACTTTTTGAAACTTGAGGGTAAAGAAAAGTGTAGCTACAAAGAACCTTTGGGAAACACTTATCTAGAAAGGTAAAAATGTGACTGAAATATATTTCTCTAGAGATATTCATCAAATGCAAGTATAAGGAGTTCATTTTGCAAGTAATTTTTATAACATTTGTATTAACATAAAGTGAATATTAATCCATTTTTTTAAAAATCTTTCTTGAATGTTTTTGTCGGCAAAAACATCTGCAGTTTGCTACTGATTTATTTACAGGTTTTTAGAACAAGCATAATATTGTAATATGAAGATAGGTTCAGTAAGCACATCTGCCCTGTTTTCCTATCTTGAGTTCTCTAACAAACATACTTGCCAAAAAAAAAGCATGAATCCTCCTCTGCAATCAGTACAGATGGTTATCTCAGTTGGGTCTGACTCCATCTTGATACACAAGCGAAATTAACTAATTATTAAGCAATATGGCAGAGCATCGCTAATGTCAAGTTTGAGCCCCCTAAACAGTTTGACTGCATAATTTTGAAACATAACGTTACAGTACATCTGTGGATGAATACCAGACGCAATAGGTGCATGCATAATTGACTTGGTAATGTAGAAATTCCTGTTGCTATTTGTTTTCTTGAAGCACAAATTAAATAAACAGAATCTGCTGCCTAAGCTACTCATGCAGATTCCAAATAATCATGAAAAGAAAAATATGAAAAAACCCATGAGGTGGCCCACAGCAGTGAGAAAGGAAGTAACCTATTAGTTTTGACGGATAAATGACAGCCTTTCTATAACAATGATAAACCATATTTCCCAAATAATAGTTTGCGACAGCAGCCGTAATATTTGTAAATGAGGCTCTTTGATCAAAATGATGCAAGGTCAAAATCTCAATTTAAACAGTTATAAATAATTACATCAGGTAAAAACTATGCAAATTAGTTGTGAATTAATTGTTTCTTTTACTTCTGTTCATTCCAAGTTTTTGGAAAATA
>CM044446.1:68863113-68877364 GCA_024363595.1 Xenopus borealis | reverse complement strand
GCAGTTTATTGCCAAAAGATTAGCCACAATAGTGCAAGCTATAACACTATATTTATTCTGCAGGATGCTTTACCATACGTGTACCATACCTGTAAACAACTACAGATGCTCTATCTGTTTGTTTAGGATATCAGCTGTAATATTAGCTTGCTGTGACATCACTTCCTGCCTTGGTCTCTCTCTCTGCTCACTCATAGCTCTGGGCTCAGATAACAGCAAAGAGGGGAGGGGAAAAGGGAGCGGAGTGGAACAGAGGAGCAAACTGAGCATGCTCAATCCCTAGCTCTGGAGGTTAAAGCTGAAAACAGAAAGCCTGATACAGAAGCCAATGTGTACACAATAGAAGGAAAGAAATGCAGCATTTCTTTTGACAGAAGACTCAGAGCAACATTACTTTGAGGGTTTACTTGAGTATTTACTTAAACCTTACTTAATTTTAGCCTTACTTTCTCCTTTAAAAATCACTTGGCAAACTTAACATGTGGGCAGTAAATTGTATCAACCAATCAGTGTATTTTCTTAGTCAGTCGCAGTTTGAACAATGAAAGCAAACGTTTGACTGGTTGCCATAGTTCGCTGTCCCAGTGCAAATTTGCTCATTGTTTATAAACAAGCCATGTGTTATTAGATATTAGAATGAGACTAGGCATTTAGAATGAAAAAAGGACAATTACAGACATGGAAAATTCACAGAAATTCACAGATATCAAAATATTTGCTCCACAAATCTGTTTTATTTTTATGGACACTAGAATTATATTGATTTTCATTTTGATTGGAGCCATTTACTTTTTGATTTCACATTTTGTGTGAATTTGCCATTTTTATGAGATATTTATTTACATTTGTGGTTAGAAGTGGGATATCAGTTGAGAGCTTAAGTTTGGGGCACCTTAAGTTTAGGGTTTCTCTTTTTTTGCATCACGTACATTTTTAGTGGCACCCTCTGACACCAGAGATATATCACTGCAACCTTTTGGATAACAGGATTTTGAGTGTAGTATAGTGCAAATCTTTTTAGTCCATGTATAAAGTGACATTCTAAAAGTTGGACACTTTCATACGTATATTCTGCTCTAAAACTAGGAAACTAACCTATTACTGAGACATAGGTTATGAATGCAGGTTACTGAATTTAATCAAGAGATACTGCAAATGGTACATAAACACCTTAAATTAAAATGATTGATCTTTATTATAAGCCATTTTCTGAGAATAAACAAATCAACACTTTATGTGTCACAACAAAGAAGTAAAACAAGAATTGTCGGTGTTTTGTGTGCTTTATTACTGTGGGGATTGTGCCCTCTCTTTCATTTGGCTTGCAGCATCTGGAATTTTATATTCTCTGTCTACCCCTGAAGTAAAACTTAAGACTTTGAAACAGCAGCTGCATATGGTGCATTGCCAACAAACAGAGCACCTTTAATCCGAGCATAGTTAAATCAGATACTGACCTTCTGTTAGTGCTTGCAGGTGAAGTTTTCTGTGAGGAAAACAAATAGCACTCTGCCTACCCAACAGATGTCAATGCTTTATGAATCAAGAAACAATGTTACTTTCCCCAGCTCTAACGGATGATGATGATTTTACTGTGCTGCAGCGAATGCCTGGCTCTTCTCCAGCTACCACCGAGCAGCTCGATTCATTATTCTTGCACAGCTCACTGTTTTGGGGTACACAAGAGTCATGTCTTTCTTTGGAATTGCACAGTGAAAGATTAGTCATGTTCTACAGAACAGCACTATGCATCCCGTAGGAAGTGTTGTCAGGTTATCTGGTAAAAGATGCTTCAGTTATTTGTTTAATATTGTGATACAAGCTTCCCAGACAGACAGAAAAGGCTTCTCAACTAACAGATGTTACAGTTGAGGTCAGCAATGAATGTTTCAGAGCGGATGATTAGTAATTTCATCCGTATTGGAAGCTGCTGTGCGCAAAAGAAGTTTTTAATATAAGAAAACTCATTACAGGTTCTGAAAATTTGAGCATTATCACTTGCTAAGCAAGATATTCTGCTTTTCATATAACAATCTGTAGGCCACTTTGTATCATGTTATAAAGTCTATAACATTATAGAAGTACTTCTGGTAACCCAGGCCCTGTTTTCTCAAATCTGTCCTCAGGTCTTACCAGCAGATACAGGCAACATATCCCTTGTATCTATCACTAATGCAATGGCACTGATTTTGTCAGAAAACATATCAAAGGGGAAATAACCAGCCAAATGAGAAGATATGAAGTTTCAGAAAATGTAGGGATTTAACATTGGAGGCTGCTGGACAAAACATTTTGAATATTTGCATGTGAAACTGAGGTCAAGGGAGCTCTACAGTTAACTTCCTACCATAGGATGGTGGTACGTACAATGCTGCCCAGTGCCTAAGGCTTGTCAGAGCTCCTTTGCTTGTGCATTTGAATTATGCTCAAGCTAGAGGGCCTTCCAATAGTAAACTTCATGTCAGCCACCTATCACCCACTCTGGATGCAGTGCTGCATTTACAGTGGCTTTTACCATGGCTTTATATATGATCCTCTGGTCCCAAACTGCTTTAACTAATGACTGAATTCTAGTTCTTCTCCCTCAAATTTTCAACTGATTATAACTATGCCTACTTCTCTATACTTCTATATAATGAATCAATGTTCCACCAAGCTGCTTTTGATTTATCTTTCCCCTTTTCCTTATCTAACCCAATTATTGCTCATTTCAAAAACTTTCTCTTTCTCATTCATGTCATTCATATCCTCATCCTATCAATCAAATTCTTTTGTTTTTACCTATGAAAGACACCATGGCTTCCTAATAAGCAAAGAATAATGTACTGAATCCTTCTTCTTCGAAGCCTTTCACTCCTCTGCACCACACTACATTTCTTAACTTGTGTCTCCAAATCCAATTCTTAACCTTCATAGCCCTTCACTCAGTTGTACGATACTAAATTGTTTTAACTTACATTGTCAGTAGTGGGCGGATTGCCCTAAATGGAACATACAGACCTGCAACAGAGTGCAAGGTGCAAAAAGTGAAAGATAGCACCTGTTTTTTGCACATTGCTTTCAGCCTTCTGTTTTATTAATTACCCCCTAATATCTTTTGACTTCTGTTTGGCTTTACTTTACATAGAATCTTAGAGTAATAGTGTCTTAAAAAGAAACTTGAATAGCTATGGTATAAACTACTGACATTTACAAATGTAGTTTCAAAACCTCTGTACAATAAGAAATATAATTTCTGTTAATAGCATTTTACAATTCACTGTATCAGAGCCATTTATTTTGGTTGCTTTCTGTAGACATTTGACAGTTTTACATTCTAGTGTAGTTTACAATATTAGCATTAAGCCTAATAAAAACTTTTCAATAACAGTTAATTATATGCTACAATTATTCATCTTCTTCTTTGTAACTGATTAATTTTCTACTTTATTAGGCAACCATAATAAGGGGTGTTAATTATATACATAGTGCTCATGGTGTAAAATGCAAACTCACAATTAATAGCAACATAAAATGAATCGAAGAAAACTGCTAAATGAGAATGAAATAACAGAAGTAAATACTGTGTTTGACTGTGCTATAAAAAGCAGATCATTTGGGTCTCAGCCTCACCCCTGTTTTAGAGCATCTAAGTATAGTGGTGCGATAATGCTCCAGCCACATACCAATCCCCTTATCTCCAAATTGAAATTATTAATGACTTCTTGTTTATAGGACCAGTATCTTTAATGCAGGTTTATATTTTTCTTGTTATTTTATAACTTAAGTTTTTATTTCATAATGTCTCCTTTGTGACTTCGAGTTGTGCATTCAAACTCTGACTAGCTTCTGGAGAGGATTAAAGAGCATAAAACAGCATAAGAAACTTTAAACATGGTACTCCATTTGATACCCAGTATCTAGACAATGTTTTTTAAATGAGCCATAGTACAATTTAATTAAAGTGGCTGGTACTGAAAAAAATAAGAGCACAGCCATGTGTAGGTGATGTTTCAAAGTTATTGCTCCAGATGGAGACCATAAAAATAATTAAATGGTACCAGTAGGAATAAATGATGGCTAAAGTTGTTAAACTTGTTAGTGCTTTCTATGATAATAATGGTGTGCATTTTCATTGCAGATAGTAATGACAGCCATATCTAAGAACAGAATGGGGCATAGTCCTCGTTTTCCAGGTACATACGCATATCACTAAGCTAATAAAATCATCTTGCTCATATGAGCTCATGTGTTTCTCTTAGTATCCCTAGGTAGACCTTAAAGGCAGTAGCCAATGGTCAAGGACTTTGGCCTTATCCACACGTGTGATGGGCAAGGTAAGCACATTTGTAAAAGAAGGTGGGGTAAGGATGATGTAATTTCCTGTGATGTGGATATTGAACCTTTAGGTACTCCATGCTAACTGTTAACATGTTGTCCGAATAAAGAAATCCATAATCCTGATGGGTTGCTGCTTCCTTGTGTTACATATAATTGAAACAGTAGCTTCTGGAGTCAGCAAGCAGCTAGATTAACTGTCAAAATCAGGGGGTGCAAAACCAATAGGCTCATCTAATCTAAATAAAATAATAATGCAATGGAAAACTGTATTTAAAATAAGCTAATGGCAAACTGTATTTAAAGGAAAACTATACCCCCTGGACAATGTAGGTCTCTATAAAAAGATATTGCATAAATTACTCATATGTAAAACCCTGCTTCATGTAAATAAACCATTTTCATAATAATATACGTTTTAGTAGCATGTGCCATTGGGTAATCATAAATAGAAAATTGCCATTTTAAAAAATAAGGACAGCCTCCTGGGATCCTAAGATTCAACAGTCCACACAGACATACCAAACAAACTATAAAGTTAGGTCACATGAGCCAATTAACAGACAGAGTTGTGTTTTTTGCTTCCACACTTCTTCCTGTTACAGTTAGAGTTGAAATATTTCTGGTCAGGTGATCTCTGAGGCAGCACACAGACCACCACGAAATGGTGGTTCAAGGCAAGATATGTAAAAGGACAATATTTACTTATATATATATATATATATATTCCGGTTTGGTAAGATTCTTTAATATGCCACTTAATTTGATATTTGTTATGTTGCTCAAGTATTCAATTTGGGGGTATAGTTTTCCTTTAAAGGGGCAGTCAGTTTGCAAATACATCATTGTACTGTAGAACAGTACAGTTGCTCTTCATCTCTTTCTGATGCACTGTTCTTTTTAATTCCCTTTATAAAAATGGGTTCTAGTTACAGGTTAGACTTCACATGAGAAAACTCTGAAGGTTTTCATGCTATGATAATACATACAAACTAATAAAAACAGGAGTACATTTAAGAAAGTCTGTTAACATCTTGTGGGCTTCTCATAAAAGTATGTCAATAGCATCGTTTACTCATATGTCATAAGTCAAGGACTTATAAATGGGTTGTAAGGGACACTTGAACTATAAGGATGCAGGACTGATTCAGTATTTATGTAGTAAGAATAAATTAAAGGATTTTGTATTATTGCACAAATCCACCTAATCCGTCTGTAAAATACAATGTAAGCACTATCTGACAAAGTAGCATTATTATTGCTTCTCGTTTTGCTGTCCAGCCTTTGATTCATAACCGCAGTGAAGCCCAACTTGCAGTAAGTGAATGTCCAAGAGAGACAAACAATGTCTCCTGGTTTAACTTGGTTCTTATAAAGTGATAAAGGATATAAACGGAAAAATATACACCAGGGATGATGTAAGTACTCATTAACTCCTTTGGTGGCAGACAACAGGAAAGAGAGGGAACAATGACTTTCAGATAAAATGAGAACATCATGCTTTTAAATGCACACGTGTTCAAGAGCTGATATTGAAAATAATTTAAGGCTACAGGTTTTTATGCCATGAAAACTGCATTGTATGTTGGCAGGTTAGTTTGGTGTTAGTTTCTGAAAAAGTTATTGAAAGTAAATTGTTGGTCTGTGCCTGAATGAAAGTTTTACATCCCCTGTAGCTCTACAGCTATCTGAAAAATATACAGATTGGTAGACAAATTACATGAGCACCCACTTTAGGACTATTTAACTGCTTTTTTATCATTTCATGGCTCCATCATAGACAATGCCCAGCAGCGAACAGGCTGCTTCCCAACTGAGGATACGATTGCAGGCAATCTGTACCACAATTCAGATAAATTGGTCCATTATCTACATCTGTCCTACAGATTTCTTTCATGCTTGCAGATTTCATTAAAGTGTAAGTGTAATTTTGTAATACTGTGTGCAATTCTGCACACATTATAAAACTCTTATAGCCAAAGTATAATATTATATGTACTTCTAGATAATAAATGATCCATTGTGTGGTTGTTGAACCAAAAGGTATAAATTCTGTAACAATACTTATTGAGCACTTTTCTAATGTTGCTATTAAATCGGTTAGGTGAAGCTCTACAGCATGCAAAGGATCTGTTATTGTGATACCAACATGAAGATATTTTACACAACATAAATCTAATTGTGTTGAGAGTAGTAACAAGACACAAAGTAAGGAAAATTAATTGTACATAAACAATACAAATTTCCCTAGTGAAAATATATTGTAAGCTTATAGTAAGCTTAAGTAAGTAAGCAGCCCCATTGATCTACACTAGTAGCTGTACCCCAGATTGCTCTCTGAATGAGACCTATATTCGGTATGGAGGCAAGGTGCAATACAACTGTAACAGTAAAAAAATGAACTCCAGTTTGAAGAATTAATGAACAATAAATGAACTTGTTTATTGACAGAGATAAACATGGGAGAGTAGCAATGTGACACAGAGTATATGTATATTGTAGGGTTAATACACACTCACAACAGAGATCAATAGCAGAGACTTCTTTCTGGTAATGCTTGAGAGGGGAGTATAGTCCACTCAGAGTTTCTCTTGTTACCTCTGGGACACTTCTCATATGGAACCCAAGTGGGAATCAAACTAAGTCCCTATTACATATCTCTGGTTCTGTGGCAATGTCTTTGGGAAATCTAATCCCTTCTAATCTCCTTAGTGGAGCCCAAAAAGATGCACAATATAAGTAGCCCTTTATCTGTCTGACACTCCTAGAGAGGCTTTTACAGGATTTATCAGCTACCCCTGACCAAGGCTGGCTAATAGGGTTGCCACCTTTTTAGAAAAAAAATACCGTCTTTCCTATATATTTAGCTTTTTTTCCTCTTCATAACATTCCTAAATGGTTACTAAAGGGAGAAGTGGCTAACACAAGTGTTACTGCTTGTAAGGGCATCACCAATTCACTAGAGAAGGAGACAGACACTAGCTGTCATTCGCACTCGGCAGGCAACTTTTCACTTTGGCTAATGGACATTAATCCGCAAATTCTCCAAAATGTGGATTTTATTGAACATTGCCTCTTTTGACAGACTTGCCTTTGCCAGCTCAGACCAAGTGAAATGTAATGGAGTGCATAGAACTTCCTCAATCTTCAGTTACTTACATCATATTTGGTGAGTAGAAAATGCATCAGAGTTCAAAAAACGCTGGTGACTTTTCCTTTTTTTCAGAGTGATAGTCTGCAAAAGTCCTAAAAAATATTTGTGTGTAACTGGTTTCCCCCATATGTGTGTGATTCATTATTTATCTAATAAATCACTATTGCAATGCATATAGACAGTATTCTGAATTCTTACTGCTTACGCTTATATTTCTGAGAGTACCATAAATTAAAAGTTATTGCACAAATCCATCTAAATCCATCTGTAAAACACAATATATTAAGTATCATTTGAAGCAGCGTAGGTGGTTCTTCACAGAGAGGACAGTGAGGTTGCAGAATGCCAGGCCTGATGATGTTGTGATGGCTGATTCTGTTAATGCCTGTAAGAGGGACTTGGATGATTTATTCGGCAAGCAAAAAATCCAAGTCTGTAGTAATACTAAAATCTACAATTAATGTAGATATTGGTATATATATATGATATATATATATATGTGTGTGTGTGTGTATGGAGTGTATGGAGGGGTTGGCATGAGTGAGAACTTGATGGACTTTGATTTATTTGCTAAAATACAGCATTTTTTTTTTATTTTTTATATGCTAGGCAGGCCTCACCTTAAGAACTGTTTACACCCATTGTTCTATATCAGCGAGCATAAGAAAAACAAACAATTAAAAAAAACAAGGAATAATTTTCCTCCTTCCAGAAATTGGCTCTGTCCCCATGGGAACAAAGTCTTCGAAGTCAATAGGACCAATTGCAGAAATAACATTTTTATTTACCTATATCAATCATGTTTACCACATTTGTGAAAGGCTGTAGTACACAGCAGCAATGTACTGTAAAATTTTGTATGATTTCTCATTATGCCATTTATTTCATTACTCTAATGCCCTTCTCTTATTAAATATTTAGCTACTATATCAAATCTGTCCATAGCTCATTTCCCAAAGGACAATAATTCAAAATGTGTGTAATCAATTAGCAAGAAATCAGACCTGTGGTTTGAATGTCCATTTAGAAATGCTATAATGAAGATTAATAACTTCTTATGGCTGTTAAATGTATAGGCTTGTTGCTACACTGCAGTGCTAGTTTAAATTCTAAATCAATCCTCATTATTCCCAGTGGACATTCCAAGACCTTTCAGTATTACAGTGGAATTTTCAATATCCTAAACTACAAGATCAAGTGTCTTAAATATCGGAAGAACATATTTTTTATTGTAAAGACTCACAACATTTCAGATTTATTTCACATACATTGCTGTTTTATTTCACATATTTATGTACAATACAAATGATCACTGATGCTGTGTATGTGGCAGTCAATAATTTAATAGAGGGTGCACAATATTTAATTTATAATATTTATAACGCTTTATAGTCAATAATAACCATCAAGGAATGGAAAATGAAATGGGTTTATTCTCAAACATTTTCTTTAGTTGTTTACTTTTAAAGTAAATAGATCAATGCCCATAAAGCAGGGCTGTCCAACTAGCGGTCCGCCCCCCCCCCCCCTTGTGTGGCCCTCTATGCTCCTGGGTGTGATATACTCTGCCTGTGTGTGCAATACTCTGCTTGTCTAGTGCTGCTTGTGGGTGTCATACTCTGCTTCCCCAGTGCCACTTGTGTGCCATACTCTGCTTGCCCAGTGCTGCTAGGGTTGCCACCTGGCCGGTATTTTACCGGCCTGGCCGGTATTTTTGATGGCTGATCCCAATGTTATTAATAGGAAAAAAAGGAAAATATATAGGAAGGCCGGTATTTTTTTCAAGAAAAGGTGGCAACCCTAAGTGCTGCTTGTGTGCCATTCTTTGCTTTCCCAGTGCTGCTTGTGTGCCATACTCTGCTTGCCCAGTGCTGCTTGTGTGCCATTCTTTGCTTTCCCAGTGCTGCTTGTGTGCCATACTCTGCTTGCCCAGTGTTGCTTGTGTGCCATCCTTTGCTTTCCCAGTGCTGCTTGTGTGCCAACACTCTACTTGCCCAGTGCTGCTTGTGTGTATTATACTCTGCTTGTCCAGTGCTTCTTGTGTGTTTCATTCTGTGCTTGCCCTATGCCACCTGTGGGATGTAAGCCTGGTACGGGTTTGTTCTGGATGTTTGTTAGCATTTGGAAATAGTTATTAGGGGTCCCTAAGGTGCTTAATCATGTATTGGGGAGTTTCTGTATTATCCACATGGGAAGATTAGGCATATGGCTGACTTAAATGTTTTACAAGTGATGAGGGATATCTCTGCAGTGAGCACCAACCATTTGGTTTTTTGATGTGCTACTACCATTAATGTGGATATGATCTTAAAGGTTTTTGTGGTAACGTGGGTGTGGTTTACAGTGGGTGTGGTTTAAAAGAGGGAGTGGTCAACACTGGTTTCCACTATTGGCCCTCCACCACATAGGCCAGAAAAAGTTCCTCCCTCTGTACCACAGAAGTTGGACAGCACTGCCATAAAGGATAATAAAATGTGTCTGTTTAAAGCAAACAACCGCCTGAAAAAAATTTAAGGCTGCAGTGTAGTTTCTAATCACCTGATCAACATCCTCTGCTTGAAGGTATAATATAGAAACTGGAGAATACAGCAGAAATAATGAACACTTAAAACTGAAGCTGTGTAAACAAGTAAAGGTATGGGATATATTATCTGGAAACCCCTTATTAGAAAGATCGGAGTTATGGGATCAAATAATTTAAATTTTTAAAATTTTCAGTAATAATACAGTATCTTGTACTTGATCCCAGCTAAGATATAATTATTATTATAATTAATGTATAATTAATAATTATAATTATTGGTGGCAAACAAATCTTATTAATATTTAAACATTAATGTTAAAACCTAAGTATGGATATTCAAAGTACAGAAAGTCCCCTTATCCAAACTCCAGGTTCCAGGACTTCTGCATAACAGGTCCCATACTTGAACCTCCAAAGAGTTTATTGCGGAGTGTGGTAGATTGTACTGATTTCTACCTATTATGATATAGAAACTTTCTACCTATTATGATATAGAAACTGGGCAATATTTCATTTGATAAGAAATATTATACATTGTTTATCTCCAGATTACCTTATAGACTGTATCTGAGTTTTCATTAAAGTGATACTGACATATTCCTATAAAAATCATAGGAACGTGTCAGTATTAATGATGAGCGAATCTGGGGCATTTTGCGACGTTTTGGACGCAGGCGTCCATTTTTGGACACCAGCGCACATTGCCGGCATCGAAAAAAGGACGCCAGCATCCATTTCTGGATGCCGGTGAATTTTCAGCAGGCGAACTTTTCCTGGCGTTTTGGCAAATCTATTTGCCTGAGGCGAATCACAGGATTTCACCTCAAATTCGCCCCAGGCGAATAAATTTGCCCATCACTAGTCAGTATAAAGTAAATGCTGCACAAGGAATTGTTTTGCTCAAATCCCCCTGCAAAGCCAACCCACGGGCCCTGCAAACCTGTGTTAACTGAACTTCCGAGTTAGCTGAGTGAGCAAGTCGGCAGCACACAGGTTTGCAGGGGGTGGCTTTGCGGGGCTTTGATCGATATCATTCCTTGTGCACCATTTACTTTATACTGACAAGTTCCTATGATTTTTTAGGAACGTGTCATAATTGCTTTAAGGTCTTTCTAATAAACTAAGAAGAAACTTTTGAGATCTTTGTGCAATCTGCATATGTAAAACACTGCTTCATGTAAATAAACCCTAACAGCATACTTTTTGTAGTATGTGCCACTGGGTAATCCTAAATAGAAAATTTACATTTTAAGAACTAAGGGCCACCCCCTGGGATCCTACAATTCATGGTGCACACAAACCATACATGTTAGGTCACATGAGCCAATTAACAGACAAAGTTCTGTCTTTTGTTTTTACACTTCTTCCTGGTACAGTTAGAGCTGCCTTGGCGGCTCAAGGTAAAAGACTTAAAAGGAAAATATTTACTTAAAAATATATTCCAGTGGTAAGATTCCAGATTATGCAATTTAATATGACATCTCCTTAAATATTTGTTTTGGAGGTATAGTTTTACTTTAATTATGGGTTGTTTTCTGCTTCTTAAGCAATGAATAGGACTTGGTTTTTGGAGAGAGTATAATGTATATTTGCACCAGGCCTATAACAACCAATTAAATGTTTGATTTCAAAGCAGTAAATGCTACCTGCTAATTGGTTACCTTGGTTAATTACAATAAACTATCTTTACTATGTATGTCCTTTTATAATGAGGTCTATTGCATCAGTCATAAAGCCTGTTTGTACACAGAGACCAGTCAATATTGAAGTCAGCTCTCCATTAATTCTATTTTCTATTCTGTAATAAATTATTGTAATTTATTATAAATAATTGTAAAGTGTTACATAATCCCCCTGTCACTGTATAAATAATCAATGCTGATTAGCTGAGAAGGGCATTAATATATAATTGACAGTTAACAAGAAACATACTTGATCTTGCTAGATAATTTATATGCAGAATCTAGGAACAGGAATCAGATAGCCTGAATATGCCCTTATTATGCAATTTCTATTTTCATATAGTTATTAGTAGGAAAACAAGATCGCTTTAACTTTTAGTAAGATGTAAAGAGTGATATTCTGAGGCAATTGGTTTTCATTTTTTATTATTTATGATGTTCATGTTATTTAGCTTTTAATTCAGCAGCTCTTCAATTTCTGCGATATGGTTGCCAGGATCCAAATTACCATAGCAACCATGCTCTGATTTGAATAAGAGACTGGAATATGAATAGGAGATGCCCTGAATAGACAGATGAGTAATAAAAAGTAGCAATAACAATGCATTTACACCCCTTACAGAGCATTTGTTTTTTGGGGGGTCAGAAGGCAAATAATTCAAAACTAAAACAAATAAGACCCATTGAAAAGTTTCTTAGAATTAGCCATTTTATGACATACTAAAAGTTGACTTAATGTGTTGTACTTTCTTTGCACTCATGCATATATTACTTAGCCTGTGTAAAATATCAATATTATTATATAGGAAATACAAATACAACCAACCATTTCTACTAACTACAACTGAGAACTAAACAATGGGTTTAGAAGTGTATATAAAGAATGAATATATAAAGATATGGAGGAGGGTGAAAGTGTTCCCATCCCCCATTGAGTAAAGTGTGACCTATGCCCAGTGTCGGACTGGGATATCAGGGGCCCACCATAAAACCTTAGACCAGGGGCCCACTCTCAGTACTAATATTCTTCACCTCCTCACCTCTATTCTCCTAGTTTGTTTTCTTTGCATACTATAATCAATTATTCCATCTATTTAGCCTCTTTGTTCTCATAGAAATAGGGAATGGCCATGAAATAGGCCAAAAGTTTACCAGCATGAGGGCCCACTGACACCTTGGCCCACCAGGAGTTTTCCTGGTATTCCGGTGGGCCAGTCCGACACTGCCTATGCCCCATCTATTGACCCAGGGGTATTCCATGTTTTATACAAAGGTGCATATCCCATGTTTCTTGGACTCTACCTTAAGAAGGGGGGTTTGAATGTGTGGGAAGGACTGAGGCAGGAGGAGACCTCAAGAGAGCTACATATGTATGTATAAAAAAAGAATATTAAAGATGCTGTAATGCCTATGAACATATACAGTATATTAAGATACCCCTGTGCAATGTATTTTAAGCATAGATTGATAGGCTGAATACACAGGAAGTCCCAGTTAAATCAAAATGTACGGCCACGTGTGAATTGCCGCAGGCGATTTTCAGTTTGTTGCCCCAAAGAAGAGGCAATTTGTCATTGGGGTGACTAATCTCCCCGAATCTGCTCGTGTAGACTGACCTTTAACATCATCTGTGTATTAAATTGGTCTGGCAGATTTATCAAGGGTCAAAGTGAAAATTCGAACTAGGGAATAGTCCAGATTTGATTCGAATTTGCACAAAATTCAAAAATTAAAATTTTTTAATCTATCATGTACTGTTTTTTTTTAAAAATTCGACTTGACCATTTGCCATCTAAAATCTGCTGAGTTGCCGTTTTAGCCTATGGGGGACCTCCTACAACCTACAATCTGGAGTCAATTGGTGGACTTTGAAAATTCAACGTTTTTTTGGGAAATACTTTGACTCGAATTTGATTGAATATGCTATTACTTCGATTCATCCGATTCGATAGAAAACTGACCTATTTGATTAAAAAATTCAAAATTAATTTTGGTTGGTCTTTTTGAATTTGAATTTCTAAGTTTTTGAAATTTGAAATTCGCCACTTGATAAATCTGCCCCCAAGAGATTTTATTTGTTCTAAGTTGAAAATAGACCTCACATTGACTCCAGCTTACACCCTTTAAAATATTGTCTCTTTGGAAAGACACTGTAAATCGAATTCTAATATGGTTTATAATGTAATCCTCCATTTTATGGCTGCTCTGGATTTTGGAACTTACCCCCTCCTTAAAGGACATTTTATCACAGCTAAATCAGTTATGCTAGCAAGAGGCTATTAAAATTAAAGCAGATGAACTACACTTGAAACTCAGGTGTATAGATAACTGGTCTCTCTTTTTCGATCATATAGATCCTAGGCACAAATATAAAGTTCTAGAACTTCTGCAGAGCTAGCTATTTTGTCTAATTGGTTCACTGTTGTTTTTTTCGTAATTGCTGTTCATATATTTGCAACATGTCTCCAGACAGGTTTTTGTATATCCACCATGCGAAGTTCAGTTCCACTATTGCTTGGTTTACTTACATTACTTTAGCTGTTCTTTTCATTTCATTTCATTACTCTATATTAT
>CM044446.1:68846797-68858025 GCA_024363595.1 Xenopus borealis | reverse complement strand
TATATATATATATTTGTTCACATACTTTTACTGTTTAAGTTGCATTGTATATGCATCGATGTGATATTATTTTGGTTTACATTATTTGTTAGAAATGGTAAATTTTTCATGTTTGTTTTTTTGAAAACCCAATACAAAATGACCATCAACTGCATGAATAGATCAGTAAGTCAATGGACCATATATTAAATTATGAACTTGCTTTACTGTACTGCTGTCTTGTTAGGAACCGGTCCCTGAATCCCTTTGGGTGGTATATGTACAGTTGTATCTACAGTTGTCAAACATTTACTAACATGCTGCATATTTTAAATAAAAAGTAAAAAATAAATAGGATTCATATATATTACATAAGTCAAAGGTGCAAAACGAATGGAATCAGACCATGTCCTGAGGCATATATCCTCAGGCAATCCGATCAAGGCTGTAGAAGTGCTTTATACTTTAAAAGAGCCAAGACCCCATGCTTCACCTATCTTTCCAGCACAGAAACTGCTTCAGGGAGTTCTGTATTTAGGAGCCAATTGCCTGTAACATTCAAAAACCAGATCAGCAAATGTAAATAATTTTTTAATAGGAGTAAAAGGATTATCTGCCAGAAGGGGAATTCTCTCTGAGCTCTTTATTCTACCTAACTGCTCTGCTAGCTGCTAATAATCAGTCTGCTTTTTACTTTATCTTTAAGAGCAAACATTTGGAGATTATGTAAATAAGGGAGATCCTCCTTATATACATTATGGCAAAACATATTAGAAAGTTACAATAAGAGCAAAACACACATCAGCTTGTAATAAATTACTGCAGTATTCTATAGTACACACTACAGGTACCAGCTGTCTATGGATTTTGATTGCCACAAATTTTATATGTTAGGGCAGTGATCCCCAACCAGTAGCTTGCGAGCAACATGTTGCTCTCCAACCCCTTGGATGTTGCTCTCAGTGGCCTCAAAGCAGGTGCTTATTTTTTAATTCCAAGCTTGGAGGCAAGTTTTGGTTGTATAAAAACCTCCAGTAGGCTGCCAGTCCACATAGGGGCTACCAATAGCCAATCACAACCTTTACTTTTGCACCACCCAGGAATATCTTTCTAGCTTGTGTTGCTCCCCAACTCTTTTTACATCTGAATGTAGCTCACAGGTAAAAAAGGTTGGGGTTCCCTGTGTTAGGGTGTTGATAATAAAAAACTTGGTGTCCCATGAGGTATATTATTTTGATGGCAAACAGCAATATAATGTCCCTATCAAACTCAATCAGTTTAATCAAGAGCCAATTAACTAGCTGGTATCTTATTTTGATTTTCGTTTTCCCGAAGTTGCCTCTTGAGGAAACCCTGGACTTCGGAAAGCTGAACTGATCCGAGTGCCATCTCACCAGCGATTCACATTCTAGCCAGCAGGAAGGCATTTCAGGGAGATTAGTCAGCTGAAGAAGAGGAGATTTGTCCCTGAGCAACTAATCCCCCCGAATCTGAGCATATGCCACCACCCTTATGAAACTCAAATATTCCGCTCACCGGGGACAAAGATAAACGTATAAACTAAATTTTTCAATTTAGAACAGTTAAAGGGTTGGCAACCCCCACCCCAAGCTGGTTTAGAAGTTGAAAAACTAAACTTTACACTTCAATATTAGAAAAACAGTAACAAAACAGTAAGTATTAATACAGATGGCTACTGCATGACAGCATGGAAACCAGTGCAACTAGAATCAGAATTTAATAATCAGTCTTGTAGCATCAGCTTATATTACAGGTCACCCTCATTTTCTGCTTAATGGAGAAAAATGAGGCAATGGATTTAAGGCAATGGCATACAAGGAGAAATTGATGTTCCATTTACCTGAATGGGAATTGCCGTAGAAAGCTGAATGTATGTTCATGACAAGCCATTATTGCCCAAAAATGTCCAAGGAACTAGAGAGCTATAATTTACAAAATGCTCACAATCTGCCTGTTCGTCATTTCCCTCGCTCCATTTGGTTATAATAAGCATCACTCAGCAACACTCAACATCAGAATAGCAAAATAAAGTTAAAAGTATCATAATGCAGTATTTTGTGCTTTATAAAAACACTGCTTTATTTTTTAACCCTCTCGCAAAAACTGCTGAATATTTCTGATTTTCAAAACCTTGTTGTTCTATTTACTAAGCTGAAGAAAAATATTTAACTTTTTATATTTCACCTGTTAATGCCATCTCCCTTATGAGCCGTAACTACAGGCCACTAGTGCAGTGAATCAGCCGCACACTGATTCCCAGAAGGTCGGCTGTGTTTTCTATGTACTAGTTTGCTGACTGTGTGCTTCTAAATAATACTGCCTACAAACTCTTTCAAATAGATGGTAACTAAATATAGCGGCACTGACTGTTTCTCTTTCATGGTCACCTTAAGACACAATGTTTTTAAGCTAAAAATTGTAAGCAATACATAAAAAGGATGATGATGCAAGAAAAAGTGATGTATCACAGTGTGATAGTACATGTGTATTTTAGTATATATTAATGGGAAAGTACAAAATCTTTGATACAATTTTGACTATTTTTCAATAAATAATATGTTAATAAAATGAAAAAGTAATAAGCACCCTAGACAGGTGCCTCTTCTGCTTATCCCTAGCTCCGGACCGGTCTAAAGCATAGATCAGTGTTCTCTAGATAATAAAATATTTCTGCAGAGATTTTAAAAAAAGAACTTGTTCGAGGGTTTGAGTGTATGCTAGGAAGAGAAGACCTTAGATATTCCTCTTATCAGGCTCGGACTGGCAATCTGTGGGTTCAGGCAAATGCCAGATGGGCCACTTGCTTTAAAATATAAATGGACTGCTTACCTAAAAATGCAAATTACTTCTGTGTTTAATATGTAAATGAGTGAATCACTTTAGAAATGTAAATTAGCTGTCCATAACAGCTAGCCAGAGCGAAGCCAATGCCTGCATTTGTTAGTGCTCATGTCAGTAGTGGCATATGGGAGGAACCAGGAATTCTGACCAACTTCAGTTAGTAATATTAGAATTGCTTGCTATATACCCAATCCCTTATACTTATGATAGGTATGTTGGCAACAGGAGGATCCATGATCAGAACAATCACTTTAGCCTGTATATGGAACACTGTGATATGTAGCATTAATTGCATGACACAGTCTAGTCTCTTCAAGTATGCAACATTTTGGCAAGCACCAGTTCCAGCACATAGGGTGTATAATATTGCTGGGGATTATATGGTAATGGACTCTTAAAATATCTATTAATAAACACTAGTTCTTTTGCCAGGGCTGTTTTATCCTCCCAGTCCGGTCCTGCCTCTTATTACTGTTTCACTGATCAGTAAATGTTACCTTGAAAGGTTACTAGACAAGTAGCAAACTTTAGACCATTTATTACATTACCCCTGCATTTTTTCTAGTGGTATAACCCACAGCAACAAAATAGTAGGTAGCATTTCTTCGTGACCTGTTTAAAAGCAAACGCCTTTGGCTACTGAGGGTTAATAGAGTTTATCAAGTTCCATTTATGGAAAAAGCCACAAGCAGACTATGGGTTATTATATGTAAATGCACTTGGGCAAAATTTCTGAATTTTATGACACATTGGGGTAGAATTTAGTTCAAAGAATAGCAACTCATGCTGTATAAAGCATTGCTTGAGTCTGGTAGCACTGTATAAAGAAGATATGGGAGATGGGCTCAACCAGTGGTGAATTAGCTCTTAAAGTTTCAGAGAGATTGTGATTATACAGGTGTTATGTCATATATGGATATTTATTATCCCATTATTGTATAGTTCTAATACATTTACACAGTTCTTGCCCAACCATAGTATAATATCCCTATGACACATGAGCACATACTCTTATCTGTACTAAAGTTCATGAAGGTCTTAGCTACACAGTAGATAAGAAAGACAAACCTCCATCAGCCTCAAGCTTTTGCCTAAATAAACCCTACCTAAAGAAGGTGAAAAGCCTCTTTTGAATCTGTCTTCAATTTGCCCTTTTCGTGATTCAGAACTATAACTTATTATCATATTTTTGTATTCAATGTATAAAATTTTAAATCATTTCATAAAAATATTACAGGTAACATGAGATCATTGAACCCCTCTCTCAGAAAATAGAAGCGTTTCAAATCATTTCAACAGGCGACTGGAAATGCAGAACTAAAATTAGCAAGCATCCATTGGGATAAGAGCTGAAAAGTAATTCTTATTTGTAATTAACTGCTAAGCCCAGCAGAAAGACATTTAGTTGATTTTGTACTTAGCAGGAATTAATAAATGAGTCCTTAAGAAGGAATGCCATGCAGGAGTTTGGCAAAATTTAGCATTCACTTTCTAATTACACTGTAATGACAGAGCTGGCTTTCTGTGGCATTTTTATTGAAAGCCTAGAATTACATGTCTTTTATGTCCAATAAGTTGGATGCTTAATTTGAAGGGATGCAGAATGTCATCATACAGCTATCAGGATGGTATATAACATAGCTGAAATCTCTTGCATCTAGAAAATCATAAAGTGCTATGCTGTGTTTTTAAATCATATCTTTGAAATTCCCAATAAAATCTGTAATCTGTTAATGTAGGTTTTGTTTGAACATAGGACAAGTTTGCCATCTAGAGGCATAGTTCCAAACAACAAAGAAACAGAGTATTTTGGGCAATAATATATAAAATACAATACACCAAAAACCTATTAACATAGGCAACATTTTGGGGCATGTCATTCCCTTTTTCAAGTCTATCATTATTCCTAATACAGCTGTAAGCATTTAAAGGCATTGTGAACCTATATGACAATGGTAATCACATGATCATGCAAAACACAGCACAACATATAACCCATACAGATTAAGGATAATTAATCCATATTCCCCAGTTTCAACAAGCAAATAAATGCAGAAGATAATCCCTATAAAATACATTAGGTCCCAACATGTCATTTATTGATCCAAAGGAACTTATATTTCTTAAATATTATTACATGAGCTCCCCCCAGGCCTTAACTGAGAGTCAAAATAGGCCCTGCCATTTCAGGTACACAGAGGCCAAGTCAGGTCAATCAGCCCCCACCAGCACTCTAAATACTGAATTTCTATGGCGCATTATAGCAACCCCAGGGCCGGGTCAAGGGGTAGGTAAAGTAGGCATGTGCCTAGGGAGCAAAGCTGGTGGGGCCCCAGGCATGGACCTCCTCTGTTGCTTACCCCCAGTCTGGTCCTCTCTCTAGCCAACTCTCTGTGCTTTCTACTTCCTTTTTCACTGATGCGCATGCACACGCGAGCACCAATTTGTGCAGGAGTGCTAAGCTGGCACCGCAACCACCTGACTTGCCTAGGGCACCTGTACAGTGCGGCCCGGCCCTGAGCAGTCCCTGTGGCATTTGCCAGAACCCACAGATTGCCAATATGGGCCTGGCTTCCCAAAAGGGGTTTCAGGACCTGTTCAATCACATATGTTACTTAAGTATTCATTTAGGATGCATAGTTTTCCTTTACGATGTTGCTATGGCTGTACAGAGTGTCATTCTGGTGGGTACAGACATTTGATGGTCTGAGGGAGGACTGCAAAAATGGCTTCTGGGTATGTCATCTTGAAAGTCTATTAAACTCCGGCACATTTCTTTATACTAATCCTGTTATATATATTTGTTATATCATATTAAAGTATGCATCAGTAACCCACATGGAGCCTAATGCGTTTCTAGCTTACCCACCACTTTTATTGCATAACAATTATGCAAATTATTTAACAAATTATTATGCAATAAAAGAGCTAGGTAAGCTAGAAACGTGCTAGGCTCCATGTAGGGTTATTGATGCATATTTTAATATGATATAATACTGTAAATGTATTTTTTAAACAGCATGAGTATAGAGAAATGTGTTGGAGCTTAATGTATTACCTCTTTTTGGTCATTAGAGGTCATGCTTTAAAGGAGAACTAAACCCTAAAAATGAATAGGGCTACAAATGCCATGTTTTATATATTGAAATTATTGCAACAGCCTAAAGTTTCAGCTTCTCAATAGCAGCAATTATCCAGGACTTCAATTTGAGACAGGGGGTCATCATCTTGGAAAGTGTCTCTGAGCAGCTGTTGATAAGCTGAGCTTAGTGGTCATAGCAAATGACCAAGCATAAAATGAGGTTGGACTGTAATATAAGCTGATGCTACAGGGCTGATTATCAAATTATGATGAAAAAAATTAAGAATTAGGGCTATCCAGTACTCAAATGTTAAAACATTATTTTTTATTTAACAAAGTTTAAAAGTATAGATACCTCGCCATAAACCCTACGCGTTCCGTACATGCATGGTACTTAGTCATGGGCTAGCATCCCTCCCACAGGAAATTAACCTTTATACAGAAAATTCACATGAAAAAAATAAGAAAACTTCAAATTATGATGTTAGTTGCACTGGTTTCTGTGCTGCCATATAGTAATTATCCACATTAATTACTAATTAGCCTTATATTGTGATATTTCTATTATATGTGTATTGTATATTTTGAGTGGGCCCCTAAGCTCACTAAGTGACAGCAGCACAGATCATGTGCAGTCAGCAGAAAAGAAGATGGGGAGCTACTGGGGCATCTTTGGAAAGACAGACAGTGGTGTAACTACCAGGGGTGCAGAGGGTGCAATTGCACCAGGGCCCCTACCCCCCTGGGGCCCATCAGAGCCACGATAAAGGTTATGGCAGACAGTTATCAACACTCCAGCATAGGATTTTTAGAGTTAAGGGCCCGACAGGGGGGCTCAGGTGCCCCATCCTGTACCGGGGCCCACCAGGGAGTAGTTACGCCACTGAAGACAGATCTTTACTGCTAAAGGGCTGTGGGTGCATTGGGCTGGTACAGAAGCCCAAAACATAATGTACATTTCTAGCCTACTCCTTTAGTTTAACTTTCCTTGTCCTTTAATACTATATTTTAGTATTGTACTATATAATAATGGCAGACTGTGTAGCCAATACTTTCTATGTTCTTTAAAACCCTGAGAGTCTAGCCAAAGATAGAGCAAATTTGCTTTCACTCTGTAAATAAATACAAGACTACCCATAGGGGTTATATATTAAAAGTCACTAAGGGGAATATTTATTAACACTGGAGACAAATTCACTCACCACACCCAATAAGCAATCAGACTTGGAAAACAAAAGCAAAGATCAGATATTTTACGACCTGTACCTTGAACTGTGCTTGTTCAGGTGATTTATGCCCGTGGCATCAGTTTCATTACAAATTAGCAATGTATTTGCTATTTCCATTATTTAGTAGGAAACATAAATTGGATTTCAATGTTAATAGAACTTCCATGAATTATTTCATTTTCAAATGTTGATATTATATACAGTATATATTCATTGATGTTGTGTGGGATGCTTTTCTCATTAGGCTACAACACTGTCTTGCTTCTGTTAGGTGTTGACGTATCAAGATATTTCATCAAAGGGATGTCTCAGCAGACAACAGAAAATCATTGATCTCAAAATGAAATATTGTTAGTGTTAAATAAAAAATTCAGACAGGCACAATAAATTAAGAGAATCAATTGATTCATCTGACAGAACATAACTAAACCAAGTGAACTTAAATTAAAGCATTCCCTGTGGATTCTTTCTGCTTTACAGAACATGAAGCTTGCGGTTACTGAATAATATTTGCTCTGTGGAGGTGTTATGATTCCTTAAAGGATAAACTGAGCTTTATTTGTGCATAAATGATAGCATTTGAGTTTGCTTTTACTGGAACCAGGGGCCTTGACCCAAACTGTGGTGAACAACCCCAGACCATTATATCTCATTCACAAAACCTTCCAGTCAGCATGTATCGTACTCCCAGCATCTGTCTAACACGTACTTATCAGTCAGTCAGATGGTGAAATGTTATTCTTCCTCACTCCAAAGACTCTTTTTTCATTACTTTCTTCTTTTTCTGGAGTCTTATTTCAGCAACATAGAAACTCCAGAGAATATACAGTGAAGAGAGGAGAAGAAAAAGTAATTTTACAGGTAATCCATTATTTTCTCACTGCTTCCCCCCAGTGGCAGCATGAAAATATAATTCATTATAGTTAAGCAAAGAGCTTAAAAAATATACACACATTATGGACCATTAAAATGTATGGTGTATTGACTTATTCCATGCATGATTATTAGCTATACTCCCTATAAAAATACAGTGCTGCCAAACACACGGCACAATTCTTTGCACTCCTTTGCACCTGTTTTTGCACTTGGCACATTTCCCTGTGCTTAATAAACAAGCCCTTATGGGATGAAATGTTATTAATATCTTTTTTATATACTAAGGCCTATGGGAGACGGGAAGATTTGTCACCTGTATTTTTTGGTCCAGGGACAGGTGTATTGGCAAAAATTTGCATTCTGGTCGCCGGCATCCAATACGCTGCGCCGCATTTATCTCGCGGCCCAGTTCAGGACTGTCCGCAGCCTTAGAAAAGCAAATATCTAATTGGTTGCTATGGGTTTTACAGTATCTGCATTCTTTTTGGTTGTGTATCTGCTCAATGAGCAAGTTAAAGTGGACCTGTCACCCAGACACAAAAATCTGTATAATAAAAGCCCTTTTCAAATTAAACATGAAATCCAATTTCTATTTTTTTATTAAAGCATTCATAGCTGTTGTAAACTTATTTAAAAAGCTCAGCTGTCAATCAAATATTGTCTGCCGTTCCTCTATGCCAATGGCATAAAGGCGGGGCAGACAATTACTTTCACTTTCCATTCAGCACTTCCTAGATGCCACTGCTCTCCACACATTCACCCATTCTCTTCACTGTTTAATTGTGTAGCCAGGACATGGGGATGGACATCGGGTCCCCCATTCTGGTGCACAAACAAGATTCTAAGATGAAATTATGCTTGCTTTAATAACAGTGTCCACAAAATGGCCCCTGCCTGCTTGCTATAATTTTGAATTCCCAGACTGAAGGAAACAAAAATCAAATAATTTATATAGTGTAAATAAAGTTCATTTTGCTTGACTAATGTGATAAAATACATTTGGGATACCATTAAAAGCATGCGCTATTGTTATAGATTGACTGTGCTTACACAGCAAGATACAGAATCAATTTATCAGTCTCTAATACAAGAGATTTAGCTGCATATCTGGCTTATTTTAAGGTTGGCATATTTTTTTCTTTTAATATTCTTATTTTCAAAAAAATAAAATTACATTGCCTTTACAGGAACAGGCGGATACTGGACATAGAGTGTGTAAGCTCCAAATACTTATAATAGGACGCTGGAAATTTCCCAGCCCACTTGGGCATTAATAAAATCTCAATTTTAACCTCTTTTTCCTGTGTTGCACGAAATGACATCTGGTACTTCTCAGACTTTTGGCGCTGTTATAAAGCCAGGATTGCTGGCAAATGAACCTGCTAAAAAGCAGCTCCCTGATGTCACAGGAAGCACAACGGAGGTGAAAAGGGACCTCCACGCAAACATATTAAGAGAGATGAATGCGACTTACCATTAGTCACAAGCACTGTCAGCACTAAACAGACAATCTATCCTCGGAGCATAATTAAGGATTTGGTTAAAGTGACAGAAATGTGTCCGCTCTACAGAACTAATATTGAGAGGGTGAAAGAAGAAAGTAAGGCAAGCAAGCATACATCTCATTAGTCTCTATATAATTTCCAGCATTGGATTACTTTAGAATAATTTTCCTTCTGGCCAGATATTTGTAAAATTCTGTCACTGTGCTGCATATCCCACAGGAATCTGCAATGTAACATACATGCTGAAAAGAAGGGGGCTGATTTTTTTCCACTGTGGATTTAAACAGAATCTGACAGCCTTGCTTCCAATTTGCATGTGCCTCTCAGCACCGGCTCCCCAGTGAGAGACTGACAGCTCCAAGTGGCAATGACAGAAGAGAAGCAGGAACTCTCCACAAATTTACTGTCAACTTAATTGTTTACTTCTGTGAGCCATTTCACTAATATATTTCTTTTCATGTAGCCAAACATAGCCATAGCTTGGGAGCTTCCCATGGAAAACATGTGGGGTTAAGGGGGCAGCAATCATAACCTAAACTATATTCTTGAAAAGTGTTGTATTTTAAAAAAAATAAATAAAACAGTGTCCAAAAATACTGCCATACAGTAGTTATATTTATAGCACAGATTCCAAATGGTGGTGCCCAGTCCCCTATAGGGGCTCTGAGTCTTTCCCAGGGTGAGTGCAGCCTGAAGGTCATATTTGGATAGAATGCTTTTTTCCTGTCCTAAACTGGAATAGTAACTGATACCAATCACCTGCATAAGAATTTAGAACACATCCCCAATTAATATATTTTATATGAGTAACACATTGTTTACTAGCAGAGAAAGTTGTAGTGAGTCGTCATTTAGCATAGTTATAAAGTATTATAGCAGAAATGCATCTACAACTATGTATAAAGCCTGATGAAGCCAATGGATGCTGGCATCAGGAAGGCACAGTGTGGGATTATATGTGCTACACAAACCACAAGAATCCAGACAAACATGAAACAGACGAAAGGTTACTGTACCTTGGGGGACTGTATATTAAAAGTATGGAATGACACAGTTTTTCAGTGGAGCATACAGAACCAATTGTATGGCTATGATAGTGATTTGTATGGTTTATTACACTAAACTCTATAAACAGAAATACAGCTAGAAATCTATATTGCACCAGCTGTATCGGTGAAGCTCAGAATACTGTTTTCTGGACTGCAGTTAAGGAGAGAAAGGCATTTAAAAACCACAAATCTGTTGGGACACAAGCTGCATTTAATGAATATAAACACTGTAATAAATATCTGATATAAGTAATTCTAAAACAACTGGACTTGCTGAGTAATTATTGAAGATGTTTCACTACTCATCTACATCTACTCATACTGGTACCATTAAATAATGGTACCAGTATGGTTGTAACAGATACAGAAAAGGCAAATGTGCTAAATCAGTTTTTTTCTTCAGTGTATACAATAGAGTCTGAGTTCCCAGCAGGCCCGCCATCAGGGGGGGACAAGTGTCCCGGGCCCGAAGGGAGCCCTTATGAGCGCAGTAGCGAGCGCTTGCCGCTCTGAAGTCCTGCAGCAGAATGTGGAAGTGCCGAACGTTTGCAAAGTCCTGAAGAGGCGGAAAGACCCAAAGTCACGAAAAAGGAGCCGACACTGAAGTCCTGAAGCGGCGAAAATACCCGAAGTCACTAAAACATCT
>CM044446.1:68831104-68841361 GCA_024363595.1 Xenopus borealis | reverse complement strand
CACTTTTGGAGACTGCACCAATTTTATTACAAAACAGAAGCATATTGTGAATCCATCTGGTTGGTGCCAATTTAATGGGTACGATATTTATTCACAAAGTCTCAACTGCCATCAATTGCATCTGCTCAGGTGTTTAGTCCAGCTAGGAAGGAGGGAAAAAAGCAAGATTTTAAAATATGAATATTTGAAGACATCTGCAAGCTAACCAATTGTCATTATCTTTTGTCTACAAATAAAATACTTATTTACAAGTAGTGATGCTCCAATAATGAGATACTGTAGGAACAAAAACCTTGAAAGACTGGGTTCTGGTTGGAAAGCCAACAGTGCAACACAGTGCTAGATATAAATTCATGAATACCCGCTATTTTTGTAGTAGAGGTAATTATAGCCAAAACATTTGAGCTGATTCTATTACAAGCATCAGCAGGGTAAAGCCATAAGATAAGCTTTAAGGGCACTGGCACACGGGGTAATTTCAAGCATTTACTGTGCACCCGTTTCAATGGTAGGGAGTAAATGCTGAAACGTGGTCAGTCATTCACTAGTAATGAAACTACTGGTGAAGTTGCTGGGAAACAGACTGCATGCACAGGATGGAGGTTATTTGTAGCCCTGAACCAATAAAATGCTCCCCATAGATCCTTTCTAGGCAGTTACAAACAATGGTTGGTGTGCCCCAAGATATCACAGTTAAAGGAACAGTAACATCATATAATAAGCATTTTAAAGGAATAAAAAAATTAATGCAGTATTGCCCTGCACTGGTAAAACTGCTGTGTTTGATTCAGCAAAACTACTATGGTTTCTATACATAAGCTGCTTGGATAGCTATATAAAGAAGAAAACACTCAGGTTACACAGCAGATAAGCTTTTAGAACATAATGGTGTTCTCAGTTATCTACTATTTAACCTGTGCCATACAGCTTTTTTTCCAGTTTCCACCATTATAGACAGCAACTTGTTTATATGAACTACAGTAGTATTTCTGAAGCAAACAGATCAGTTTTACCAGTGCAGGGCAACAGTACATGATATTTTCAGTAAATTAACTCATTTTTTGGCATTACTGTTCCTTTAACAAACAGCTTCCTGCCTGCCCTGCATATGGGGACTGCCCGACACCCTACAGTACAAAAAGTCCCCTTCCCCTACACTGCCTAGAAAAGCTGAATAGCTAGAAGTAAAACAAGATAGCTGGTGCAAGAAATGTTTAGGGGGGCATTTTAAAAAGTGTTCTGAAGGCACAACACTATTTTAGGGGTGTATAATGCAATAGCAAAACTATATATATCCCATTTAAAAGTATAGGAACTGCCATAGTACAATAAAATGCTAGACAGTACAGATACTCCAATTTTTATACAACTGTTCTTTGCAGTATCATTTTAGTTAACTGTGGGAAATGACTGCAAATATAGTACATACACATTAAATAAATGTGTTCTTAAAAACATTTGCCATTGCAATATAGGCTTCTAAAAACAGAAGTCTACTTTATTAATTTCTCAGATGTTCTCCTTGAAAACACTAGCCAACCATTTCACTGCCTCTGGCTGTTTCTCAGCCTGTTTAAGCAGCAGGTTTGGGCATTTTGCATTTCCAACCAGTCTCCCATTCTGTGCATTGGAATGCAGCCAGCATCTCAACACACCTGACTAGAGATGCAGTTTACATTTCCCTGTGTAAACTCATCTTTGTTATAAACCTACAAAGTACAGTGATTTACACTTTACAAAAGTTGCTATAGCTTTTACCCCTTTTATAATGATAAAAATAGTAAAAGTTAAAGTATTGGGGGTATACAGTGATGCTTCTGTAGATCCTGATTTTATTCATCACTACAAATTTATGGCAAAGCAGCTAGGTGTACAGTTTTAAGTGCGTCGACTCAGTACAGTTGGCTACAACCAGGTCCTACATGCTACAATACTTATAAGAAGGCAAAAGTGTCATGTGATTACCCAAAAGGGCAAACAAGGGCAGAGACATATGAAGCGTTTCAGGGAGATTTAGTGTCTGGGTAATCCCCTCTTCTTTCAGAGACTAATCTCCCAGACAACCCTTCCCACTGGCTTTAATGTAAATTGCCATCGGGATTGCCCTCGAATCGCTTTGTCTTTCCAAAGTCGCCCTGAAGCTTCCTCCCGAGGCAGCTTTGGAATACTAAGCTGCACCCCAAGTGGCATCCTGCAGGCAATTTAGATTCTTGCCAGCGGGAAAGTTTGTAGGGGTGATTAGTCCCCCTCCCTGAAACGCATTGTATGTCTCTGCCCTTATTTGCCCTTTTTGGGTAATCACACAACACTTCTGCCTTCCTATAAATACTGTAACATGTAGGACCTGGTTGTGTGTCTGCCCTAAAACTACAACTTGCAATAGGAAGGACAACTACCTATATGTTCATTATGTGCAGAGAAACAAAAATATCTGTCCTTAAAGAAGTATTACCCAATAAACAATGAATGAGGAAGATGTTAAGGCTACAGAGCACAATTAAAAGTACAAAAACATACCTTGATGAATCCAATATCCTTGGCATACTGTCTGAAGCACTGACGACACATATTAAGCCCGTATTTACGGATCAGTCCATGTCTGTTTGAGCATACACGGCTACAAAGAGCAGAGAAATAAAATTTACATTTTAACCTCTATTATTACAGCCAGTCACAAGTTCAGGATACATGACTTAAAAGATACACAATATATTACCCGCAATTGCAAGCCAAGACAATTTCTGGCTGAGCCATAAAGGTGAAGGGTGTAGCCGGACAATGCACCACAATTAGAAGCAAGTGGTACCTTACCGTCATGGGAAAAAAATCTTTTTTTCAAAATGCATCAGTTAATAGTACTGCTCCAGCAGAATTCTGCATTGAAATCCAGATTTTTTTTATATCTAGACATGGGGCTAGACATATTGTCAATTTCCCAGCTGCCCCAAGTCATGTGACTTGTGCTCTTATAAACTTCAATCACTCTTTACTGCAAGTTGGCTTGATATGACCCCCTCCCTTCCCCACCTCCAAGCAGCCTAACAGAACAATGGGAAGGTAACCAGATAGCAGCTCCCCAACAAGATAACAGCTGCCTGGTAGATCTAAGAACTGCACTCAATAGTAAAAACTGGGAAATTGACAAAATGTCTTGCCCCATGTCAGATTTCAAAACTTAATATAAAAAAAAATCTCTACTTGTATCCCAGTGTCTTATTCAGGTTGGTGCATGTTGCTAGGGCAATTTGGACCCTAGCAACCAAACTACGTAAGATGCAGATTGTAGAGCTGCTGAATAAAAGGCTAAATAACGCAAAACGAATGAAAACCGATTGCAAATTATAGCGCAGTATCACGCTCTACAATCATCATACTAAAGGATCTCTTAAAGGTGAACCACCAGCAGACATTTCATTTGATTAGCCTCGGTGTTTGAGTAAATATGTTAGATATGTGCCAATGAAACAGACGCTATGAGAAGGAGCGCCATGCTATTTCAGATCTAAGTTGAAACGTGATTGTCCATTCCGCGCCCCCACCCGGAAGACTCGAGCTTCACAATCTCCCGCAAACCATTACGCGGTCTGGACGCTATAGTTTTAATAGAAAGCCTTCGCATAACAACCTACTTCCCTACATAGCGCGGGCCCGGCGCGAAGCATAAACATCACATAAGCGCCATTCCCACCCACAGGCGCCATGATTATCCTCACGAGGCCTCAGTCCATATGGCGTGCGCACGCCCTTCCCCTTCAGCTTTCAGCCAACAGAGCGCGAGAGTGAGCTCAGAAACGCTTCCCAAACAATCCTGATACCCACCAGGAGCGGGATCCTTGGCCGAATTTTCTCGGATGGCTCCAGTACAGTTGCTGGTGACCCATCTTGTTCGACTCTCTGCAATCGAAAAGGAAGAGGCGGGGCCACGCAAGCGCTATTCAGGACCAGGAAGCCGATCCCAGAGTGCATTGCGCGAAGCTCTTTCCTTTTTGTACTGTTGTCGTCAGATTGCTTGGGTGCGATTGCGCAGGCGGGTTGGGTTGCCCGGTTGGCTGGTTTCCAGACAAATTGGGCTACTGATTTAAAGCCCAGGGCCCCAGGCGGGTTTTTGAAACTAATTTGGACCTTTGGCTGAAAAAAATAAAAACACCTTGAAGCAAAATGAGAATCCACAACCATATTATCTGGGAGACTCAATTGACCAGTTTATACTTTAAACACCAAAAAGTGTTTTAAAGTAATACATACTTCCCAATTGTCCATTTTCGGAGGGACATTTTACATCTTAACCTGCAGTCTCTCATTTGTACTGGAAATTCCCTCTTTTCTCTGCCAGAAAAAGAAACAAAGTTTCTAACTTAATTGGCTTCTGGCAGAGAGCCCATACTGGCTAACAGGTGCAAATAATATACTTTGTAACACTTTTGAGATAAGAAAATAAGTAATTGTAACAGGAGAAATATTTTTGTATAATCTGTAAATTTTGTAAAATGAATTTTAATTGGGGGGTGTGGCCACAAAATGGGCGTGGTCGAAAATGTAGCCACACTACTTGCAAAAAAAATTTTTGTCCCTCTTTTTACTTCCAAAATGTTGGGAGGTATCGTAATACAAATATCATGTACTGTTGGTGCAAAAATATCGACAAAGGCACACTCACTTCACCAGTTCTCTGAAAAAGTTCTTTTTATTCATAGTGAGATCTCAGCAAACGTTTCGGGGACCAACCCCTTCATCAAGTGCTACTTACAACAAGTGTTAGAGAAAGAATTTATAGGGAGGGTCAGCCTTAGCCCCCACCCCATGTGATTAAGTGATGTCACCAAACCCATGATTGGTATTGCATTCCACACTATTCCCGGGCCCTTACACACGGGCGTTTTTACCTGCGCTCCCCTGCGTTGCGTTTTGCTGCGTTCAGCCGCAGGGGAGTGCAGGTATAGACGCACTCAATTATTTTCAATGGGGCTGTACTCACACAAACGCATGTAGGCGCCGAACGCAGGGAAAATGCAGCATGTTGCATCTGAACCTGCGTTCGGCGCTTACACGCGTCTCGTGGGTACAACCTCATTGAAAAGAATGAGGTGCGTCTAGACCAGCGCAGGTCCAAAACGCCCGTATGTACGGGCCCTTAAAGTACCTCAATGACATAAAAGTCCATACACCATAATTATCCATATTTTCCATTTCTTGTGCAAAATCTCTGTTGGATATTGGCAATATCTGGAATCCATTATACGGAAACCCGTTATCCAGAATGCTCCGAATTATGGAAAGGCCATCTCCCATAGACTCCATTATAATCAAATAATCCAGATTTTTAAAATTAATTTCCCTCTTCTCTGTAGTAATAAAACAGTACCTTGCGTTTGAGCCACACTAATATATAATTAATCCTTATTGGAGGCAAAATCAGCCTATTGGGTTTATTTAATGTTTATATGATTTTCTAGTAGACTTAAAGTATGAAGATCCAAATAACAGAAAGATCCCTTATCTGGAAAACCCCAGATCACAAGCATTCTGTGTAACAGGTCCCATATCTATACATGCCTTTTTAGATTCCAGAAATCAATTCAACTTGTCTATCTGAGTAAATGAATTTATTGCCTCAATAAATATTAATAAATACGGATGCCATGTCATTTAAAGTGAATTAGACACTTGTGAAATTTTCACAACTATCATATGGGTCTGAATTTTTTGTTTTATTGCTGTCATTTTTTTTAAATTGTTCTTAGTGAACTATCTATCATTCCTTTTCATATAGGGTTCCATTGGACATTATAACCTGGCAAAATACAGGAAATTAAAGGGTTATTTAGGTGGCAAGTTTCTGTTGCATAGAGAGAAAAATTACTTTTGCCAATGATAGTATTGTTCTCACAGACCCCCTCATTTAAGATGCATTTAGATTCAGGACTAAGTACATTCCTCAGAATCCCCTTTCCTAAAACTGTGCACATCTATGCCACAATCTGGGTAAAACCAAGAAGTAGTTAAAAAAAAAAAATTAAGGAAAAAAACAATTAAAAAGTAATTTTGTGATACAGATATACAGTATGCATCACAAACCCCTATTCTGACTGTGAACTTTGGCAAGATTGCATCCATTGAAATCAGATAGTCAGCCTGTATGTGCAGGTGTTTATTGATACCAGAATGGTACCATATTGCAAATTTGGGGCAGCTGGCCAGAGCAGATGGTGCTGCATCAAACACTCAAATCCAATTTAAGCATAAACATTCTGGATAACAGGTCCCATACCTGTATAGCCAACTTGAAATGTTTATATTGTTAAAAAAATATATATCTTTTCATAAACCATTAACCAATTCTTTTTTTAACTTCAAGGCTGAAATCTGCAGTGTAAATAGTTTTATTTCTACAGTGGGACTGGCAAACAAAGGAACTGATATAGGTACTGTATCATTACCACGACTGACCCCAGCCAAGACATCTGAAATAGAGAAACCGAGGGGCAAATTCACTAAAACGCAAAGCGTCTAATGCTAGCGCTAATTCGCCAGCGTGACATCAATTCGTAACTTTACAAATTCACTAACATTGACTCTGGCGAATTTTCACTCGCGAAGTAGATAGACTAGCACAACTTCACACCCTAACGCTAAGTTGCAAACTGACCAAGGATCGTAATTACGCAAGATGACCATTTTACTGAACGTTACCACTTATGCTGGACATTACTTCGCCAGGTCAGACCTTTAGTAGGGTGAAAGTCTGAAAAAGAGCTAATTTTTTTTTTACCGTTGGCTGACCTGATCGTAACTTCGCACTTTAGTGAATTTGCTTAGCGCTGGCGAAAATTCGCCTGGCGAAGTGCTGTGAACGTTAGCCAAGGCAACGCTAGAGCTTTTTCGACGCTTAGTGAATCTGCCCCCTAGACTGTTAACTAGACTGCTAAAAAGGATTATCCCATCACAAAAACGTCCCTTGTTCTTTGGAGCATTTTCAAGTTTCTTACTGTAACCTTGCAAAGGTGGATATGTGCATGCTTTGCTTGAAAAAGCTTCAAAAGCTGGACCTCAGCAATAACCATACGTATTAAAAAGTTGCCAAAGAGCATTGGTGATCTTGTTTGTCTGCAGGAGCTGATACTGAATCATCATTTTTGGAAACCTTTGAGGTGGATTTGTGCAGCACTACACTGAGACACTCTGAAATCTCATACATGGGCCGATAAAAGCTGCCGACAGACTGAGTTGGCAGTATTTGGCCTGTGTGGGGCCATCCGACAGGCTTCACTGATCGATATCTGCCCGAAAGTCGGCCACATCTCTGCGTGTGTGCGATCCTGCAATCCGATCGCCCATATTGCCTCCATTATGATCCGATCGTTGGGCCCTAGGGCCCACGATTGGATCGGCCCGATATCGCCACCTCAATGTGGGCATATCGGGGAGAGATATCGCCAAGCGAGCAGATCTCCCTATCTATGGCCACCTCTAGACTTGAGTGTAAACAAGCTTAAAGGAGAAGTCAACCCCTCGGCACAGGTCCTGTCCATGGCGTGTGCAGGTGCCATCTTCTCTCATGTGGTCTTCTTCCTGGATCCATCAGCGTTTGGAGGTTCGTGCGCAGTAGGAGCATTTACCAGCAGGCCCGGACTGGCAATCTGTGGGTTCTGGCAAATGCCCGATGGGCTGCTGTAAGTTGCCATAGAAAGTGACTATTAATTGGGCTGGTGGGGCTGTTTGAGCCTCTTTGTAGCAGTAATGGCAGGGCCTATTTTGAATCCCAGTCCAGTCCTGTTTACCAGTTCAGCTCTACTGCGCATGCGCCGAAAGTCACAAAGTTTGAAAACACCGATTGAAACTTCGTGACTTTTGGCTCCTACTTGAAACACTAGATTTGTTTGTAAATCCTTTTATTCAAGCCACACCTCTGGTTCCTGACATACAGCTGAAAATACCATTGCCTTTACTAAAAACTGCAGCAAGAACAACTTTAAAGAACAGTTAAGCGATATGGCATTAATGAGATAAAAGCTTCACTAGCACAACATAAAACTACAGTCCATAAAATAAAAGCCTTGTGAGGCAATATCTGAATCACCTTCAAAAGGTTTTAAGTTACTCCACTCAAAATCCAAATGCATTCATTTAAAGGGGTTGTTCACCTTTGAGTTAACTTTTAGTATAATGTAGAGAGTGATATTCTGAGACAATTTGCAATTGGTTTTCATTTTTTATTGTTTGTAGTTTTATAGTTATTTAGATTTTAATTCAGCAGCTCTCTAGTTTGCAGTGTCAGCAATTTGTTTTCTAGGGTACCCTATATACCCTGCATTGATTTGAATAAGAGACTGGAATATGAATAGGAGATGGACTGAATAGAATGATAAGTTATAAAAAGTGGCAATAGCAATACATTTGTAGCCTTACAGAGCATTTGACCCCCATTTGAAAGCTGCAAAGAAACAGAAGAAAATTGCAAATCATTTAAAAACTATTAAAAATAAATAATGAAGACCAATTGAAAAGTTTCTACAATTTATTAAAAGTTAACTTGAAGGTGAACCAACCCTTTAAGCAACTTTTCAACTTTCTGATTAGTTTTTAGTGGTTTTAAAGTTGTTTTTAAATGTAATTGCTATTAGAAACAGAATAGTTGCTCTTAGAAACACTATCTCACTTTTTCCTTTCTGCATCCTGGGCTTTGAATTCTGAAACAATGTATATATCAAAGATTGCAGAACTCCCAATTATGATAAAACCGCCTTTATTGTCTTACAATAAAAACAATGTAGCAGAAGTCAGCTGACTGAATGGCCTGCAGGACAGCCGACTTCTGCTACTTGTTTCAAGAGTCAGAACCAGAGAGTAGAGAGTGATAAACAAATACAGCTTTCTTTTCTGGTTACAATACAAACAAGTTTTCAGCCAGTGAAAATAACAAATCTACTGTATCTTAGAGGAGAAGTGCTATAATGCAGAAGTGCTCATACTTTACTAAAGAGGGGTCAAGTTTTAGTGGTGGTGTCCCACTATGATCTACATCCATAAAAGCGTTGTTAGCATTCTATTTCATGGAAAATATTACTTACACGTTTATTTTTGAGAAAATGTATATTGCTATAGTTTACAAACAACTGTTATGTAAAGTTAATGTAATAAATATTTGAATGAAAAGTATGAAACAGGAGGGTAACTTAGTTAAGCGGTTTGTTGCCAGTGTATGGAGATCTACTGATCACCAGCTAAAGGTCTACTGGTAGATCCTGATCTACTTTTTGGGCACCTTTTCTGTTATGTGCCTCCTCAGAAGGTGCCCCCATTTTCTTAGGTTCTCTAAAGCTAGCCTTAAACAGAGCTTTTTATTTTACAATGAACTGAGATACTGATCTATGCATTTTTCAGTATGTGCTGTTGGTTGTGAATGCATGCACTCTTTAATAATGGATTGGTATTTTTCTTTCCACTTTCCCACCCCCATGCTTCAAGAATTCCTTATGTACCTCATCTCATCCCTGCTAAGCTCTGCCAAGATATGTCCGTGGCTAAAACATGTGACTGTGGCCTCCGCTGCCTCAATTCCTTTATTCAAACAGTTGTACTCATGAACTTCCACCAGGTGTCTCAGACTGTGGTCCTTGTTGATACAATGGGAGGAACAGCCAACCCCATTGTTTGTTACTTTTGTATTCTCACCTGCTACTCCCAGTTCCTTGATAGATACTTGCAAAGTACTAGAGTTTAACATCTAAGACGCAGTCAGTTCTTTTTTTTAATTACCCAAGGCCCAAATTATCTGCATCATGTCATAGATTTATGATCACCACTTACACAGGAAAGGACCAAACCATATATGCTTTTATGTGTTTTATTATTATAGCAACAGGGTCAATCAGCTTCCAATGAAAGTTTTGTATGGGTTGGATTAGGGTGTGTGTCATGTGTTATGCCTTTCAAGCACGTTAATGTTCTCTTTTGTTTGTTTAGTTTGTTGCAATTAAACTATAATCTACCCCAGCTATGACTTTCTTCCTTCTCTACTCATCAGTAAGTACATGGTAAAATGTACCTTGTACTGCTTCCCAGATATGTCAACCTGAAGGCAGTGCCCCCCTGTTCTCCACCTTCCATTTATTTCTTGGTGCAGATCACTCTTCCCTCTAAAGCAGAGATCCCTAACCATGACCCATATTCAATGTAAAAAATGTTGGAGAGGAACAAAAGCATGCCAAATATTTATTGAGATTGACTATTTGGTATCCTCTAGGTGGAATTGTTGCC
>CM044446.1:68733073-68754235 GCA_024363595.1 Xenopus borealis | reverse complement strand
TGGCTATAATAAAATGCACGTATTTACAAATTGCATATCAAGCAGTTGTCTTCAGATATATGATTTAACTAATACATATTACCATGTAAACGAGTGCTGCTTAGTAAACCTTGGCCTGTATATCCAGGGCTCTGCTGCTGACACAGCAAATGTATGGAGCATCCTTTTCAAAATCAATGATGATCACACCGTTTGGGTGGGTCCCTTTGTGTTATATTTTACAGAAGGGTGTAGCCTCTTTGGCACTTAGATGTGAATATGGAAAGTGTATTTCCTAGTGTAGAACTTCATTAGTAGCAACACATGCTTTAGGGAAACTCCAGTAGGGACCTTGTTCTCCTACAAAAACCACAGATTCTCAGCAAGCATAAGTTGTTTTTACCACAAAGAAATATGTGCTTTTCCCATTAATTAAAAACATGTCAGAAGACTATCTATGCTGCATTGTTCTGCACAAAAGTAATACAGATACATTTAGAAAATGAGAGTGAATGTAAATTTGCCATAGTAACCCATAGCATCTGCATTTGCCATGGCTCACAGTTTAATGTGTTTCACTTCACAGCAATGCAGCTGTTAAACGATTTTACTCTGCTCCGTGGGTCTGTAGCAATCGGAGGGGACCTCAGTGTAGGAGAAGGAAAGATACTGAGGCAGTTTATCGCCAATAGAGTAGCCACAATAGTGCAAACTATAACACTATTTATCCTGTAGAATGTTTTGCCATAACTGAGTAAACAGCCCTACAAGCACTATCTGTTTGTGTAGGATAGCAGCTACCATATTAGTGTGTAGGGTTGCCACCTTTTCTTGAACAAAATACCACCCTTCCTATATATTTTTTTTCCTATTAATAACATTAGGATCAACCATAAAAAATACCAGCCGGGTGGCAACCCTATTAGCTTGGTGTGACATCACTTTCTGTCTGAGTCTCTCCCTGCTCACTCATACCTCTGGGCTCAGATTATAGCAGGGAGAGGGGAAAAGGGAGGGGGAGAGGAGCAAACTGAGCATGCTCAATTCCTAGCCCTTGACATGTATGCTAAAAACAGAAAGTGTGATACAGAAGCCCATGTGTACACAATAGAAGGGAAAAAAAAGCTGTGTTTCTTTTGACAGAGGACTCCGAGCATCACTACTTTCAGGGTTTACTGGTATATTTATAGAGACCTTTGTGATAAAGCTTACTAAAAGCGATACTGTCATGGGAAAACATGTTTCTTTCAAAATGCATCAGTTAATAGTGCTACTCCAGTAGACTTCTGCACTGAAATCCAAAAGAGCAAACAGATTTTTTATATTCAATATTGAAATCTAGCATGGGGCTAGGCATATTGTCAGTTTCCCAGCTGCCCCCAGTCATGTGACTTGTGCCAGCACTTTAGAATGGAACTACTTTCTGGCAGGCTGTTATTTCTCCTACTTAATGTAACTGAATCAGTCTCAGTGGGACTTGGCTTTTACTATTGAGTGCTGTTCTTAGATCTACCAGGGAGCTGTTATCTTGTGTTATCTGATTACCTTCTCATTGTTGTGTTGTTAGGCTGCTGGGGGGGGGGGGTGATATCACTCCAACTTGCAGTACAGCAGTAAAGAGTGACTCAAGTTTATCAGAGCACAAGTCACATGACTGGGGGCAGCTGGTAAACTGACAATGTGTCTAGCCCCATGTCAGATTTCCAAACTGATTATAAAAAAATCTGTTTGCTCTTTTGAAAAATGGATTCCAATGCAGAATTCTGCTGCAGCAGTAATATTAACTGATCCATTTTGAAGAAAACTTTCCTTTCCTTCTCATTTAAATGCAGGAAAATATTGGGTTTTATTAGCATTACTTTATCTACTATACACAGTGATACAAAATTAAAACTTGCATAACCGTACTGTACAACATATATATTACTGCACTGCATTTAAAACAAATCTTAAAACATCTGCGGATAAAAGCATTGCAGCAAATTTATGATATGACAGTCGATTGGTGGAGAACTAGAGAAATTCTGTATAACTGAAGCGGATGATGAACTGTGGCAAACTGTCTGTTGGCCCTTTGATGAATATAACCTTTTGACTTACTTTAGTTAGCCTATCAAGGTCAAGTGCTAATTGGTTGCTATGAACTTGTTTGGGTAAATGCCCTCTTTTTGTGAATATCCCAACACAAGTATGTGTCTATCTACATGCTTGATATATTTCATTGTCTAATATTTCTTTAAATAATGATGCAATACATTCAGGATTCAGTTCAGGGTTTTGCCATTTGTGCAGAATTCAGATTTGGCTATTTTGTGAGGGTTTTTTTTCAGTTACAATAAATTTGAATGTTTGCTTATTTGAATGTAAAAAAGGATTTCATGCATAACTATTCACATTTAGAATCTGAGGGTGAGTTGAAAACTCTGGTAAATTACCTTAAAATACTCCACCAGACCTCTGCAAGTTATTCGGTTTCCACTGATCTCTTTGACATCCAAGTTCTGAGGGCTCAGAAGCCATGGAATAAATATCTTCAGATTCTTTATGAATTCTTCATCTATTTCTATAAAGGGAAACATGATTTCATACATCATTTACTATATATATATATATATATATATATGTTTAGTTTATGCAGAGTAACTGGTGACGTTACACAACTGGTGCCATTCTACGCTGCTGTTATGATCTATAGATCTATGATTTATGTCAGTGTTATTAATAATTATGATAATAATAATAATGAAAGCAAACTTGTTTGCGGTTGTTACAAATCTACAGTAAATTTTACTCCAGTCTTGACCCAGAGTTCATTTTTGTTCAAATAAGTTTTTTTGTCTTTAAAGGAGAATTCAGCCCCCCATTTAATAAAATCCACCACCCCCTACCCTACATAGTCCCCCATCCCTGCTCCCAGTAATATCCCCATAGCACGTAATTAATCCTGGTTGCAGAGTCAGCGGAGCTCACGGGCGCCATCTTCAGCGATCTCTGTAATCTTTGTAAAGTAAGCACGATATAGGCGCATGCACAGTTGAAGCAATCTTCTGGTTTCGGACAACTGGGCATGCACTGAGAGTGACAGAAATAGCCGAAGGGAAGGAAGAAGACCTGAAGATTACTGAAGCACCAGAAGATGGCCCCATGAGTTCTGCTGCACTGACTGCAATAAGGGGGTAATTACGGGATTGGGGCAATTACTGGAGTTATCACCTGTGCTGATGGGAGCAGGAAGGGGGGACTATAATGGGTAGCGGTCAGTGTGTTTTATTATATGGGGGGTTGAGTTCTCCTCTAAAGGCCCTTTATGCAGTCATGCTTTTCTGCATACTGACTTCTGAATAGGGTTGCCACCTGGCCGGTATTTTACCAGCCAGGCCGGTATTTTTGATGGTTGATCTCAATGTTATTAATAGGGAAAAAAAAAGATAAATATATAGGAATGCCGGTATTTTTTTCAAGAAAAGGTGGCAACCCTAATTAAGGATGACATCAGAAGGCATTAGGAACAGGATAAGAAAATACAAATAAAAGGAAATAATAGGAAAACTATTCAAGTAATTATATTCAAGTCCTTTAATCTTCAGTCCTTTTGGAGCTTCCTCCATCACTCTCTCTTTCCAGCTGCATACAAGCACCCTCCCTCCACTCAAGGAGGTTCTCACATGGCCCCTCATCCTCCTCCACTCAAGAGGGTCTCAGGGGGAAGCTCTGAAGTGTAGTCCCACACCTCCTTTTAACTACAGCTTACCTGTAGCTAATTACATAGCTATCTCTACTTAGGCAGCTGCAAAACCTTTCATTGAGCAAGGAATGGAAGTCCACCCTGCTCTCCACCATTCACTCCAGGGACCCATTATGCAGCATTTTCTGAGCCGGTACATTTCCCCTGTAGTTTTCACTTCACCAGCCTACATTTTGGCACATATATCATGACCTGTATAAAAACTATATGGTCATGAAACTCCTCTTTTACTTTATTCACTATATATATATATATATATATATATACACACATAAATAATGAGAGGTGGTCTATGACATAAGCTTTGTTCAAAAGCAAAATGTGCACCAGGTCTAGTAACTTGTAGCAGCCAGTCAGATGTTTACTTCCAAAGTGTGGCCAGTAAATACAGCCTGCTGTTTGGTTGCTATGGGTTACTAGACCTGGTGCAACATTAAATTATGCAAATTCGTTTTTGGTGCTTTTCTTCGACAAACTACCTTCCCCAAGACATAGCAATAGTATTAATAGCAATAAAGCAATAGTATTTAGTCCGACCCCTGAGAGCATGACTGGTTGGATTATGCAATAGACACTGCCCAAACATGGAAGGGCTGAGCAAGCATAACAAAAGCTGGACACTTAACACCTAAATAAATTACCAACATTACACTCAATAATTACAATCAGGGTTTTGGCTATTTAAAAATATAATCCTCCATTCACATTTTATGGCAACATCGTGATTTCCCTGGCAGACTATAGCACAACTTATATGCATAATGAATTGGACCTATATCAGCAGTCCTATGCATGCTATGTGTGCTATGTGATGTTGCTATGGGTTTATATGTAGAATGTTTCAGTTAATGCATGATATATGACAGCTCCTATGCCTGGATATATTCAAAGATAGAGAATATGCGCATGCAGTAAATTATGTAAATTATGTAGAAGATAATGACTTCTACTAAACAGGCTTCCTTTTACAGTTAAAATATCTGAAGCTTTGTATTGATAATACATTCACATACCTTTAAGGTTTCCATCAAAGTTGGGATTAGTTGCTACAGTGAGGCCTGGATGTGGCATGAGAAAGCAAGAGATGTTTGTGAAACAGGAGTGGATGTGCTTCCTCACATTCTGCAGCTCTTCATGCTGGTTCTCAGAGACCTGTAAGTATATATATATATATACTTATATATATGTGTATCATGGGAAGCTCATGCAATGTGCTTGTCTCTGTATCGCTTCATCATTGGAAATGCAATTTGTTTTTCATTAGTTGTACATTATAGTTAAGTGCTTTATTAAATCCATAACTACTCAAAGTCACCGGGTACTTCAGACACTAACTAGACTTCAAAGCTTACTCCATAAAGTACTGTGATATTGTTCTGCTAAAATGTATCAGCAGCATCCAGTTTGTTCCTATAAATTTGCTAGTTTTAATCTTCAGAAAGGAATGTATATCATCAATAGAATATAAGCACAAATCTAAACAATAAACATATAGTCCGACTTTTTCATTAATGATAAGCTACACCTGGAACCTAATTAGTGAATGTACAAACCTTAAGGCGCTTTTCCAAAAACTTTGTGCCTCCATCAGAACCATAAGGGAATTCGTATGGAAAACTCCAATCACGTACCAGAAAAATAAGGGACTATAAACCAAGAGAAACAAAACTGGTGAGAGAAATGCTATACATTTTTTATAATACAATGCCATTGACTGTCACTTGCTCTTGAATCCAAGGTTATGGGTTAGACTTGAAGCAATAGTAGCTGTAGCAAGGAATAGCCTATGAGGCAGGTTAACTGCTCAAAGTGAATTTGTATTGTTTGCACAACATGTTTCGAGCCTCCCGGCTCTTTGTCTCCCGGGTGTCTTGACAAAGAGCTGGGAGGCTTGAAACATGCTGTGCAAACAATAAAAATAACCTGCCTCTTAAACTATTCCTTAGGCTATTGCTTCAAGTCAAACCCATATCTTTGGCAGAGGTATAAACAAAGGAGAGGCTGATTAATATATTTAAGCTACAAGTTCAAAGGTACCAGTCACACTTGTTTCTATGCTCTTGAATCCCCAGAGAAAGGGGGAACCAGATAAAACCTACACACGTTGTGAGTAAATATTTCCAAATACTGCATTCCTCTTCCACATAACTACAGACCCTGCACCTCCCCGGGGGGGGGGGGGGGGGGTTGTCACTGAATGATATGCTGCTTTAATATATGATGTTGACTTTGATATTTCCGGGTGATAGTGTGGGTCTCCTTTGGTTTGAAAAATGGCAACATTGCACCACAATTATTTACGATGTTATTGGATTTACTTTATTATAAAATACTCCATAATTATTGTACTAATAGTAATTACAACCTATTGCAAAAATATTTCAGATTGGGAATGCTAATATACACTGATGTTTTTACATTTCTGATGTATGAGCAACTCATAAACTGCAGCAAAAATGTCTCAAATGAAACAAATGAATCTAATGATTTCCTTAAAGGGAAACTGTCATGGGAAAACGTTTTTTTTTTTTAAAAAAAACATCAGTTAATAGTGCTGTTCCAGTAGACTTCTGCACTGAAATCTGTTTCTCAGAAGAGCTAGCCATTTTGTCAATTTCCCAGCTGCCCCGGTCATGTGACTTGTTCCAACACTTTAGGAGGGAACTGCTTTCTGGCAGGCTGTTGTTTTTCCTTCTCAATGTAACTGAATAGAATGCAGTGGGACATGGGGACATGACTTCAATTTGCAGTACAGCAGTAAAGAGTGACTGAAGTTTATCAGAGCACAAGTCACGTGACTTGGGGCAGCTTGGAAACTGACAATATGTCTAGCCCCATGTCAGATTTCAAAATTAAATTTAAAAAATCTGTTTGCTCTTTTGAGAAATGGATTTCAATGCAATTCTGGAACAGCACTTTTAACTGATGCATTTTGAACTTACAACTGATCCCTTTAACTTACAACAAAGGATCCAGTTGAACAGGAGAGACACTAGCAGTACAGAAAGCTCAGCACAAACATATTTTTGGCAGTTGATGCAAGGCATAGCACATAGCATATACTAAACTAGAAGTAATGTGAACAAGGGAAAGAATAGTCTGGACAATGGTATTCCTATAAATGAGGTCTTGTTTGTTGTCTAAAGTAATGTCTTTGAGAGAGTTCAGCTGAAGCCCATAAAGTAGTAGTTAGAATCTCCCTCTAGTAGAACAAATACCTGATTATGATAAATATTACTACCACAAGTGCTTGAAACTGGCATGATAGAATGATGGGGGAATTCACTAAAGTGCGAAGCGGCTAACGCTATCGCAAATTCATTTGTGCGACGTCTTTTCAGAACTCCGCCGATTTACTAACAGTCCCTGGCGTAACGTCGCAAGCGAAGTAGACTGACTCTAGCGCAACTTTGCACCCTTACGCCAGGCTAAGTTGCGCACTGATGAAGGGTAACTACACTTATTCACTAAGATGCAGATTTTACTGAACGTTACCTCTTGCACAAGACTTGACTTCGCCACCTCAGACCAGGCAAAGTCCAATAGAGTAGATAGGAGTTTCTTAAAAGAAAAAGCGATAGGATAGGAGGGTACCCTCCTTCCCCCCTACATTTCCTAACATATGGCAACTCAACTATACATGTTTAGGGCAGTAGGACAACTTTATTTTATTTATTAAAGGTTTCCTGGGCTTGTGTAGTGGAATGTAGTGGCTGTAACATAAGTGTCCATTATACTTTTACTTGGCGCCGTATGTAAATTAGGCATCGCTAGCATAACTTCACTTTCCCTGACGAAGTAACAGTAGCGCAACTTCGCTACCGTTCGCGCAACTTCGCATTTTAGTGAATTTGCGTAGCGCTGGCGAAACTACGTCTGCCGAAGTGCGGCAGAACTGACGTTGGCGCAACTTCGGACCTTAGTGAATTTGCAACAATGTGCCCTAAAGTTTTGCAGGGAGTGAGATCTGTGCCGAGGTAACCAGAATTGATCACTGTTTATTTTCTTCAGGGCAGGTGGCAGATTTTTTATTTATTTAATCCTCTTGCTGGAACATGGACTGCCTGGAGCTCAAGGACACAGACAGGCTTGGAGTTTTCTAAATAATTTTGGCTTTTAATAACAGGTGCTGCAGTCGTTTTTTGAACCTTTCTAAACCTTACACAATTTTTACATTGTAACTGGTGGTAACAATTCCTGTTTTTAGTAAAAATACAAAAAAGTTATATTTAACTATTAATACCCCTGAACCTTATAAGCTAGTTTTGACAAAGCAGCAGCATCTCACTGTTTTACGGTTTTGTAAAGTTTTATACTTATGGTTTATTCAGCTATCCTTATGTCTCCTCCTATGCCAATATCTCCATTTTTCTTTTTTGTTTGTGCTATTTTATTTGAGTACAGACTGATCAGGCACAAAGCTTTCAGAACTGAATAAGCAGTGAGCTGTTTTTCTGTAAGTTCATAGCCTCACATTCCAAGAAGGGAAAGAGCCTGGGAAGATTTCCAGCTGATCTTGTAATGGGAAAGATGTGCAGCACAATATGACACTGTCCATCTCAAAGACATCCTTTCCTTCACATATAAACCATATTTATGGCACGTCTTTCTATCAGCATCCTCCTCTGGTAACTTGAATGGAATGTTGATTACTGTTTGTACCATTTTGTACCTTACATTTTACTGCTTCATTGAAATATCATTTAAATGGCTAACATCATTTCTCTCTAATTTATCTTGTTGAAACTTTCTAAACAGGCAATTTCGACACAGATGGCTGTTGGTGGGATGCTGGGAGTTGTGCTGTGATATTTCTACCATGGGTTGGTTAGAATTGTTCCATACAATTAATTTCATGTATTGCACCTGGGCAGAAAGAGAGCTGAACTGGGAAACACCAACAGTAAATGACTAAAAGAGACTATGCATGATAAGATCCACTTGTTTGAGGAGGTGAGTGGATCTTTTCCCCTATACACCCACCAAAGGCAGGCATATATCAGGCTAATGCAATTGCTTGGCCCTAGGGCCAAACAATCGGATTTCAATGATGGCTGACCGGATGAGCACCGTATCAACTAGCTGATGTGGTCCTTGATTGCAGGGGAAAAGCAAACCAGCCAGATTGATATCTGCCTGATTTTTGGCCAGATATTGGTTGGGTGGGCCCTTTGCAAGGCCATGTACGTGGGCAGGTAAGCTGCCAAATTGGTCGAAAGGACCTGAATCAGCAGCTTAAATCTGCCCATGTATGGCCACCTTTTGCCTTCTCCTATGTATGACAGCTAGTAATCTAATTATCTTGATATAAACCTCTTCCAACACATACACACATTATAAGACACAAAAAGTGGGAGATTTCTGCACCAGAGCATGGTGCAAAAAGTGATCTGAAAATGGCTCCATCAGCTCAAGTGAGATTTCCATGTTAAACACTGAAATCTCTTAAATATACAAAGGAAGTGAGGGGAAGTGGTCGATGGCTGAAGTTATATGCTGTTTTGTTTGGCAAGTTAGAATGAGATCCAGCTGGAAACTATTGTCTCTATCAGTGACACAAAGCTGGCTACAGAACAACATTGGCAAATACCTCAGAGCTTCGAGTCAGCACAAGAACAAATCCAGACTATTTATCTCTTGCACATATTGCTCTTAAGCTACAAATTCCTGCATCTCGTACCCAGAACTAAATGCAAAACTGCATTTTAGTGTATCAAGAAGAAAGAAGATCTGCATTGCTGTACCCTCTACCATACCCATGTAATAATATACAGTGAGTAATGTCTCCTGTTCCCCCATGATAAACAATATTTAGGTACGCAACATCACCTTTTTTTTTAACTGGCTAAACTAAATTTGCATCAACTTCTTCTCTGAACCATCCTAAACTGGAATATTCTGCCACATGAACCACTGAAATAAATGGGATTGACGGGGTTGTTTTACACATAAGTAAGTACAAGTACAGTAACTTTTTGATTAAATATAACAGTGACATGCCTTCTCGGGACATGTCATGCTTGCCTTAACAAGAAATCAAGGCACACAGTAAAAGCATGCTGGTATATAGAGCTTTTTCTGTGAGCAAACACATATTTTTATCTTTGTTTCAGACTGATCTTAGAACAAAGACAAAAGCATGCCTATGCAATGACTTCAACTATGGCTGCAGCAAAGTATGGCAAAAATGTCTGCTTTATGTTGCCACATTTCTATAGAAGGAATGTAACAAGTGGAATCAGGCAGTTGCTGGAAGTGTATACATATTATTAGTGCATAGCAAAATCTTAGGAGATGTGTGCACACATGGACAAGGGTGCTTGTTGTCACAATATTCCTGCCAGCTCTGCCTGCTGTTATATCTACAGAAGATAATTGTCTCTTCTGGTTTGATAAGCAGCTCATTCCATCTCATAACGGTACTACTGATGTCACATGTACAGAAGAGTTGATTGTTTCTTTGAATTTCCTGTGCTGCATAGTAATTGTATCTCACAGGTTTTACACCATGTTTTGGTCTTCCCCCTGAGTTATAAATGTTTATGACTATATTTGGGTTACTTAATGTTTATGACTAGCTGGTTGCAGATCATTTATCAGACCATAAAGTGTCCATAAAGCATAGCTAACAACATCTGATAAAGGGCTGTAACCAAGATTAATCTCCAGCAACAAAACATTCCCTCTGTCCTTGCCCTAAACAAGTGTTGTCAAACTGGCGGCCCACAACCCCCATTGTGTGGCCCCTCACATGAAAGTCTGACTGTTGCGACTGCTTTCCTTAAGGAGAATTGAACCCTGTAATAAGAAAAACCATACCCCCCACCCCACATAGACCCTGCCTCCCTCCTCCCCCCAGCCTAATTGCCCCCTGGGGGAAATGCCCCATACTTTATACTTACCCCAGATAACTGTCCCCTGCATTGTTTAACCTTAAATTCAGACAATAAACTCCAGCATTGTTCACACCTGTAACACCTATATTGTTCACATCCCTAAACCCTGCATCATTCACACTTCAGACCCAGACTGTAAGTGCCTACACTGTTCACAAAGCAAGTGAAAAAAAAGTTAAAGAAATGGGAAACTACTTAATAAGGGGGTCTCACCACTGGAGGTGTCATTAAAAAGATGCACTTTATTTGTTCATCAATTAAATAACACAAACATTAAAATAGTCCAGCATAACCAGCAATGTATTGAGGTAAGGTACAATACAATAAATATATTATGTGTTATATAGTACTTGGGTACTAAATAGGGAATCAAAATAATACTTCATTGCATCCTTATGAAAATCACCAAGCCTTCTGAGTCTTAATACAATATAATAATCTAAAAAAAGCATACATCTCTATACAAGGCAATACAGAAGTGCAGCCCACAGGGGCCTTAGATCAGGGGCCCACCAAAAACCTTAGACTAGGGGCCCAATCTCAGTACTATTATTCTTCTCCTCTTCACTCAACCTCTAGTCCCCTAGTTTCTTTTCGTTGCATACTTTAATCTATTATTCAAACTATTTAGCTTTTTTTGTTCTCATTGAAATAGGAAATGGCTGTAAAATAGGCCAAAAGTGTAGAAGCTGACACCTGGGCCCACTGGGAGGTTTCCTGGTATCCCATTGGGCCAGTCCTACATTCACTGCCCTAAACCATTATAAAAACAAAGTTATCCACTCATCCTATCTGATGTGCTAGCAAAGTTGGCTGATATCATACTGACAGGGCTGGTTTAACCTCGGGACTCCCTGGGTTTGGGTGGGGACATATCCATTGCAGAGGATTTTAATGCAAAGACTAGATCTTTAAAGTACACATTACGGTTGAAAATTGTTAAAATGACATTCATGGGATTCATGCTTTGATTTATATATTACATATTTATATATTACATCCCCATACTATGGTCATGATATAGTGTGTTCCTTCAGTTCAACACCAGCTGTAACTAGATGTGCTGAAAAGCCCACTAACAGGAGAGGATTTTACTTTTAAAAACGCCAGGGACATTTGATATCTGAGCTTCTACGATGAATAGAGGAATGAGTAGCAGAATGAAGCCAAGTGTTTCTGATCTGCTGTCAAAAAGGTTTTTAACCTCTGTATTCCATAAATTATTGACAAATCCTCCACATTCCCCAAAGTTCACTTCATCTGCTTGGAAAATTTAAAGCAAACGCTGCCTCCTCCAAGTGGTAACTAAAACCCAGAGGATATCCAGTGAATGAAGCGATCGAACACCCTCCAAGTGATGGAAAATTCCATAAAGGGCAAGTCAATCCCAAAATAAAAATTTGCCTAATAAAAGACAACCTAATTCTAAGCAGCTTTCCAATATAAATGTATTTAATATTTTCTGTGCTTTTAAAGTTATTTGTAAAAACAATTGCTATTAAAAGCAGAATTTGCTTGACTCCTGGTTGTTACTTTAAACAATGTTGCGAAAATCTGAGTTGTCCAGCAAAGACAAGTCTGTTAATTTAAGCTCTATCTGTGTGTCTCTCTCCGTCACTCTCTCTGTACTTGGAACTTTACCTTGGATCACAATTATTTGTATGTTAGGATGTGGCGTTTTTCTCTTTATAATTCAGTTCCACCTGCTGGTCTATTTGAAAATTGCTACAATAATAATGTCCTCTGTGGTGCTATGTTGTCATTTCTTTTGTTCTATATCAGTTTTAGATTTAATTACATTTATTTTAATAAAATGAAATGCTTACTGTACCATTTGCTTGTGTTTGTATTAGACATGTTTCACAAATATAACAACCTCCATAACATCCATTTTACAATATCATAAGAATTCTGCACGAGGATGCACAGCATTATTTAAATAGGCACCTGAACAGTTGTTGAACAACTGTATAACTGTGTTGTACTAGTATCTAAATTTCTGTTAAAATGCATTTCAATTGGTGAACTTCTCTGATTTTACATAATGTTTTTCTGGTATTTTACACGAAAATGTAACCTGATGTTCCCAAAAATGGCTGTTTGTCCAATGCGAATGGTATTTTTTATGAAATTAAGAGATTTATATTTTGCCATGGTTCTGTCTGTAAAAAGTCAGTTATTCTGCACCTCATATAGTCATGCACAAATCACTTATTGCTTTAGATTGTGCATGTGACTGTCATAGAAGTCTTGCTCATACCCCCATAGTGTAACATTAATGATGCAATGCTTTCTGGGTTTATTTTCATCCCAGACACCTAATTTTGTTGTTACTTTTCCGATCGGAAGTATCCACTATTGCTCTAGAGCAGTGATGCCCAACCAGTGGCTCATGAGCAATATGTTGCTCACCAATCCCTTGGATGTTGCTCTCAGTGGCCTCAATGTAGGTGCTTGAAGACAACGTTTAGGTGCATAAAACCAAGTGCACTGCCTTTAGGCTGGCAGTCCACTTTGATGCTCCCCATCTGTTTCTACATTCGAATTTGGCTCACAGGTAAAAAAAAAGTTGGGGACCCCTGCTCAAGTGAGAGCGTAGTCCTGGGACATACAATACTGCAAAGCTTTGAATAGATGACAATAGATTCTTTTTTTGTGTGTTACATTTGGCAGAGGAATGGCAAGACCAGGTCAGCACATTGAATATACTTTATAAGCTTAGCCAGTTTAAGCAATCTAAATGGCCACTGAATGCTTGAGTATCTTGTAAATATTTCATGTTACTCACCTGGAAGGGTTTTAAAAAGGTCTCTTCCATCGCCAGCCTTCCATACTCTGTAAATAGCTGGGTTGGAAAATATAGGAGAGAAGTTATGCGTCAGGTGTCTTGAAGATTACTTTTCATTTAGTGCAGTGGTTCCTGGGTACAAATTAATTCTTTAACACTTATATTTAGTGCTGTATAATACTGACTAATCGTACGTTACATATGTGGATGACCCATTCCTGAATGACTTTTCTACAGCTTTTAAAAGGGAAATGAAAGCTTCATAAACAAATTCAATTTTCATCCTTAATAATCTCATTAAAACTTAATGGTATGGATGCTAAATCAGGTCAAACATAAACCGTGCTAATATTTGTATGTAAAAGTTAAACATAAAAAGTCTGCAGGCAATAAGCATGATATTAACGTTGTATTCCTATTGTACATATTCCCTTTTCAGCAGAAATTACCTGTAAGTGTTGCAGGTCATCTTCCTGCACATTCTGGGACAAGTTGTACACCTAAATCAGAGAAATTAGGTTACATGCTAGCAACCAGAATAGCAGGATTAGTACAGGTAAATCAAAAACTAGAATGGCTAAATACTTCAAATTAATTGTAAAGGCTTGAAGGGTAGCAGAAATTGTGAAAAAGTGTCACATCTTTCTAATTGGGATGATGTTCCTGGAGGTAAATCAGCATTAAGAAAGGAATGATCTATGCTTTTGGTCTGAATTCATATAACCATTGATGTTACATTTTAATGATCTTGTTGCACCTTTCCTAAGTGACCGCAGTCCAGCACAACACAGGTACCATCACAGCATTTGGGACCAGTTCAGATGATAACAATCCATAAAGTTATGCAATGTATACATCAGAACAAGCTTCAACATACAAGCTCAACACTAGTAAAAGTAAAATCCCCAATGGCTTTTAGTGCTAAATAAACATTGCAACAGACATACCTGTATGGAGCTAATCATAGTACTCAGGGCAAATACTGTAGCAGAATCTCTGATTGTAGACTGGCTATCAAAGGTTCCTTGGGTGTCCATTAGTAACACTGCCACCTTCAAGTAATGCATGAAACAAAACGGTAAACATCAGTAACCACATCCAATTATATCTGTATGCTTCTACTAGGGATGCACCGAATGCACTATTTTTGATTTGACAGAACCCCCGAATCCTTTGTGAAAGATTTGGCCACATACCGAACCAAATCCTAATTTGCATATGCAAATTAAGGGTGGGAACGGGAAAACATTTTTTACCTTGTTTTGTAACAAAAGATCATGCGATTTTCTTCCCGCCCCTAATTTGTATATGCACATTAGGATTCGGTTCAGCCGGGCAGAAGGATTCAGCCGAATCCTGTTGAAAAAGGCAGAATCCTGGCCAAATCCCGGCCGAATCCCAAACTGAATCCTGGACTACATTTTAGTTGGGGTTCATAACACCTTATACTACAGTTTATACTACAGGCCAGGGGCCCCTAACCTTTTTGTGCAAGCCACATTCGGGGGAAATACAAGGATCCAAACTAGGGGAAAGCAGTAGAAGAGGTATGTGTCTGGCACCCCTCCACCTTTGCACCCTAGGCACCGCCTACCCCTAGTTCCAGCCCTGGCCCCACATTCAAATGTAAAGAGACTTGGGGAGCAGCACAAGCATGAAAAACATTCTTGGGGGTGACAAATAAACAAGATTTGCTATTCAATTTCCCTATGTGGACTGGCAGCCTACAGGAGATTCAGTTTTTAACCTGGTTTTTATGTAAGCAAAACTTGCCTCCAAGCCTAGAATTTTGAAATAAGTAACTGCTTTGAGGCCTCTTCGAGCAACATGTTGCTCACCAGCCACATGCTGGGGACCACTGCTAAAGGAACATGTTTTGCATGCAACTTAGTTGGGATTTAACACCCTATTTTACTGTGCCTGAATAATGAAACAACACTAACATCCTATGATCTTTACTCATTATAATAATATTCATTCACAAATTAAGAAAAGAATATGAACCTGTGTATGTATATATATATATACTGTATATATATATATATATATATATATATATATATATAAAACACAAAAGCCATGAATATCTTGTGAATTATATCCTTATAAACGGTGAGTTCTGATGTCATTTCTGTCACGTGGCTCACTGCAAGTGACGTATTATAAAAAATAAAGTACCCTTAATTGCAAAATTTGAGGATATTATATGTTACCTTGGAATTCCATGACCTGTGTAAAAACACTCGCCCTTCGGCCTTGGGTTTCTAATGGTCATGAAATGCCTCCGTAACTTATAAATATCCTTATAATTTACAAAAGGGGGTACTTTATTCACTATATATTTCTATAAATAATTGAAATCATATTTCTTTCGAGAAATATACTTTTTTTGAAAAGTGAGTTTCCTGTGTCTACTTTCCACTGCCCCAGATTAGCATGTTGTCCCAACAAAGCCAATCATAGGTGGACAATATTGAACATCTGGATGGCTTAGTGTCCCCCTCCAAAAATACCAACCAGAACAAAATATAGTAATTGTTAAAAATTGTTATAGTAACTGTTAAAAGCTCTTCTATGGAAAGTTAAATATTGGTAACTGAACCAAATAATAAATTTACTTTATTGCTATAGATCCAAAAACGTCATCATTTAAACTATCACCATCCAGCTATTCATATTCTATTCATAGATTCACTCCCCAAATCTCTTGACAACTAGATAGTAGAGTGGAGTTTCTGGATACAAGATTTCATAGAGTTCTGCTACAGTTACTAAAACAGTCATTTATTGGCACTACTGCACTGTACCTTGTTACCATTAGGATTCTCTACCAGGAAGATTTCACTCCATATCTGAATTCCTGTGGTTTCCCGTTCAGAACCTCCTCTCCAGGAGAAACCAGACAGTGGCTCATTATAATCACCAAGCCAATCAACTGTATCCTGGACAAAACAGAAAACACTAATAAAAAAAAACAGTAAGCACAGTAGAGGGTTATGGAAATATGATTCCCTGACAATGGATCACCTTTATATTAACTTATTAATATGCTTATAGACAGACCTATTTTAAACACATTTTCAAATGGCCTTCATTATTTATTTTTTATGGTTTAAAGGAAAAGTATTTTTTTAAATGTTTCTTTATAACGAAAAAAAAACCAACACAGTTTAAATTTTAAATTCACTGAGCTTTTCGAGCTGATTACCGAACTGAATCCTAATTTGCATATACAATTTAGTGAAAGGAAGGTAAAAAGTGGAAAAAAACACTTTCACTTCCTTGTTTTTCACTTCCTAGCAAATTAGGATTTGGATTTGTTTCAGACAGGCACAAGGATGTGGCTGAATCCGAATCCTGCTGGAAAAGGTTGAATCCTGAACCGAATTCTGGATACGGTGAATCCCTAGTATGGTTATTGGATTATTAGCCTTCCTATTTTACTGCTTCCAGCTTGCAACTGAAAATGTTTTCTGGCTGTTGGAGTCTCTGACCCCAGCAACCAAGAAACACTTTGGGGAAAATTCACTAAAGCGCGAAGCGTCTAACGCTAGCGCTTATTCGCCAGCGTGACGTCACTTCGCAACTTTGCAAATTCACTAACACGGACTCTGGTGAATTTTCGCTAGCAAAGTAGATAGACTTGCGCAACTTCGCAACCTTACGCCAGGCGAAGGACGAAGGATCGTAATTTCGCAAATTCACTAAGATGAGCATTTTCCTGAACGTTACTACTTACATTAGACGTTACTTAAAAAATTTTTCTAAGTCCCAAAAAAATGCTGCCATATTTTAGCATAGGAGGGAGATAGTCTGAAAAAGATCGATATTTTTTTGGGGAGGTTACCCTCCTTCCCCCCTACATTTCCTAACATATGGCAACACAACTATACAGGGGGCACATGTAGGGCAATGGGACAACTTTATTTAATTTATTAAAGGTTTCCTGGGCTTGTGTAGTGCAATGTAGTGGCTGTAACATATACTTCTATTATAAGTTAAAGTTCCCACCTTATGCAAATTAGACTTCTCTAGCGTAACGGCACTTTGCCTAGCGAAGTAACACTAGCGCAACTATGCTACCGTTCGCCGACCTGAGCTTAAATTCGCACTTTAGTGAATTTGCGTAGCACTGGCAAAAATTCGCCTGGCGAAATGCGGCGAACGGTAGTGAAACCAACGCTAGCAAATTTGCGTATCTAAGTGAATTTGCCCCTTTGACTGTGAGGTCCATATTAACTGTTATTCTTATTTGTAATTGCTTATCTTTACTGTCAGGCTTTTTATTTTATTTCTCTGCCCTTTTGACTTCCAATCTGTTGCCAGATATTTATTATTATTATTATTAATAACATGTATTTCTATAGTGCCAACATATTGCGTAGCGCTTTAAAGTAAATGTGTTTATACAAATAAAAGTTGAAATTCCAAGCCTGAAAGATTCAAAGCAAATTAATATATATATATATATATATATTACACAATTCCACAGTTTATGAATTACTATTGTACATCAGTCAAGAGGCAAATTAGATACATTTCATGTTAGGCATCAGCCAAAAGCACATACCATTTTGTACATATATCTCAGCATAAAGTCCATCAGGAATGATTTTCCTTTTCTAAATGCTCCAGCTACTGACACAGCAACCACCTCCTTGTCCCTGACTGCTTCTGAGAGCAAAATACGGTTCAGTGCTGCCTCATCCAACTCAAAGGAATGGTCATCCTTAACCACAAGGACCTGAACTGGGTGAGCGTTCTTCTCATACTCCTCCTCTTCTGAGCTCCAGTCATAATTTCTATCAGAAAATCCACCTAGAACCAAGAGACAGTTTGCCATTATACATAAAGCCACATAATCAGGTCAGTAAGGGTGGCCAGGGCAGGATAGACAGGACCCTGTGCATATTATTAATGGGATGGCTGCGACATATATATATATATATATATATTTATTTATTTATAACCGACACTTGGAGACATGCTGCCGAGGAGTCTCTCCGGTGAATAAATCTGCCCATCACTAGTCATAAGTGTTGAGAAGCTGGTACAACTGAATGAGTCCAGCAAATGGCCCATGAAGGTGTAATAGAAGAAAAATAGTTGAATTTTATTGAGCATGCTGGAACATTCACACATTATATATACAGACAATGGATGTAAGTATCTAGTTTATTTTAATAAAGTGGGATAAACGACAAAGAAAATAGGTCAGAGTTTGGCTGAGTCAGCAGCACCGAGCAGACACAAGCAAAGTTTGCAGTGCAATAAATTTGCTTAGAATGAGGAATTCTTAGTTATCATACCCAGGCCAGCTGTAACTCATTTATTGTTGTATTTATATCCTAGCAGGCTATGCCATAGAGGTAAAGAGAACATATTGTCTGGGAATATCACTCTCTATTATCACTTTTCAAACTAAAAGCTAATTTAAAGGTGAACAACCCCTTTCAATCAACTTAGAGTATCATTTTCTTTAAAGGATATAAGAAGTAAACACCAAGTTAACTTCTAATATCCTTTACAGCACTGGGTACATTATTTCCTATATATATAAACACTGCAAGTCCCAAACAAATGTCAATGGCACAATAAATGGCATAGACAAGTGATCCCCAACCAGTGACTTACAATCAACCCTATGGATGTTGCTCCCAGTGGCCTCAAAACATGTGGAACATTTTGAATGCTTGTGTTGCTCTACAAATTGTACTACATTTGAATGTAGCTAATGGGTAAAAAAAGAAAAGGTAAGGGATCTCTGGCATAGACTATAGCTGCCATTTTTAACCTTTAGTTGTTGATGTAATGCAACTGCCGAAATCCATCTCCAGTAGTGAAGTGCAGTTCATAATCTCGTCCAGTGGAGTAACTACCTGGGGGGTGCCCACACCTGACATTCTGAGTTTAGATAAGAGTCGGGGGTTGTTCTTTATTACTTTGCTCAGCTGCTGTATGTGAAATGTACACACTACCATACACTTTAAATCCTAATTGTACCCTGTCATTCACGTAATATAATCATTTACGGTATGTTTTTAGTGAGAGCGGTTATTTTACTTGCAGACCATAGTGAAAAAAAGGCAGTGGTCCAGACTGTGGCCCTCCGTGGGATTTCTAGGTCCCTCATAACTCTCAAAATGTCCATGGAGCTTTTTGTTTAACATTGTTTTAGAACAACCCAAAAATGTGAAATAATGGATAATTGTACCACATCACGAAATATCTAGAACCTAGAGAAATGTATCAAGAAATTCTATTCATACTGTATCTCTGTTAAAAAAGGTTAAAACAAATGCAGAAAATGTAATGCTTTGAGGCAGATCTGACGCAGGGCTGGAGTTAGAGCTAATGCACTGGTATGGGCTCCCCTATATTTAACCCAACTTGATGAACCTGAAGCACATAACTGGGTAGGACTGGACAATAACTAACCCTGAAAGCCCCTTTCTGATCAGCTAAAATGTTCTGTTCATTATATAATTTCATTTACAAGATTTTATCAGGCTGGGAAAAAACTGGGCACATTCTGATCAGAAGAAAACTGCTTCTTTACGATAAAAAAAACACAATCAATCTTGTAAATTGCCATTTGCTTTAATATGAATAAATATAATCTGTACATTTAAACGCACTGCACATGCCCAGCTGGAGGAGCAGTGTGAAGCACACCCTATGCTTACTGTCAGGCAGATTGTACATATGCACAATGATGAGAGAATGGAAATCTCCTCATGAAATATGGATTTTTACAATATTATACTTGGTAGGGCTAAAGTCTGTGCAATTAACCCTTCCTTCTAGGCAGCAGAAGTTTGGCCTATGCACTCAAAGACAAATGTTTGCAGTGCATCCTTTTATACTTGTATTTCCATTCAACTACACAAAGCAGTAATTATCGCTACCCATCAAGTTGTTTGCATTACTGGATAAATAGTATAGACCAGTATAAGCATGAGTGTGTGATGCTGGCTATATACTGGAAACATGTTGTAGTGATGTGGGGGCTGTATAATTGCCTCACTATAGGCCTTGCTTGAGTTGAAGTAAAACAAGTGGAGGCACGCTCTGCTATATTAAGCCTCACACACCAATACTTTCATGTTTCACCCTCTTTAAAGCAAAACAATTTTGTTATTTACATTTTGATACTTCCTTCTAATGTCCAGTTTAATGCCTAGTATACATATATTTAGTATGTGACCTGTAGTGACCCCAACACGAAAACTGTGCATTTGACTTTTCTTGGCTGTCAATCCAGCTTCTCCAAACAAAGCTCCTTGCCTGTGTATTGTATCATAACATAGCATAACTGCTTATTATTTCATATATATATATATATATCATTCTCTCACTATTCTGCAATCTGTTGTTGCTTTATACCTTCATTTTCTCTTTTTGTTTCCCCTGTTTCCTTCTTCTCTCCTTTTCTCTATAACCCTCTCTGATGCCTCCACCTTCTGTTTCTGTTTAACACTTCTCTACCTCTTCTCTGTTTCTCACCCAGCAATTTTTTCTGTCCTTTATAAAATATATATTATATTTTACCTCTGCATTTTATTTGCATGCAAAAGTGGACAGGAGCAAAAGAAATGCAAATTTCTGGAATGCAAAACTCTTGCATCTCCTCTGACAGCATGATATTTCACAAAAATAAATTCCAGCACTGACTATTATTATTATTATTAACATTTATTTCTATGGCGCCAACATATTGCGTAGCGCTTACTATAGGCATTAATCCTGCCTTC
>CM044446.1:68690547-68701880 GCA_024363595.1 Xenopus borealis | reverse complement strand
TTTTTTTTTTTTTTTTTTACACAAACCCAGGTTTTGAGTTTATTAAAAATTTAATTTGCTTAAAATTAGCACACGGGCCACAGGTTTACCCGCAGTTTGGCCGGATTCAGGCCGACTTCCGCACACAACCATCGGGTCATGGGTGGGTTCAGGTTGAGCTCTTCCTTCTGCTTCCCTGCCCGTGAATGCGCTGGCCTTCTCCTCCAGTGCGCATGTTGAATGAGAGCTTGCCCATTCCCCAAAGCCGTGCTTGCGTACCTTGCCTAATCATCATTAAACCAGCCATAAAGCAGGTACCACCCTGTGCAGGAGAGGAGGGGGCAGCACAGCACGCTACAGCACATTTTTACATTTTTTCAAACAAAATAAAAATAGATTGAAAAAGCCCCATGGGCCCCTTCCCACTATGGGCCCCTAGGCTATAACCTAGGTTAGCCTATTCATTAATCCGCCGCTGCAATTGGCTGACATGTGCATTCCACACAGGCCTGCCCCAACTCATTTGTTCCAAGTTATTCTCTTTCATTTACACTACCATTTGCCTTCAGTGCTTTTCTCTGTTTCTTCATTTGAACCAATTATGAGTAGCACATATTGCTGCTGCACTTTGAATCAGCTTATATATATAAGCTGATATAGGGACTTGCCTTTTTTATTTTAATTAGTATTGTTGCATTAATTAATAAAACTTTAATATTCGGTAGCACTGTACAAAAGGATGCATAATAACTGACTTAGAAACAGATCAGGTAGTCTATGTAATTCCTATATTACAGGGGTTTACAGTCTGTAGGGGGGGCGGTTCTGGGCAGGTACCTGTTAAAGCGTCTTCTACAAATCCCTAGTCCATGTGTGCTGTCCTCTGTCACGCCTCTTTGCTACAGGGCATGCACGCAGTCAGGTGCACGGGGGGAACTTAGTGGCCGGCCAAGTTGCTTAGGTTGCCTGGTTGGCTTGGCCCAACCCTGGTTCCTGGCTTTTCGAGTAAACGGACAGCCCAATAAACAGCACTGTCTGTTGCATCTTACAGCAGCTCTTCTGGCAATTGTCAGGATCCCCAGATTGTCTGTCAGACTTGGCTTGAGCAACAGCATCACAACTCATAAATTTTAATGAAAGTTTGATTGTCAAGATGACTGAAATTAGTATTTTTACCATACCAAATACAGGTTTCTGGGTACTTGACTTCAACCCACAAACATACTGACATTTTATAATTTTTGTTTATTTTTATTGCTAACACATGATATTCCTTTCAATATGGTATAGTATACCATGATCTATCTGGGTATCATGCCTGCAAAGTCAATAGGAACAACCAATTCTTCTATTTGAGTGGGGCGGGGGGGGGGCGGATTTAGAGCAGAAGGACTTGCATAACTATCTTTCTAGGTGTTTCACATGACAGCTATATAATATATTCTAATCTGTGGCAACAAGAAATTTTATCTCTGAGTAACAGAATGTTAACTATTCTTCATTCTAGGCTAGGAATCTACAAACTGGAGAGCTGGCTGCTGTCAAGATCATTAAATTAGAACAAGGTAAGTTACTGCACGTGCATCCTTTCCTGGCACTGTTAAAAAGACTTGTTACAGCTATGGACATGTTATCCAAACTGCTTGGTACATGAGGTTTTCCAGATTTTGAGCTTCATACCTAAGGCTGGGACCAGATATTGGGAATCTGCTGCTCCTCTGTTGCTTTGCTGATTGATGTGCCTGCACATAGATATATATTCTCTGCTGGGGTGCATACAGATGCGGTGGATTTCTGTGCCAGTGGAACATACTTTGGTCTTTTAGTCTACTAAAAATAATTTAAAGTTTAAAGCCACTAGTATGTTTTTTCTTTAATAAGAATGAATTATATTTTAGTTGGGACTAAGTACAAAGTACCCTTTTATTATTTTGTAGAAAGAAGAAATTTTAATTATTTTATTGAGTCTATGAGCAATGTCTTTCCTGTAATTCAGAGCTTTTTGGATAAGAGGGCATCCCATACCTGTACTTCAGTAATACATACAGTTTAATAACCATGACAGTGCCTTTCAAGCTAGTTGTACTTTAGCAATATAGCAGTATTTCATGTTTTAATGGTAAGATGGTATCATGTTTTTGGAGCCCCAAAAACTGAACCATTGCAATTACATTAAGTACTATTGCACAAATTAAAGTTAAAAAGTTATATACTTACCCTGAAAAGTGCCTTGATATTCTATTAATGAATAAAGGTCCCCATAGACGCAAAGATTTTTCTTTGATGAACGACCGATTTTAGTGTAATAAAATCAATCCGTCAAATTATTGTGAGGTCAGTGAAAATTGATGCATCCTATGATTTTTCATCCATCTATCAGAAAATTGATCAGCCTTGTTAGAAGATTTTCGGTCACAGTGAAATCTATTTGTTGTCCAGTTGTTTGCAGGGCCAAGCAGGTCTTTTTAGTTGATGGACAAATCATACATTTAAACTATCATCTCAAGATAAAAAAAGATCTTTTAAAAATCTTTACATCTATGGACAGATTAAGTTGGTAACATTGAGCAACCTGTAATATTGTCAGTGATGTATTTCAAAATGATTGGGGTTTGTGTTCTCAAACCTTGATAAACTGACACTTGTGTATTTTTCTCTGGAGCCTATGATTAAGTTCTTGGATAAGCATGAAATGTATTATGTTTACTGTGTGGGGGCAGTGTAGATTATAATGAATATAATAAAGTGAGTTTTTAACTTGAATTTGTGCAAGGGTAGTTAATTAATATTGAAATCACTATATAGGTTATGACCTTAATACTTCAGCACTTAATGCAGTGTGAAGCTAGACCTGTCTGTTCACAGATGTGCAAATCACCCAAACCACGCACTGCTTCTGCATTTATTTGTTCCCTGATGTGTTTAGACTTGCATTAGGAAATATTCTTTGGCTTCTGTGTTATAAAAAAGCTATTTTGCTGCATTTTTTTTAAAGGAACAGTAATGCCAAATCATGAAAGTGCTGTAAAATAATGAAAATATAATGTATTTTTACCCTGCATTGGTACAACTGGTGTGTTTGCTTCTGAAACACAACTATAGTTTATATAGACCAGCTGTCATGGCTGGAACTAGGGGTAGAAGAGGCACTTGCCTAGGGTGCAAAGCCTTTTAGTTCTGGTCCTACCGGCCAGAGATGTAGAGGGTGGGCCAGAGAGGGGTTGTGCTGTTTTAGGGGCAGGATTGGGCAATGCTTTGAGTAGGGGAGCTGAGAGGGACAGATCCGAGGAGGACCAGGGGCAGATCTGAGGCGGGTCAGGGGCGTAACAGAAGGGATTACAAATTTACTGGCTAATAGATTGCAGGTGAATTTGTAATGCTGTTCCCGGCTTTGGCCGGTATTTTACTGGCTAGGCTAGTGAAATACCGGCCAGGTGACAACCATAGGCACTACCTACACCAGTCCGGCTAGATGAATCCAGATGAATCCAGGGCCCGCACCCCTACAAGATTTGTAGAAGACTATACTATTGAAGGTAATATTTGTCTGCCTGGTTCTACCACATTCATTCAAGTGAGAATCAGCAATGCAGAGAATAGCAAGCACATGTCTCAGTTAAATTTTTTTTTTTTTTATCAGGTAAAACTTTATTTCTGGGTTTGAACTTTAGGCTTGACTGTTCTATTCATGAGTGTAAAAATACAACTGGCTATATAGGCTGTGCAGACAAGGCATCATACTTTTCATATTATACCCCATGGAAAAACACTGCATAAGGACTAGTAAGGAAGGAAACGAAAAACATTTGTGAAAAATCTGGAAGAAGATGTACTCTATTCTAAAGAGAGGTTGGAGAAATCTAGTTGTTTTCAGAGGGGGCTTTTGTCAATTTAGAGGTATATAAAACTTTGTAGTATTCTGGAAGGCAAGCAGGTTAGTAATTAGCTCATTGTCATTCTTTGTAAGTTCATGGATGGCTGGTCTACTATATTCATCTCTAGCCAGAAATGCCACCATCTCTCCATTCTTGTCACCTTTTTCAAAAAGAGCAAATTTATGGTTTTTTTAGTACATTTCCATTGCGTCTGAGCGTACTCTTTGTATTCTTACATGATATAGTTTATTATGTTTGATAGGGTTTTGGAGGTATCTCGCTTCTGCCTCTTTCAGTATTCACTCAGCATTTGTCATCTATTGAGTGTCTTACATCATTATCGATATCAGCATTATGTCTTTGCTCCCTTGTAGTGCAGTGGAGTGGTTGGAAAGAGAAAAAAGAGCAGATATAAGTGAAGAATTGAAACATAAGAATCTCCCACCTCACTTCCTCTTGTTTTGGAGGTTTTGTACCCTAGGAGGGTGTGCACCTAAACAATGTAGCACCCATAACAAAGTTCTGGAACTTATGCAAAAATGAGCCAAAGATAGCTCACATTAAATTATGAACAATTATAACAATTCATGTTAATAGAAATAGCAACCCGTTAAGTGCCCCATGATGCCCCTTAATGGCAGATTTTTCCAGACTAATTAGACCATATGGATTTATAAGTAGAGCTGAACTTTAGCAAACAGTAGATACGTTAAAATCAGATTAGCTCATTGGGAGGTGGTCTAGTTGGTACCCGGTGTGCTCCTTTGAAAATAAAAGTCAGGGAGAAAGTGTCGGCTCCAGGAATTTGGTCATGTCATCCTTCAGCTTTCTCTGGCAACCCAACAAACTAATTGTTGTTCCTATGAAGTCAAGGTTGTTTAGTTTGGCCTCTGCCTATGCATCTTTCGACTGTGCTTGTCTGATCTCTAATCTTTTGCAAAGTCTACCAGTATTTCCTCAACCTTAGCCAATGTTGGGTTGTACAAAGCAGAATTATCTCAGGGGAGCACCCTTGCTGTGTGTTACACAGCTGAGGATAGCATCAAACTGATTATTTCCTCTGTGTAACATGGAGCACTACATAGAGTAGAGAATATAAAATCCAATACTTTATTCATCCATTAAAGTCAATACAATGAATTGCCAATAGTATACAGAACCATAATGCTTGACGTGTTTTGTTCCTGTTTAGACCAGGATATTTGTATCTTTAAAGCTTACCTCCCATAAAATCATTAACCCTTAGACAGCATATCATACTATTAGGGCTGTAATACAAAAGCACCTAAGTAATGCAGATCAAGAAAGCACAAACTCTGTAACAATAATAAACTCTTCAAAAACCACATGTTGTCACAATGTTACAATATTACAAAAGATAGATATTATTTAGATAAATAAACCTAACATGTATCCATTAATAAATACTTAAAAAATATGCATAGTAAGACAATAGCACAGATAATTCTACCGGAACCCATTTAAAGGGGTGGTTCACCTTCAATTTAACTTTTTGTATATTGTAGAAGGGCCAGTTCTCAAACTTTTCAATTGGCCTTCATTATTTATTTTTTATGTTTTTTTAATGATTTGCAATTTTCTTCTGTTTCTTTGCAGCTTTCAAATGGGGGTCACTGACACCATCTAAAAACAAATGCTTTGTAAGGCTACATATGTATTGTTATTGCCACTTTTTATTACTTATCATTCTATTCAGTCCATCTTCTATTCATATTCCAGTCTCTTATTCAAATCAATGCAGGGTTGCTAGGGTAATTTGTACCCTAGAAACCAAATTGCTGACACTGCAAACTAGAGAGCTGCTGAATAAAAAGCTAAATAACTATAAAACCACAAACATTAAAAAATGAAAACCAATTGCAAAATGTCTCAGAATATTACTCTCTACATTATACTAAAAGTTAACTCAAAGGTGAACAACCCCTTTAAGCATGATATTGAAACAAATTATAAATTATATATGTGTGTGTATAGTCAAAATATATAAATATTGTCATATACATCAATCATATTTAAACATATAAAAAAACTGTCAGAAGAAGCAAGAGACCTCCCATTCACGATTCAAACCCCCAAAATCCTCTGTTGATTTGAGAGGGTATATCCAATAAACCTCTCTAGCTCTCCTGTTCATATCTTCCCTCCTGATCTCAAATTTAGGTTTATCTATAATCTGAAAGCAAAGCTTACTTAAATAGCAAGGGCCCATTCATATATGATTCGCTATAGCTGATTTACTATCACCTCTTTGTGCAGCCGAGAGGTGCTCTAAAATCCTCCCCCCCTACTGGGCGCATAGTCTGAGTAAATGTACTAGTGCATTCTTTAGAGACGAAGCACTTTACAGGCTTTACACCTATTTTGGCCACATCGGTATGTGCCTTTTATATTTAAGCCAAGCTACACTCTGAGTCTCTTTATTTGATCTGTACAAACTGCTAGATGTCCAGGATTCCTACCCCTACGAATAACAAATGATGGGACCCCATCCAGGGTACCCACTAGATGTGGATCTTGGGAGTAAAATCTTCCAATGCTTTTGCACTCAGTTTAATCTTATGTGCTTGTTTGGAATATGTGGCACAATACCATATATTGGAAGTTGGAACCTTCCTTTTCAGATTAACAATACCACCACTCATCTCTACTATTTCCTGATCCATTCCACTAGTTAAATGTGGAGATTACTGAATCCTGTAGTGATAGGGAATCATCTTTCTTTCTCCTAACAGGGCATTTCTATCTGATGCAACTGCTCTTTCAAAAGCCTCCTTCACATTTCATGATCTCATAGCCACACTCTATGAACCTGTCCCACAATTCCATGCCCTTACATTGAAAGTCATCCCATGTGGAGCAGATCTGTCTGAGGCATATAAATTGACTGAAAGGAATGCCACATATACACGATTTAGGATGCCCACTATCCACATGTAATAATGTTACGAGTTATTGGCTTGCGATTTCAAGTGGTCTGCACCTTACTCTCCACTATATAGTAAACTACATCCAAAAAGGGAATCTCTTTATCATGTATCTCATAGGTAAAATTTATACCCTCCATTGCTTGGTTACAAAACTCCACAAACTTAATAAAGGACTCTGTGTCCCCATCCCAGACACCAATGTAGCGCTAAAACTGTATTATATTTGCCCTAAAAGGGTTCAAATTGGCAAAGATGTTCAGTTGCTCCCACCAACCCATGAATAGGTTGACACAGGCGTCCCCGCATCTCTGGAGATAAAAACTCCCATTAAAAAAGTTAAAATAGTTTGTTTGCAACAAACAAGCTTTCTCTTAAGTTTGTTAATGCACATTGTGGTATCCTTTTAATAGGTTTGAAGCTTAACCACCAATGGCATCAGTAATTTATCCACATATCAGGATAAACCTTCATTGAGGGACCCTATGCCCGCTACTATTGGGCAACTCTTAACATCCTCCAAGGACTTGTGTACCTTGGGAAGGATGTGAAAAATGAGAATGACAGGTGATTTAACAAACAACAAGTCAAATTGAGTGTTATTAATTATCCCCTCCTCATAGGCCTTATTGAGCAAGCCCTCCAATTCTCTCTGGAAAACAATGATGGAATCTGATTGCAGTGGAGTATACACTGACACATCCAGCAGCTGTTTAAAAACCTCTGCTTCATATTTATCTTATTTTTACTAAGCTCATGGAGAGCCTCAAATTCACCTCTAGTGAGGTTAGATGGCTTAGCTATTCCACTATGTTTGTTGCCCAATGTTTCTATCGAAAAGCTCTATATAATGATCCTTAGATTGTATGGGGTAGAAAATGTACTTTCTTTTAAGGTCAGTATGCATTACATTGCTCTCTATTTCTAGCATAGTAGTTCCCTCAGTGTGTAAATCCTCCAGGGTATGCAAGATACATGTATCTTGAAAATTAAACCCCTGTATAGTCTTGAGTATCTCTGATATTAAACAAGATGTTTCATATTCATTACTAGACATTTGTATATAATCAATTTCCCTGGATCTCCCAATCCCTACTCCTCCCATCAGGGTCCCTCATAGAAAAATGTTTTTTCGATGTCAACAACCGAATGAACTTATTCAAATCTAAAATTGTCTAAATCCGATACAAAATTAGGTCCTTTGGATAAAAGAAAAAGTTAATCACAAGACCATTCTTTTTTGTGAGAGATTAATCACATTATCAGGCAAAGTTCCAGGTCACAAATAAGTCAAAGGCTCCCCTCCTCTATCAGATGTATCCATTTCTCTGCCGGTATCTGTAAATAAACCCTGATTATACATTACCAATGGGTCGTTTGTCCGCATCTCGCTAGATCTCTGGGATAGCCTATAGCCTCCTGACTGGTGTCACCCTCCGTTTCGATAACTCCGGATGTGCATTGGTCCATTCCTCGATGTTGATGTAGTCCTGGGTGTCTCCCGTGGCCCCCGGGTATAGGTCACATGTTCGTAGGGTTTCCACCTGGCCCGTATTTTACCAGCCTGGCTGGTATTTTTGATGGTTGGTCCCAATGTTAATAGGAAAAAAAAGATAAATATATAGAAAGGCCGGTATTTTTTTCAAGAAAAGGTGGCAACCTTAAGTCCGGTTTGCTCCCTAATAGTTCCGGATCCGAGGCTAAGAAAGACGAGGATGATAGAGATCTCGATCTGCCTCACTCAAAACTAACTATGGATTAACTATATTGTTTATTAAGTATATTTTACACCAGAACCATTATACAATGTGAATCATTGTATTTATAAAGATGTTTTTACCAATATCATGCCAGGCAAACACTGTAATTTTCGATCAGACCTGTTTTACCCCATTACCCCAGGGGGACAAGATTGGGTAGCAAGGAGGCATACAAAGTGGAGTAAAATGCTGTATAAAAAGTATTAGAAAACACCTACACTTTTAAAACAACTTTTCAATTTTTCAATTGTTTTTGTTACTATTCCTACACCACAAGTCCATTTGATTTACATGGTTTACATTGGCGTAAGAAAGGTCATATTTGGTGTTTTCTAATGACACACTTTAACACACCTTTATAGTATGCCCAGCTACCCAGCTCACAAAAAATGAAGCTTCTGCACAGTGCGTTTGGTTTTTGCTTTGAAAACCATGAAAATGACCCTCTGCCCCATGTCTATGCATATTTTATTCCATGTCTTTGAAAAAAAAAAATCTTTGGCAAGGTGCTTACATGCCTTATTTTCTCTTTCTCTCTGCACTTATTTTTATTATTTTCTGTTTCAGCCATGTATATGTTGTTGTTTTTTTTTGCTGTTGGTGCCAAAGTAATTGCTGCACAACAGCCTCAATTGTGAGAGAGAGAGAGACTAAATTAACCTGGCATAGTCGGTTTTACTATTCTCAACATACAGGTTGATGGCAGATTAAGATGAAAACAGTTAAGAAAAAAATGAAATCAACCAAAATAAGCAAAATAAAGGCCAGTTTCAAAGTTTTATTATTCAAGTCGAATTCCATTGTTAATCTGTATTTCTGTAAGTGTATAATAAATAAAATAGGGCTGCAATTACTCCGCTTTTGCTTACTGAGTAGGCCCCTAGTGTGAAGTGAATGGGTAGCAGTCCGTCATTATATGCAAGATCTAGTGGACTTATCCGACATATATGATGCCATGAACTGATCCAGAAGATCAATTTAAAAGGCAGGACCTTATTGTGGGAGGTTCTTCTTGTATATATTGAAATTCACACACCTATGAAGATGCCCAAATCAAATAATGAAATGCAATGTACTTTTTTGGCCCAACCAACTTATTCAAGAATAGCCAAGGCATCGTCTAATGTCTGCCTATATGGGCACCTTAAGTATAGTGCAATATTACTATTGCTCATGATGTAACTTAGTATCACTACTAAGTATTGATCAGTAGTATTACTGATCAATCAAAATCCTCAGTGTATTTTCCCGCACAAGAAATTTTCATAAAAATTGTATTGATAAATAGTTGGAAAAGTCTGTGCAGATTTGGTTGGATTGGTTTTCAGAAAATAGTGAGAAAATTTCCGATTTGGATAAATAACCCCTTAAATGTGCGGTTTCAGCTTTGACATTAGAATTGTAATGTGTTTGCATATAGAAGAAAAAGAAAATATTAAAATAACAGAAAAAAACTATTTAATAAAGACTGGGATGCAGAATAATTTTAAATCTCTAACTATAATGGAGAGTACTTTGCTAGTGCATGCGGTTGTGGTCATGCTTTCAGATTCCAACCATATCAAGGTGCTCTCTTAGTAGCTGTGGGCCTCTGCTAACGGCAAATATAATTTACAGTGGAACCTCAATTTTACATCCCCTAATTTTAGGTTTTCCCTCATTGTAGTTATTATACTTATGCTGTACAGTGATTATACATAATTCATTTGAAACCGCTCCAGTGGAGTTTATATTCTAAGGTTTCTTACACACACATGCACACGCGTGTGATCACATGCACACATTTATCCAGGAGACAATTACCCATCATGCATGTGGAAGGAACCTGGGGTACCCATAGTAAACCTATGCACACACTAGGAGAAATAACAGATCCTGTCTGGAGTTTTATTTGGCTGTTTAAAAAACTGACTTGTATGTAAACCATTGCTTTTTAAAAAATATTTTGCTTGTTCAGGTTTGTCCTGTCTTCAAAGGTGTTCTACAGTATATTGCCTCAAATAGTACTCCTTTAAACAAAATGCATTACAGTTAGGGTTGCCATCGTTTCTTGAAACAAATACCGGCCTTCCTATATATTTATCTGTTTTTCCTATTAATAACATTGGGATCAATCATCAAAAATACCGGCCAGGCCGGTAAAATACCAGCCAGACGGCAACCCTAATTACAGTGGATCTCATCATTTTGAAGGTTTTTATTGACTCCTTGCTAAGGATGGGCAAATTCTACCCTATTCACTTCGTTATAAATTCACTGCTTGCAAAAATTTTCTGAAATGTATTAAAGTCTATAGGCATCAAATTTATTTTTGATTCACAACACCATTCAGGTCTATGTGTGTCATTTCAGCAGCAACATGGTGAAAAAAAATCACTCATCTCTACTCCTTACACTTACTAGTTGTGGTCATCCAGTAACCTTAAGTTTTGCCCAATAAAGTTTAGTGCCATATTTGCACCAGAATATAATCAATAATACTAATTATAACTAATACTATTCGCATCTCTCCTTTTTGGGAGTACATGTATTTTGCTCAATTATTGGAGGGCCTTGCATTTTGCCTTACAATACATCCTGTGCAAAGCATGCATTAATTACTGAATCTGTTAAAAGCAAAAATGAAGGCATAATTACAATCAGTTGTTTATGTGTATTGTTTGAGTAATGTCATGCACAGGGATTTGGGGTGTTTTGCACACCACGAATTTAGTACACTAAGGGGTCCGTTTACTAAAGTGCGGTAAAAATTTGCGCACAAAATACAGACAAAT
>CM044446.1:68677168-68687234 GCA_024363595.1 Xenopus borealis | reverse complement strand
GGTCTAGAGCAAGGGAAGGCTTTTGTAGAAAAATAATGCACAAATTGTACATTAACCACTGAACCAAAATCTGGCACTTTTTAGTTTAGCTCAGTGACCTACAAGTTACAAAGCAAAAGCAAAAAAACTTTGCAGAGCCCAGGTTTAGTAACACATAGTATCTAATTAGGCCTGGTCTGGGATTAAAAATAAACCCTAGTATTTCAATTACACAAATGGTCAAATGGTCCCTTACCAGCCAACTAAATAGTTACTGTGTATGGCATCTTACAGCAGCCCCCAAAATTGCCAGTCTGAGCCTACAACCAATCATATGTTTGTTTTTAAGAGATGACCATTAAATGCTACCTGATGATTGGTTGCTGTGACTAGACCAGTGATGTATGCAGTTCAATTGGCCTCATCATTTGATTGGATGGTAATGATTTGTCTGGGTTCACTTTCTAACTTACAAAAGCTGTTAGGGAAACCGGAAATATATAATGCAGCCTTAGGGATCAGTTACCAGTTACTAACTCAGACAGGTCTATTGAAAGGGAGGCTTTCTGTTTCAACCAGTGTTATATTCATGTAATTAGAAAAATTGAACATGAGGCTTTCGAATTCTAGAACATCAACTCTGTAGTTATCTGTAAATCTTAGTTAAGGCCCTACTTGAAACCTGTACATTATCCAGACATTACACCTTATTTATTTTTCTATGTTTGGCAACCATGCTGTAAATTCCAATATGCATGGCTTTGCTGAAATATGCATTGTGAGACAGTAATACCATTTAGGGAGACAATTACTACACTAAAAGCTGATATTTCAATTTAAAAGTATTGTTTCAAAGCAACTGTTGAAAGTCTGAAGGCTATGAAAAGCCCCTTCCTCTATCAGTCTTAACACAGACTGGAAGGAAGTGGTTTGGTTTATTCATTGTAAAACAGAGAAGCATGGAAAATTATAAGATAATTTACCAGTGTTTCAGTCTGTATGATATTGTTTATGTTTGGAGTGAAATGAAACCAATGATTGCAAAAGAACAATATGTACTGGACAAGAACAGAGCTGTAAAACAGAAATGTAATAGCATTCTGAATGGTAGCTCAATTGTTTTACAGGTAAATAAGGCCTATTCTAACCAATCTTTCCAAGGCTGAGGTTGCGTTTCTGTCTGTATGGAGATATGTTATGGGTGAAACTAGTTTGGCTGTGCTGAACCACACTCCGTTCATCATTTGTCAAAAACAGTGTCAGTCAGACACAGATATTTTTATGGCCCATTGTCTCCCAGAACCTGCCCCGCATCCCAAGCAGTATCTATCAGTACAGATAACAGGAAACATGTGACTTCACCACAGCTGTGTTTTTTCCAGACATTCCAGAGGTTGGGAGATTTTCCTAGTCTTCGTGTCAAGCACAGTTTTTGGAAGTTGCAAGAGACAATATTTTGTAACAGGCATCAGAATAAAATATCTGTCCCAAGATTTCTGTTTATAGAATGACTTTTTCTTTATGGACTGAGATATGTGCATTCGTTGTCTGACTTAAAAGGGACAAAGCATTTTTTTAGAGGACTCCCTAAAAGCAATATTTTTCTTCCTTGAGTGCAAGGCAGAATTAATATATAATATAAGTGGCGCTTAAAGGAGAATGTCTTTTAACTTGGGGTGCCAAAAGTTAGGCACCACCAAGTGATCTCATGTATTTATCTGAAAACCTGGGCCAATGTACCTATTAGGAGTAAACTGTACCGGTCCAGGCATTCTTACAGTGAGCACCACAGAGCGATCATCTTCTGACTTCTTCTTTCTTCAAATATCCCGTGGCAGACTCATGCACAGTAGAACGAAATAGCCCACTTTTTCTTAAAAAGTTCAGCTTTTCGCCCTACTGTGCATGCACAGCCATGAGAAAAAAGATGAAACTCTCCGTGGTGCCCACTGGAAGAATCCCAGGCCAGTGCAGTATTCTCCTAATAGGGACAGCGGGCCCAGGGTTTTAGGTAAGTACATGCGATCACTTGAGGTGCCTAACTTTTGGCAGCCCCAAGTTAAGACCTTTTCTTCTCCTTTAAAAGTTTGTGAACCCTTTAAAATGTTCTATATTTTTATATGCATGTGATGCACAGCATTTGATTTTCAAACAAGTACTAAAAGTAGAGGAAGAAAAACTAGTTGAACAAACGAAACTAAAATTATTATATTGTTGTTGTTGATGCTCCTAAAGCTGAAAAATGTTATGGCTATCTCTAAAGCGTCTTGACTTCAACAGCCAGACAGATTGTGAACAAATGGAGGAAATTCAAGATCAACTCCAACTGCAAGGCATCTAATTGTCTGAGAGGTTACAAAGGAACCCAGGGTAACTTCTAAGCAACTGAAGGCCTGTCTCACATTGGCGAATGTTGATGTTTTGGAGTCCCCCACAAGGAGAGCACTGAACAGCAATGGTGTATCAAGGAGAAAACCACTGCTCACCCTCAAAAAGTATGGCTAACCGGCTACCAGTATACTGGACGAATGTTTTGTAGACACATAAATCCAAAATTAAATTTTGGCTGTAATGAGGAGCATTGAATTTGGTGAAAGAAAAACAGTGAATTCTATCATAAGCATAAGAACCTTATGCCATCTGTCTATATAAAATATAGAACATTTTAGAGGGTTCACAAACGTACACCACTGCTTATATCAAAATGTATCATTATAAAATTTAAAGTAAAAAAAAATTCTTTACTGTATTACCCATTGTGGTTGACCATGAGACACTGTGGTTATAGTTATATATATGACCTTTTTTCTTTTCTGATTTGTACTACTTATTCATGGTTTTCCAACAACTACTTTCATAAGTGTATTTGGGTTCTCAAAATCTTTGTTGACTTTGAGGTTTTAATCCCTCTTTAGGTGATGATTTCTCCCTGATCCAGCAAGAAATCTTCATGGTAAAGGAGTGTAAGCATGCCAACATTGTGGCTTACTTTGGCAGCTATCTTTCGTAAGTTACCATTCTCTTTTGCATAGGGCGTGCCCATAAGTATCTATCACTACAGAGTAGCTATCCTGTAATAATGGGCTGACATTTTGTTACTGCAGACAGACAAATTTTTGTCAGTCAGTTTTTCACAAAATTAGAATTGCCCAGTAACGTAACTACAGTAGGTGGGGGCAGGCCCGGGGTGCGGGCCGTGCAGCCGGGCCCGAGGCAAAATCTGCTGGGGAGGCCCTGTGGGAGTGTGGGCCCTGGTACACTCGCACCCCCTGCTCTCCTGGTAGTTATGCCACTGGAATTGCCACATTTTCTGGAAAACAATATCAGCCTTCCTATATATTTATCTTTCTTCCCTATTCATAACATTGGGATCAAGCAGCACTTTTACCAGCTAGATGGCAACAGATAATGTTGTGGATGTGCTTTAAATATGTTTGCAATTGTATATATTTATATAATTAAAAAAAAAAAATCTTATTTCTTAAGTATACTTATTAATTAATTAAGTGTTATTATTATATTATATTAATACAGTATATTATTCCTCTGGCTGTAACCAACACACATGAAATGAGTCCTCGCCAACTTTCTCTTGGTCTAATTTTTGAGTGGCTTTTGTTTATTGACTACAAACATCTATGCACCAAATCTGTTCTTGTTATGGTAATTTAGGGTCTTGGCATGCTTATTTTATGTTTATGCTGTACTGTAAATGTGATTGATTACTCAATTATTTTCTTTTGTTTTTCTTTACTAGACGGGAAAAACTGTGGATCTGTATGGAGTACTGTGGTGGCGGCTCACTTCAAGACATATACCATGGTACCTAAACATTGCCTCAGTAGTTCATGTTTATATTGCTCTGTATTAAGTAATAAATGATGTTAAAAAAAAACATTATTCTGATGAGATCATAGCCAACATTTTTGCTAGCCTATGTGCAACAAAATTGTAGTAAAATAATTCACTCTGGTCAAAAAGAAATCACAGCATATTATCCACCCACTGTTCAGAGATCAATGACTGTAGAGGTTCTTAAGGTTAATACCTTTTCGGTTCTGATGACTGCAGTTTAATATTATCTTACATTTTTAATATATAATTTGATTTTTACCTGAAATTATAGCCAAATAGTGTTTGGTATTAACACTTAAATGTGGTCATGTAAATGTTTATATCTCCGTTCTTAATTCAATGTGACAGGAGTACACTCCACTAGAAATATTTCACTTCAAACTTATGCTTATGTGCACGTAGGAGTAGATGGATAAATTAACAAACACACAAAAACCACACAAAAAGTCTGTCTGTGTAAGACTGCATCAAGATTAAACTTGGGAGAGCTTTACCCCACTAAGTGTGGTGCCCTATTCAGAAATTATTCAAGTTAAGGGCATGTGCCACTGCTTGAATTAACTAACGTGACAAGAACACTTTCTTAGTTTTTAAGAATTTATAGGACAGAAGAGCTTATTAAGCATCAATAGGACATCTTGATGCAAGAGTCAATGTGGCCATAAAAACACAGATACAGTTGGGCAATTTAGCTGATTTTGGACATTCTACTTAAACCCAGCTGCAAATATAGGCCTCTCACAAAGGAGAGATTTTCTTGTATTTCTTGGGCACATTGCTTTGTGATAGAAAATCCTGTCATCAGCATGTGGAAAGGGGTAAGACCAGAATAGCCACTTGTTTAAATACTTCTGGGCCTGTGGATAAATGCAGGCCTTGAATCAGTCCTTATACTCAAAACTAGCATTCTTCTGTGCTTGCACCCAGTATCACTGCATCTGTCCTGGTGCAGACACAGAAGAGCACTGACTTGAGTGTTTATATGCAAGCTGAGAATCCGCCATCTCATCAGATCACACAAATTCCATTCCATGTTACCCTTATTCACATGAACTGTATGGTCCTGTAATAACTTATCAGGCTCATCAACTCCTTTATTTTATATTTGCTAACAAAGAAAGAAGATAACATCCCAGCATTTCTCTTCTCTTACAGTAACGGGGCCACTCACAGAGTGTCAAATAGCATACATGTGCAGAGAGACCTTGCAGGTACCATACCTTTTGCTTTTTGGTGCAGATAAATAATCTCATCTAGGAATATTTTTATATCCATAGCCGTTACTGTTATTCTGTGTGCACATTTATGTTGAGATTATTATTATTAATAATAATGTTTTCTTTGGACTGTATTTATAGACTGCCCAGATCTGCCAGTTGTTATTTTGGGGGCTGGTGAGCTGCAATTGTACAACAGAGAATACTACTTTTGACAGCATGTTTACATTTTTAAAATGTAAATTATTGAAAATTTGTAATTTTGTATTGTAAAAGTTGTTAGATATACACTTTTTCCTGTATCCTACACCCAGAAAGCATTTTTTTGCCCATTGAAAGAAAATGTAATTCTAATCAACTTTCCAATATACATTAAACATTTTCTGCTTAATTTTGCTGCAATCCTAGTGTTAAAATGTTCTAAAAGGGTACTGGCACACGTGGAGATTAGTGGCCCATGCTAAATCTCTATACTGTGGGTAATTTATCTCCTTCAATTGCTTTCCCACTGGCAATAATGTGAATTGCCTCTGAGAAAACATTGGTGTCTCATTTGGTTTCTGGAAGTAGTCTGAAGTTGCCTTGCAAGGAAAATTCTGGCTACCTCCAGTTTGGGAAACAATTTCTTTACTAGATGCCCTTGAAATTGTTTGTCCTTGGTAGTTTTTGAAAACTTTGAATCCTCTAGAGCAAATATTACACGTGGTTTCAGTGAATGCTTTTGTTTTTTGTAAATCGCCACAACAAATTACAGTGTTCTTCTGGTTAGTGTTTATAATACTGTTTTAGGCTGGCTTTATAATTATTGCCATTACATCATATTGAACAATAATGTTAGTGCAATTGCAATTTAAAAAAAAAAACAAAACCCTCAGAAAAACAATGAAAGAAACATCTAGTTAGTTGATTTCGTTTTTGCCACATTTTTAAACAATTGTGTTTTTTACATTGTTTAGTGTTATCCTGTTTTACTAACATTGAGTGTGTGTTTTTGTTTCTTTTGTGTATGTAGTATGTGGAGAAGTAGTTTCATTTGGCTGTCAGGTATGCACTCCTTTATAACAGTGTTCTATCCCTTAGGGTCTGGCCTATTTGCACAGTAGAGGGAAAATGCATAGAGATATCAAGGTAAGAACTTTTTAACTCTGCTTTTCTTGATGCTAGTCAATTTCAATAATACAAATCAGTAAGCTGAACATTTTATAAACTCATCTTATACAAAGGTCATATTATATTTGTACAATTACACTTCTATTATAGAAACCTTGTTTAGTGTAGTTTGTAAATATATTTACTATTTTTCTCTTTCAGGGTGCCAACATACTTCTTACAGACAATGGAGATGTTAAGTTAGGTAAGTTGAGCTTCCAAGGAAGGGAAGGCCACACTGCACTGAAAATGCTCTGCTCTTTACTGTTGTTTTGCCTTAATTTATTAATAAAGTTCAGCAAGTGAATCACTTCATGGAGACAAGTTTTTTGGCATCCCCATGTTATATATTGTACATGCAGTCCAAGGTTAGAGATAATTTTCACAGGTGGGTGCAAACCCTGTGTGTTTGCCTTTCTAATCTTTAAAGGTAAAAGTAAAATTTGGTAAATATACAGAATGTGCAAAATAACACACTTTTTCATCCCTCCCTTCTGTCCTGTTTTGAGCGGGACTGTCCCGCTTTTGACAGCTCAGCCCGCATTTGTACTGAAATGTCCTGACTTTCTCTGCACTGAACAGCCAGGAAAAGATAGTGTTTCTAACTTAATTGGCTTTTGGCAGAGAGCCCAGAACAGCCACCAGGTTCACTAAGATACCTTTGTAACAAATTTGAGATAAGCAAATAAGTAACAATTGTAACAAATTAACATAAACGGGTCTCTTGGGAGAGTTTAAAGGACAATTCACCTTCATTAGCAAAACTGTAATAACTGAAAAATAAACACAAAAATGGGTTCAAACTTTCATAACCTGCCAAATTTTGTAAAATGGACATGGTAATGAACATTAATTGTGGCCACAAAACATGGGCATGGTCACACATTTTCACAGCAGCAACTCTTTTTCTCCCTCTTTTTAGGTATACATTTTTTTTTTTTCAATATAGTTAGTTGACCAAAAATGCAATATTTAAAGGGTGGAGTGAACATATGTTTAATGTAATAGCCAACAAGCACAACTTCCTCCTTTGCATCTTTCTAACTTGTTAGTCAGTCAGTGGCTTTTACTGTTTAGTTAGTCTGCTTTCAATCCTAACCTCCATGTTCAGGATCAAAAGCTAATTAATGCCAACCTTAATAGATTGGCTAGCTATCTTTATACTAACTATACTGAAAACATTGTATTTTGCTCTGCCAATCTATTTACCTAATTTTATTTTTACGCTGAACTTTTATTTTAAAGGGAGTATATTTCCCACTTTTCATCATGAACTCATTCAGTTTCCCTGTGCTGTAGGGGCAATTCCTCATCCCTCTAAGGCGCACAGTGATCCAAGCCCCACCCTGGCAGTTGAAATCCCATGTTTTTCTAGATAACATGTACTTGAAATCATAGAATCCATCACTTCACAATAAAAAAAGGTGAGGGGGGTGTGATCATGAGAAATGGTTCTCGTGAGTAGCTTGGCTTACTGCCAACTGGAAATGGAATCCAGTATGTCCATGTTAAAAAATAAAATTGGGAAGTTCAGACCATGTTTATTCACCTTTTCTACTTAAGTCCATGGACATAAAGGGGGTATATTTTTTCTCTTAAATACCTTCTGCTTTCCAGAGAATCTGTGCCAGCTACTATAGAAAACTGAGGTACTTCAAGTCCTAGCAACCAACACTTCATAATGGAACAAGCCGAGGGAGGAATGGCATTTCACTATAAGCCAGAGGGGCGTGGGGAACGGGAGCCAGCAAGTGCATATCAATTTTTGATACTCAGATAGTGTTTATGCACTTTTTTTGTTTTTTACATAAACCCACCTGAAAAAGTTCATGTCAAAAACGGTTATACTTTCTGTTTTTTTTTCTGTGGTAGTTAATGCGATGGCTATCATATATAGGTTTCTCTGTTTTGAATATTGAGCAGGAAGCTGCATTTTCCTGCATCTACATTGTACTGCTCTCTGGAAGTTTGATAGCATTTTGTGTTTGTGTCTTTTTGAAAGAAAGGTGTAGCTGACAAAACCAGTATCATTGTTACAGATCATTTTCAATTGAATTAGTTTAAAATGTACAGAGAGTTTCATTGTTCCATGCAGCATGTAGTAAGTGGTAATCCCTTAACAAAATATAAGGTTAGAGCCCTGCAATGGTTTAAATAAGGGGTCCCCAACCTTTTTTACCCGTGAGCCACATTCAAAAATAAAAAGAGTTGGGGAGCAACACAGGCATGCAAAAACTTCATGGGCTACCAAATAAGGGTTGGTGGCCCCTATGTGGATTAGCACTCTATAGGAGGCTCTGTTTGTCAATACACCTGGTTTTTATGCAACCAAAACTTGCCTCCAAGCCTGGAATTCAAAAATAAGCTCCAGCTTTGAGGCCACTGGGAGCAACATTCAAGGGGTTGGGGAGCAACATGTTGCTCGTGAGCTACTGCTTGGGGATCACTGGTTTAAATACTCTATGCTGTAGTTTTATACTGTAGTTTAATTTTTTAGAGCAAATAATATTTGCAGCAACAGAAGTGTAATCAATGGATGTTCATTTGTGTAGGAGATAATCGATTAAAAGTTCTTAGCATTTCTTGCAAATATCTGTACTGAGAATAGCCAGGAAGACAAACAGGAAAAGGAATTTGTTTCCCATAACCAGGATGGCTCGCTTGTGTCCTATAACATTGTCTGTATGACAAGTAAAGCATATGTTTGCCTGACTGTCTTTCCCAGAAAGTAACGTTCATTAGAATATATTTTTTTTGTAGTTGCATTTTGCAGATGCTTGTGTTAGCAGTCTGTTTTATCAAATACCAAATTGCCTTTTTCTCAATTCAAGGTTAACCAGTGAGCAAAAAGTACAAAATAATTCACATAAGTATGAAGTAAACAATAAAATAAATGTATTTTTGAAACATAGATTCATTTAAAAAAAATGGAAATTCCTGTAATAATTGATATTGAATTTAGCACCACAGGTGTTTATAGTGTTTTAGAAAAATGCTAAATATTTGAAATGCAGCAAAATAAATAATATCTTAGCAAGGCTACTTGTATCAAGAAAGTAGCATGTTTATCCAAGTTAGTTAAACAAAAAAGGTATCATCAGAAACCTGACATTTCATTTAGACTGTTAGATGGTAGATCAATATTTCTCTCTCTCCAGTGAATGTTTTTCCACTTCTTCAGAATCCATTTTGGTGTCCATAACACCGCTACAAACAACTCTTATTATGCATTAGATGTTTCTGAAAATAGTTCTTGCTCTAAAGTTGTTTATGGAGAGCGTTTGGAACTCTGCAGTGAGTATCCCAAACGAGTACATGAAATTTTAGAATGGATGTTTGCATCTTTCAGTCTCAAAAAATACACGGTTATAGCCAAAGTTGGTCATATTTTACCAAGAAGTAATTATTGTTGCCTTTTGGGGAAAGTTTACCCACCCTGATTCTAATCTGTGTAAATGTAAATATTTACCTACATATGTGTCTGTGTATCCAAAAGTATGGACATTTTATAAAGTTTTTAAAAACATGGTCTTCTGTTCTCTCTTTCATGCGTCTCCAATTGATTTACAGCTGACTTTGGTGTGGCAGCCAAAATAACAGCAACAATTGCCAAGAGGAAGTCTTTCATTGGTACCCCTTACTGGTAAGGTTTTTAATGTGTCATTTTTGTGAAGTGCTGTTTTTATTAGTACTCTTGTTTTAATGTATATATATAATGCATCTCAGGATGGCTCCAGAAGTGGCTGCAGTGGAAAAAAATGGAGGCTACAACCAACTTTGTGATATATGGGCTGTTGGCATCACTGCAATTGAATTGGCAGAGCTGCAACCTCCAATGTTTGATCTGCATCCTATGAGGTATGTGT
>CM044446.1:68636833-68657836 GCA_024363595.1 Xenopus borealis | reverse complement strand
AGTCTGCAATTGAGCAAAATAGGCATAACCAGAATTTTCCAAAAATATTGCTGCTTTTTAAATGCTAAGTTTAGAACTGGAAAAACATGAAATATGAAGCATTTGAAATTTGAATTCAACTATATCAAATGCAAAAATACAAATAGCAATATAATCATATTTCCTTATATAGTAATATGATACTCCAGAAGACATCTGTAACTGTGAATAAATATGGCATGCCAGTGCACTCCTGGGGGAAGTTGTACCAGAAAGTACAGTTATTGTACATATCCCACTACAAAGAAGAAGTTGAACTACAATGCTTTAAAAGCTTATCTTTAACATATATGTTGAAATAGGGGTTCTTGCAAAACTGCACTACAAATGACTTTATGGTGCTTGCTGCTGAAAGGCAGAATTAGTGCGTGAAAGTGTACCATGATCACCAAGTTATTTTTATTTCTCTTTTCAATACAGCTTTATTAGCAGTCAATATTTTTGAGGTGGAAAATTCTGCTTATTCCTGTGAAATATTTCTGCCGTGTCTCTCCCTGCTTACAAGCCTGTGGTGATATTCCCAAGGTCATTCCATGCAGCAAGGTTTTCTAGACTGTGCCCTATAATTGTGCCACTTTTCTGCTTTACTCATCAAGCTTTAGAAGAGTTCACCTTTAAAATTAATATTTATGATGGAATAAAATGGTGTTAATACAATTTTTAGAGATTTAGTTAATACAGCATTGTTTAATTTGTAGCAAGATTTAGCTGCAGCATAACGGGGGAATGTAATAAAAGTTGGTAATGGAAAAACTATTCGCAATGTGCAAACAAATTTAGCTTTACGAGAATTTAATAAAGCTTTTGCAAACCCAGAAACTGTTCAGCTACCACTTCCTACAGTGGAAGACTGTTTGCAAATTTTATAGTTTGCGCCAATGTGCGGTAAATGTAATAACACTTCTTACTGATGAAGTTATGTTTGCTCCAAAAGATTATAGCACCTTCAAGCACCTCTTATGAGTGTGCAATTAAAATTTGCAATGCAATAACAGTTTAAAGGAATAGTTCAGTGTAAAAATAAAAACTGGGTAACTAGATAGGCTGTGCAAAATAAAAAAAATGTTTCCAATATAGTTAGTCAGGGAAAAATGCAAACTATAAAGGCTAGTGTGACTGGATGTCTAATATAATAGCCAGAATCCAACTTCCTGCTTTTCAGCTATTTAACTTTGAGTTAGTCAGCGACTTGAAGGGGGGGGGGGGGTTACATGGGACATAACTGTTCAGTGAGTTTGCAATTGATTCTCAGCATTCAGCTTAGATTCAAAAGCAACAGTTATGGCCTGTGTGGCCCTCCTTCAAGTCACTGATTGGTTACTGCCAGGGTAACCAGTCCAAGAGAGCTGAAAAAGCAGGAAGTAGCATTCTGGCTATTCTGTTAGACATCCAGCAACTCCAGCCTTAATACATTACATTTTTGGCTAACTAACTATATTAAAAACATTTTTTATTTTGTACTGCCTATCTATTTACCCAGTTTTTATTTTTATACTGAACAATTCCTTTAAGGAACAGTTTAAGATGTGCATGTTTATTCTTATTGGTTCAAATTTTTCTTGCTTTGCGACAAATTACATTCCTCCTAAATGTCCTAATAAATAATCCCAATGTTAAAGTTGTATGCAGGTTTTTTGGGTGTGCTGGTCAAATATTGGTATTGGTGTTAGCTTGAAAGGGCCACAATTGTTTTTTTTTTCTTTGTGTGTCCTTTTAGGCTACTTTTAGGGCAAGAGGCCCTAATTAAAGAGCAATTTCAATATATATTGGTAAAATAGAACAACCTCTGTATATGTAAATTTATGGGGAGCCTAGTAACCTCTCGTTACGCCACTGCTTGTAACATAGGGAAACCTGCAAAATGGTTAGGAAAAGACCATAACCATAACTAAAGCCAAAGCAGTTCTTACCTATCTGGTTCTCCTAACCTGTATCTGATTAAGCACACCCCCGTCAGGTAGGCAGTTGCTCAGTTGACTGCTGTTTGGCTGACTTTATGGTTAGAAAAAATACATTTCAAGACAAGTGTTACAAGTATGTGTTACATCATAACTGCAGTTTTAAATCCTCACAATGTAATATCAAATGTTGTGTTTATGTGCTTCAGGTAATGGGGACAGTCCAGTGTGCAGCCCAGTAGGAGAAGGAGGCAAACCACAGCTTCCACAGAAGAAAGAAAAGAAGGATTTTCCTGTATGTATCTCATTGTGTGGCACCACTAATAGGCAGAAAATGCGGAGTCTGTGGAACCATTTTGCAATATAAATTCTCTATCATTTATAAAAATGGAGTTTCCCTCTGCATGCACCCTTAAAGGGACAGTAACACAAAAAAAATGGTGTTTATAAAGTAATAAGCATAATGTATTGTTTACCTGCACTGGGAAAACTGATCTGTTTGCTTTGGACACAATACTATAGTTCATATAAACAAACTGCTGTGTAGTGGTGGTGGAAACTGAAAAAGGGCTATATACAGGTTAAATAGTGGATAACAAATAACACCATTGTGTTTTACAGAGCTTGTCTGCTGTGTAACCTGAGCCTTTGAAAAGCTGCCCTCATTACTACACAACAGCTTATTTATATAAATAATAGCAGTGTTTCTGAAGCAAACACACCAGTTTTACTAGTGCAGGGCAACACTTAACTTACTAAATGTTCTAAATTGTTACATTAGCTGATACATTTGTTATCTTTGTCTCAGCTGAGCAGAATCCCAGAGTTTCATTATAGGCAGCTGCTAGAATTGATACAGTAGTTGCAAATATTTCAAATATACTGCTGAGAAATGTATCAACTTAATGTAGCAAATGTTGCACCTGGATCACTGAACTGCCAGAGGAATTTTAAACTCTAAACTTCAATCTTTGGGAAAACAGGAAAAAAAGACAAAAACAAATTGAGGCAATTAAGAAAAGTCTTTAATTACGGTGAACTTATCTGAAAACAACAGATATGGAAAAACTGTTTGGAAAGTGAACAACCCCTTTCAATTTAGTGATGATGTACATTTTTCTTTACGTTTTGAATCTTAAAAACTCGCTTTATTCAACATTAGTATTTTTTTTTTCACGACTTGAATTTCTTGCACTAAAATTCATGAATGTGTATAATGGTTTTAAACACAAATTTATATTTATTAAGCAAAACAAAAAAAACATTGGAAAACGCAACTGTAAAACGTATAAAAGCTTACTAGGTCATTTAATGGTCAACGGTAGCTGTCCTAACCCCAATGTAAACTTTTTAAAAATTTTTAAAAAGTTTTTTGTAACTTGCAAACTAACTAAAATGATGATGAGTAAAACACAAATTTTTTTAATCAGATTTTGTTCCCCACAATTTTATTCATTTGAGTTTTTTATATTTTGATTTTGTTTTTTTTGTATTGTGAGTTTATAAGTTGGGTAATACATCTACAATTACTCAAATCTGATTTTTATTAATGTGTTTTTATAGTTTATGTATTTATTTATAGTTATCTGTACACTGTATATTTTGTTTACATTGATATTTGGAAGCAGTAGCTATCATATAGCTGGCCAATGGTCATATAGTATACATAGACGGCAACAGCATAGATAGCTTTATATTATGTTATCTTTTTGCAATCTTTCTTTAAATTATTTAATTTTTTTACAACCTGCAAATAATTGTACTTTCTCTCCCAGAAATCTGAAATAAATGGTTTACCACCCACTCCAAAAGTACTGGTGAGTAGTACTGATGTGTCTCTAAGGTAACATTCTGACATGTAATTGTACCAAATTATCATAACATAAAGCATTTTAAAATAATTAAAAGATAAAATACTGTTGTCCTGCACTGGTAAAACTGATGTTTGCTTTAGAAACACTACAGTAGTACTGTGTATTTGGGGGGGGGGGGCATTCAAGTTGAAATAGGGCTAAATGGCTCAGATTATATAGCAGATAAAATATATAGAATACAGTGGATTTAGCACTTAAATGTATTGTATGATTGTATGCTAAAGAGCTTATTTGCTATGTAACCTGTGCCTTTTCTCATTTTTCTGCTTGAATGGCTGCCCCCATGGCAACACATCAGCTTATTAATACTAACAATATTCGTGTTTTGATGCAAACCGTTTTACCAGTGCAGTGTAACAGGACATCACTTTAATTTTTGACTTAACTGTTCCTTAAGGGCAGAGACACACAGGCAGAGACACACAGGCAGATTCAGGGAGATTAGTTGCCCCCTCTTCTGCAGGGCGACTATCTACCCAAACTACCTTCCTCTGCCTTCCCACCAGCAAGAATGTACATCACGGGCGGGATGGCACTTGGAGCTGTTTGGTTTCTGAAGTCACCCGAAGTTGCCTCGCAAGGAAACTTTGCTTAACTTCGAAAAACGAAGTGCTCAGAGTACCAGCCTTCTGGTGATTTACATTCTTGCGGGCAGGAATTCAGGGGAAGTTCTGGGAGATTAGTCACCCCGAAGAAGAGGAGATTTGTCGCTGGGTGACTAATCTCCCAGAAACTGCCCGTGCGTCTCTGCCCTGAAGGAGAATTAAAGCTTAACAAAAGAAGTAGGCTAGAAATATTGTACATTATGGGGCACATTTATTATTTTGCACCTAAAATCCCTCAAATTCCTTTGAACTATCGAATGCTTATCGAATAGTTCTAGGCTATCTTTTTCCTTGATATTCGATTTCTCGATTAAATCGTACGATCGAATACCGATCGTTCGATTTCACAAAAAAACCCATACATTTTTCCTTCGAGCACTCGAAAAATTTGTATGATTCAAACGATCGAGGCATTCGATCGTACGAAGGGTATTCGAGCAGGTGTTGGTAAAAGAAGCCTATGGGGGGATTCCCATAGGCTTCTATTGGTATTCGTAGGTTCAATCTGGCAAAGCAGGCATTTGAATACATTTTAAAGTTAAAATCCTTCAATCATCAAATGGTCGAATGATCAAATTTTCAGTATTCGATGATCGAAGTGGCCAAATTTGCATATTCAACCCTCCGAAAAAATCGTATGATTGGAATTCGATCTAATTCGATCGAACTTCGATCTCTTCACGTGAACTTTGTAAATTTGCCCCTATGTTTTGGGCTTCTGTACCATTCTAAGGCAACCAAAGCCGTTTAGCAGTAAAGATCTGTGTCTCTGAAGATGCCCCAGTAGCTCCCCATCTTCTTTTCTGCTGATTCACTAATTCACATGCTCTGTGCTGCTGTCACTTACTGAGCTAAGGGACCCACTCACAATATACAGTACATGTATACAAAATTGTTTACTAACCACAACACAGATCTTGCTGTATTAATTTTTTTTATTTAATGTTTACTGCATCTGTGATTTTAAAATCACATCAGTGTTGCTTCCCGACTCCTATTTTTTATTAAAAACAACTGTCCTGCTGGAGGCCAGCTGGAGAGATCTCTCCAAGGGATTTTTATGGCCCCTGTTCTTCTCTAGGGCTGCATATATTTCTTTGTGTGATATTGGCATTTTAGCACATGGCTCAGGGAAACAATTGGCCCACTGTGTGTAAAAAGGTGGAATAGCACTGGTACATAGGGTCAGGGGGTAGGTCAACAGGTGAGGTCCCACATTAAATTTTTTTTGTTTGAAAAGGTTTCCACAGGCTTATACTTGTTGGGTCTCCATGGTGACAACAAAATAAAAAAATGTTATGATATTTTAATGTTAATATAGTGTTCCAGTAGAAGGATATATAAAGATACTGGCTGAAACACTGAAGACTTTGTAGACTTTGAAGATCTTTAGAAATTTGCGGCATGTCAAAAAGTATTCATTTGAGAATGTTCAAGAGAGGTTGATTGTCTGGTGCAACATCAGTGATGTTATGGCCATAATAATGTTATTGTCTAATAGTAATGCAGTGTTTCATATATCAAATGGAACATATTGTACATAGACAGTCTCACTATTTATTAAGCCTTCATCAACTTTCTTAAATTTACAGATGGGAGCATGTTTCTCCAAAGTGTTTGATGGCTGTCCATTGAAAATAAACTGTGCAACATCCTGGATACACCCAGATACCAAAGGTATGCAAACTAGGAGGACGCTCAGTCCCTGCCTTGTTACTTTTTCTGTATGTCCATTAATATCCTTTTTTGCAAAAGGAACCTGTACACATATAAAAGCGGCATGCTGTTCATAGGTTACAATTATTTATTTTTTTTGTAACATTTTAGTTTTTTTTTTGCATAAAAACAAATTAAAAACAATTAACAATACCGAAAGGCATTCAGCATGTGCAGTCTGCATGTGTAAAGGTATTGCCAAACGAGCCCGATATGCCAACCTTGAGGTGAGTGATATCGTTGATCTGATTAGTTCGGATCACAATGGAGGAGGTACGGGCGGTCACAGGACTGCATCCACAAACGGATCAATCCTTTGGTGCATTTGATACCTTTTTTAGTTCTGTGGTTTGTCCCTCCAAATATACAAATCTAAATTGCTGCTCTATTTGACTTATAACTCCCCTCAGGGGATCTCCTGCCATGAGGTAAGTTGAGAAACTTTCCTCAGGTGGCTGTTCCCCACAGTGAAAAAAAAAAACTAGAGTTTAAGGGCAAAAAATATTTTTTTTTTTTTTTTTTTTTTTTTTTTTTTTTTTTTTACTATGAATTTGACTCTTCTTCAAGGAGCATTGAACTCTCTGCACTAGCAGTGGTGCCTCCCCTCAGCCCTGTTTGAAAACAGGAAACTCAGGGGGCAGCATTGGAAAGGTTTCCTCAGCACGGCTTGCGGGTACAAGATTGTCCCTTAAAGCACCCGCTATCAAATGACATAACACAGCATGGTACAGTTATCTGTAAATCAATTTTATTTTATCATGCCTCCGCGAGTACCATTGGGCTGGTGTTTTCTCATTATAGCAGGCGGAGGGCAGGGGGAAGGCAGTTCGAATTTGCCTGTGTGACCTTACCTTTAAGCTATGTATGTACACTCTGATTTTTGGACCATGTATTGGAGCTAGGCCAACATCTCCATAACAGATATATAGATGAGTACAAGTTTTTTAGATCCCTGGCCGCTTGAAGCCAACAAGACATTTTGGGGGTTACTAACCCATCAGCAGGTCGCATTTACTGGTCACCTGTTTAAAAGCAAGCATCTTATTGGTTGTCATGGATTACTGCTCCTGGGCAAACTTAGGACCATTTATTACATATGATATCATGTGTTGTGACACTGACCCACAATTGCAAGTGATTACCGCAGTAGTTTACACCATAGTTTTTCAGTTGATGAAATTTACCATATCTGCTTCTTTTAATTGTTTTAGAAACACTACTTTTTCTTTAAATGCAGCCTGCATTATCAGCCCTTGATAAGCTGCATCTTCTGAAAGTGTTTTGGAGCCCACAAGCAGGCTGGAGGATATAAAATTACTTGGTGGTCCTCCAAATCAATTTTTACTGAAACACCTCTGTATTTACATGTTTTCTTACAATCTGTCTCTTCCTTATTACTGCCATGCTGTACTTTTGTGTGGCACATAGGATTAACAGAGATATGTAGTCAACACCTTTCTAGACAAAATCTGTAGCGTGGGTCACATTTCTATAGGTGATAAACTTTCCACAGCTTTGGACAGCACGGACACCATGTCTTTAACAAATAAAATGCCTTCATTGGTAAGTCTTAGCACGACGGCAAAACTGACCTTTGTTCAAGCTAATAACAAATGCTCACTTGCTCAGTATCACAATTTGTAGCTTGGCTAACAATGCCCCCTAGAGGTCTTTACAAAACATAACATCTCATCATCAAGGATTTTCTTGTATACATGTTACAAAAGATATGTATGTGTTACTATACATAGACATAGTATAGAATTATTTGAAAAGGCAGTTTCTTTCATGTTCATAAGCCACAAACCTAAAAACATTACTTAAATTTACTTAAAGAGATTCTGTCATGATATATATGGTGTTATTATTTCTAAATTACGCTGTTTACACTGAAAATAATTCACTCTACAATATAACATTTCATTCCTGAACCAGCAAGTGCATTTTTTAAATTTATAATATTGATGTGTAGGCAGCCATCTCAGGTCATTTTGCCTGGTCATGTGATTTCAGAAAGAGCCAGAACTTTATGATGGAACTGCTTTCTGGCAGGCTGTTGTTTCTCCTACTCAATGTAACTGAATGTGTCGCAGGGGGAACTGTATTATTACTATTTACCATTGAGTGCTGTTCTTAGATCTACCAGGCAGCTGTTATCTTGTGTTGGGAGCTGTTATCTGGTTATCTTCTCATTGTTCTAGTGTTAGGCTGCTGGGGGTGGGGGTGGGTGGGAGGGAGGGAGGGGATGATATCCAACTTGCAGGACAGCTGTGAAGAGTGACTGATCTTTATCAGAGCATACGTCACATGGCTGGGGGCAGCTGGGAAGCTGACAATATGTCAACAATATAGCCCAATGTCCGATTTCAAAATTAAATAAATAAATCTGTTTGCTCTTTTGAGAACAGATTTCAGTGCAGAGTTCTGTTGGATCAGCACTATTAACTCAGGCATTTTGAAAATAAATATTTTCCCATGACATGACAAATCATTTTCCTTTTGTGATTGCACAGGAATAGTGTTCTTAAATCTGTATTGGTGTATATGTGGTAGATGGATTCTCCTTTGGTTCAATTAGAGCAGCAAGTGCACCTACAACTGGAGTACTCTGCCTCAAGCTTTCCTCATAACCAAAGTCAGACTTGGTTAAAAAGAAGTAATACGAAATAATAAATATAGCTCCTGCCATCAATATAAATGTCTGTCTCTGACTACATGCTAGCAATTGATTTTGGTGCAGTGCAACTAGTAACTGGAAATTTTCTGCTTTCAGATCAGTACATTATTTTTGGCAGTGAAGATGGAATTTACACATTAAATCTTAATGAACTACATGAGGCCTCAATGGAGCAGGTGATTATAACATTTCTCAGAGTCGGCACTGGTTTGTTAAATTATACTGCTAAAGCACTATGCTGTAACCATGACAGAATGGCCATCTTTCTATTGCTCCTTTCATTTTTGGCTGATAACCCAAACAGAACATTGAGAAGCGATGAGGAACTCTGGCTCCACTTCATTTAGTCATCTGCTAGTGCCGTCATGCACTGGTCAATGATGCTGAACTGGTAGTGGAAAATGTCAAACCTTCGTGAACAACAAACCAACCACTATCCATGGTAGATAGAAACTAGTCTGGATTGTAGAGCCACCACACAGATATTGATATTGCACAACTATTTGTATGTGTACGGCAAGCTTAACCCTGTACAGTTTTAAATTCTGAAGTGATCAGTGGCCATGATTGCTTTGCATCTGTGGGGCTTTCTAGTTTAATCTAACCAAACAAGCTTGTAAAAGCCCTGAGAATTTTGTTTAGGCCACACATTTTTTTTTGTGGCCTAAATAAAGTTCTCTGTTCTTTAACAAGCCTGCTGTTTTCTCTTTTGGTTGGATACCTCCACCTCCAGCTGTAGGTTTGGGGCATGAGCACCCAGACCCCACTGATTACTGGGGAGTTTCAAAAAAACTTCTTTGGTTTTTACATTGGGATTCTTTCTCTAGTTTAATGTGTCAAACTTAAAATTTGGTTCATGGAGGAAAGAAAACCTGTGCTGCTGGGCTTAGTTACTCTCTGATCACTTAAACATGTTCAGGTGACACCTTGCCTCTCAAGTGATGCTGGTACTGATTTTTTGTTTGGCCCAGAATAATACAAAGCACTTTGAGGCGAGAACAGAGAGTAATTGTATTCCTTTGTCTAGGACCATGATGAATTTATGCAGTTACTGAACTCAGTTGTTAGGTCTGATTACAGTTGTTAATACAATAAAATGGGCTGCCAATGGTTAACTAATTTATGTCGTATTTTCCCTTTTGGAAGCTGTTTCCCCGGAAGTGCACATGGCTGTACATTATGAATAATATGTTGATATCCTTGTCAGGTAGGTTTCCTTTTTCCATTTTTACTGAAACTGAAATAAGTGGTTCAGCCGGCACCTACAAATAAATGTATTCTTGGCCCATTTTATATAAGCTAGAATTTTATTCTGTTATTATTCAAAGAACCACTAATGGCCTTTACCCAGGTTTAATTTATGTTTAACATTCATTACACAAAGGACCAGTTTCTGCCCTTTAAATGGCATCTGTTGGGCCAAGTTGTCCCCCCCTCCCCCCCCATTCTGGTACACAAGCATGCAAATAAAGCTTAATGTCCCTGATTTATGTTCATGACATCCTGCATCATATTGAGCAAGCAGGGATTCTTCTTCATTGAGCTCATGCATGTGATGAAATATGGCCACCTATATTGGGAGCTCTGTCCCAGTGCAGGAGTCCTATCACTGGTATGGGCAGTTTTTTTTTGTTTTTAGAAACAAATTGTATTATTTAGCATCTCTACCTTCAGTATCATTTATTGTACTTAAAAATTATGCATTTTGAGCTTTTTGACTGATGACACATTTGATCAGTGTGCATCCACAACATCTGAGAATTCCTGGCCACTTTAGAATTTGAATTAAATCTCATGCAAATACAGGCACTACTAATGTTAATTTTTTTTTTTCCTGTGGTCATGAACATAAACAACTACCACATGCAGAAGGTAAGCTCAACATATTCATGTAATTCTAGTCTGTGCAAAGAAAAAAACATCTAGTTTCTCCAAAGCATTTATTTATATAACATCAGCAAGCTATGCAGCATTTTATGTTCATTTATTACAGGGGCCTATCCATAATTTATTACAGAATAATAACAGGATCAGAGACAATCATGCACCTGTTTTTATAGAGTGTTAACCCACTTCGTGATGTTCCTTGCTCTTGTTCACATATGCCCCCTGTATCTTTTATATATGAATGCAGTTATAGTAATTGCTTGCAGTGAATGCAGGTTCTCTGCGGCTCTATTGGCCATTTATATGGTTTTGTATTTGACCTGCCAGAACAATTGCAATTACATCTATAATACAACATTGTGATTAGTTTGAATTGGTTACTACAAACAGCTGTTTTGACAATTTGCCTTTACCTATTGTTTGTTGTTATCCAGAAGCAGAAAGCTGATTTTGAATTGGACATTCTTATTCCTAAATGAGTATCATACCCCCTTGTTCAACATGAATAGGGCTTTTGTTTAACATACTGTTTTGTTTAATTTTAATTGAGAATAATTTCTTGCTCTGAATTGGACAAATAGTGAAACTGAAAGTTTTTTTCTGCTTGCTTGTTCTGGAGCACTCATGGGAGATTGGAAATGGTATTTGTACCTGGATAGAGAACTGGCTAAAAGATAGACTACAAAGAGAGGTCGTAAATGGAACATTTTCTAATTAGACCCCAGGCTCTGTACTGGGTCCCTTGCTTTTCAACTTGTTTATTAATGACCTGGATGTGGGCATTGAAAGTACGGTTTCTATTTTTGCAGATGATACTAAATTGTGCAGAAATATAGGTTCCATGCAGGATGCTGCCACTTTGCAGAGTGATTTGTCTTAGTTGGGAAACTGGGCAGCAAACTGGAAAATGAGGTTTAATGTTGATAAATGCAAGGTTATGCACTTTGGCAAAAATAATATAAATGGCAGTGTGTTGGGAGTTTTTATAGATAACAAGTTGTCTAATTCTGGACAGCGTCATTCTGTGGCTACTAAAGCAAATAAAAAAAGTTCTGTCTTGCATAAAAAGGGCCTCATCTGGAGTATGCAGTGCAGTTTTGGACTCCAGTCCTTAGAAGGGATGTAAATGAGCTGGAAAGAGTACAGAGACGTGCAACTAAACTGGTTAGAGGAGTAGAAGACTTAAATTATGAGGGCAGACTGTCCAGGTTGGGTTTGTTTTCTCTTGCAAAAAATACGCTTGAGAGGGGGCATGATTACACTTTACAAATACATTAGAGGACAAATATCAGGGGACCTTTTTACCCATAAAGAGGATCACCGCACCAGAGGCCACCCCTTCAGACTAGAAGAAAAGAACTTTTATTTGAAGCAGCGTAGGTGGTTCTTCAAAGTCAGGACAGTGAGGTTGTGGAATGCATTGCTGTGTGATGTTGTGATGGCTCATTCTGTTGATGCTTTCAAAAGTATTTTGTTTGTCCTTGTACCAGTCATCATTTTCTGAAACATCTTTTTATTTGTAACAGGTAAAACTGTTCAGCTTTATTCACATAACCTGGTGGGTCTTTTTGAACAAGCTAAAAAGCCGGGACTAGCAGCTCACATACAGACTCATCGTTTTCCTGACAGAATACTGCCAAGGTAAATATATTATAGGGATTTCTGAACGTATACTTTGTTAGCTCACATATACAAATGGCACTGACATCTACACTCACCATCTTAATTACTTTTCTGTAGTTTCATACTCTGTTCCACGTTTCATGTTTCTCTTTTTCTTTTAACCTGTGGTCTTCCTTTTTATTTCTCTTGGCCATTTTTCTTTTGCCTTATTTCTATTTGTCTTCATTCCTTTTATGGGACCACTATTAAAGGACAGCTGTAGTCACTATGGACTACAACTCCATGCAAGGGCTTGTTTACATTTTAATCATTTCAGAATCCAGTGGCATGAGAGTTGGAAGTTTGGCTGTAGTAATTGTTGCAGTAAACAAGTTAGGGACCACCGTATGTATGGGGCTCACCTTGACGTAGTATGGTGGCTTATCAACTTTATGATGATAACTTTGTAACTAAAAACCCTTGTTTTTGTAAACATATGCACTTGCATTTAAACTGACTCAGACAGGTGATCAGGGAATGTGCATTGAATAATTGGCCAAGTCAGTAGCACTTCCATTATACTTATATACTTTACTTAGCCCTAGGAGTGCATCCACAACCCCCCTTTTTGTAATTGTTGCAGTAAAGATCATTATTCATCAGAGGAGATGTTTACCTTTATATTTACATAATTGCATGATGCAATCCTTCATTTCCAAATTCGAATCTTTGTGTTTTGAAAAGTTCTGTTTTTCTGGTTTCTGTTTGATGTCACCTGATGCCCTTTTTTCTGTTGAAGTCTAAAACGGCAGTACATACAGTGATTAACATTACTCGTTTTGTTTTTTTTGCTTTTTCTTTTTCCAGAAAGTTTGCCCTCTCCACAAAGATACCAGACACAAAAGGCTGCCACAGGTGTTGTGTTGGTGCGTATGCCTGTTCCTGCCTATATTGGGCATAAACTAAGGATTGTTGTACTGGTGTTACCTGCAGCTTGTGACCCTTCTGCTGCTGAAGCTTAGCTCTGAGCATTCCCTGATAACTAAAGTGTGGATGTCACAGTATAACAACTAGAGATGCACCAAATCCAGGATTTGATTCAGGATTCGGCCTTTCTCACCAGGATTCGGATTTGGACGAATCCTTCTGCCTGGCCGAACCGAATCCGAATCTGCATATGCAAATTAGGGCTAGGGAGGGAAATCAGGTGACTCTGGCACAAAACAAGGAAGTAAAAAATGTTTTCCCCTTCCCACCCATAATTTGCATATGCAAATTAGGGTTCAGATTCGGTTTGGTATTCAGCTGAATCTTTCTGGAAGGATTCGGGGGTTCGTCCGAATCCAAAATAGTGGATTCGGTGCATCCCTAATAACAACTGCAAAGCTACAGTTGACCTGTCACTATCCATAAAAAATAACTGGCTAAAGGAGCATTTATCTGTCCTTCATAGAAGGCACTGTAGCATCCTACACATAACAAATTAAAATTGTTAAACCCAACCCGCAACCCACACCCAGACTGCTTGGACCTTCTACCCGACCCGCAAGTACCGCTGACCATCAAGAAACAAGAAGTGCTGTAAACCGAAAGTGACATCATTAGAAGTAGGCGTGATCAGAAAAAAAAGGAGTAAAACTCAGTATTGAGAAGACCTGGAGAACTGCCGACCCACATCTATACCTGCTCCCGAAACTTGCAACACGCAGGGTACCACAGGTTTTTGCGGGTAAACCATGGGTACCCGACCCACTGCAGGACTCTAAGGCACAGTAAAAAAAAATCAGCAGTGAAGAGTTTTTATGATTGTTTCTGATTGCAGAATGGAATAATCCTATACAGGTATGTGACCTGTTATCCAGAATGCTCGGGACCTGGGGTTTTCCAGATAACTGATCTTTCCATAATTTGGATCTTCATACCTTAAGTCTACTAGAAAATCATGTAAACATTAAATAAACCCAGTAGACTGGTTTTCCAGTAAGGATTAATTATATCTTAGTTTGGATAAAGTACAAGCTAAAGTTTTATTATTACAGAGAAAAAGGGAATCATTTTTAAAAAGTTGGATTATTTGGGAAAAAATGGAGTCTATGGGAGACTGCCTTTCCGTAATTTTGAGCTTTCTGGATAACAAGTTTCTGGATAATAGATCCCATACCTGTGATAGCATCACATTAGCCCTATTACAAAACAGTGATTCCAGTGTTCCATTATGTATTTCTACCTATTTTTGTTGTCTGTTTTTGGTTTGCAGTAAGAAACCCATATACGGGTCACAAATACCTGTGTGGAGCTGTGGAGTCCAGTATTGTCCTGCTTCAGTGGTATGAGCCTTTGCAGAAGTTCATGTTAATAAAGGTTTGTCTTCCCTCTATAATGATCTGTTTTAGCTACATTGGGTGATACTTGGTGTCTCATAGGGGCAGTTTGTTGTTTGCTTTCAAATATACTGAGATTTGGAGCTTTATCAGAGACAGAAGGAAACAAGAGTCACCTTCCTTCTGCAGAATCTTTGCTGGTCATATAACTTATTATTGTGTATATGTATCTATACAACAGTCTTTACTAACTATACATACACCACAAATCCAGGCCATCAACACAATATATGTTTTATCAGCTGTCAGTTAGCCGAAGCAAATACAATGAACATCACCAAGGTGCACACTACATCTAGTGTATTTGTTAAAGGAACAGTAACACCAAAAAATGAGTGTTTTAAAGTAAAGAAAATATCATGTTGTGTTGCCCTGCGCTGTTAAAACTGATCTGTTTGCTTCAGAAACACTACTATAGTTAATATAGACAAGCTGCTGAGTAGCAATGGCGGAAATTGAAAAATGGCTATATGGCACAGGATAAGTAATGGATAACAGATAACATTATGTTCTACAGAGCTTATCTGCTATCTGCTGTGTAACTTGTACCTTTTCTCCTTTGAATGGCTGCCCCCATGGCTACACAACAGCTTATTTATATAAACAATAGTAGGGTTTCTGAAGCAAACACAGCAGTTTTACCAGTGCTGGGCAACACTGCATTATATTTTTATTACTTTAAAACAATTGAATTTTTTGATGTTACTGGTCCTTTAATGTGAATGTAGGTTAAGGATTATTAGTCTCATTTAGTAGGGTGATTAACTGGGCAAACATGGATCAATCTCTGTAACTCAACCCATACTTATAACCTTAACCTATTGAAGCCTCTCACCACCATGTTAATGAAAGATGCAATGATTGCACGTGTGCAGTAACCCATAGCTACCGGTTCTATACTTGCTTTTGATCAGTGAATGCTCCCTGCTGATTAGATGCCATAGGTGATTGAAACCCTAAAAATGTGGCTAAAAATGCCATATTTTATATACTGAACTTGTGGCATTTGACTAAAGTTTCAGCTTGTCAATAGCAGCAATGATCCAGGACTTCAAACTCGTAACAGGGGGTCACCATCTTGGAAAGTGTCAGTGGGCTCTGAGCAGCTGTTGAGAAGCTAAGCTTAGGGGTTGTCACTAATTATCCAGCAGAAAATGAGGTTGACCTTTAATATAAGCTGATGCTACAGGGCTGATTATTAAATTATTATGCTAATTTCTCTGGCTTCTGTGCTGCCATGTAGTAATTATCTGTATTAATGACTAATCAGCCTTATAGTGTGACAAATCTATTCTATATGTACTGTATATTGTGAGTGGGTCCCTAAGCTCAGTAAGTGACAGCAGCACAGAGCATGTGAATCAGTGAATCAGTATAAAAGAAGATGGGGAGCTACTGGGGCATCTTTGGAGACACAGATCTTTACTGCTAAAGGCCTGTGATTGCCTTGGGCTGGTACAGAAGCACAAAACACAACATTTCTACCCGCTTCTCTACTTAAAAGCTTTAGTTCTCCTTTAAACTGTAGCAAAGCTTGCACCTTTTTATTACATAACTCTATTGATTTGATTGTAATGTTCTTTACAATTAAAAATCACTTCTCCCATAACCCTATAAAGCATGAACCTAAGGAAAGCACCTTAGAAGTTTCCTACTCAGCTCGACGAGGGAAATAAATTATTGTCTGACCCTAATGTATACATTTTAGTGATCCATAGAGTTCGATCTTAAAAACTCTGTAGTTGCAGCTGAATGGATGAGTATAATGTCATTTACATTCATGGCTAAGAAGTGTAACCTCCAATCTGTATAACATTGTTTTTCAGCATTTTGATTTCCCTCTGCCAAACCCCCTGAGGGTGTTTGAAATGCTGGTTATCCCAGAGCAGGAGTTTCCCTTGGTCTGTGTTGCTGTCAGTAAAGGCGTGGAACCAAATCAGATTGTGAGGTTTGAGACCCTCAACCTAAGTTCAGCCTCTTCCTGGTTTACTGACTCAGGTAATATGTACAGTGTGTTCATTATCAGATACCTCTTTAATATTTTATTGCTACAGACATTTGTGAGGCTCTGCACAAAGTAATCTTCTATATATCCAGCTGGTTCCCTTCCATCATGTATACTTCATCACAGTTAGTAAATACAGTAATGTAACTCAAGGGGGCGGGCCCTGGTGCGGGACGTACAGTACAAGCGTTTCGCCCGTGAGCTGCCAGGGGGCCCTGAGTTGGTGTGGACCCTGGCCCGCTTGCACCCCCTGTAGTTCCGCCACTGAGTTAAACCATTACAGATAATTGGCTCAGCCCAGGTGCACCAGGAGGCAACTTTTTGGCCAACTGCAATATCGATGGGAATAATCAATCTTGGGAATAAAGTTTTAGCAGTAATTTTGTAACTATAAAGTTATTATAAATAGTGATGGGTGAATGTATTCACCAGTTGAATTGCAGCATATCTCCGCTATCGCGGCCAGCGAATAAATTTGCAAAATGCCCACAAATATTCACCGGTGTCAATAAATGTGACCCCAGCAAGAAAAAAGTTTGATGCCAGTGACCAACCTGAGGCCGGCAACAATTTACTGCACGCCCATATACTGAAATGCGGTAAATTGTTGCCAGCGTCAAAATGGTCACCGGTGTCAAAATTTCCCCGTTTTGAGAATTTTTTGCCGTTTCACGATTTACATTGCAAATTGGCTAAATTTTTGGACAAAGGGGACAAAAATCACACATTGCTAATTATAAAGTATTTTGTGGGTAGGAGGTGGTTGTAGATAGTGTATAGGTTCAGAATCTCGCTATAGACGGCATCCCCAAATAATCAACATTTATATTTAACAATTGATCATCTCGGCTGCATTGAATATTTACATAAATCATTTTGATCAACGACAAACTGTAAATCCATTTTACCTTTAAGTTCTATAAAATAAATCAGAGTGTATGGTTGTTACTAACACATTTCACAAGAGCTGACACAGATGTAGTAGTGACATCAAGATTTATAAAGTTTTCTGTTTGGTGGAACATTTCAGCTTATATTCATTTATCCCATGCTAGGGATTTGTCAGCAGCTGGATGCCATACATGTTTCACAGCTAGAGAAAGATACCGTCTTGCTTTGTCTGGACCGTAAGTATTTCAGTACAGTATATATATTTACTGATCATCTGAACCTGCTCTAATATACTTTTCATTAGACTTTTCTTCCCCTAGAAGAGTATTTCAGACATTTTAAGGCCCATTTACAATGGGTACAGGAGCAAGTGCTGCTGCAAATCATTTATCTTACAGAGCCAATAGTAAAGAGCTTGTGGTTGTACCCGTGTTAGGTGCAAGCTCATACAGATGAAAGGAAGTCATGGACTTTGTGCCTGCAGGACTTGATCCTGGTTTCCCTGTGCTCCTGAATGGAGCAAAATTGTGTACTAGGGAATGCCTCATACAGATAATAATCTGCTATATCCCAGGATCATCTATATATACAGGTCTGGACTGGAAATCTGTGGGTTCGGGCAAATGCCCAATGGGCTGCTTGCTTTAAAATGTAAATGAGCTGCTCAACCTAAACATGCAAATTAGGTTTCTCTTTAATATGTAAATGAGCCAATCCCTTTAGAAATATAAATGAGCTGCCCATTATAGCCAGCCACAGCTAAGCCAATGCCTGCATTTGTTAGTGCACTGGCATATGGGTGGAGCCAGGAATTCTGAGCAACTTCAGTAATATTAGAGTTGCCCGCTATATACTCAATCCCTTATGTTTATGATAGGTATGTAAGCAACTGTAGGATCCATGCTCAGAACAGTCTGTATATGGAACACTGTGATATGTAGCATTGTGATATGTAGCATTAACTGCAGCAACTGCCAGGGTACATGGTCTAGGTGGGGGCACACAAATTTTGAATATAATGTAAGTATAGCGTAACTAATACATCTGATAGAATAGTTGTGATAGAAACTTGGGTGAGATAGTTGTTGCAAGGGCCAGTTCCAGCACATAGGGTGTATAATATTGCTGGGGATTATATGGTAATGGACTCTTAAAATATCTATTAATAAACACTAGTTCTAGTTAACCTTGGGGTTGGAAATACATATCATGTGCGTGAATACATGGGCTGCTTAGATACTTTAGCCAGAGCAGCTTTTTCCTCCCAGTCCGGCCCTGTGTATATCCACTCACAAGAAAAGTGCTCGTCTGAAGCCGAGGAGAGCAAAACCATTTAAAGTCATTTTATTAGGGACATTTCCCCTTTTGTGAAACCTTTATAGTGTTTTAATACTTTCTACTCTCCGTTCTTCTGTTCTTACTAATTCTTATACTGTTCCCCAGTTGGAGCCAGTCACAGCCAAGGGGTGGTTCACCTTTAAGTTAACACTAAGGGGCAGATTTACAAAATTCACGTGAATAATTCGAAGTTCAATCGAATTTAATATAAATTTATTAAATTCGAATATTAGACAAATTCGACATTCGAATAATTAGAATATTCAAATAAAATTGTATTCGCATATTCGATGATCAAATAACTTCCCCTTTAAATTTTTATTCGACCACCTACTTCGCCAGAATAAAGCTACCGAATTGGGAATCATTATTTTTAATAAAAAAAAATTTAAACGATCGATTAAATTGTTCGAATCGATCAATTCGAACAATTGATCGATCGATTTTACTTCCCATTTATTCATATAATCTGCCCCTTAGTATTTGATAGAATGTATAATTGTAAGCATCTTTTCAATTGGCCTTCATTTTTTAAAAATGATTTGCCTTCTTTTTCTGACTCTTCCCAGCCTTTAAATGGGGGTCACTGACCCCATCTGTTGTTACAGGTATGGGATGCATTATCTGGAAACCCATTATCCAGAAAGTTTCGATTTACGGAAAGACTGTCTCCCATAGACTCCATTATAATCGAATAATCCATATTTTTACAAATGATTTCCTTTTTCTCTTTAATAATAAAACAGTAGCTTATACTTGATCCAAACTAAGATATAATTAATCCTTATTGGAGCCAGAACCGGCCTATTGGGTTTATTTAATGTTTATATGATTCTTTAGTAGTCTTAAGGTGTGAAGATCCAAATTACAGAAAGACCTGTTATCCAGAAAGCCACAGGTCCCAAGCATTCTGGATAATAGGTCCCATACCTGTACTACTTTTTCTTACCAGTCGTAATGTTCAGGCCCCCTGCTTTTTATAATGGAGTCTATTATTCAAATCAGTGCATGGTTGCTAAGGGTAATTTGGACCCTAGCAACCCGAATGCTGAAATAGCAAATCAGATGCTGAATAAAAAGCTAAATAACTCAAAAACCACAAATAATAAAAAATGAAAAGCAACTGCAAATAGTGTCAGAATATCACTCTCTACATCACACAAACTTTAAAGGTGAACAACCACTTTATGGGGTAACAAATAGGGGCAGTGATTCATTGCAGAATGATTTACTGACTGCTCCATCTATATTGTGGCCCCTGCACTAGATAACTTGCCCTGGGCCTCAGCCTCTATGACTACTACTTAATGTGCACATTGTATGAAATGGTTCAACTGAAAGCAGCGCCTGTATAACCGAGGCCACTTCGACTTGAAAGAAATGTGTGATGTGAAATGGGATTTTTCTTTCCTTTAAAGATCACGTGAAAATGGTAAACCTTCAGGGGAAACTAAAGTCGAACAGAAAACTAGCATCAGAACTAAGCTTTGAATTCCGCATTGAATCTGTAGGTAAGAGCATCACCTTGAAATATCGGAATTTTCCCCAAACGCTATGTTAAGCAAAACAAGGCCCATTCAAATAAATCATGTCAAAAAGCTTGGTTTATTTTTAAGTTTGTGTTCAGCATAATATGGACATGCACTGCTAGAAATAATCTGAAATAATGGCAGGATTTTAGTCCGTTGCCATTGAACTTCCTGAGCTATTAAGAACCACGGACACTAAACTGACAGCAGATTGTTTTATACTTGGCCTTGTCTATATACATGGTGTAATAGAACAGCCAGGTAAGCGAGGACTAAAGCAGTGCAGATACTACTTCATCTACTTTTTGCACTTGTGCCAGTGGCAAACATTTAAAAGTGCCAAAACTCAACCAGGAACACTTCTCATCTGATGGCTTTGCTTTCCTTTCAGTGTGCCTTCAGGACAGTGTGCTAGCCTTCTGGAAGCATGGCATGCAGGGAAAGAGCTTCAAATCAAATGAGGTATGTTTGTCTACAGCAGTGACCCCAACCAGTAACTCAAGAGCAACATGTTGCTTTCCAACCCCTTGGATGTTGCTCTCCAAGGATGTTCCCCCCCCC
>CM044446.1:68608787-68624314 GCA_024363595.1 Xenopus borealis | reverse complement strand
TAATAATAAGACTGGTTTATTACATTGGTTAAGAAAGAACACGGATACAAAAGCACAGTAAGGCCATGGACCAGGAAATAAAACATGGTTTGTAGACAGAGCGAATAATAACCAAACCTCCCACTGTAAGACAGTAAAGGTGGCCATAGAATATCGTACAAAAATACGTTATCTGTGTGTCTGTGTGTGTATGGTGGGAAATGAGCCGACCGATATAGTCAGAAGATTAAGATATCGGTCGGCTGGTTGATCGGGCTGGACGGAAAATTTTGATTGAGAAATAAAAGGAGTGAGCTTTGCGCAGTTTTCCAAAGGGGGAGAAAAGAAGAGCAGCACCGTAGAAAATGGTGAACCCACGTGTTCACCTATATGGTATATGGCAAAAAATGGAAAAATTTGATTGGATGCCTTTGAAAGCACCCTGAACATCGGATTGTTAGTACTGAATCATCAGATACTGGTAGAATTCTATTGTTTCTACCTGTATATTTGACCATTCAGCTCTACACGTGTGTGTTGAAACGAACAATCTTTCTTGGAAAGATCTTTTCCGAGAAAGATCATTATTGTTACGTCTATGGCCAGCTTAAAGGTGGCCATACATGGTGAGATCTGCTCGTTTGGCAATGTCGCCAAACGAGTGGATCTCTTCCCGATATACCCACCTGGGCGATATCGGGCTGATCCAATCATGGGCCCTAGTGCCCAATGATCGGATCACAACGCAGAAGATACAGGAGGTCGAATCGCAGGACCCCATCTACGAACAGATGCGTCTGCGATTTTTAGTCCAGTCCGATCAACATCTGGCTGACTTTCGGCCAGATATTAATCAGTTAAGCCCGTGGGAGGGCCCCACGCACGGGCCGATAAGCTGCCGACTTAGTCTTTTGGCAGCTTTTATCAGCCTGTGTATGGCCTGTCTGTAGAACGACCGTGAGAAATTAGAAAAGAGTGTGTCTACAGCAGAGCAAATGCCAGTGAGGAGGATCCTACTTTATTGTTCCATAGTGCAGCTTTAGCAAAATGGCTACCATTAACCCAAAACCCACAGCTAGTATTTTCAGAAAATTAGCGTGGTTGCAGCAACGGCCACGACTAGTTAGGAATTCCACGTTTAACTCGCCCTTGGTGAAGGCCATTGCCAGTTGTAATATAAGTGGATTAGAACATGGCTAATTACATAAATGCCATCAGTTTGCAAAGTTACTCATGATAGTAAGCCATTCAGACTGACATATGGCTGTATATGCAAAGCAACCAATCATGGCATTTCAACAAATGTCACTGATCCATGGTCAAAGTACAAACTGCAATTCATGGAAGTAGGGAATTGTTTTAAGAAGAAAATAAATGAGCAAATGACCATCCAAGTGAGAGCAATCTGAAACAGACAAATAACAATTAGGGGGTTATTTATTAAACTCCAAAAACCTGAAAATATTTGTATGTTACTATTAAATCTGAGTTTTTAGTGAGAATTTATTATACCCGGGGATGGAAAAAAGTCAAAGTCTGAAAATCCTGCATCTCAACTGCCGAGGTTGCATACAAGTCAATGGGAGAAGAATTTTGTGGTTTTCCGGCAAAAAGAAGAGCTTTCGGGTGAAAAATCTGAAAAAATAGTACAATTTTTTTCATGATTTTTTCCATGCAAAGAAATTTTACAGGGAGGTGCATTGATAACTAAGGAGAAAAAACCTGTGCGGATTTGGTCGGAGTAGTTTTCTGAAAATATTGAGATCGCTGCGTAGTAAGGAACATGAACACAGTCTCGAGTGTACAAAAGTGCAGTGCTAGCAAATACTTGGATAACCAATGCTACAGGAGTGCTTTCTTTTATATCTGCTCATGGCTGTGTCCATACACAAAGGAGGTGTGTTGTTTTTAATAAGGAAACTGTACATTTTATTGAAACAAGCAAAAGTCTTACACTGGTTAAAATGTAAATTCATGGAATGTAAAATCGAGACTCTAAACAGACTCGGTCAGACTCTGCATCAGGGATATAATACTTTGAGGAAAAGCCAACACTTTATTTTATAGGAAACATTTCAGTGTTGTTTAAAATGTGCTTCTGCTTCTTTGTCCCAAAGCTTCAAATATAGTGCAGGGCTCAACGTGAGGCTCCATTGTAAACCGTGTCTGCAGAAGCATCACCCACAGCCATGTGTGAAGCAAATATGCTCCAAGTAGAGCCTGGGTATTATTAATTATTATTATTAAATCAGAGCAGGGTTAATAAGAAGAAAACAGCAGCTTCTCCCAACACTGTGCTACCCTCAATAAGATTGGTTTTTGTGATGAAGGCAAATCTGCTTGTGCTATTCAGGGAGACCTGTAGCAGTTAAGGGGGGGTTTAACATCAGTCAAGTTGCTGAGTTATTTGCACTTTGATCCCACAGAGGAAACTTTTGAAGAGAAGTTGGCATCTGCCAGACCAAACAGAAAAAGGCACATCTGAATAGGCTGCACGCTAAACACTTGTGTTCCATCAACTTTAGGTAGTGTTTGTCTGAGGAGCAGAGACATCACTTGTTCTGGCTGTTTAACCTCATGCAAATGTGAAGCTGCTCCAGACAACTGGAAGGGGAAGATACTGGAATGATGACACACAAGGAAAGTTCCCTGTAAAAAAAAAGTTTAATGGTCTGGAAATGAAAGGCCTCCAGTGCTAAAACTAAAAGGCTAAATTCTGCACATTTAATTCTTCATTCCAATGGTTAGGTTTTTGGCTCAGTGCAAATGATTTGGGACCAGAGAAGAGAGTCTTTTGGAGGTTACACTGCAGTCAAGTAATCCTGGCAGGTTGCTGCGGAGGCACAAAGCTCTGCGTGGGGAGCAAGGCAATGATTCGGATGAACCTGAGGCAGTTACACGCTGTTAGAAAGGCTGTAGTGTGGAGGAACAAATTCCTGTCCGTTTGTTCTGAGCTTGCTGTCTGGATCAGTAGCACTTTAGTGTTAATTGTAATTTTTTTTTTGCCAGGGACCAGACTTCGCATCACTGTTCCTCTTCAATCAAAAGTCTTTAAAAATGAAACATAGTGCCTAATTATCCAAATAAATTTAAGACCCACAGAGCATTGCTGATCTCTATCCAGTGTCTAAGACTATTATGGCTGTGGTCATTGTGGAGTTTCAGCATTTTCCAACAAAGACAGTCTGTGCAAAGGTGGCTGGGACAATTCCCTTTTGTAAGTCTTTGGTGGTAGTTTTGGCAGCTGTGGGTTAGAGTTCTGCCGTGGTGGAACTGGAGGGGCCAAAACATGAGAGAAATTGCCGTGACTGGTGCTGAGACCACAACAACGCCGTAAAACTCTTGAGGATGGGGTACTGGGCGGTATATTTGGAGAGTTTGGAGCTGTGTTGACTTCCCGAAGCCAGTCCTGATCCCGATGCAGGCGGCCAAGTGGTGGGGGCTGCAGATTTAGAGGGCAATTTATGAAATGCTCAGGAGGCCTCTGTGGGACAGGGGGAGGGGTATCAGGAAGTGGGTCTCTGGGTGGTGGAGGTGGGGGGCTATGCAGAGGTCCATCAAAAGGCCCTGTGTAGGCAGGGACCCGTGGCTGGATCTGTGGAGGTGGAGGCAATCTTGGAGGAATAGCTGGAGGGTTATCATCCAGTTTTGAATGCCCCTAAAGAAAAGAATGAAGCAATAAATGCCTATGCTTTACATCCAGAAATTATGATTTTTAAAGGGTAGAGGCACATGTATAATAATGTATGTGTAACACTATAGCGCTACGGCATACACTGGACTGTACAATTTTACAAGGAGGACAACACATTATAATGAAGTATAAATATAAAAAAAATGAAGTGTCATGGGAAGGAGGTCCCTGCCCCATAGAGCTTCCAGTCTAAAATCAGTCACAAAAAAAGGGTGAAGGGAAGCGTTGTATACATGGGTATTCAAATGTATACAGATCATCTATCAGAACGTTGTACTCACTGCAAGATTGGACCCCTCTGGATCTACCTTCCTACGAGGAGGCAAAGGAGGTGGAAGCAAAGGCTCTTCACTTAACCGATGCAGACTACCACACGAACTGAAGAAGGACTCTAGGAGAGAAACAGCGTTTCACTTTATACAACAATATGCTAGTGCTAGTCATATATACATTCCAACACAACATATCTGATATATATATACACATCTAATGAATACCATGGGTATTCAAATAGAAAGAAAATGTCTTTATCTGCTTCTAGAAAGTACCAAAAATCAGACACCTTACTGCACAATTAAATGATTGGATTTTAGAAAACTTTACCAATGCAGTATAGGATTAGTATAGTATTATCTAGAAAGCTCAGGACCTCTGATTTTCTGGATACAGGTGTTTTACGATAATGTGAAGCAACATATTTTAAAGCTACTTTAAAACATTCAAGCATTAAATTACCGAATTTGCTTACCATCAACATGGATTTTTGCTAGCTTTTTTTACTACTAGTAATCACAGTGCAAAAGCAAACCAGCAAGAGACGAATGCAAACAACAATTTATGCAAGTAAAACACACTTACTTGAGTTTGCCAAAAACACATGGGAAAGCATAGTGTTGTTACCTTTGAAAAAATAAAGAGGAAAAGACGCTTTAGGAAAATAATGTGTGTATCTAGTCCTTAAAAAGAAATACCAAGTGAGACAATATGAGGTAGAGGTATGTAATTCTAGAAAATCCCTTTCCTGCTCATGTATTGTATAGGGAAGGCTGCAAGAGTGTGCCTTATTGTACACCACCCAAAATTAAGTAGATTTTCAGCACCACCATTTAATGGGTGCTTTCATTTTAGCCAATATATATTTTACCAAACTGGCATGAGCAGCAATAATGATGGTGCTTACACAAATACAGGAATTATCAGTGTATTTGCCGACAGTTGTGCTATGGATCCATAATTCCATGTAAAATGCACTTCTGTGTGGGCACAGACACATTCAATTCAATGCTCCAAAAACGAATGCCCAGATAAATGAAATCTCCCATGTACCAATGGAAGTGTGGAGATCCATGTCAACAAAAACGCTGAACTCAGAGGAGGACGAGGCAGAGGCAGGAGGAGTAGATGGAGTGTTTGGTGAGATCGGAGGGGATATTGTAGACTCGTGATCGGATTCTGTGATCCTGCTGAAGCTGATCTTATAAGGCTCCCTTTCTAAAGGCATCGGGTGGCCTCTGAGAGTGCCAGATGAGGACAGATGCCTTCCACTGTTGGGCCTGATACCTGGAGACTTCAGTGAATATGTGGTTTTTCTGGACTGAAGGAAAAAAAAAATTTGGAGATCTCAATAAAGGCAGATTCATATGTAATATAAAGGTACAGCAATTACTAATTCCACAAATATATACATTTGTTATGAATGTTATAAATTTGAGCTATAAATCCTGTTTGGATAATAAGGACACAGTAATCAGTGATGGAAGGTGGGAAAGAATGTTTTTTTTTTTTTTTTGCAAAGCAATTGCCAATATATGTCTTCCTCCATTTATATCCTACATGCCCAGCAAGCAAATGGACAGATACCGGATGATCAAGAGACATACAAATCGAGGTGGTTGTTTGCAGTTCCTTGGTTCAATCTCCAGTGACTTATTGAACAAATAGTCTGCGAACTCCTTTTCTCCAAAATTTCCCATCGGATTCAGATTCTCAAAGAATCTCTGAAACATTAAAAAAAGAGACAGCAGGAGAATGAGTATTGAGAGGGAGGAAGGCAGAGAATAGGGAGAGAAATGCTTAAAAGAAAAACCTATTCATGCCTCTCGAACAGACATCATTTCATCTCAAAGTTTTGCATCCGATTCTCTGTTAATTGGAAGATATTTCAGTTTGGCCAAGTGAGGGGTTGTGTAAATCTGATTTATGAGTGCACATACATGCAACAACTACTGACATGAAACAGAGAAGTGTCTCGTGTACTGGAGATACAAGGACTCACATGCCATGGAACACACATCTCTGTCTTATCATAAAGAGGCAGTGAGCAGAGTGAGATCTGTGCTTTCCTAGAACATAACCGTATTCAGTACAGCTGGCCATATATATGTGAGCAGACTGTAAACTGAACCTGACTGATACACAGCACGGCTATACCTGCCTTTCCTCATACCTGTATATCGGCCTCTGTCCGTAGGCAGTATGGCTGGTTCTGGTACTGCTGGATTTCTCCTGTAATCTCAGCCACTTTTCGCCTCTTGCTAAAATTGATCAGTTCTTTCCCCTGTCTCTTCAAAAAGTCTGGATTCCCTTCTTCGGTCTTTAGAATATTAGTCAAATATATTCCTTTATAAAAAAAAAAATTAAGGATTTGTTAATGGAATTTAGACATTTTGTACTGAACGACATAAAAACATCAGTTGGCTGAAAAATATGGAGATAAAACAATATCTTGTAGCCTGCAAGTCTGACACACGTTGCGAACACAGACTGACTTCTTTTACAACTTTGTAAACTCTCTCTTGAAGTCTCCCTGAGAATTTGTGCCTTTTATTTTACCAAAGTGTTCTCTGTGCAGACCACATCAGGGAAATACGGAGATCAAATCAAACACATGGCTGGTGAAACAAAGATCAACATACATCACTATCTAGAAACCACTATTGTATAGTCCATCCCTAGTTAAACCCTGTGCTCTCAATGACTCCCAGGGACTATTACTAAAATACAATTCACTTCCTATGATTTCTCATACTATGAGGCTCACCTACAAACCTCTATATGGCTTCTGACTTAGTTCTCTAGCTTTTGTCTTATGGGAATAATAGGAAGTGAATGTAGTTTTTCCTTTAGCTTCTTATACATTGTCCTTTAATAAGCATGTTGTTACTATTCTAATACTATGTATAATGGATATAAGAGAAAAATAGAGGTGTGCTTACCAAACCACCAACTTACCAAAAAAAGGCACACAAGGTGGGTTAATTGATTTAAGTTTTGCTAGATATTTTTTAAAATGATCTTGACTGAGTTCCACGGCTTCATCCAGGATTTTCTTCTTCCGCTCCTGTAATGCCTTAATGAAATATAAATATAATGTAATAAATGCCCTCTACAACACACACAAAATTTGTGTTCAACATTAATCTAATTCAGATCCCTTAACTGTAGAGGGAAGGCATGAGTATGCTGCTATTTCTAGGCACAAATACTAAGGGAAGCTCAATGAAGATTGAAAGTTAGACAACTGCACATCTAGAAAAAATAAAATCCCTAAGCGATGGCAAAGGTACGTCTCCAAAAAAATAAATAAAAAATTGTAGGAGTGGGTTTGAATCCATCTACGAAAAAATGAATGCCTGTCCAGTTGTGTCAAGGAGCCAAACTCTCCTATTAACTCCATTTGCATATCAACATGCTATGGACCCCCCTATTAAAGGATATGTTATCCAACTGGTAACAACATTTAAGTTGTGGATTAATAGATATGGTGCTTATTGCACGTTCTTATCAATGTGATTTTAATCCTTCATTTCACTGCCTAAATTCCAAATGTGAAGCTTATTTCCAGCCAAGACATTTTGAAAATACTCATAATAAACTTTACATGCGATTTTGGCTCCTTGGGTACTTCTCATTACAATTTTCATTTTCCTACAATAGCCAAGTTTACAAGATCCATGTATCTCCCTTCAGTCAGGTGCATCTTTAAAGGAACAGTTCAGTGTAAAAATAAAAACTGGATAAATAGATAGGCTGTGCAAAATAAAAAAAATATTTCTAATATTGTTAGGCAAAAATTCAAAGGCTGGAGTGACTGGATGTGTAACAGAACAGAACACAACTTCCTGCTTTTCAGCTCTCTAAGTTAGTCGGTGGCTTGAAGGGGGGCACATGGGACATAACTGTTCAGTGAGTTTGCAATTGATCCTCAGCATTCAGCTCAGATTCAAAAGCAACAGTTACGACCCATGTGCTCCCCCTCAGGTCACGGATTGTTACGGACCAATCAGTGGAAACCAAGAGAGCTGCAAAGCAGGAAGTAGTGTTGTGGCTATTATGTTAGACATCTAGTCACTCCAGTCTTTATACATTACATTTTTTTCCAGCTACAGTCAGGTGATCCCAGTGGTGGCCAATAAAAGGACAACCATGTTTGGGGATTTAACCTAGAAAGCAAGTGAGTTGCAGTTAAAACTTAGTCCCTGTGTAAAATGTTTAACGAAATCAGTAGAATGCTGAATTACAAATCATTAAGCAAAAACAACAACGTGTAAATCTCCCAGTAGTAAATAATGCAATGTTTGCAATGTGAGTTGTGAGCTTCACAGGACTAACCTCAAAGGTGTGATCCAGCCTGTACACTGGTACAGAATTCACAGCGCTGACAATTTCTAACACTCCATTAAAGTTATTCAGCTCCTGAAAGACCTGGAGGATTTCAATGATACGAGTGAAAACAGCCACCCTCTCCTCAAAATTCTCAGCTTCCACCAGACACCTGGAACGGCAGAGAGAGGCAGGTGAAAGCAGTCAGACCCGTATCAAGAAGATTGGTCTTTAACTTTTCCACTAAGTGATGCCAATGAGAAGTACTTACAGCCTATGAGTGATTCACGACTTAGGGGCAAATTTACAAAATTTGTGTGAAGGATTCGAAGTTCGATCGAATTCGTTCGAATACCGATCGTACGATTTTTTTCGTATATTTGAAAAAGCAAATTTGGCCTCTTCGATCATCGAATACCGAATTATTGAATAGATAGAATGATCGGATATTCGATAATTTGATGATCAAAGGATTTAAAATTTTAAAATCCTTCGAATGCCTACTTCGCCAGATTGAACCTACCGAATACCAATAGAAGCCTATGGGAACCCCCATGCTTATCGAATTTCGAGGGGATTCGAGGAAAATTTTGTAAATGTGCCCCTTAGTCTGACAGCAACAAATCATTCCCTTTTCAAGTTTTTGTCTTTTATTTAAAGGAGAAGTAAACCCTAAAAATGAATAGGACTAAAAATGCCATGTTTTATATACTGCACTTATTGCAACAGCCTAAAGTCTTTGCAGCAATGATCTCACATGCTCAGTGGGCTCTGAGCAGCTGTTGAAAAGCTAAGCTTAGGGGTCGTCACGAATTATGAAGCAGAAAATGAGGTTGGTTTGTAATATAAGCTGATGCTACAGGGCTGATTATTAAATGCTGATGCTAGTTGCACTGGTTTCTGTGCTGCCATGTAGTAATTATCTGTATTAATTACTAATCAGCCTTATAATATGACATTAATATTCTATTTGTACTGCATATTTGGAGTCGGTCCCTAAGCTCAGTAAGTGACAGCAGAACAGAGCATGTGAATCAGTGAATCAGCAGAAAAGAAGATGGGGAGCTACTGGGGCCTCTTTGGAGTCCCAGATCATTACTGCTAAAGGACTGTGGTTGCCTTGGGTTGGTACAGAAGCCCAAAACATGTTCAACATTTCTAGCTACTTCTTTAGTTTAACTTTCCTTGTCCTTTAAAGAAAACCAGTAGATATCAATATTTATCTACTTCTTTTTCTTCAGATTTCACATAATTTACATGCAGAAGGTTGCTGGGTGTTGTACTTTAGCGACTGGATATATGTGGAGTGAATGCCCCTACATTAACACAAAGCAATGCACATACTTTTCAAACCACAATGTTACGTTGGTAGTATGGCGAATCATCTTCAGCAAATTGGGAGAGTTCAGCTCTTTGTCTTCTTTTGTCCATACACTGCCCACAAGTTCAGAGGGTTGCACTGCCCTGCAGAAACAAACTAATTATACTGCTGCTAGAAAACTTTCTGAAATTGCACCAAATATACTAAACACATCTGTATATACTGGGAAATTTAAAAAAAAATGTATAATAGCAGTCCAACAACATTAACCTAAATAATCACTAAAATAATACTTCTACATGACAAATAATTTACTAGAAGATATAGCAGGGTAATAGAAAACAAACAGTCATGACATACATGCTGCTGATTCTGTGTAATTGAATCATTAATTGAGGTTTGTTCAAAAAAAAATAGGAGCTTGTAATAGTAATCCTCGATTCGTGCGATTTTCGGACCGTGTGTGAAGCTTCCTGACATTTGTTGTGCCATGGCGATCGGTCGTTCAGTCAGGTTAGAAGATTTCTGTCAGCTGCCGATAATATCTCTGCATGTATTGTTGATCTGACGATTTCCAGTGGGAGACTTATCGCCAGCTTTGTTGGACATAAACTTGCTGATAGGGGCAGAACAGCGGCTGATCTGTTCTTTTACTACTTTATTTAACTGAAGGTTAGTGGCAGGTTGGAAGATAGGGACGGCCGATTGTACAAGGATTCATACGATCGGATCTTTGTGTCTATGGCCAGCTTTATAGTGTATTTCAATCTGAAAATCTAGACATTGTTCTGAAGAACAGCATACTTTGATTAAAAAGTTGATTGGAGAGGGGAAAACATATAAAGAAGTGCAGATAATTATAGGCTGCTCGGCTAAAATGATCTCAACTGTTTTAAAATGGCAACAAGTTACCTGGGAGTACTGTTACAATTAGATGATGTCTATGTGAAGTCAAGCTATCAAAAGAAACCCCCGCATAGTCCTATTTGCCAAAGAACCCATTGACTGATCTAAAGAGAAATGGCGCAACATTTTGTGGACGGACGACCCCAAACACTGAATTCAAGTCACAGTACAGTGTGAAGACAGTGAAACATGGTGACACAAGCATCATGATATGGGGATGTTTCTCATACTATGGTAATGGGCCTATTTATCACATACCAGGGATCATGGATCAGTTTCAATACATCAAAATACTTTAAGAGGTCGTGTTGCCTTATGCCGAAGAGGAAATGTCCTTGAAATTGGTGTTTCAACAAGACAATGACCCCAAAACACACACACAGTAAATGAGCAACATCTTAGTTCCAGACCAACAAGATTGACGTTATTGAGGGGCCGGGCCAATCCTCGGGCCTTAATCCAATAGAAAACTTTTGAGTTGACATTAAAAATGCTGTTTCTAAGACAAAACTAAGAAATGCTGAAGAATTGTGGAATGTGGAACAGGTGCCAGAAGTTGGTGGACTCCATGCAACACAGATGTGCAGCAGTTCTCAGAAACATTGATTATAAAGCTAGATATTAGTTCAGTGATTCAAAGGAAAGCAAAATCTTGAAACATTTTTCAGTTCATACAGTAAACATTTGAATTTTTAAAGAAGAATGCAGATGCGGCTATTTTTGGAACAGCCTAATATTCAATTTCTTTCATTTCCGTTAAGGAATTAAACAAATTTGATGCATTTTTCTTCATCTTTTGATGTGGAATAGAATGTGCAGTGTTATCAATGCATTTGCGTGTATGGACATAAAAGCTATTATAAGGATTTTGAACACAATTTTATATTGCCAACACAATTACACATTGCTTTATAGAGATTGCACATCATTCACATTAATGCATGATCCAGTAGAGATTGTGATTTTGCTCAAGGGGGGGTTTTGAGCTGGAACTTGAAAAAGGGGTGCCCAAGGTTGCCAATACCAGAATTGTTTTAACAAGATCATCAAATAATTGCACCTTTTAGAATACCTTTTTTTTTTGAATACCTATAAACCTATTTCACAAATTATTCAAAAGGGTTCTGTTTTTTGGGGGGGGGGCTGTTTCTCAGGCCTCTGCTCGCCTCTATTTTTAGGGGGCTTTTTTCCATGTGTGCCTCTGCGTGAACAGCCATTGTCGTTTTACCAAAGAATTGTTAAAGAAGAATAAAGTGAATTTTCTGGAATAGCCAAGTCAAAGACCTGACCTTAATCCAATTGAAATGTTGTGGAAAGACCTAAAGCAAGAGGTTCATGTGAGGAAACCCACCAACTCCCAAGAGCAGAAGCTGTTCTGTATGGAGGGATGGGCTAAAATTTATGTGCATTGTGGATTGAACACCAGTTACTGCAAACATTTAGATTCACTTACTTTTGCCACATGCAGATATTTTTCTCCAATAAATACATGACCAAATATAATAATTTTGTTTAACTAGGTTTACTTTATATAATTTTAGGATTTGTTTAAGAAGCAGATGATTTAGGTCACAATCATATAAAAATATAGAACATTTTCATAGGGTTCACAAACTTACAAGCACCACTGTATATATGACACTTACCTATAAAGGTCAGACTCCATGAGGGTTAGCTGGCGAGCAATTTCTATAGGATGCAGAGTCATGAGGTCAAATGTTTCAGACTGGCCTGCCCGGCCTATATGCCATTCTATAGGTGGAGGGGGGCTTTCAAATGTTATGTTGTGGCTCACACCATTTGCCTGAGCTTGCTTTTTCCTTCTGATTATTTTTGCTATAGATTCCACCCATTTCTTCATGGATTTTCCTAAAAGAGAAAAACACTTTAATCATACATTATTAGTAAGATAATCCTCTATATTTCACTAAGCCTTGATGTACATATTTATCTATGCAAAGAGACTATACAGAATGTGATTTGCATGCAGACTTTATTTGTATCTATGAATTAAAATCTAATGTTCCATTGACTGCTTGCTGTAACTAGGTGTTGTGCTTTCTCTGTAAATAGTGTGGAGCTCTACTGGCCACACAGAATAATTCCCCTGGGAGAACAAATGGCTTAAGGAATGGTTTTACTTAAGGAAAAAAGGACAATTGTTGGACATATTTTCAGTCTGGAAGTTAAGGCAATGGTTCAAGGGAAGATTTTGGGATTAGGTATGGACCTTGTATGATACGCTGCTGCTGAAGTCTGTCTGCCATTGTTTCAAATGTAGATTTATATTCAATAGTATTAGAGTAGTTACAAGCAGACATGGATGTTTTGTTGCCACTGTTTTTGATGAATAGCTGATGGACAAAACACTGTGTACCAGTAGCCTTAGCTTCCGGGGTTTTATTGTACACCTGCCCAAAAATATGGAGGTAGTAGTATGGTGATGCTGTGCATTTGGGTATAGTAAAAACTGCGGCTGACAAAATGCTAGAGGCCTACCTACCCGTGTGCCACTCAGCTTACATGCATTTGCAGAAGCAATGCTTTTTTTACAATGATACAAGATTTCTTCTGTAAATGAGTACTCTAATGGACATGGACAAAAGTGTAATTTACATGATTTACACATTATATCCAATCCTTCCCAGTGACTATATGGCAAGGCTTCTATTCTATGCACTTACCCCGCACATTTGAAATAAAATATTCCAATCTGTCAAGGAGTTCCATGTCTCTTTCAAAATCATAGAAATGATGTTCAACCCAGTGACGAAACACATTTAATACCCTAAAGAAGGAAGAATGGTTTAACAGGTGTTACATTTATATAAGCACTTACTGAACCCTAAACATGGTAAAGGACCAGTCAAAAGTTTTAAAACTCTGCATATTAATTAATAATATATGTTTATCCCAGGGGAAATTACCCATTATAAGCAAATCTAAGTTGTGTTTGAAATAATCTGTACCAACCTGAGTTGCACTGGCTGAACATATTCTTTCCTAAATCTCTTCAGGTTGGCACTGATTGGTTGCTCGCCTTTCTCAATGGCCATTTTGTCAGATTCTGTGGGCTCTGGATCTGGTATTTCAAATCTAAGGAAAAAGGTCAGGCTTAATACAATGCAGGTAGTGAGGAGAGCTAAATTAATTCATACCTTGTTCTACAAAAAGTCTAAAGAAATGTAATCCACTGTAAGTGCAGCACAAGCAGGACTTTAATATTTGGAGAGATTTAAAAGCTTATGGGACAGTACACATGGTAGTTTGTGACAGTGACAAAAACTTCAGGGACTCAAGTCATCAGCCTAATTGTAGGGGTGCAGCAGGAGATGTATTAGATTAGCACCAAAGCTGTTTGTAAATCCTGTAAATAAACAATAGAATGTTACCTTTCAATAAGCAGATTCAGTAATTCTTGAGGTTTACAGAAAGAGCGATAGGTGGTCAGAAAGGTCCTCACAAAGTTAGGATCTGCCAAAAGAAACAAAATCAGGATTATTCTACAAGGGAACTGTTCATCCATATTGCAGCTAAATAAAGTTTGGTAAATCAATCTCACTGCCCAACAACCCAATACAATGGGATCACACATCTGTTGTAATGTCTGAAGTTTTGTGTCAATGCAAGATAAAGCGGATGGGAGAGGATGGGCTTCTATCTGATTACCAAGAAAACACAGACAGACAGAAGTTGAGGCACAGCCCTGTGTACCCTAAATAAGCTTAATGGGGTACAAAATGCACAAATCACACAGCAGATGAGAAAAGCAGGTATGGGACCTGTTATCCGGAATGCTCAGGACTCAGGGCTTTCCAAGTAACGGATCTTTCTATAATTTGGATTATACCTGAAGTCCACATAATGCAAACATTAAATAACCCCAATAGGCTGGTTTTGCTTCCAATGAGGATTAAATATATCTTAGTTTGTATCATGCACAAGGTACTGTTTTATTATTACAGAGAAAAAGGAAATTATTTTAATAAAATGGAGTCTATAGGAGACATCCTCTCTGTAATTTGGAGCTTTCCAGGGTTTCCAGATAACAGATCCCACACCTATACAACAGTTTAAGCTCTTAAGGTGGCCATACACGTAGAGATCACCTTGAGGTGGGCGGTATCGGGCTGATCCAATTGTGGGCACTAGGGCCCAATGGTCGGATCAGAATGACGAGCATATGGGCATTCAGATTGTGGGACCGCATCAACGCACAGATGCGGCCGCGATCTGACGGGATTTTTAATCCTGCCCGCTCAACATTGGGCCGATAAACTGCCGACAGCTTTTATCGGCCCGTGTACGGCCACCTTAACACAGAAAAATAAACTGATCTGAAAAGGAAGCTAACTGATGCCTATGCAGCAGGGGGGGAAGGCTATGAATACTAAGCTCACAATTTCCACTGTTCCTAATGTCATTGAGAGGGGTGATCCTGGGGCTACTGCCCCCTTATACCACCACTCTACCGCTCCTCCCTTAAAACATCAGTGGGTCAAAGGGGGGCTGGTGCAATGAGCACAACGGAAATTAGTCTCTTAAAGTTACAAGAGGCAGCTTTTTGCTGCTGTTCTCACCTTGCTTCAGGGCAGGAGTGGCCCTGGTCATTGTGAAAGATAAAATGTGGAAGTCAAAATAAGATCGGGAAAGCCAAGATCAGACAATACGGTCCAAAACCATCTTAAAATTAGAAGAATGGGCAAACAGGCAAAACCTCTACATTAAGAACTGAAATACTGGAATCCGTGCAAAAGGGATTGTTACTAAATATAGGGTATCTGAACCTTTAAACATGCCAAAACTACTTTTTTCTTTGTTCCCATGTTTAAAGTTTGTGAAATATAATGTAACTGTGAATTAACATTTGCAAATCTGTTTAACACACCGATTCCTACAGTTGTTTCATACTTTTCAATGACACAATTATTCACAGAAGTAATTGACCAAGAGTTTGTAAAGTTTTCATTCAACCGTATCTCCTCTGATATATAGCACATAATAACCAGAATGTTCTCACATAAT
>CM044446.1:68590333-68607763 GCA_024363595.1 Xenopus borealis | reverse complement strand
CCTACCTGCATACATGTGGTATGTTAATCTTTCAATCAGTTTCACTACAGTTCCCCCTTTAATAATAGGAATTCCACTCCTGCTTTGCACACTGTCCTCAAAAACGATGTTTTCCTCAGAGTCTTCCTCTACAAATCGATAAACATCTGGACTGGGCAAGAGCAAAGGCTGCTCTTTCTCTTCCTGAATCAACACCAAGTCTAACATCCGGTCCAACATGCTGCGGTACTGTAGAGAAATCAGCGCTGCCATCCAGTTGTTTTTCTCTTCAGCCGTCTTTGCTGCAAACACAATGCTGTTCTCATCTTTGGATAGTAGCTCAAAGGCATTTTTATACTCACTTGTATCTTCTTTGTCATTGATCTGAACTTTCCTCATAATGAGCTTTTCCTTCAGCCGATACTCTGCAGTGTTATAGCCTGGAATTCTAGATTGTCCATGGTTCATTTTACAGCTAATCATCAAGCCATCAAAGAGAAAAATATGGCGCTCGTGTTTAGCTCCCACCCTGGTTAATGAACCTTCCATTATAAACTCATTACAGCACTGCCCAATGTCTTTCCCTTCCCAACTATCAATGTTCTTTTGGATCTCATTCATTTTTTTGATAGCCACATGTTTGCTTCTCATTTGACGGTTGTAAAGTCTCCATATGGGCTCCCTTGAAAGAAAGAATCATAACAATAATTATCACAACAAGAAGGCAAACTATTTACTCCTAAATTATATCATTATCTGTATTACATTATTGCATTACATATATATATATATATATTGCGGACACTGGACAGTACTGCCAAGTCATTGCAGTTTTTTTGTATTGGTTCTTATTTTGATTCTTGTATAGACACTATCTGCAAGGAGTTGGCATGTTTTTACAGTATATACATGGGTCCTTGTTTTCCAACCTACAGCCAAAAACAATATATCAATTACATAGGCAGGCTAAGAGAAGCTCTCCTCGCCTGTAGGTAGGATAAGCCCACGCAAATCAAAAGTGGACCCTCCCTAGTGAATTAACCAAGTAATAGCCAGATACTATTTGTTAGTACACACAATTTATTATATACAAGAAAGAAGAGAGGGAATAACTGTGCTGCTTTTGGGAATCAATAAAAATTTCAGTAAGCATAAATTTCTCTCACATCCCTACAGCAGCACTTAACACACATTTGCATTGGGAACACCGCACATTCTATTCCAAATCAAAACTGCACTTCTGTGTTGCATGGAATCAACCAACTTCGGGCACCTGTTACATTCCAAAATTCTTCTGCATTTCTTGGTTTTGCCTCAGAAACAGCATTTATTATGTCACCCCACAGGCTTTCTATTGGATTAATGTCCAGGGATTTGGCTGGCCGCTCCATAATGTCAATTTTGTTGGTTTGGAACCAAGATGTTGCTTGTTGAAACCCCATTTCAAGGGCATTTCCTCTTCGGCAACATGACCTCTTCAAGTATTTTGATGTATTGAAACCGATCCATGATCCCTGGTATTTTATAAATAGACCCAATACACAAATCATTTCCCCTTACGATGCTTATTACCAGTGCCATAGGAACAAATAATGTGGCAGAGGAGCGGCAAAGTGCACCTCAATTTTCTTGCCAAAAATAATGCAGACATGAAAATGATGCTAGATAATGCATGGCTGTGTCACACACCAACCTTGTGAACCGGAAGCAGCCAGACACTACTTTGTGGATTTACCTGCCATCCCTCTATGAACTCCTCTAACTACCTCCTTTGCCACACCTCCACCCAAGCATCTGGAGGGGCCTGAATCCACGGAGATGGACTTGCGGCAGGGGGAAACATTCATAAAGAAAAATTTTCACACGTTGGCAAAATAAGTATCTATTTTACCGCCTGAGAAGACAATCTGTAGAGAGTCATTTTGGAGACAGGTGTCTTACCCTGGTCGTCTGCGAGGAGAATGTTTATTAAAAATGCGTTCCATGCTACATCTCAGATTCAGGAGGGCAGTGATAGCTTGTTTTAAGCACTCTCGGTCTTCCTGGTCTTCACTGCGTTCTTGTAAAAGCTAAATAGAGCAAAACAAATATTGTACATTCATCTGCAGGAATATCCGTTATTTAAAGGGGTGGTTCACCTTCACATTGACTTTAAGTAAGTTCTAGAACGGCCTGTTTCATTGTTATTGCTACTTATTATTACGTATCTTTCTATTCAGCCCCTCTCCTATTCATATTCCAGTTTCTCCTTTAAACCACTGCCTGGTTGTTTGGGTAATTTGGAACCTAGCAACAATATACCTGCTGACATTGGGAGAGCTGCTGAACAAAAAGCTTAGGAATGAAAAAAAAAAAACAAAAAAAAACAATGGAAATAAAACATGAAGACCAACTGCAAATCGTCTTAGAACATCAGTCTCTACATCATACGAAAAACTAATTTGAAGGCGAACACCCATTTAAGAAGGCAACATTGCATAAAATTCTTTTGACCAAAAAAGAAGCACCATATCCGTTTCTGTTAATCTATATGGATAATAAAATAAATGTATAAAAACAGTGTTGAGTAAAATTCTACAATTACATTATGGCGATGCCTAAAAAACCATATGAACCCTTCAATTCAATTTATTATATACCTGTTTGTTACCTTTAATGCAAAATGGAAGATGGCCTAAGTGGAATCTTCTTGACCACTGGTCACTTACAAACCTGCATCCAGGACTAAGCCTATTAAATCTAAGAAAGAGGTTTTCCGAGTTTTCAGAGTTGTTGGGAACCTTACTTGGGAACTATCTTTGTGGTCTAATGACTGTCAGGCAGCACTTTAATACATTTGGAGTGTTGGGGGAATCTTCATAGAGTTCCAGTAGAAAACAGGTCAGCAAAGATCCACCAAACACAGATTTCACCATAATGGTCATGCAGAGCCAGGTTTTTGCATGATTTTGGGTACTAGAGTAAAAATCTGAATTAAATTATCAGAGCTAAGTACAGCTGTACCAGGGAGTAGATTATTATAGAAAGTGGCCAGCTCTTCACCAATGATGTAGCAGTTTAACGGGGAACTAAAGTCCACAATAGAATAATACTAGAAATGCTGTATACTAAACAAAACATGAACTTACTGCACCAGAAACCTAATACAACAAACTATTTCTGCTTTCAAAGTTGGCCATAGGGGGTCAACATCGTTACAAGACCAAGACCATGCACATGCTCAGTGTGGTCTGGGCTGCTGCTTAGTGATCATCATAAATTATCAAAACAGTACAAGTCAAATAATATCTGCCAGAAGTGGATACAGCAAGACTGAGAAGCAGAATATGCAGACTGCACTGGGTCCTTTGTTGTCATGTAATCCGTGTATTGCATAGTTTTTGTATTGTTTAATACAAACTTTCTCCAACTCTGAAGAACCAGTAGCTGCAGCAAAATAATCCACCAAAAGGAATCCCAATCTATCTGTTTAAATATGACTCCATGCTCGTAGTATCTGCAGCTGGAGTTGGAAACAGAGGATGTAAAGGCAAAAATAAAATCATATTTTAACTATTAACTGAAAAAGAAACCTATCCCCAATAATAAATCTGTACCATTTTTATAATAAACCTGACTGTATGCAGTAAAATTCTCCCTTTATTTACTTGCTCTGACTGCTGCAGATACAAATCTCTATTAGGTCACCAGCTGCTCTACAGGGAAACAAACAAAGCTGCTCAAGTTCTGGGAAGTAAGGTGGGAGGGGGCTCCCCTTGCTTAATGGTTTCCCTGCAGATCATGTAGGGACCATCTGAAATTTAAGCCACAGCAGTAAGAGCAAATAAAGCAAAGGCAGATTTTCACTGCATACAGTCAGGTTTCTTATACCAATGGTATACATTTTTGAATTACAGTATATTGGAGATAGGTTTCTTTTTCATTTGACAAAGTAAAAAGGTTTTTTTTTGTCTTTACATTCCCTTTAATGACTGCAAGAATCCAAGCAATTAAGGTCATAGGGCAACATTTATTAACATTGGGGAAAACCATCACAAGTGATGTTGCCCATAGCAATCAATCAGATCTTTGCTTTTGTTTTCCAACTTGTATCGGAGTGTTCAAATTGAATTGTGGATTGGTTGCTATGGGAAACATCACCGGTGATGTTTTTCTACAATGTAATACATGTACCCATAGGCCTACATCAGGAGCTAGATTTCTGACTAAAAAAAGATGACCAATTGCAAAAAGTTAACCGTGACGTGCTATATTTCAGTTTGGCCAAAAATAAAATCAGATCACACTCCTTTTTACTGAACACTCTAGGGGAAATATAGAATTTCATAATAATTAATAAAGTTAATAGTAACCATCACTGAAATATGAAATGGAATGTTCTGAACGTTTGCCATGATGATCATTTTACTTAGCCAATAAAAGTTTCAATTTACACCACTTTTGTAATGCTGGATTCATAAAATGTTACCCTACAACCTTGATTGATTGGATTTCTGTAGTCATAAAAGATTGCAGATTTTTCATCCCAAAGAGCCTTACCTCTAATACTTCAAAGTAGTGCAAACAATGGTAAACTGGAACCAGCATGAGTCGTGGAAGGAGGTATTTCACTGCTTCTTTGAACCCTTCTGCTATAGACTGGAACAAAAACAAAAAAACAGATGCTTGGGTTCAAGTACTTTCTCTCTACTTCCAATACACAGGAGTAACTAGAATGTGGTAAGGGCACATTCAGGGAAAAGTACAAATAAAGTAGCAACCTACTGGGGTATTAAAAGTCCAGTAAAATGTGACCGTAAAAAGCAACACAAATAGCAGTAATTTACAGTGGATTCCAAGGTAGTTGCAGAACACTAAGGGGCAGATTTATTATTGGTCGAATTTCGGAAGAAAAAAAAATTTGAAATTCAACCATGGGAATAGTTTTAAAATCCGATGGGAATTTTTAAAATTCAATCAAAATTCGACAAAGCCACTTCGGCAGATTGAAACTGGCGAAGTAGGCAGTCGAATAAAAATTTAAAGGGGAAGTAATTCGATAGTAGCGTATTCGAATAGATTTATATTCAAATTATTCGAATAATTCGATTAGATCGAATTTACTGAATTCACTGGTCGATTTTACCTAATTTGCATTTTCAGAATTCAAATCTTTTTGAAAATTCGATCGAAATTCGAATCCTTCATGTGAATAGATGTGAATTTAGTAAATTTGCCCCTTAGTCACCATGTTTTTGGGATAGTTTAAAAATTCAGTACTTGGAGGAGGGGCTAAGATGGCGACCTGAGCATATTTACTGCTCTGCACCATTGCTTGTTATTCTCATACTGCTGCAGGCAACACCAGCAATCACAAGATATATCCACTAATTATGGACACTAATACCAAATGGAGGAAGTACAGGAACAAAAATAGAGCAGAAAACCAACTCAATCAGTACCTACAGGCTTATCAAGGGACATACCAGGCCTCTGATGTGAGACCACCATCACCAGCCTCCGTCTGACCACAAAGCCCCTGTGGCCCCAACTTCTGAGCTGCCCAATACAGAAACCCCTTCTGTCATCAAAAGGATACATGCCTCCATGACCATGAAGCTTGAAACTATAAAGGTGGATCTCTCTTTATTGCAGAACCTGTGTGAGCACACAACAGAAGCCGAGTGTAGGGTGTCAGAGGTCGAGGATACGATACACCCAATACCCGGCAAACTGGCTGCATCAGGTACAAGCTCAGCACCAGGGCAGAGGACCTGAAAACCAACACTGTTAAAACAACTTAAGGATACTGGGCCTCCCAGAAAAAGCAGAAGGTGGCTCCCCAGAGACCTTCACTGAACTGAAGCTGAAGGAGACACTGGGAATAGAACCAATCCAGGTTATCAAGAACGCCCATCACATGCCCATTGCATACCAACAAGACCCTTACCTGACTCCAACCCAAGGCCCTTCATTATGCTCTTTCTGAATTATCCGCTTTGGGCATCTTCCCATAGTGCCAACAGAAACCTCCGCAAGGTTGGAACCCCGTATTCTATAATCCACCCTGCAAAATTACAGATCGTGGATGGCAAAGAGACTCGCTTTTTCTTAACACCACACAATGCAGACCAAAAGATAAATACACCTGGACAGCAGGCAAGTCCGCGCAACAGTCCTAACTAGCGATAAAAGAATGTTACTTGGAGGCAGTGAGTATAATGTCTGTCCTGCTGCCCCAATCTGTGATTGTACTATACTAAACTCATCTAGTGGATTGTGCAACCTGGTTTTGGACCACGCTATTCCCCATTCGTGGTGAATCCTGTAGCGACTAACCTGCCTGCGTGGTTAGCTCCTGTTGCCCAGTGCTATATTGCCATCCTAAGAACTCACAGCTTAACTCGGGGAGTCTGAACTTATGGTCAAAAATTGCTGGCCCTTAGAAAACTTTGGTCGATCACACCCTACTCCACTTAATCTAAAGGAATATCCATAATGAGCTCCTCAATTGCTCAACAGATTACTATGGTAGATATATAGTTCTCCTCTGCAGGATAAATAACCAGGATATGATACTAGTTCATCTCTAAGTGCCACTCCAGACTTTAAATCTGGTTTTTAACCTTCTTTGCCCACTCTGCTTTGCTGGGGTCCTGACTACAGTGATAGACCCGCAAATTGATAGGACTCCCCACAATGGTGCACCAGTCAGGCCAACAATGGACATAAGCCCTGGGGCTTAGATATCTGGAGGCACAGGTTTCCCTTAGAAAGACAATTCGCCTGTCACTCAGTGGTGAAGCACTCTCGCAGAGAGCCCCGTCAGGCCATGCCCCACTATATTTGGTAATTAACACTACACCTAAGGCCAGACAGGCTCCTCATATGGCTTAATAACACTGAAGTGATGGAGGCATATGTATCCGAGTATAATTCAAACTGGGAGACTGTCAGCACTAGTAGTTCCAACATAGTCTAGGAGGCGTCTATGGCTGCAGCCCAGGGAACACTCATCTCAGCTATTACCAGGACACGCACCGAACCTGAAAAGGCCATAGTTCAGGGGGTCCGAACAGCTGAAAAAGCCTATTGCGAGACAGAGGACATCAATTATCAGACATCGGTAACCATACAGAGAAACCGGCTATATGCAGCCCAAGGATCAATTGACCAAGGAGACAAAAATGGGAAAACTCGAGCATACCTAGACCCACCCATCCACACTGATCTCTAGAATCAAAACACCAACATGCACATATCAGACCCAGCTGATATAGTATGTTCACAAACTACTTCGCTGACCAGTACGCTTAGCAAGCAGGTTGTTCTGACAACGAAGTTGCAAAAGTCTCTGCAAGCAATCCCCTTTTCCCACCTCACCAGGGCAAAATCCTCTTATTCAGACAAGTTACACTGGGTGAAGTCGAGCAGCTATTGGCAGTCTCCCTTCTGAAAAGACCTGGGCCTTGATGGCCTACTTGCGGCTTGGTACCGGCTACTCATCGATGAAATTGCCCCGCAGCTTCACTCTATTCTGCTAGAGGCCAATAGTACAAGCTCCCTTCCCTAATCCTTTTACTCTTTAAAGGAGACGGAAACCCTAAAAATACCATATTTTATATAATGAACTTTGCTCCAGTTAACTGCAAATATTTCAGAAACTGCTTGAAACAAAAAATGATTGCAAATTATAAAAGTGCTCATAGAAACACCATCACTAAGTTTGCCTCAATACATTTTTTGGTTTAAGATCTCCCCTTTAACACTACATCCAGCTTTCTTTGTTACCTCTATACCACAACACACTTTAAAAAGTAAAAAGTGTTTAAAGGAAAACTATACCCCCCATGTTGGTCTCTATAAAAAGATATTGCATAAAACAGCTCCTACATAAAACTCTGCTTCATGTAAATAAGCAATTTTCATAATAATATATTTCTTTAGCAGTATGTGCCTTTGGGTAATCATAAATAGAAATTTGCCATTTCAAAAAATAAGGGCAGCCCCTTGGGATCATAGGATTCACGGTGGACACAAACATACCAAACAAACCATATATGTTAGGTCACATGAGCCAATTAACAGACAGAGTTGTGTCTTTTGCTTCCACACTTCTTCCTGTTACAGTTAGAGTTGAAATATTTCTGGTCAGGTGATCTCTGAGGCAGCACACAGACCATCACGAAATGGTGGTTCAAGGCAAGAGATGTAAAAGGGCAATATTTACTTAAATATATATATGAGTTTGGCAAAATCCTTTAATATCCCACTTAAATGCACAAATGGAGAGAATTAGGTAGAGTAAGGGAAGGGAGAACACAAAGAGGTGTATTTATTCAAGGTCAGATTTTAGTGGTTTTAGGGTTTTTTTTAAAACCATGACCAAACTCACATTCAACGCCAACTGCGGTTTTAGAGTTTATTAAAAGTGCTTAACGATCTGGAAAAAAAATTAATATCTCTAAAACTGCGAGTTTTTCAGAGACTTTGTAGCAAAAAAAAAAAAAAGAAAGAGAGAAAACCTCTAAAATTATGACTGGTCCCATTGACATCTGTAGCACATCAACAACTTTTACTTGGTGAAGTTTTGATTTAGAGATTTTTGTGTTTTTTTACACTTAATAAAGGTTGAATTTAGAGCTTCTTATCAAATCTAATAAATGAACTCCAAAGTATGAAGAGATGGAGGAGGCAAAAATCTTGCATTGAAATACACTAGAAATAGAATGGACATAGAGCTTAGAGAGCCCAGACAACCCAAAACTCTGACACGGTTTACAGCAACGTGTGTTGTTAACCTAAAACAACAGAGTAATATGAGAATTCTTTAGGTGGAGAGCATTGCCATTTACCAGCAGCAAACCACTTGATTAGTATCCTGTCTGGGAATATTTAATCAATGCATTTGTGATGACAAAATAATTCAACAACTCCAGTTTGTCTCAACAACCATGCTGAGCCCTACTCATGGCACACAGGATGCTCTGTAGCTAGGGTTGCCACCTGGCTAGTATTTTACCAGCCTGGCCCGTAAAAATGATGGTTGATACCAATATTCTTTATAGGAAAAAAAGCTAAATCTATAGGAAGGCGTTTTTTTTCCAGAAAAGGTGGCAACCCTATCTGTAGCAAACACAGATATTCTATCTAGACTAGAGCATTGCTCAGGACAACGCAGTCCTTACAAGCAGTTGCATCCAAAAGCTTATTTCTGCTTATTTCAAATACAACGATGGACTGAAATGGCTTTTGGTAAGAATTCAAATTTGGTCAGTTTTTCCTATGTAGCACTAATCTGGGGTAGTTCAAATCATTTATGTAGATACTGCACAGCTAGGCATCCAACATAACATTCCAAAGCTACAAAGACCTTGAGTTGTCAGCTCACCTGGAAATGAAGGGCAACAGAAGGTTTGCACATAAGGTTGTTAAAATGCTCCTGGTAATTAGAAGCAAGTATGTCCTGGGATAACATTTCATATGGGTCAAAGGCTTGCTCCTGACAAACAAATAAGAAAAAAAAATCATGTGGAAGCAAATAAGAACAGAATTTACGACAGAACCACTTTATCAATAGGTCCTGTCACTATGCAGACTATGGCTAATTTATAGGATATTCAACATGGGCACATACATGGATGGCACTCTTGCCCTGACCACTAACACATGCTGAACTAACTCATCCACCATTCTGATTTTCAATGCTAATCAAACTACCAAGGCACAGTTATACTAATGCAGTTTAAGATGACTAATTTTGTAACAACAGTGCTACCTGCTGGTCAGTTTCTGTATCTGTACAGTCAAACATATATACTTTAAAGAAGCAGAAACATCAAAAAATATTTTTTTTAAAAAATGCTTTAGTATATAATGAAAAAAAACCACCAAGACAAATGAAACTTTAAAATAAAAAAAAGCCTTTATTAAGAAATAACTTACTGAAACTCAGTTTCCCCTCCGCTTCAGGAAAGGCAACAGTGGCCATCCATACTGCAGTGCTCGATTTCTCCTCCCTGGCTATTCTACTGACAGCATGTGAAGGAACTTGGGCTGGGAAGAGGAGCAGGGGACACTAAGCAGGAGGAGGTAGCGGCACCAGTTTGGAAGCTGTACAAGTGCAGGATTGCTGTGGGTAATGTTGCAGCTTTCACGGGAAACAGCCTAAGCAGCCTGAATGCTTCGGGGGGGGGGGGGATACCACCTCTCCCGTTCCCCAGGGGACCCATACAGCCAGCACAAACCCCACTACGAGCCTGCTCTGCCAGTCAACACTCATACATGGATGGATGGTCGCCCTGTCACCTTTTCTGAAGAGGGGGGGAATCAGAGTTTCAGTTATTTATTCTTTATATAAAGTCTGATTTTTTTCTGGGAAAAAATTTTCAAGTAGAAAAACATACTTGTTAAAAGACCAAATTAAAAAGTACTCCTTCTCAGACCAGCCTAGTTCATATAGAAGTCAATGGAAGATGTCCCATTGATATCCTGATCTGTGCTGGATTTCATACAATAATCTCAAGATTTCATGGTTTTTGGGAGTCAAATCTGAAAAAAGTCACAGTTTTCTGCAACATCTCTGAAAAATTTGTACAATGCAGATATTTTTCCTGATTTTATCATTTTTTTCCCCCCGCACAAGAAATTTTCTGAAAAATGTATTGATAAATAGGGGGAAAAGGTCAGTGTGGATTTGGTCGGAGTAGTTTTCAGAAAAAGTTACCCTCTATAAATCTGGGTTTGACTGTATATCTCTCTTACAGTTACAGGAACTGACCTGGACTTGCGCTATTGTTACAAAATTCATTATATTGACAGATGTTAAAAACCTAAATATCTTTGAAACGTGAATTGAAAAAACATGAATTGCAAAATAGCTTAAAAAAGCAGAAAAATTGTGCAGTCCATTTTCTTTTTAAGGTTTACTAATCCTTTATAGCTAATACAGACAGACTAGAGGCACAAGACGCATTCAGAACATGGGTTAATCACCCCTACATAAAAGGGAAAGTAAAGTCCCCACCTCAGCTAAGTCTTCAAAACAACTTCCAATCAGCGGATGTGGGCTGCTTTCATCTGTCATTTCAACAGTGTCTTCAATCAAACCCAGAAGCTTCACTGTCAACTCATGGATGTCCATAATATTACTAAAAATCATTTCAATGTCCTACATAACAAGAGAAATGAGGGAATAAAGCATGACGGACACTTATTTTAAGCAGAGCCTATAGGAAGCATGAATAAATATGGTTTCTTTTGCTGGTCCTTATTGGCACCATTTATGTTCCCCAAATCTGACTCAAAATAACAGTCACAGAAAGTCAAACCTTTGCAATGTTCATACTGTTTAATGTTTTCATACTTGCTTTATCTTTCATTTTCCATATATAACAGAACAAGTAAACAAGCAAGATGTAGACAAGGCTCTTGGGACAAATTTAACCTTTAAGAGCATTAGTTAAAAAAAATCCATGTTTTAAGGATTAATTATACCATATACAAATTTATTCCAGAACCAACAAGTATATATATTTTTTCACTTGTAATATTGGTGTGTAGGCAGCCGTCTCAGGTCATTTTGCCTAATCCTGTGCTTTAAGAAAGAGCCAACACTGCATGATGGAACTGCTTTCAGACACACTATTGTTCCTCCTACTCAATGTAACTGGAGGAGTCACTGCGGGACTTGGATTTTTACTATTGTGTGCTATTCTACTATGCACCAAGGAGCTATTATCTTGTGTCAGGGAGCGGTTTTCTGGTTACCTTCCAATTATTTTATTCTTCAGCTGCTGATGGGGGTGATATCACTCCAACTCGCAGTACAGCAGTAAAAAGTAACTGAAGTTTGTCAGAGAACTTGTCACATGACTGGGGCAGCTGGGAAACTGACAATATGTCTAGACCCATGTCAGATTTTTTAAAATTTCATTTTGAAAATATGTTTGCTCTTTTGAAAAACAGATTTCAGTGCAGAATGCTGCTGATGGGTTTTGAAAAAAAGTTTCACACAATAGAATCCCTTTAAATGTTTTCTGGACAGCATAGCATTCGGCTGCATGAACAGGGCCAGAACTAGGGGTAGGCAGAGTAGGCACATGCCATAGCCCAAAGCTGGAGGGTGGGGCACATACCTTCTCTGCCTCCTACCTCTAGTCCATTCCCCTCTCTCCTCATGCTGCCGGCTGTGTTGGAAGGTTTGTCTTTGCACACATGCGTCTGTGTGCGCGTGCGTCTATTCGTCATCGGGCCCAGGGCTGTGCATGGCTGCTGAAGAACAGCAAATTGTCCCTCCTTTAGTATACATCAGTATATGATTACACTATCATGAAGAAAAAACAAGAGTGATTTTGGCATAAACCATAAATCTCCCATGGGCAGTACACTTCTTGTGGGTCTGTTGCCCAAACAACAAACACTTTAGCCATATATATGTTAAGTTAACATGTGGCAGCTTACTGTGGGCGTAAACAGCTTTTGATTGGAAAGGAAAGCTTCACGGAAAACTTTAATCATCAGATTCAGCTCACGTAAGTACTGCCGCTCTCCAGCAATCTCTGTTCGAACCAGCTCGTAATAACGGAGTTCTCCAGTGGAAGAGGGCTCTTCATCACATAGGGCAACAAGCCCTATGTCATCATCCTGGTCAAACATATCCATTAAGACCTGGTGGAGCAAAAATGAGCAAAGATACTATCTAGGAACTTTTAGTTTACAAAACACTTTTGAAACTGGTCAGGCATTGATCAGGCATTTGAAGTAACAAATGCAGAATTACATTTCTATTAAAATGTAAAATGACCTGCAAGTAATAAAAGACCAATACTGAGCCTTAACACTTCCTGCTGAGAACAGTATAAATAGCCGTCAGCACACAACAAGCTTGCAAAAGCAAATGGACAAGTGGCAGGGACCACTTATTATTCCTGAATTGGTTGCGTAGAGGGAGTTCTTGCCAAATCAAAACACTAATTAGGGGAAAATAGTAGCACCTTTCTAATTTTCTGGACAATATATTTCTTTTAATTGCCGTCAAAAAATGTTTGGTCATCAAAACAAGACCTATAAACACTGGAGTGTTTAACTTTACAGTTATTCCATAAGCAGGGTCTATTGACAAAGGACAGTAGGGAAATAGAAGGAACGATTGGCTTAGTACAACTTCTTGTTTCCTACAACTACTCCAAGGAGTCAGCATAAACACACCATCTCCTTAATAGCATAATTTGCAAGTGGATCAATCCAGCTAATCCCTATCCTGAAACGCTGTTTAAATAACCTCCCTGTGGAAAGAATATCAATATATGGCTTCTTCCAGTGCAATAGGCTCCCAGGCCTCCCCAGTTAATGCAATTTAATACAAAATGCACAGCTATCTCAGACAAGTCATGTGTATGCTTAGCAGCAATATTTCCACTCCAGCAAATCCACCACCCTGCTCATCCTACCTTATCCGCGCACATGGATACTTTAATGTCCTGTTGTGTGATCTCAAAGTGTCGGATGTTGAAGACATAATTTCCAGCCAGCTTCAGAATGTCTGCAGATATATATTCTAGCACAGCAACGATGTAGAGTGACACATGGTAATCTATTTTGTAACCAAGTACTTCCTACAATAAACAAAAGGAGAGCATGTAAAATGATGGGATTAAGTGATGAAATGCTTATATTGCAAAACCATTTTGTTGTATGTGTGGCCAGATACTGTTATATCATTACATTTATTTTTGGACCGATAAAAATAGAATTAGGTTTATTCCCGTCATAAACAAAAAGAAGAAGCATGATTTAATATTACAAAAGTTAACATGTGAATGTGTTGTATGAAAGGCCACTGACATCATGCAGACCACAGTGTAACTCATTAAAAACTACAAATGCTTCACTGTAAGTGCTCAAAATACATTTAAGAAATGAAGCATTTACAGAGCAATTATAGCTTAGCAAAACAATACATGACCTGTGTGGTTTTTTTTTCAGCAGCACTTCATTTTCCAAAGTTGCCAGAAGTTGCCTCACAAGAAAACTTCGGGCAACTTCGGAAAACAAAGCACCACGTGTGCTTAGGCTATTCTTCATTATACAGGAAGGCAGGACTGGACTGAGAATCAAAATAGGCCCTGGCATTTCAGGTACACAGAGGCCCAATCAGCCCACATAGAGGCCCAAACAGCCCCCACCAGCCCACTAAATGCTGACTTTCTATGGGACCTTATAGCAGCCCATCTGGCATTTGCCCTAACCCACAGATTGCCAGTCCGGGCCTGCAGGAAGGGAAGACACGCAAAGGCAGTTTGGGGAGATTGTTGCCCAGTAGAACAGGCAATTGTTCACCGGGCAACTCAAATCTGTACACATCTGTCAGTGTGTCACTACTCTTTCTATAGAAAGCACAACAGTTTTACCAGAGAAGGGCAATAGTACACTGTACTTTCATTACTTTAACACATTTTCACTTAAAGTTACTTTAAAGTATATAGGCGAGATTCCAAGTGGGAAACCAGCGGGGCATCTTCGACTTTAATGAATAAGTACAAAAGGCAGATTAAAAACAATTCTTCATATAAGGATAAAAAAATGACTTGATAGTGGTGATTGTTAAAGTCTTTATTAGAGTATTCCCTGGTCAGTCTTAATAAAACAGCAAAGCAACCAACTGGACGGATTGATGAGCTGTCTAGAGCGAATTATGAAACCCAGCATGACTTCTCAAATACCTTGAAGGGCTTGAGACATTATGCATTCAGATGTAGTAAGAGGTCATCCAACAATCAAACAGTAGCCAAAAATATATTTCTTATAAAAGTGAAAAAAAACTTTATTAGGACATACGTAAGCCTGACACGTTTCGTGCCTAAGGTGGACACTTACTCATAGGCTTGTCTATGAGTAAGTGCCCAGGCTTACATATGTCCCAATAAAGATTTTTTCACTTCTCTGAGATATATATTTTTGGCTACGTTTGGATGACCTGTTACTAATTCTGAATGCGTTGTATTTTCCCAAAAATTTGCAAACCCTTGGCTGGGGGTTACCCTGGTAACAGACCATCTTTCAAAAATATTTTTGTGTTTTTGATTTTGTACCTGCTCTTTATTCATTATCTTTATTTATTTTTGACTTTTAGAAAGAAAATTGAGCCATACACCAGTACTTATATGATCTCATGAGACATTATGGCCTAGATGTCCCTTTGCTGCCAGCTTCATAAATAATGATATTCGAAAACCCATGATCTTAAGCACAATTGTGTCTAACTGGATTGTTCCATTATTTTCAGTCACCAACTGCCAGTTGAGTAAACATGATTATTGGTTTACCTTCAGTAAGGGATGTATTTTATCAACCGGCAGAAGCAGTGGATTCCTTCGTTTGCGCTTTTCTATGGCAGACTGAGCATCTGCAATGGCCCATTTGTCAATTGGATGTGGAAAGGTTTTCTGGACACGCTCCTGGATGACAAAAGTTATGAAAAAAGTAGAGAAACCATTAGATTGGGTTAAAAATACATAAAGCACCAAGCCATGAAACCATTTACTACAGGGTTTAATGTTGGTTTGGAATATCTAAGCTTATTAAATGGGTAGTTCACCTTTAAAAATATTATTAAACAAAAATTAAGTCCAACAGCAAAGTTGCTAGTAACAGGACATTCTTTAACATGCTAAAGATTAACTTAACAATGATCCTCCCTTTATTTAAGTATAGATAAACAAGTTGTTAGCCGAAACTGTATGAAAAATCTTAAAACTTTAAAACTGTTGTTTGAGTCAGTCAGTATGAGAAATACAGGCCGGATTTCCTTGCCGGTTGTCCCTGGCCCGCGCCCCCAATCCACACGTTCCTAGCTCGCCGGGTAGGGTTGCCGGCCTAGCCGGTAAAACACCTGCCAAGGCCAGGGCCGGTTTTACAAAATCTGTAATACCCTTAGCAAGACCCTTGGCCCGATCCCCCAGAAACTTTTGTGCTCTTTCTTGAGATGTCTGCGGTGAGGCCCTGCCTCTTTTACATCATGGCCTGCCCCCTTTACATCACAACACCACCTCTTTTTGTTACCACCTGCCAGTAAAAGGAAAGTGGCAACCCTAGCCCCGGGGTGAGCGGTCCTAGCACTTGTACTCCCCACTGTACAACCGTGTAAGAGCTAGAGCACCTAGTGCTCCTGAAAATGGCACAGGCCTTTATGGCCTTGCCACAAATCTGGGCCTGAGATATGCAATTGCCCATATTTTGGAATTTCGAGCTGCAATTTTGATTAGTTTGCAGCTGCACTTGCTCCAGTTTCCTACCCCTCAACATCAGGCAAATGTCACCACCATTTAAGTAGAAACATAGCACAAGGTGTAGTACACGCTAATAAAGCCATTAGCAGTGGAAGGAGGAAGTGGCTTCCTCTAAGGCCAATAAGACCCACCCCCCTCCAAACCCAAGCAGATTTCTTACGTGTGGCAGGCTATCAGAGCTCAAGTTGGCATAGAGCAAAGGAGTGGGCAGAGGCATGGCAGGCAGGGCCGGATTCCATGACACGCCCCCCTACCCTGCCACATGGTCCTAGGGCAGACAAGGTACTGCACACAACCCCTCCTCCGTGTGCATGTTAGCACGATGACAAGCACCGGAGAACTGGGGAACTTAGTCTCCAGTGCTCCTCAAAAATGTGGCCAGGCGGCATGCCGCCCCTTAAATTTTGCCGCCCTAGGCCTCGCCAGACCCCAGGGGTTTTTCAGACTCTTATGCCACCCCTGAGGCAGCCAAGTCAATGCTGCCCCCCTTTGACCACCAACACCCAAACTTTTCATGTTAAATTGGGTAGAGGTGGGACTGCATTGCTTGACAATACGAGGAGTAGCTTTTTGGAGCCCATGGTAACTTGCATGCTGCTGCTGTCTGAGGCAAGTATCTCAACTCACCTCACTGGAGCAGAGCCCCTGGCTAGATCAAATATGCAGCATACTCTAAAGTGCATAGAACACAAGCAGTTCAATTTGTCTTGAATGGGAATCATTGGGGTCATTGAGGTAAAGGAGACTTTAGGATTACAAATCAGTTCAGGTCCATAAAAGGGATCTCTCAAGGAAACACTTTATTCAGAGCCATGCAGCTGCCAAGAGGGCTGTCCAAGTAGGTGATTTCATTATAAAAATTTTCAAGAAACATAGGGGAAAATCAGACTGGGCCCAGAAAGTATTTTTTCCACTCATGAGCCTGAACTGGCTTCTCTGGATCAATATACACAGACAGACTGCTGCCAGCGAGGCTACAAGTCAGGCAGCTTTCAAAGAAGAAACATAATATACAGCAAGCGTGATAGAATAGAATGATTTCTACTGTTAAATAATGGGGAGGAATCTCTTTTGTGACAAGATTAATTATAGAGACAATCTCCAGTTCAATGGTGTAACAAGCTATATAAACCCAGTCTCCAATCTCTGTAGGCATAAGGGCTGCAGAGAGCACAACCACAAA
>CM044446.1:68535260-68571211 GCA_024363595.1 Xenopus borealis | reverse complement strand
CACACACAGTTAAGAAGATTTTATGTGATCACTACCAGCAACACAATCTTAGAATATGGTCAAAGTCAATCCCAAACTGCAAATGCCGGCATTATGGACTGACTCTAGGCGAGGGTATTAGCTGCTGTGTCAAATACCAGGGGAATTATAGGCACAGATACCCTAGATCCATATGCCATGCTTCAGTGACCAATTCTAGCAGAGATTTACCCTTCTACAAAGCCTTCTGTTAGACATACTGTATATGTTTGTACAATATTATTAAAACTGAGGGTTTCACTTACTATGACCGTGAGCAGAGCTACATGCAAAATTATTTTCAAACATATATGTGCCAAATTACCGTACATTGCATATGAACATTGTGCAGACACAGTGGGCAAAAGAGAAGCAGAGTATGCCACTGAAGAAATATAGGGCTCTCCCTGCAAATTGCACCTGCTATCTGTGTTTGTACTCATGACTCTGCCTGAGTGAACAACCCCTTAAATCCTTAACATGTCATCTATTTACATCTATCTGCTCAGTACAAACAGAGAAGGTCGCACTACCATTTCACTTTTATCACAGCCCAAAACAGCTTTATTTATACCAAAAGTTCACATACACTTAACATGTTTGTTCACCTGAGCAACCCCAGATAAATCACATCCATGTGAACCAGGGTGGCTACAACAGTGTGAATGTATTGCTCCCCAGACTAATGGCAAGTAGTAGACCAGATGACCAGAAAGAGTGTGTAATCTAAAGCTCGGAAACTGTGCACTCACTGCTAATAGAAAAAATGGTCAAAAGCCACTTTACAACACTCAGGATGTTGTTCTGTACACAAAAAGACAAGAAAATATACCTTTTTACCCACCTGCAATTGCTAGCAGGTGAGCAAACAGTACAGATACCAAAACAGTATATGAGTGAATTAAGTCAAGTAATAGTCCACAAGAGGCATAGTTTCTAAACTAAACCCATATACATTAATCTACCTCCCCCATTAACCGTCTGCCGTGAGTCTCTAAATAAAAAATATAGATCTAATTAAACAAATGGGTGGTGCTCATTTAATTAAGAAAAATCCTATGTTTCTTTAGTTAAAAAACAGACTGACAAACTGCCTGTGCATGATTAACTATTGATACTTTCGGAAATATATAGGTGTGCTTGACTCAACTAGTACTGCCACAGAAATCAATTTGTTAGGCGGACAGTTAATTCTGCAACTCCCTCATTTCTGACTAGCAGAGCCATCTTGTCATGCCTGAAAGCCTTGCTCCAGTGCAGACTGTTTATTTGGTGCACACAGCTATTCATGATACACGTGTGCTTGGCAGTAGAGCCACTGTACTTTCAATATTATTAGGACTTTCCCTATATGTATGCTGGTATTTTAAGACTTGTTTACTGCTTGTGTGTAAAGGTTAGGTATGGCGCGAACAGTTCGCCCGCGAACATCCGCTGTTCGCGCTCGCCAAAAGTTCGCGAACGTCGCGCGACGTTCGCATTTTGGGTTCGCGTCAATTTGGCACTTTTTTTTTTGCCCTCTCACCCCAGACCAGCAGATACATGGCAGCAAATCAGTAAGCTCTCCCTCCTGGACCACCCCCACACCGCCTGGACCACTCCCCTTCCCTACAAAAACCGAAGCCCTGCAGCTTTTTTTTCACTCTGCCTGTGTGTGCTGAAGAGATAGTGTAGGGAGAGAGCTGTTAGTGATTTCAGGGACAGTGGATAGTAAGTTTGCTGGCTAGTAATCTACTGTACTTCAAACAACTGCCATCTAGCTGTGTGAGCTTGTTCACATTCTGTCTAAATATCCATAATATTACAGTGTCCACAACCACCTGAGTGACTTTTTTCCCTTTACAGCACAAAACGCAGCGCTGTGTCAACAATGGATTTTTAAGATACATTTTTGCCCTTGATCCCCCTCTGGCATGCCACTGTCCAGGTCGTTGCACCCTTTAAACAACTTTAAAATCATTTTTCTGGCGAGAAATATCTTTTTTAGCTGTTAAAGTTCGCCTTCCCATTGAAGTCTATGGGGTTCGCGAACCGTTCGCAAATTTGCGGAAGTTCGCGAACTTTTTTTCGGCGGTTCGCGCCATCCCTAGTAAAGGTATCAAAATGCAGCTTAAATGGAAACTGTCATGGGAAAACATGTTTTTTTTAAAATGCATCAGTTAATAGTGCTGCTCCAGTAGACTTCTGCACTGAAATCCATTTCTTAAAAGAGCAAACAGATTTTTTTTTAAATCTGACATGCGGCTAGCCATTTTGTCAATTTCCCAGCTGCCCCAGGTCATGTGACATGTGCCAGCACTTTAGGAGGGAACTGCTTTCTGGCAGGCTGTTGTTTTTCCTTCTCAATGTAACTGAATAGTACACAGTGGGAAATGGGTTTTTACTATTGAATGCTAGATCTACCAGGCAGCTGTTATCTTGTGTTAGGGAGCTATTATCTGGTTGCCTTCCCATTGTTCTTTTGTTAGGCTGCTGGGTGGGGGAAAGGGAGGGGGTGATATCACTCCAACTTGCAGTACAGCAGTAAATAGTGATTGAAGTTTATCAGAGAACAAGTCACATGACTTGGGGCAGCTGGGAAATTGACAAAATGTCTAGCCCCATGTCAGATTTCAAAATTAAATATAAAAAAAATCTGTTTGCTCTTTTGAGAAATGGATTTCAGTGCAGAATTCTTCTGGAAAAGCACTATTAACTGATACATTTTGGGAAAAATGTTTTTTCCCATGACAGGATCCCTTTAATCTTACAGTGGAGAACACAATTTATCAATATTTAAATACACACACAAAGACAAAGATTAGAATGAAATACAGTGCTACAGCATACATTGTGTTGGAAAATGGAACAGTAACAAAAAAATTAAAGCGTTTTAAAGTAATAAAAATATAATGCAGTGTTGCCCTGCACTGCTAAAACTAGTGTGTTTGCTTCAGAATTTGCCTAATGAGGAAATTCCGGGCAACTTCGGGAAACGAAGCACGCAGAGTGCCATGCAGGGCCGATTTAGATTCTAGCTGGCGGGAAGGCTTTTCAGGGAGATTAGTTGCCCAAAGAGGAGGTGATTTGTCGCCAACCAACTAAATCTCCCTGAATCTTTGCGTGGGTTTCTGCCCCAACGTCTCCTTTAAACACTTATCATACTATCTAAATAATCCTGCATAAATTAGCTATTGATCTAATTACAGGTAAATCCATAAGGATTGGGGCAGACAGGGAGATTTAGTCGCTTGGCGATTAATCGCCTCTTCTGCTAGGCGACAATCTCCCCGAACTGCCTGCTCCCTGCCCGCATGAATGAAGAAACGCCAGCACCAATGCACTTGCGGCGTTTCGATTTCCGGAATCACCCGAAGTTTCCTCACAAGGCAACTTGGTGCAATTCCGGAAATCGAAGCGCCGCGAGTGCATTGGCGCTGGCGTTACTTCATTCGTGTAGGCTGGGGAGCACGGAGCAGGCAGTTCGGGAGATTGTCGCTTCGCAGAAGAGGCAATTAATCGCCAAGCAACTTAATCTCCCCGTATGTCACAACCCTCAGGGTGGTGGCAGACGGGGGGGGGGGGTTATTCTGAAGTCGCCCTACAAGGAAACTTTGGGCAAATTCGAAATAATCTCCCCATCTGCCACAACCCTACTTCTAATAAGACACTCTCAAGCTTTCATCAACAATGATTACTATTCCATAAGCTCACAGAAATGCCATATTATACACACACATATACTCTGTGAACTGCTAACTCAGTTGGGTTTTTGGTTGCCTAGTTGAAAGACTGGATCAACTCCAGTATTAGTATCAGGCATACTACAGACAGACTCAGGCACATCTCCATACTAAAGCACAGCTTCTAAAAACAGACATCAGAAATTGCCTGGAATCTGGCAAAAATAAGCATCTTATAAAATGCAGACAGTTTCTGCACCAGTAATGGTGGAGACCTAGTGATTTCATTAACCAGTGTGTGTGCGCGTATGTGAGATGTATGGATCAGCCCAGACATATGGAGGTGGAAGTTTAATCAGGCCAACATTTGCCGTTAACCTCCCCAAAATGGGTCACCATCTGTCTATGGTGGGTCCCCATAATGCCTTTTATGTCTTCCTACAATGAAAAAAACAGTGTTAACAAACAAACACAAGTACAATAGTGGGTGATAATGCTGGCTCCTGGAATTAATGTTAAAGGACAAGGAAAGTGTAAAATAGAATAAGGCTAGAAATGCTGTATTTTGAATACTAAACACAAACATGAACTTACTGCACCACAAGCCTAATCAAACAAATGATTTATGCTTTCAAAGTTGGGCACAGGGGGCTGTCATCTTGTAACTTGGTTAAACATCTTTGCAAGACCAAGACTGTGCACATGCTCAGTGTAATCTGGGCTGCTTAGGGATCATCATAAATTATCAAAACAGCACAAGTCAAATAATATATGCCATAGAAGTCAATACAGCAAGACTGATTAATAATCAGTCTGTAGTAATCAGAATATACAGACTGCACTGGGTCCTCTGTTGTCATGTAATCTAATGTGGATTCTATAGTTTTTGTATTGTTTAATAAAAAAACTTTTCCCAGCTCTGCAGAACCAGTGGCTGCAGCAAAATAATGCTCCAAATAGAATCCCAGTTTATCTGTTTAAATTTGGCTCCAAGATCTTTGTCCCTGCAGCTGGAGTTGGAAACATTAAAGGGGATGTAAAGGCAGAAATAAAATCCAATACAAAGCTCTACACTGTTGCCGACTGCAAGCTACTGGAGTTCTGCATGGCTGGGAAGTAAGGTGGGGGCTCCACCTGCTGTTCATAAGTATGATTGTTTCCCTTCTCCGCAGTTAGGAACTGTCTGACAATTCCTATTCACAGTATTAAATGAAAGGAGAATTCTTATAAAAACGGTACACCATTTTTTAATTAAAGTATATTGGAGATAGATTTATTTTTCATTAAAGAAAGTAAAAATGGGATTTAATTTTTTTGCCTTTCCTTGTACTTTAAATGTACACCGTCATGAGAAAATTTTTTTTTTTCTAAAAGCATCAATTAATAGTGCTACTCCAGCAGACTTCTGAATTGATATCAGTTTCTCAGAAGAGCAAACAGATTTTTTTTTTTTTATTTAATTTTGAAATCTGACATGGGGCTAGACATTTGCAGTTTCCCAGCTGCCCCCAGTCATGTGACTTGTGCACTCATAAACTTCAGGGAAGTGACACACTAGCAGTTAGTCGCCAGGTGGCTAAGCACACGCAGCGCTTCATTTACCAAAGTCACCCGCAGTTGCCTCACAAGGAAGCTTTGGGCATCATTGGAAAACGAAGCGCTGTGTGTGCTTAGTGTAGGTGATTTTTCATTATAGCTGACTGGAAGACACGCAAAAAGGTAGTTCGGGGAGATTGTCACCTAGAAGAAGAAGCGATTAGTCGCCAGGCACATAAATCTCCCCAAATCTGCCAGTGTGTCACTACCCTTAATGCAAGTTGGAGTGATATCCCCAGATCAGCCTAACAATAGAACAAAGGGATGTTAACTATATAGCAGCTCACTAAAGCTGGCCATAGACGTAACAATTACGATCTTTCTCGGAAAAGATCTTTCCAAGAAAGATCGTTCGTTTCAACACACACGTGTAGAGCTGAATCGTGAGATATACAGGTAGAAACAATAGAATTCTACTTGTATCTGAGGATTCAGCACTAACAATGGGCGATGTTAAGGGTGCTTTCAAAGGCATCCGATCAAAATTTTCCGTCCAGCCCGATCAACCAGCCGACCGATATCTTAATTTTCTGACGATGTCGGTCGGCTCATTTCCCACCATACACGCACCGAATATCGTACGAAAATTCGTTTCGTACGATATTATCTGTGCGTCTATGGCCACCTTAACACAGGATAACAACTTCCTGGTAGATCTAAGAACAGCACTCAATAGTAAAAACCCAGGTCCCACTGAGACACCTTCAGTTACACTGAGAAGGAACAACAGCCTGACAGAAAGCAATTCCATCCTAAAGTGCAGACTCATTCTGAAAACACATGGCCAGGCAAAATGACCTGAAATGGCGATCTAAACATAAATATAAAACAAAAATACACTTACTGTTTCAATAATGAAATATATTATTGTAGAGTGAATTATTTGCAGTGTAAACAATTTAATTTAGAAATAAAAACTACACCAAAAATCATGACCGAATCCCTTTAAGCACTTTTTTTCTTTAGCAGACCTAAATTAAGGTGACAGTTTTAAATAAAAGGGCAAGATTTCTATTTCCAGTTACATAGCACAGCATTATGTGTAATGTTGGGGACCTCTTAAACCTTCCTACATAATGGGGTTTTCAGTAATGTAGAGCACCATTACTTAAGGCTACTAGCAAGCAACATTAGAAATCCAAAAGGATTGTTTTAACAAGGATAGAGTTTAACATGGTTGTAACATCAACTGCAAGGTACTGTCTTGTTATGAGAAAGCAAATCAGTCAAAAACAACAAACTAATTTTAGAACGGAGAGGAAATAGTATTGCTGTGTTTCAGAACTTTCGGCATAATGTGTTTTCTGAAAACATTCTGTAACCTATCTTTTAGTTCTAAAAATATATTGGCATTACGTCCCGCATTGTTTAAGCATTCCAACCTTGTAATCAGAGATTATCAATGTTTCTAAATTCACAGGACCTGATGTAAGCATCTAACATAGTAAGATTGCTCACTAACTTACCACAGATCAAAGGACAGCTAAAGGCAGCAGTGCACACAAATACACACCTATAGAATTGCTTTAGTGTTCTCTTCAACTAACAACATTCTCAGTGTTGGTTTCTATATATTACATGTCACTCCTTCTCCCATGGCTTGCACAGTGGGCAATCACTATCAGAGCATGCTCTGTCTCTGAACTGAATGTCATACACAAGTGTCAGCGTCATTAATGACCTTTCTTTGCCAACTTTACATAGCTTGTCGGTCAATGAAAGTTTAAGTGTTTACATGGCTAAACCAAGCAGTAGCAGTCTGCTTTACAAGGCAAACATTACACTGGCTGCAGTGAAGAACTACAAAGAAATCAGAGTACCCCCCTTTAACAACATGTGCCTAACATGGAAAAAAATACAAAAGATTGTCATATTAAAACTTTTTTGTTCATATACTTCTAAGCTCAGGGTTCTTGTTATATACTGAAATAATTGCTGGCATATTAATTAGGGTACAGTTAATGAATTATAAGGTTATACAGTTGTGCTCATAAGCTTACATACCCTGGCAGAATTCATGATTTCTTAAAGGGAAACTGTCATCAGAAAACGTGTTTTTTTTTTTAAACACATCAATTAATAGTGCTGCTCCAGAAGAATTCTGCATTGAAATCCATTTACCAATGAGCAAACAGATTTTTTTATATTTAATTTTGAAATCTGACATGGGGCTAGCCATTTTGTCAATTTCCCAGCTACCCCATCATGTGACTTGTGCCAGCACTTTAGGAGGGAACTGCTTTCTGGCAGGCTGTTTTTCCTTCTCAATGTAACTGAATAGTATGCAGTGGGACATGGGTTTTACTACGGAGTGCTGTTCTTAGATCTACCAGGCAGCTGTTATCTTGTTACCTTCTTATTGTTTTGTTGTTAGGCTGCTGGGTGGGGGAAATGGAGGGGGTGATTTCACTCCAACTTGCAGTACAGCAGTAAAGAGTGGCTGAAGTTTATCAAAGCACAAGTCACATGACCAGGGGCAGCTGGGAAATTGAAAAAATGTCTAGCCCCATGTCAGATTTCAAAATGAAAAAGAAAATGCTCTTTTGAGAAATGGATTTCAATGCAGAATTCTTCTGGAGCAGCACAATTAATTGATGCGTTAAAAAAAAAAAAAAAAAACACGTTTTCCCATGGCAGTTTCCCTTTAACCATTTTTCAGAGAATATGAATGATAACACACAAAAAAAAGTTGCTGCAGCAGCACTCAAAACATTGGTTTAAATTTAATTTGTGCAAAATGGACATTTTCTCAAATAAAATTTAAACCAATGTTCAGAGTGCTGCTGCAGCAACTTATTTAGTGTGGATTTAACCTCAGCAGAGAGGATAACAGCGTGCACCCGACGCTTCAAACTGCGAAACAGTGTGAGTGTGGCATTGTATTTGACTTTTTATGAATGATAACACAAAATCTTTTCTTTCACTCATGGTTAGTGGTTGGCTGAAGCCATTTATTGTCAAACAACGGATTTAAAAATAAATAAATAAATAAATAAATGGCCACAGCCAACCACTAACCATGAGTGAAAGAAACGTTTTTGTGTTATCATTCAGAGTCTCTCAAAAATGGTTAATAAATCATAAATTCTGCCAGAGAATGTAAACTTATTAGCACAACTGTATAGGAGATGGACCATTCTCTTGCCCAGGGCCGGCCGTACCAAGTGCGGGGCCCAATTGGAACCATTTTGGTGGGGCACCCTAGAAGGAACTTTGCTGTCTGTCGCAGGGTCACAGAGCTGGATGGGCAAATAGTGCTGCTTTACCCTCTGTCCAAGTGATGGCTGCCAGTTGGGGATGGGGGTAGGCTGGGCAACTGGGGAATTAAGGGAATAGGAATCAGAGCTCGCACTGGAGCGGGGCCCCCACATGTGCGGGGCCCAATTGGGCCAAATTGGTCCAATGTGCTTAAAACCGGCCCTGCTCTTGCCTGTTTCTTCCTGGTTGGCTAAAGACCTCCCAGAGGCATAGGAATATTTTAATTTAGTAAAGTAATCACAAATCACAAAAAAAGTTACTGAGGAGTAATAAACATGGGAGGAAGGCAGTTAAACTACTGTGTGTACTGCTTATACAGACACATAAGAAGGAACTTGCATTTTGCGTGAAAATTTTTGGAATTCAAGTAGCCACAGAAATTAATTTAACAGACTTAATTTAAACTAATGTTGTGTTGGATCTAGGGTGTGATTAAGAATTCAGTTAAATTCAGTACTTTTTACAGGACTCAGATATGGGTCACCCCAAAGTGTTCAGCCATACTGAATCTGGTCACTTTTTGTTTTTAAGCGGATCTGGTCACTTTTTGTTTTTAAGCGAATCTGGTCACTTTTTGTTTTTAAGCGAATCTGGTCACTTTTTTTTTTAAGCTCTAGACCTAAAAACACAACACAATACTTTTCGCAGACTGTGTCATTCCATTCTCAAATTTTAAATATGCAAATTATGGTTTGAAATTTAATTAGTCAATTAATTTTGTGGATTATTCTGTATGTGTCCAGTTCCAAACATGATAGATTTGGTGCATACCTATAAACTAGTTATTCCAAAATTGCTCCTTACAGTATCAGTTTGGCTCTATGCCATGCATGTGTACACAACCCAAATATTACTAAGAAAAATGGAGATATAAGAACTCTGCAAAGCAAAGGATAAAAATGTATCCACTAACTCAGACTGTCTAGCACGATCTGTTGAAGTACATTTGACTATCAATTGTAAAAGCCAGCCAATTCAGTTAGACTAGTGTACTATTAGCTCAGAGATGAAATAACTCACACAAAGTAATTCATTAGTGAGATGTGAATCATTGCAAGCATGGTTGGCATCATCCACAGATCAGCCCTTGATTCCATGAGATGGAGGAAATAATTTTTCCAGTCTTATTTGTACGTGTGTATAAATCACCTGGTTATCAACTTTAATTAATGGAATAAAGACACTTGTAAAATATTAAGGCTACTTAAAGAACAACTTGATCTATAGCAGTCATCAGGGAGTGGGAGGCTAAAGTGCAGGCAAATGCAGTGGATTCTGTCACAGAAATTCAACTTTTGCATTTCAAGCTGCAATCCACTCTGCCTGAAGAAAGGAAAGGGATCAGTAGGGCAGAAGATTCTCCACCTGCAGAGAATCTACAATCATCTGCGGCTGAACGCAGCCAAACGCAACGCAGGGGAGCGCAGATCCAAAACACCCGTGTGTACGGGCCCTAAATCACAGCACAATAACTATGGTGATACAGACATATACAGTAGGTAAACAAGGTCCTGATCATTAAACTTTAGACCAGGAGAAGTGGCCAGTAAGATAACGTGCAGGTCCATGGAAAGCAATCAAGAAGTCACTTTATGGGAATTGTACAGGTTGAAAGCTCCAGCAGAAGGAAGTTGTCATGCCAAGGCAGCGTTGCCCTGGCATCAATAGTTCACATAGCAAAACAGTTGGTCAAAGTCTCACACAGAGACCCTTGATTGTATATCTCACCAGGGGGGCTGTGGAAAGGTGAGAACCATATCTCTCTTTTTGAGACGATCTGGAGCCACACCAGGAAGCTGGCCAGTATGTTAGTTGATCGGCTGATCAAAGAACAGAGCTGTGGACCTAGAGCAGCAGGGGGTGGATAGCTAGTAGAAAATTATGGATTATAGGAAAGTATCCATATCTCCTGTGTCATAGGGTTCACAACCTCATAACTTACATATTGGTTATGAGGAGGTCACAAGCTTCCTAACAATACCAAACAGGGCCAGCCTATACCTACCCGTTAGGAGGACTGGTTCCTGGGAGACTGGAAAGTGGGTACCTATTAGTGTTTGGTATTGTTCTGTTTGCCCACATAAGGATCGCAGCCTGCCCACGTTTTTAATGTAATATTGGGTACTGGCAAGCACCCATATTATATTAAGGGATATTTGGGAATATTGCCTGAGAGTAGCAGACCCCCTGCAGGGGGTCATAAATGACATGTTCCTTGGCACTCCTACCTCCTGCATAAGGTAATGAGGGGAGTGTCCCAGCAGGGAATAAAAAGGTGACATTCCCAATATCTAATTGTCATGCAAGGAGGCTTCATTTTCCAAGTGAATTGTATGTCCAGCTTTCCACTCGTGCCTCAGAGGATACACTGATAACTTCCAAACTTGGTAAAGTAAGGGTTTTCTTTGTATTTTTACTCCCTTTTATTTTATTTACTGTTTTGCCACTATATGTCATCTTTGTAATATCATTTTTATATACATATGCACTGTTTCTTGTAATATTAAAATATCATTTAATACGTTAATCCTTGTGCTCTAAATGAACTCATAGCCCATATGAATGCTTGTGCCTAAGTGTATGAACTCTCTGTATGTGTGAAAAGGGAAAGTTGCCTATTTGTATGTTTGATAACTAGTACGGCTAGCAGGAAAGTGTGTTTGAGTGTGAATTAACCCTTTGGCTGCTGGAGTGCTTGTTAGACTAGTAGGATCTTACCCTGACTAACTACCATAGGAGAGAGTGTTTGATGTATTGTGTAGTGTGAGTTATTACCTGTTGTAGAGGGCAGGGGAATATTCACATTAGGTTTCTATCGCCTGTTAATGATAGATGGTGGCAGCGAATGAACTTTGTGGGTGTTGGTGTGTTTTGGGGGTGTCTGATGTTAGTCTAACCTGTGTGTAAGGTCATTGAGAGACTGATTGTAACCCCTTGTAGCCAAACCCAAGAGTAAAGTGTGGTGGAGTCAAGTGTTTTTGTGACAGAAGTGAAAAATTGGATTCCCCTCCAAGTATAGCAAAAAAGGGGTAGTTCACCTTCCAAATACTTTTTACAGTACAAATAGTTCAGACATTATACCAGAAAAAAAAAATGAGTTTGTTTTTTTCTAGAATTTTCTTAATTTTATTTATGTTTTCAATATCAAATTTCACTCTACTGTCCAATACATAATACATTAGTTGCTATGTCTTATCTTTTGCCCTGCTGAGCAGAATCCAATTGTTCACCTTCAAGCAATTCGTTTTTTTCATGCTAGATCACCAGAAATAAGGACTTTTTCCAAGTGACTTTCTATTTTATACCTTCTCAAGCAGCTCGGGGGGGGGGGGGGGGGGCTGTAAACTGTCCTAAATTGATACATTTAGTTGAAACATTTCTTATCTTTGTCCCTGCTGAACAGAATTTCTGGGTTTCGTTACAGGCAGCTGTTAGAATGGATACAATAGTTACCAATACAGAAGCCAAGAAAAGTATCAACTAAATGTTGCAAAATTGCAACAGTTTAGAGTCTGCATTAGAATTACTGAGCTGCCAGACTAAACACCAGAGACACAAACATTCAACTTTAAACTAAGATTTTGGAAAACAGTAAAAAAAAATAAAATAAAATGAATGAATGAATGAATGAATGAATGAATGAATGAAAAGTAATCAACAACTGCAGCAAATTGGAACAGAATCTGCACTTTGATTACTGCATTGACAGACAAACATCAAAGAACAATAAAGTTTAATTTAAATTTTAGAAAATACCAAAAACAAACAGACAGGGACTAAAAACAAAGTTTGGGGTCTACTGGTTTAGGGTCTCACTTCCCCTCACAATCCGATAAGACAGTCCTTTCCCCAGACAAGTGCAGGTAGGACCCTCTCCCTTCCCATCAATCCTACTATTCCTGAGTTCCTCACAGGACTCCCCTTCCCATCATTCCTGAATTCCTCACAGGACTCCCCTTCCCATCATTCCTGAGTTCCTCACAGGACCCCCCTTCCCATAATTTCTACTATTCCCAAATTCCTCACAGGACTCCCCTTCCCATAATTCCTACTATTCCCGACTTCCTCAAAGGACTCCCCTTCCCATCATTCCTGAATTCCTCACAGGACACCTCTTCCCATCATTCCTGAATTCCTCACAGGACACCTCTTCCCATCGTTCCTGAGTTCCTCACAGGACTTTCTTTCCCATCATTCCTGAGCGCCACACAGGACTCCCACATCCCACCTAGAGGCTAGAACTGTACCACAGCAGTTTTCTCACGCCATGACTTTGCCCCAGCCTGCCATTCCTCACCAGCCCTCAGCAGCTGCCAGGCGCCCTCACTTTTCATCACTCACCTTCCGCAGAGCCGGGACGTACAGTCCCCTCCATTTCACTACGTTCTCTTCGCTGAAGAAGTCGTAATTCTGCGGGGACGGCTGCATGATCGCAACCTCATGGGAACCGCAGCTGACGGCTCAGCAAAGGCCGTTCGCTCGTAGCCCCGGGCCGCGTCTGTCGTGGGTGACAGGCTGCCCTCTACTGTCCTGGAATCACTGGGCACCTTGAAAGCGGGATCCCTGCGGAGGTACGCCGGCTGTAGGCTGCATGTCACCTCGGGGTTGGTGCAGCAGATTCCCCTGGGTCACACATACATCGGCCGGTGGGGCCCTTGCGACTCACAGGGTGGGAAAGAGCGGCTGATAGCCCGGGCGGGGAGAGTTAGCTGTACCCGGGGCACTCATGCTCGCGGCTCTTGTTGGAGTGAGAGATGCCGCCTGCTTGTTGTCGTGATGGGATCCAGCTTCCTCTGGGAGCCTGTCCTGAAATCTCAGTCCGTGCTGCCCTCCCCCTACCCTGCACAGCCACAACAGAGCATGCCCGGTCCCGGGAGGGGCGGCGACTTTTATAAAAGGGAAGAGCAAGGAGGAGTTGCGAGTATTGTCTGCGCCGGGATGTGAAGGGAGAGGAGTACAGGACGATGTCCTAAAATGCGTTCCGTAGGATGATGTCCTAAAATGCGTTCCGTATGTGCTCTCCTTTCAGGGCAACCGGCCTGCCCTTAGTGCCCATAGCAACTAGGTACCGGCCCCTTTGAAAGCACAGCCAGTCAGAGAGCCGGCTTCTGCTCCTGCATCCATCTCCGTGTTACTGTAGGTAGCTGCGGCGCAAGCGCGCACCTGTAAATACTGATAATGTGCTTCAGAGGAGCTCGGCCGAATACAGTAGTTATGTCTGGAGAAGTTGCTTTTGAGGGTGAACAGCTGCGTTTGGTCATAATTCTAATATAATGAGCCTCAGCTCACTCACTATGTGTGCATACAGTGCATTCACGTGAAGACACCACACTATCAGTGGGAAAATACTGGTTTCCTCAGGGCTCACCGGTCCCACACACGACAAACTTCGGTGATCAGGGCCCCCCTAGAAGTAGAGTTGCCACCTGGCCAGTATTTTACCGGCCTGTCCGGTAAAATTAATGGCTGATCCCAATGTTAGAAATAGGGAAACAAGCTAAATATATAGGAAGGCCGGTATGTCTTCCCAGAAAAGGTGGCAACCCTACCTAGAAGTAAAAAGAAACATTGGCGGCCAGTCACCCCAAAAGTTATAAAAAGCCTTTGGTGGTCAGTCCCCCCTAGAAGGTAAAAGAAATATTGGTAGCCAGGGTCCCCTATAGGGTTGCCACCTGGCCAGTAAAAAATATGATGAATTTTTGCAGGCTTCTGGGAAATGAAGTAGGCCCAGCTATTCCAAGATAGATGTTTATCTAGGTGGAATGCGCTCATGCCTGCACACATCCTCTCCTCGTGAATGCAGTGCTGCCAGATACACACAGTGCTGCATTCATTGGGGGAAATGCATCTGAACATGGAACCATATTCGCAACATGCAGGTAACTGTCCACAATCAACTGCAGGGTTCTGTACACTTTTCTGTAACTTTTGGTTTATTTCTTTTGATTTTTTAATTTGACATTACAGCATTGTCTCCTCATTAGCCTGCATGTTCCCATCACTAACATCTAAATGATCAAAGGATGAATGCAGGCCAGGACTGGCAATCTGTGGGTTCTGGCAAATGCCCGATGGGCTGCTGTAAGTTGCCATAGAAAGTGACTATTATGTGGGCTGGTGGGAGCTGTTTGGGCCTCTTTGTAGCAGTAATGGCAGGGCCTATTTTGAATCCCAGTCCAGTCCTGGATGAATGTCTTCCTTGTGTTGATATATACAGTATATAAGTCAATAGTTTCATCACATTGATAATTGTGATTCTTCTCAAAACTGGGGAAAAGCAGCTGCAACCCTAGTGGGCCCTAAGTCTTCAGTTCGACCCTGGTTAAACACGTCAGTATAAATTACTTTCTCTGATAATGTAATAACTATTCAAAACATATTACAACCATAAACATTATAACTCAAGCAGACCAATATTTCTTAACTTCCTTCTCCTGTCCACACAGAGCAGTTCTACAGATCTCTGTAGTCTCTACAGTCTCTGCTTTCTAACATGAAACAAGACTGGCCTCTTGTGGTAGACTCCTGTTTTGTATGTGACTAGAAATGTAGATTTGCTTTCTCTACTTACTAGATATATTTGGTTTCTTGTAAGGGTCTATATCTTGATTTTGAATTTGCATAGAGGCCAGTGATTCATAGAGTGGTTATAACTCATTTTGCTTGCCAATTATTATATGAAATTGATTACAGTTGCCCTTGTTGTTTCACACAAGGATTGTGAGGAAATCTTTTTTATCCCCCTTTTTTTTTTACATAGTTCAACTGGGCTGAACCATAAAACCTGAAACCTCTTATAGAAGAGTGAAATGCTACAAGCTGACCAGATTGATACTTTTTTTAATTGATTTTTAGTTTTCTTTTTTACCTTCTTGTGTCTCCCTGGATCGACTCCGAGAAGGGGGTTGCTGAATTCCTGAGTTTCCATTGAAGACAGCTGTTAGAATTAATACATACAGTAGTTGGTAATATTGAACAGATGCTGCAGGGAACCGCAAAAGAAACACCAACATGTAAGGGGCCTAAAACCACTGGATATTTCTGTAGCACTATAGTAAACTGATTTTACTTGTGTCAGTTTAAGCTACATTCAAGTGGTATATTACCACAAATACGACACTCTTTCTCAGGGGTGTGCCCTCACAGCGGGATTAGGGTTGCCACCTGGCCGGTATTTTACCGGCCTGACTGGTATTTTTGATGGCTGATCCCAATGTTATTAATAGGGAAAAAAAGCTAAATATATAGGAAGGCCGGTATTTTTTTTAAGAAAAGGTGGCAACCCTAAGCGGGGTGGAGGCAGGGTGTATAGCTACTGTAACCAAGGTGCTATTGCACAAGGAATGGGCGCCAGTAGTTCTTTAGAGCTTAATCAGAAACAGTATGTTTATTAACAGGAACAAATATCCACATAGGAGTGTACAGATATCATATACAGAGCACATAGCAAACAGGCAGCGCAGCATATACTCACAGCACCACACGTGACACATGAGCTGGATCCCTTCAGGCAAGGGTTCATGTCAGCAGTAGTTGAGCTTTGATGTAGAAGGTACGACCAGTTTTCAGCCATTTCCCTAAGTGCTTTCAGGATATCCCTATTTCCCTGAACTTAGACACTTTGAGGCAAATTCACTAAAGCACAAAAATGCACTACCGCCAACGAATTTTCGCCAGTGCAACGCAAATTCACTAAGATGCGAATTTGCACTCAGGGCGGCAAATCGTAGCTAAGTAGCGCTACCGTTACTTCGCCAGGTAATGTGCATTTACACTAGCAATGCCTAATTTGCATACGGTGTGAACTTAAACGTATAATAGAGGTGTATGTTACAGCTACTACATTACACTACACAAGCCCAGGAAACCTTTAATAAATAAAATAAAGTTGTCCTATTGCCCTAAACATGTGTCCACTGTATAGTTGAGTTGCCATATGTTAGGAAATGTAGACTATCACTATCATAAAAGGTAAAAGACGCCAGCGTTTTTTTTCTTCTTCAAACTCCTATCTATTGTATTGAACTTCGGCAGGTCTGACCTGGCGAAGTAACGTGTAGCGCAAGAGGTAACGTTCAGTAAAATGTTCATCTTAGTGAATTAGCGTAGTTACGTCCCTTCATCAGTGCGCCTGGCATGAGGGTGCGAAGTTGCGAAAGTCTAGCTACTTCTCTAGCGAATTTTCGCCAGGGACACTGTTAGTGAATCTGCAAAATTGCGAATTGACGTCACTCTGGCGAATTAGCACGAGTGTTAGATGCTTTGTCCTTTAGTGAATTTGCACCTTAGTCCCTACTTCTGGATTATTTGTACCCGGGATCTTAATCCCTCTATTTCTCCTCAGCGGAGCTTTGAGCTGCTCGACTATCTACCCTTTCTATCACTCCTAGAGTGATCTATGACAGAGTAATGCTATCACTTTAATAGGGCCTTTGCTCCTAGGGACCATATCCATTCCCTTCCAGCCTGACAGGCTGGGCTAAAATAATGGAACCAGACCGCATGGTTCCCAGGACCTTTCTGCTACGACACAGTGCCATCTAACATACACTGTGAGAACTACAGGGGCTTACATAAGCACAAGGTCCCCACCAGGACCCATTTAGGCGTCCATATGTATATAGGGATGTGCCTGTCAATAATCTGTGAGGGTGTCTAAATTTTCACAACCCTACATTACTATTACATTTTAAGAATTATATTTTCTTTTCATTATGAAGTGGACCCTTGTTAAAAAAGTTTTACATTTTTTTGTTTATTGCTGCCTGCTGACATACAAGCCTTTTTTCATTGCATGCATTTTAATATCCTGACCATTACTCTGCATGGAGCTGCCATACCGCTCCCTCTCCCTCTCTGTGTGCCACTGCTTAAATAACAGTAATAAAAATAACAATGATGGTTTATTGGCCCAGTTTTATTTTAACTGATTACACATTGTTTGCATGGCTACGTTTCTTGGAAATTGGGGTCCAGAAACAAGAGATTATACTGAGAATTCTCTGAACAGTTTGTAGCAAATATCTTGACCTTCTACTACCACCTAATGGACGCTAGTTGTAATTATTCTACAGATGACTGTATCCCATGTTTTGAAATATGCCAAGCATACTAAAGCATTTCTACGGAATAAATAGAAATTAGTTTTTTGTTATTATTATTATTTATTATAAACATGTTGCTAGTTTAGACATACGTCTTCTCTCCCAGTATTTTTAAGAAGGCACAGACAAACTCATAAGCCAAAATACATATCTGACAAATCAGGTCTTCACCGCCACATTTAGCTAGAGAAAGAGACTACGGGCAATGACAGATGTAGCACGCATTCAGGCGTTCACTTCTTCTGTAGTTGACAAAGTATTAAACAATACTTTTGATTCCACAAAAAATGGGAATCGTCAACATGTAAAACACTCTAACAAGGGAAAAATATTGAAGGAGGCTTTTACCCAAGATTGCTGTGTGTAAAGTGTTTAAATAAGGTGATCCCCAATTCTTCTGAATTGAAAGGTATTTTCAAATGGTTTCATATGCCTCTCCCTGCAGGTGTCAATGTTGTAGGTCTGTCATTAAGACTTTAGAGTTTGTTTCTTATTTCTGTCTGTGTGTCCTGGTGCCTTGTTTTCTTTTTGTTTGCTCCATTAGCAGTTCGTTCCCATGTAGCAGTTTTGCATAACTGTGCCTTTTCTGCATCTGTCTTGATTCAGTGTTTAATATATATTAAAGTGGACCCATCACCCCAAAAAATATTCAAAATCATATTTTATCACATTAGTCAAGCAAAATTAACTTTAATTACACTATATCAATTATTGGAATCTTGTTTCCTTCAGTCTAGGAACTCAAAATTATAGCAAGCAGGCAGGAGCCATATTGTGGACACTGTTATTAAAGAATGTTGGTTGTCTATTTCAATTGTACTTCTAAAACGTATTAGTAAAATGCTAAAATCAATACAAGATCTTCATGACTAGATTGCTTGGTAAATAAAGAGGTTTTTTCAGATGAAACTGGATGAAACAATAGCATTTCTTAATATATGCATATTTGACTGTACTGTTATTACTGTATGTGTATGAGAATATATGTGTGTGTGTGTATCCAAACATTCGCACCCTGAGCCAGTCTTTAGTTCCAATGGGTGCTGGTCCAAAAACAGCATATAAATTCTTTCAAAGGACCTGCACTCCAAGATCAGTGAAGCATTAGGGGCAGATTCATTAAGATCCGAAAATTCACCAGCAGAGGCTTCGCTAGCATTCCATTCGCCACACTTCGCCAGGCAAATTTTCACCAGCGCTATGCAAATCCACTAAAGTGTGAATTTACGCTCAGGTCGGCGAACGGTAGTGTAGTTGCGCTATTGTTACTTCGATAGGCAGAGCACTGTTACACTAGCAAAGCCTAATTTGCATACGGCGGGAACTTTAACTTATAATAGAAGTATATGCTACAGCCACTACTTTCCACTACACAAGCCCAGGAAACCTTTAATAAATTATATAAAGTTGTCCTATTGCCCTACATGTGCCCCCTGTACAGTTGAGTTGCCATATGTTAGGAAATGTAAGGGGGAAGAAGGGTAACCCCCCAAAAAAATTATCAATCTTTTTCAGACTATCACCCTCCTATGCTAAAATACGCCAGCGTTTTTTTGGGACTTAGAAAAATTTTTACTTTTTTTTCAACCTCCTATCTATTGTATTGAACTTTGCCTGGTCTGACCAGGCGAAGTAACGTCTAGCGTAAGAGCTAACGTTGAGGAAAAAGTAAATTTTTGTGAATTTGCGAAGTTACGATCCTTCGTCAGTGCGCAACTTCGCCTGGTGTAAGGTTGCGAAGTTGCGCAAGTCTATCTACTTCGCTAGCGAAAATTCGCCAGAGTCCATGTTAGTGAATTTGCGAAGTTGCGAAATGACGTCACGCTGGCGAATTAGCGCTAGCATTAGACGATTCGTGCTTTAGTGAATCTGCCCCTTAATCTTTATTAATACTTGTGTATCCTATCCATACAAGTATGAATAAAGGGTAATGCTTCACTGTACTTGGAGTGTGGAGTCCTTTGAAAGAATATATAAAAATGAAAAGAAAGCAGCTATTGAAAAAAAGTGTATTATAGTATAGATCCAAATATTTGGACATCCAAATCTTTGGATCTATAATATAATACACTTTTTTCAATAATTGTCGTGAGTGCTTTCTTTTCCTTTTTATACACCACTTTTGGTCAGCACCCGGCACTAATTGGGGAGGTGAGTGCCGGTTTTCACCATAGTTTATATATATATATATATATATATATATATATATATATATATATCCAAGGGAAACACTGTTATTTTGTAACCATTAGTACTGTTTGCTTATGAATGGATACAGGGGTGGAGTTCTGTAATAAAAGGTGCAATCAACAATAGCAACCAATCAGCAGGAAGCATTTCTGAGTACCAGTTTAAAAGGAAACATCTAGTTCACTGCCATGGGTTACTGCACCTGGGCAAACTTTGTGCCTTTCATTACATGTGGGGAATAGTTTTGCCTAGGAAAATTCCTGCCCAATTGTCCTCAGCCAACCAGCAGTTGGGTTTCCTTGCTGTGAAATAATTATGCATATGACAAGCTTCATTGTAAAAAACAAAAAAAGATTTAACAAAAAAAATGTACAAAGAATTTTGAAATAGTTTTTCCATATTAATTATACTTTTTTCACTTGCGGCTGACAATGTAATCCCCTGAGCACAGCACAAAAGAATATTCTGGTTACAAATATTTTCACATCCTTATTTAAAGGGCACCAATCACAGCCAAAATCAAACACGTATTAACAACCTGACCAGTACAACCTAAATACTTCAAACTACATATACAGTTGTTTGAAAACAAAAACAGTTTAAAAAAAATCCCATACTTTGTCAAATGGCTTCTCTCACTGAGGGAGTCCATACTGTGACTACAATGTTGCAAATGAGTTCACGAGCATGCTCAGATTGTAGCACTGGCCCTGAGTTTTCTACCCAGAATGCCTAGCTTTACTAAACTCTAGAAGTATCACAAGATTTCCCTATCTTATCCCCTGCTGGTGATGTCATTATGCAAATGAAGGGCACACAGCAACTTCCAGAAGGTGGCAGCACTAACACATAAGTTTGGCAGATTTGAAAATAGCTTAGAAGGTTTATTAGGCAACCCAGAAATTTCAGCTGAGCATGTGCGAGATTTCAGAGCTACAGTTGGCTGTGAAGATATAGGTAGGAGGAGTCAGTGAAATCCAAGATGCCTGCCTCAGCTAGAACTGCAGTGGAGATAGGGGAGATTTTGCAGAAGGTATTATAAGCTGATGATTTACATTATACAAACAATTCTAACTAATTTAAAAATTTCTTGAACTCTCACATAGTGTATTTACTTGGTAAATTATTTTAGTTATGATTGGTGCCCTTTAAAACAGGCAGGTATTTTTGAAGCTGCTACAGACTGCAGGTAGGGGATTCATCTGCACAAGCAATGCTTGAATCCCTTTGTTCATAAAATGCAACAGCTTCATTCTCTGAAGTGATCTGTTTTGTGTTAATATCGTTCTGTTCTAGACCGTTTATTGGTTGTTTATTGGCCTTTTTTCCAGTCTTGAGATATTGTGTGCATGTAATGCAGGTATCTTTCAACTTTAAGAAGTCTCTGTAGGTGTTTTCACTGGCAAAACAGTACAGAACTGGGTCTGCTACACAGTTGAAGCTGGTTAACAACAAAGAGAAGTGATAGATATTAAATATTCTGGCAGCAAAAATACAGTTTTTCTCAAACATGCTTCGGATGACTACCAAGGACATGGTATGGTCCAAAGCAGACCAGAAAAATTATAACGGTGCTTAGAACAAGTTGTTTGACCTGAATTTTTAACTTTCTCTGTGTTCCTTGACTGTGGCGCACTATTTTAAATATACGGCAGTAGGAAAACCCGAGCAAAAAGATTGGAAAAAGGAACCCAACAAAGAAGCGATAGTAGTTAATGCTGTGCTCCCAGGATTTCATAGGATAATGTTCAAAGCAGATAATATGGCTTTCAGGATCTTTGGTGAATTCTCCGTGTGAGAAGAAGAAGTAACTGGTCATTAATTCCTCCAGCCAAATAACTATACTGACCAAAAAAGCAGTCTTCATTGTCCTTAGCTTGTAGAACCTAAACGGGTGCACCAAGGCAAGGTAGCGGTCAACCGAGATACAACAGAGGAATGCAATACTAATGTAGATGTTCTCATACAACAGGATGCCACAGATCTTGCACATCATTTCATTGTAGGTCCAGTTATCATGCTGCAACACATACTGTATCCAGAAAGGCAGCGAGACGATATAGAGGAGGTCAGCAATTGTTAGGTTGCACAGGTAAATGCCAAGTTCATTCTTTGCCTTGATTTGTAAATAGCCATAGTACAAGGACAAGCAGTTTGCAGGAAAGCCAACAAGTAACACAGTAATATAGACCACAGGGAACAGGGTTTGGTGAATTGTGTGGTCTAATGTACAATTTTCTTCAGTTGCATTGTCATTAAATGTAAAATTTCCATAGCTTGGTGCTACCATTCTGTGTCTTCCAGCGTAACCTGGTTACTCCCACTATCTCTTCACAAACAGTGGAATCTCTATCAACGAAAAAAAAATAAAAATTAGTCTGTGCTGAACATTTTGTTATAAAAACATGTTTTTGCCCAATAGCCTTCCTCAGGTGGACGAATCAGTAACAAAAGTGTGGTGTTTATACAAATGGCCATTTACCCTTCACCCCACCAGTTCTGCCTGCTCCATTGTGTGGCCACATAATATGAAATCACTCCATTATAGCACCTTCATAGTAACGGTCACATCTAACATAAGGTATAACTATCAGAGATACAAAATCACTGTCTATGTAACAAATGGCAGCTGTCACCTACCAGAATTTCTATCAATAATAAGGCATTGCTCAGTCCATATAAACAATAGAATTCAGTCCATGTTGAATTCAATTCAAAGAATACCTGGAAAGAAAAGTCACTGTATTACGGAAATTCATTCATTCCTGGTGGGTCAAATGTCTCCATTTTATGGATCCACTTTTCCACATATTGTTGGAGAAAGTGCTTTCTATCACCACCCTTTTGTGAAACCACACCTTCTCCAATACAACCCAACATAAAGTTGCAGGATTGTGTTTCTGTTAAAGAAAAAGTGTTTTCCAATTTTTGAGGGTTAGTCGAATAGCTTGAAGTGATGAAAAATATCTACACAGTGTTAATAAGCTTTTAAGTAAGTTTGTGGGAAATAGTTATGATTTCAAATTCCTGTTTAATACAAGGGAAAAGGTTCTTAAAGGACCAGTAACATCAAAAAATTAAATAGTTTTAAAGTAATAAAAATATAATGCAGTGTTGCCCTGCACTGGTAAAACTGCAATGTTTGCTTCAGAAGCACTACTATTGTTTATATACAGTAAATAAACTGATGTGTAGCCATGGGGGCAGCCATTCAAAGGAGAAAAAGCTCAAGTTACACAGCAGATAGCAGATAAGCTCTGTAGAACATAATGTTATCTGTTATCCATTACTCATCCTGTGCCATATAGACGTTTTTCAATTTCCGCCATTGCTACTTAGCAGCTTGTTTATATGAACTATAGTAGTGTTCAGATCAGATCAGGGCAACACTACATGATATTTTCTTTACTTTAAAACACTTTAATTTTTTTGGTGTTCCTTTAAAAAGAACAGGAAGGCTATGCTTGCAGGAAAAATCACTAAAAAGTAAGTAGAACAAATATGGTCTGCATGCACCATTGGTCAATCTATCGTGGGGGAAATTCTGCAAATCAATGCCATTAAATCAGGAGAGATGCAATAATTCACCCTTTGAAAGGGCACACGATCCCAGTTAAGGGATAGCTCACAATTCTGAATCAGTAGTCTACACACCTAAATGTCCTTGTGGGATTTATACATAGGAAAGATCTCCAGACAAATAACATCCAAGTAAGGGAACATTCATATTCAATTACTACCTATGACCCTGAAAAAACAAAAACACATACACCGGTTTGAAAACACTTTTATTAACAGAAACATGGTATGAGCAAAGTAAGGGGACCTCAACTGTACTTGATTCCATTGCTGGGTATTTCCAGCTGGCTGAAGCCCCAATAACATTAGATCACATTTCATATGTAGGAAAAATTAACAGTAGAAACAAATTTTAAAACATCTACCGAGTCAGCAACATCTTCACAGAAGTAAGTGAAGTAAACCATGAGAAAAATTTTGTATTTTCATGCCTAATATTTTCCTAACATCTATTAATATTTTATGATAAAGCCTCCAGTATTCTGGCATTAGCAGAGAATTATTTCTAGAAACAGAAGCTAAGGCAAAATAGGACAGGCATGAATGAAATTAAAATAAACCTGAACACCTGAACATAGCAGGTTTCTATAGTTAGGCCTCTTTATAAAAAATATACATTTCTAATAGTATGTGCTATTGGATAATTTCATACAGAAAACTGCAATTTTAAGTACTAAAGTTCACCCTATGGGGGAGATTCATCATAAAGTGAAGTTCCGCCACTAGAGGGAAATTCCACAGCCCTCAATTAATTTCTATGGGATTTTGAAAGGTGTACTTATCAATGGGTGAAGTGAAATTTCACCCTTTGATAAATACGCCTTTCAAAATCCCATAGAAATTAATGGAGAGCTGCGGAATTTCCATCTAGTGGCGGAACTTCACTCTTAACTTCAATCTTTGATGAATCTACCCCTATGGCTCATGTGAGGGCACACATACAGTCATATAAAAAAAGTTTGGGAACCCCTCTCAGCCTGCATAATAATTTACTCCACTTTCAACATAAAGATAAGAATGGTATGTCTTTCATTTCCCAGGAACATCTAAGTACTGGGGTGTTTTCTGAAAAAAGATTTTTAGTGAAGCAGTATTCAGTTGTATGAAATTAAATCAAATGTGCAAAAAATTGGGTACTCTTGTAATTTTGTTAATTTGAATGCAAGTAACAGCTCAATACTGATTACTGGCAACACCAAATTCGTTGGATTTGCTTGTTAAGCATTGAACTTCATAGGCAGTGTTCAATCATGAGAAAGGGTATTTAAAGGAAAACTATAGCCCGAAAACGAATACTTGAGCAACAGATAGTTTATATCAAATTAAGTGACATATTAAATAATCTTACCTACCTGGTATATATATATATATATTTAAGTAAATATTTCCCTTTTACTTCTCTTGCCTTGAACCACTATTTCGTGATGTCTGTGTGCTGCCTCAGAGATCACCTGACCAGAAATATTTCAACTCTAACTGTAACAGGAAGAAGTGTGGAAGCAAAAGACACAACTCTGTCTGTTAATTTGCTCACGTGACCTAACTTTATAGTTTGTTTGGTATGTTTGTGTGCACCATTGAATCCTAGGATCCCAGGAGGCTGTCCTTATTTTTTAAAATGGCAATTTTCTTTTTATGATTACCCAATGGCAAATGCTACTAAAAAGTATATTATTATGAAAATGGTTTATTTATATGAAGCAAGGTTTTACCTATGAGCTGTTTTATGCAATATCTGTTTATAGAGACCTACATTGTTTGGGGGGGGGGGTTCCTTTAAGGTGGCCAATTGCCAGTTGTGCATCTGTTTGACTCTCCTCTGAAGAGTGATAGCAAGGGATCCTCAAAGCAAGATTGTTCAGTATCATGGTTTAGGGGAAGGCTACAAAAAGCTATGTCAGAGGTTAAAACTGTCAGTTTCAACTGTAAGGAATATAATCAGGAAATGGAAGGCCACAGGCAGAGTTGCTGTAAACCCAGGTCTGGCAAGAAAAACACAGGAGTGGCATATGTGGAGGATTGTGAGAATTGTTACAGGCAGCCCAAAGATTACCTCCAAAGACCTGCAAGAACATCCTGCTGCAGATGGTGAATCTGTACATTGTTCTACAATTCAGCTCAATGTCAACAAAGAACATCGGTATGGCAGGGTGATGAAAGAAGCCCTTTCTGTACGCACACCATAAACAGAGTCACTTGTGGTATGCAAAAGTGAATTTAGTCCGTTAGAACACAATCCGTTAGTAATGATGGTGCAGTTTTTCTTTTTAATTTCATTCTTCCCACTAAAACCCCCTTTTATCTCTCTTCCTTTACCTGTTCTTTCTTATATTATCCTCATTTCCATTTTTCTCTCATGTATCATTTTCCACAGTGCATTCCCTGTATTCTTCCAAACATTTGCCTTGAAAGCTATCAGACACATTTTATACATTTCTCTCTCTATATATATTTGTACTATTAAAGGGGTTGTTCACCTTTGAGTTAACTTTTAGTATAATGTAGAGAGTGATATTCTGAGATAATTTGCAATTAATTTTGATTTTTTATTGTTTGTGGTTTTATAGTTATTTAGCTTTTTATTCAGCAGCTCTCTAGTTTGCAGTGTCAGCAATTTGGTGTCTAGGGTACAAATTACCCTAGCAACCCTGCACTGATTTGAATTAGAGACTGGAATATGAATAAGAGAGGGACCGAATAGAATGATAAGTAATAAAAAGTAGCAATAACGATATATTTGTAGCTTTACGGAGCATTTGTTTTTAGATGGTGTCAGTGACCCCCATTTGAAAGCTGCAAAGAAAAAGAAGAAAATTGCAAATTGTTAAAAAACTATGAAAAATAAATAATGAAGACCAGTTGAAAAGTTTCTTAGAATTGGCCCTTCTACAATATACTAAAATTAAACTTGAAGGTGAACCACCCCTAATAATGTGCTTATAACAACTGAAGAAAAAACTACTACTACTACTACTGGGAACACTGCTATAAACAGTTAAGTAAGTTAAATAATGAAATGTATGTGCGGGGTGTTGATCGAGACAAGCTGATATATGAAGGAAGGATGTCTTGTTTAAATAAGGAAAGAGTCATTTACTAGAAAATATTATTGCCTTTTATAGATACAAGTCAAGGTTACTATGAGTAAAGATTAAAGTTAGAGACATACCAGGCAGCAATTTTAAAACCATGAATTTCTCAGAAAGCCCTCAAGCTTGAGAGTAATCAGTAACTTTACAAACTTATTTTAAAAAGAACACTTTGACAATGAACAGATTTACCCTTTCAGTCAATATCAATTTCCTACTAGTGTGGACTTTTTTTCTGCTATTCTGTTGTTTCTCCTAAAGGATGATTTTTTTCCGTTTCAGACTTGTTTAGATATTTCCTACTCTCAGTAGCATGGCACCACACCCAACTTAAAATAAAATGACTTACATCCTCTGTTTTAAACAAAGGAAAAAAAACTAATGTTTCTTCCCCTGATTTATTTCAAAACTCACATTCTGGCAAAATTTAAATGTTAGGAATGTTTTTGTCCTTCATTTTCTGTGTTGAATAGTAACACTGTAAAAGGGGCATAATGCACTACTGTGTCTAGATAACTCTCTGCAACATGCATATAGGATAGGAAATGGTCTATGTTGCTGTCTATATTGCTAGGGTCAAGGTTGACTACTAATTTAGATGGGGGCTGGTTAGGCAACTAAAATCATGGCCCTTGTAGGCTGGTGTTTTTTCATAGTCTCAAAGTGCAGCATGACCATAGAAGACAAGTAAAGTGAAATAGTGCTGTGTTCCCAAATTACCTTCTTTCAAACCTGGTGCCTGTGCCCATGCACTATTTACGCAGTTAGATGGTGAGGAGGGAAGGAGAATGTAAGGAGGGCATTGAAATCTAGGAAGTGCATAATGAAAAGTGAAAGTAATTGCCTGCCCCATCCCTATGCCTAAGGCATAGAGAGGGGCAGAAAATATTTGATTTACAGCAAAATACTTTTTTAAAGAGTTTAGGGTTTTGTGTTTCGTTTTAAAATGACTTTTCACCTTCTGATACATTTAAGAAGGGGGTTGGATGCAGGTCCGGACCGAGAATTAAAATAATCCCTGGCATTTCAGGTACACAGAGGCCCAATCAGCCCACACAGAGGCCCAAACAGCCCCCACCAACCCACTAAATACTGACTTTCTGTGGCACCTTATAGCAGCCCCTCTGGCATTTGCCAGAACCTACAGATTGGCAGTCCGGGCCTGGTTGGATGGCTTTTTATCAAGTGACGTAATACAGGGTTATGGACAAATTGATCCAGGGACTGGTCTGATTGCCATATTGGAGTCAGGAAGCAATGTTTTCCCCCTCTGAGGCAAATTTGAGAGGCTTCAAATGAGGTTTTGCCTTCCTCTGGATCAACTAGCAGGTAGGCAGGTTATATATAGATGTGTGTCTTTTTTCAGAATAACATTCACATTGAGGACAGTGAGGTTGTGGAATGCACTGCCGGGTGATGTTGTGATGGCTCATTCTGTTGATGCCTTTAAAAGGGCTTGGATGATTTCTTGGACAGACATAATATCAAAGTCTATTGTGATACTAAAATCTATAGTTAGTATACATATGGGTATACATACTGTATATAGTTTATGTGAGTGTATGGAGGGGTCAGTGTGTGCATTTATGGGTGCTTTATTTCATTTTGAGGGTTTGAACTTGATGGACTATGGTCTTTTTTCAACCTAATTAAATAAGTAACCAAATAATGGTGCATAGGATATGGGCACATTTGTTTAGAGTTCTATGGGCATGGACACACATGTGGTTTTCGGCATGGCAACACGGCTGCTTAAATATGCTGACCTTGTGTGCCATTGCCAAAGTTTGAAACCTCATGGTGGTCAGCTACTTTAAAAACCGTGCCGTGATTCTGCCTGGTAACCGCACATTTGTTCAGGCCCTAAGATATCTGACTAATCTTCATGTATGATAATTGGTCAACAATTATGCATATGAGTGTGAATGGCTAACTTGCACGAATTCAATGGACTTCAAACCGCAATGCAAAAGTATGCAGCAGTCATTTGTATGAATTTGACATATACATTTTAAGAAATTAATGAATGCAACACAAAGAAAAGTCTAAACATCCCTTTAACTGAGATCCTTAAATTAAGTTAAATTAAACTTGATTGTATGCTTGATGAAAGGTCGTTTTATCCCTGACAGCTTTTCTAAAACTGTACATCACATGTTACTAGCAATGCATACTATCTTGATATCCATACAACACTACAGGTGGAAAAATTTGTATCATACTATATCTGGATATGGTAACATTAATATAACATACAGTGAAACCTCAATTTTACTTCCCCTGACACCATTTTTTTCTGGTCCCCAAACTGTTAAAATGGGGGTTCTACTGTATTTAAGAATGTACACGGTGCACACACACATGAAGGCTCGTTGCAATGCGCAAGCCCAAACAGCGCCACTCATTGCGCATGAGCTGCACAACGCTGAAATTTTTTTCTGTGGCATCACAATATGGGGAGAGGGGGTCAGGCCCAGCGGGCCTCACCGGGTTTTTCCCGGTGTCCCGTTGGGCCAGTCTGACACTGAATAATGTGTTTGTTGTTTTGGAAAACACATTTAAATTTCTGCTATTAACACATGCTATTTATTTATTTTTTTAAAAAAGCATGTTTTCCATTGCAAAAGCCTTTTAAGCTAAAAAAGTATACATTATAATTTATTTATATAGTGAAAGCATGTTACAAATTCATCTATAACAAACAGAGGATTTACAATACTTTAACAAAGAAGGGCTACGGAATAAAACTAGGATACAGAGAAACTCCCTCTAGAATTATAGGATTTGTATCAATTATCCATCCAGTCATCTTATTTTTTGCCAATTCCATTAGGTGTGAAATTTCCAGCTGCGTATAACATTAATTAAGTGCAGTCTTGAACCCATCTAATAATCCATAGATACCAAGCAGCAATTAGATCTGATTGATTCCCTGCAGTAAAATGAATGCAAGCCAAAGTAAACCTCACAGAAGATTAGGACTACAGCACAAATGCAGGAGACTTTATTATTTAAGGTCCATCTCCTATTTTGTTTTTTTAATCAAGTTATTCCATGCAAACAGCACCAGCTACTCAATGGGAATTGTTACAATGTTCTCCTTAACAACTGTCAACATGGTTTCATTGACTTTTATCACTATGGCAGATGTTGCCATGGTTGCTGTCACCATGGCAACAGTTGACATGTAAACCGTTGCCATCATAATGGCCTCCACGTATAGGTTGCGTGTTTCCATAGCAAATGTCATAATGCTTTTAGTGGCAACTTTTATTAAATGTTCCATGGCATCTAGCAACTAGAAGTAAATAGGACTGTGACGGAATGATACAATATCAACTGATATGGTCCTCATGGCAACTGTAACTATTGCAAGAATTCATTTGCATTGTAACGGTATCAATAGCATAGTGTAACGGTATCAATAGCTTTGTCTGGTTGTTCACCTTTGAGTTAATGTTTAGTATGGTGAAGAGAGTGGTATTCTGAGGCAATGTGCAGTTTGTTTTCATTTTTTTTTTCATTTTTTATTTATTTTTTTATTTCGCTTTTTATTTAGCAGCTCTCTAGTTTGCAGTGTCAGCAATCTGGTATCTAGGGCCCCAATTAGCCTAGCATGCATTGATTTTAATAAGACAATGGAATATGAATAGGGGAAGGGCTGAATAGACAGATGAGTAATAAAAACTATCAATAACAGTAGATGTGTAGCCTTATGGAGCATTTGTCTTTAGATGGGGTCAGTGACCCCCATTTGAAAGCTGGAAATGGCAAATCATTAAAAAAAACTGTGAAAAATAAATAATGAAGACAAATTGAAAAGTTTCTTAGAACTAGCCGTTCTACAACATACTATACGTTAACGTGAACCACACCTTTAATATCTTCATCTGTTAATACTTTCATTTTACAGATAAAAAAGGTTAAATGGTTCATTAATATGGACAGGCCAAATGGAATGAAGCTGTGGTTGATTGAATAAAGTAATCTGTATTTTAGAGGCCATTCTCTCCCCACAGTATAAGCATTTGTGGTTTTTCCAGAAGCCACAAGGAAATTTTGTAAAATTGTAAGAAGCATATTTAGTTCCATATTATTATTCATCAAACATAAAGATTTATTGTGAACATTTGCTACAACCTTGTGCAATATAAAGCAGAAACTATTTATGCCAAAAAGGTTTAGATGCTGCATTTAACAAGCAAGAGATTTATTTCCAATTAGCCACAGTCTGAATTGGGGACATCCTTGAATGTGTTAGCGAATTCTCCAATACGCCATAAAACATCTGTAATGAATAACTGCACATATCTGCAAAAGATGTCAATGCTGGCAACAACTAATCACTAAATAGGAGTATCTGGAAAATTGCTATTTTAATTGTTAACTATTGAAATACTGAAATGCTGTGAGAGCTGAGAGCTGAGTGAGAGAAATTGTATATATTCAAACGTTTATCTATACACATATTATAAATTGTACAGATACAGTACCGCATTAATAAACTAGTAAAGCTATTCCATTTGCATGATGCTAGTCAGATAAGAGATCATTACAATATAATAGGACCAGTTTAAATGTCCTACACAGAGTGCAAAAAAGAAGTTGCAATCACCAATTTCTTTTTTACTTTGGCCAATTGTTCAAATATTTGCAGAGCTGTGCTCAGAGACCTGCAGAATAGAATGCTGCCTGCCCTCTTGCTTGAATTTAATGCCACCTGCACTGTTAGTGCTTTTGCACTTTTACCACCCCAAACTGGAACAACATTCAAAGGTGGCGAGTACACATGCAAAGTAGAGAGAAAGGACAGCATTTTGCAGGGACCAGGCCATAGAGAGGATGAAGGAAGACAAAGGAAAGGATGTAGTGCTCCAACAGTAGCACCCTTGGTCAATGATTAACCCTTGCCTTGTCTTTTAACTAGGTATTGATATGGAGCATATTATACTGCATAAAGCTTATTCCGCAATGCAGGGCCTAACTGGCCTTCAGGCTGGCCTCCTTAGCTCATAACAAGGTTACAGATTTATAGAAACATTGGGGTAACAGTCATCCTACTATAGCTACAGGGGTACCAGGGCACATATAAGCACTCACTCCAAATCTCACCATAACTGCTCTTCAGGCTGGGCTCATAACAAGGTTACATATATATAGAAATATTAGGGTCACACTGCTATAGTTCCAGGGGTACCTAGAGTACAAATATGCTATGTGTAATGTATTGTAAAGCGGAATTGAATACATTTAGGCTTATCACTCTCCTTATGAGAACAGCATAGATTATCCTACTCTTTAGATGAGTAAAACACTTGTGATGTGCATTTAGTAACATTTGTTGTATTTACAACAAGCCGCCTGGGATGATTTTTTTGCTAAATTATTTTTCAGTTTGAGTTTACATACAAATGATAATTGAACCACACAGTGTAAAAAGTCTCCCCCACATTCCAATAAAACAGGTGCAATGGGGGGCATCTTTTGTTCTGAGTTTTTGTCTCTGGGCGTCACGTCTGTCTTGCAAAAGAGCAAGTGAATAGGACGTTCATACTGCTTGGGGTTCTTTTTGTCTAGAAAGTGACATCAGGAACAGGACATGACTAAGCTAAGTGTGCTCCATTGCTAAACATGGCTCTGCATATTCCACAGAGATCAAGGCAGGCAGACTGGCCCCATACAATAAACTGACTTCTTTGCCATTTGCCCTAGTGTGTATCTCTGCCCATTTCAGACTCATGACATACATATATACTGGGGATTCTTCTATCACAATGAGCAGTTACTGTATATAGACAAAACAATAATAATTGAATTCCTGCTGCATCTCTCATTTGTATAAAGGACCATGGCACTTCTTGTCTGCCTACTGACCCTTATTATTTGAATGGGAAAAACCTGAGCCATACCAGCACAGAGATTGCACAGCAATAAGCACAATACAACAGGGCCCGAAGATTATATATCTACAGCTCTCTACCTAAAACAGACAATTGTTGGATGAATAACACATGGAATCCCTATTCTAAATCAATAGACATAACCTCCTGCATTTTGTCAAATTCAGAAACACACAGACTTGACTATATGGGTTATTAGTTAACAACCCAGTCCATGTAATTTTAGAGCTTGTTGAATAGAACCATTTAGCAAATCAGAATAGTAACTCAACCATGTCTCCCTCACGCCAAGGGCTCTGTTATGTCTTTTTAATAAGTGTTTCTGCTTTCAAAAGTTTACTGTTAATGGAAACAGAACAGTGTCCTGGATATAAAGTATTACATGGCTCCAACTAGAGTCCTGCACAAAAACTGGCGGTGCCCTGCGGGTTGCAGGTAGGAGCTTCAGGAGCGGGTATGGACACGGGTCAACCGTTCTCCAGGTTTGCAGGTGGCGGATCGGGTCGCGGATCTTCTCTAAAGCAAATTTTACTCTTTTTTTTTGATGACGTCTACTCCCGCCTACTCCCGATAATGCCACTTCTGGGTTTATGGCAGGACTTCCTCCTTTTTTTTTTGAGCATGCCTACTTCCACCCACTTCCGATGATGTCACTTCCAGGATACAACTATAGCACTTCCTGATTCTTGATGGTCAGTGGGTCCTGTTTCGGGTCTCTGATAAGGTACTTGCTGTCGGGTAGCAGGTCCAAGTGGGTCAGAATGCGGGTTGCGGGTACGGGTCCTGAAAAATGGACCCGCGCAGGACTCTAGTCTCCAACAGAACAAATGCTTCTACACAGCAAATATTAATGAATTAATGTTGTAGACAGCATATTAATATTTTGGTTGTAAGAGATATCATCCTCTCATTAGCCTTTTTCGTGGAAATGCAGGCAGATCAACTTATGCTATGCAGCACTTTAGTATTATAAAAACAGGGTACTACTAGTTACCATAAATTAACAAATACGCATTACAAAATTAAAGACTACTTAGAAATCTACTGGATTTAGAATGCATGCATCTCACATATAACAGATGAAAACAGATTTGTAAGTACAATCAAAATCATTCATATTCATGGATAAGAAAAATCAGGCACATGCCTGCCTGGCTCTTGCTATGTAGGAATATGAATGAACACTGTCCTGTTTCCACCTTTACATGAATATGAATGATTCAGAATTTTAATCTATAATCTGGTGTACATTGCAAAATTTAGTAGAGCCCCCTCCTTGTTGTCACATACAACTAACTAGCTTCAAAAACTTTTTAACTCCACACTCTCTCTTACACAGGTAGGAGGCCTGTTCTCCAGAATGCTCAGGATTAATTATATGTTTATTGGATCAAGTGCCAGGTACTGTTTTCTTATAACATAGAAAACTGTATACATTTTCTAAAATTTGTATTATTTGATTATAATAGAGTCTATGGGAGACAGCCTTAAGATAAACAAACAAATAAAAACATCACACATAAATTCACATCCTACTTGTTTTTCTGCCTTTAACTCCATAGGTGAGCTGGCTGTGAGCTGCATTACATGTACTGTTACCCCATTATGTCGGTAGGGGAAAAGGTGGAGTGTGAATGAAGATGCAATCTTCAAGTAAGCTAAACTGTTTTTATCTAGAATTTCCCCCCTAAACTTTATAGCTTTAAAGCACAATATATGCTAGTTAGTAGATTTTATTTTCACATTACACACTCAGTTAAGCATGATGTCATAACCAGTGTAACATGAACGCTGTTCGTCTCTATTGAGCCTTCTTCAGCACAGGCAATCAGTATGGAAGCTACTTATCTATCCATGCTACAGGCACAACTCTTCCCTGTAAATTAGCTTCCATAAAATGAAGAGGTGGAAAACATATTTACAAACCTCAGTGAGTGTGTGTGTTATAACATCAGCAAGTAGAGTAGAGTAAGTAGAGTTATCTTCAAATCTCAGCTTCCACTGGCCACAGATATGCTTGAATCTCTTCACCCGACACACGCACTGACATTGCTCTCTCCAGAGCTTTTGTCGCTGTCTCCTCCACACTCCCTCTTTAGATGAATACTGCTCCTCCTATAGTTAGTCCCTGCTTAGATTGTCTGGTATTCTGTGTTTCTGTCTTCCCAAATAAAATAATAGTCAGATGTACTGGAGGGTTAAAAATGGATGCACCTAGCAAACTAAAATGGGAATAAGTAACAAATATACCTGTGTGTGCTCCTGTTCATCCTGGCTTCTTTATTTCACCTGCATGTGATGAATTGTTCTATATAAAACAGAACTATTGACACTTAAGTGTATCACTGAAATAGTTTAAAGCTGGCCATAGACGTAGCAATTGCGATCTTTCTCGGAAAAGATCTTTCCAAGAAAGATCGTTCGTTTCAACACACACATGTAGAGCTGAAACGTCAGATATACAGGTAGAAACAATAGAATTCTACTTGTATCTGACGATTCAGCACTGACAATGGCCGATGTTCAGGGATCTTTCAAAGGCATCAGATCAAAATTTTCCATCCAGCCCGATCAACCAGCCGACCGATATCTTAATCCTCTGACGATATCGGTCGGCCCATTTCCCACCATACACGCACCGAATATCGTACGAAAATTCGTTTCGTACGATATTATCTGTGCGTCTATGGCCACCTTAAGGCAGGAGCTAATTCCCAGGTTTTCCAGGGCTGACTTGAACCTGAGTACTCTGGTGACATATGCATCAAAGCAGGTGTAACTGGCAATTTGCTGTTTGTCACAGGATTAAAGGCGCACATATACTGTAGGTGCATGTACATTTGTGAACAGCTTTTATAAATATATATGTATAAAAATGTATAATCACACTACCCAACTAGTAAATAAGTAAATTATAGTAAGCATTTACAAATATTTACAAAGATATGTTCATTAGTCACATTCAGGTAAGCACCAAAACATGGCAGGTTGCACTCAAGTTATCAGGCAGCACAATTTAACATATTGGGGCTATCACTTTCTTAGAAATATCATAGACTTAAAGTATAGCAATGTGCATCTTATAACTCAGTTAACATGTGGTGCAGTGTAGATCAAAAAGAAACCCACAAGCGTAGAATCTACATTGGCACACTGATACTTTTGTGTCAGTGGTATAGATAATAATTTGTGTAGCACCTAAGTTATTATTTGTGCATATTCTCCCATTTAAATTGTAAGCTCTACAGGGAAGGGACTTCCATCCTCTTTTCTTAATAACATTACACTATGAACTTTTCCTTCTGCGGTACAGTGCTGTGTACATAAGAGGCACAATATAAATAAAAATTATACACACAAATAGAAATTATGTTTACCAAGCATTAGGCTCTCACCTCTCTCCAACATAAGGGACTAACAGGTAAGAAAGAAAAACACACTTTGCTACTAATGCATTGGAGACAATAGCCCAGTGGGCTTAGCTATAATGTAATGTATTTCAGAAGAGAGATAAAGAGTAAATAGTAGGTCAGGGGACCAGCTAAAGAAAGAAAT
>CM044446.1:68520326-68534070 GCA_024363595.1 Xenopus borealis | reverse complement strand
TTGTCATTTATTTTCTGACAATATTTGAAGTTGAGTTGAAATCAAAATGCAAAACTTCAGATATGGTTGTATGTCTAGTGACTGATAGGTCATGGAGAAAATCACTTTTTCTGAAATTATGACAGTGGTAAATCCACTCAAAAGGGAATATGCCTAGAATCTAGAAATTCCAATATGGCTGCTTTTCTTGCAAAGGGCACATCCACTTCCAATCAGATCAGAATTCAAATCATCAGAGATGGTTGTTAGTCTGTTACGCTATTTGGACATGGAAGAGGCAGTTGCTTTTCTATTGGAAAATGGTCACAAAACTGGTATGGGATCCTTTATCTGTTATCCAGAGAGCTGCGGGAAGGCCATCTCCCAGAGTCTATTTAAAGCAAATGATTCTAATTTTTAAAAATAAACAAATGAATACATTTTATTACAAAATTAATAAATATAATAAGATATAAGTGCAGTTTCCATAGTCAAGACTACATACTGATGTGCACAGACATAACCTTTAGTGACCTACCCCTCATTTATTTTGGGGTGGATGACTGCACAAGTGCCAGCTGTGAACAGAACATGTTTTGTTTCTTGGAGAATAAGTTTTATTTCCTGACTTTGACAGAGATGTTGCAGGTGTAGTCATCCATAGCAACCAGTAGGTAGGGTTTACTGGCCCCTGTTTAAAAGAAAATCTTTTATTGATTGGTATGGTTTACTGCACATGGCCAAACTTTCAGCTACCCATATGAATATTGCATTGCTTGAATCCAGTGCCTTTTATTACATATAGAGAATAGCATCTATCTGCCTGTTGATGCTAAGCCACACGTTTATGTGAGTGGCATTTTGAAGGTGTAGCCATTGAACAATCCTATGCTAGTAGGGTTGCCACCTGGCCATTATTTTACTGGCCTGGCCGGGAAAAATTATGGTTGATCCCAATGTTTTTAATAGGGAAAAAGATAACTATATAGGAAGGCTGCTATTTTTTTTTTCCAGAAAAGGTGGCAACCCTATATGCTAGTAATGGGTTAAAAGGCTGAAGTACATAAACTGTAGGTCCCTTCAAATTGTAACACTGTGTATGATTTATTTTATGCCACTATTGCACAGCTTGATGTTGTGGAATGTTAAATGATTTATACTTTTACTGCTATAGTACAGCCACACAAAACAACTCTCATTTCGTCTTTGTTTTATTGTTTGTTTGTTTTTAAATTAATCCTTTAGAAATAAAACGAGAGGTAGCATTAATAAGGTTTTGGATCTCTATGGAACATTTTGTGCATAATTGAATCCCATCTTGTTGCAGGCTAATGCTGTAAAATCCATAAACAGGCACAAAAATACTGGCCAGTTTATTTGTTCGAGATATACTGTACATGGTGTGGCTGCTGGATGCAAAGCAATCACTGAGCTGGGATTGGCACATAGTGGCAGGCATGAAGCATGAGATTTGAATTTCTTAAGCTACATACATTCAAAATGTAACACCTCTGAAGCAGAAATCCCTTGCCTATGTTATGTTTCAAAGCCATAAAGTTTGCTCTTAAAATTCTAACATTGTCGTGAGAAGTGGGTGATATGTTTTGCAACCCGTTGCCTAATTTGTGATGCTGATGCCGTTGCAAGTCCATTACTTACGGTGGAGGCTGCCTGCTGGCTACGTCTGTTTATTGCAGCAAGGATTAAAAGACCTTTTATTAAAAGATAGCACAAGTCTAGGCACAGGCAGCTGTACTACACTATGTTTATATAAACCCATAAGTGTATAATATGGTTTCCATCTCTATACAGGATTGAACAACCCTAAATCCATTAGTGACTGCTGCAACATACATCACTCTTATGCACAACCACACACAAGAACAAAAAGAAATGCTGGAAATGTGCAAATAAACAGTGGGAAATGCTTGTGTTAGCATTCATTAATAACACAAAGTTGTGGAGCCTCCTGTGTCTGGCAAAATATGTTTCTTGCCTGTGTCACCCGCAATGACACTGGAATTCAAATACAAATGTGGCACTTTGTGGTACACATGATAAATTGTAGTAAATGTTAGTAAAGGAATCCTTATGTTGGATATATATAATTATATACACCCGAAGTAGGTTGGGTAGTATGATTCATTTCAACCATAGTGCCCAACCATCCGGTCATTAATGTGATTGGTGGGAGCAGTATTTAAGATTTCATCTGCTGCTGTTCCAGGTGCATGAAGAAGTGAAAAAAGCTTCGCCTCCTCCTGACTTCGGCTCAGATAATCCAAAGGGTTAACCACTGTATGCCCCACTATTCAGAATATCTAAAAAAATAAGTTATTTTCATGCCATAGTATGTTCTACTTCCTGATCCCAATGAGCACAAAATAAATCAGCAGCCCACAGAAAAGCCTCTGTATGATGAGTTGCTCTTTAAATTAATTTGCTTTGATTGTCCTAGAAACACAGATTTCTGTAGATGCTGAGAGTTTACAGGAGTGGTCCCCAACCAGTAGCTCGCGAGCAACACGTTGCTATCCGACCCTCTGGCTGTTGCTTCCTGTGGCCTCAAAGCAGGTGCTTATTTTTGAATTCTGGCTTATAGGCAAGTTTTAGTTTCATAAAACCCAGGTGTTCTGCCAAACAAAGCCTCCTGTAGGTTGATAATCCCCATAGAGGCTACCAAATAGCCAATCACAGCACTTATTTGGCACCCCAGCAACATGTTTCCTGCTTGCGTTACTCTCCAACTCTTGTTATTTATACATTTCCCTTTTATCTGCTGGAAAGATACACATGTTAATAGTAATATTTATCTCAAACGTGGAGGTAATTTGTCATATACACATTGTGGGATGCTTGAAACCCTTTTGTACTACAAACATAGGTTTATGAATAACACTAGTGCTGTTTATTGTGCTGCAGAGAGTTGTTACAGAATAAAACATATCAGACACCTGCTCGTGATTATACACCAGTCACACTATATTTGTGAATCAGAACCCTTTTAATTACTTTTTATTTCTTTTTTTAAAGAATTTAGTGAACAATATGGTGTTAAAGAACTGTCATAATGTAAAAGCATCCACCAACCATTTAATATAAAATTACAAGCATTACCCAAAGGATTTTTCATATTTCTGATATGACAGACAAAAGACAATACAATGGATAAGTGAAAACTATGGGGCCCATTTACTAACAAATGAATTGCGATTTATTCATTGTAAAATCCTCTAATGCAAAACGTCACCATGTAAAGGCCGTCAAGGGAGCTGCACTGACCCAAGAAGTCATTGGGAGCTGCACTGATCTTATTGGATCACTTTAAATCAATTTTAGATTTTTCTGCTAGAAACTTTCCAAAAATCTTGCATTTTTATAGGTTTTTGTATTTGTTTAACACATCGTTCAGTGCTTTTCTTTTTGTTCATACTCTTTATATTCAGCTCTAATAAATTCCATGACATTTGTGGTTTTGGAGATAGTGGGTCTCATTTATCAACACTGGGCAAATTTGCCCATTGGCAGCTAGCTATAGCAACCAATAAGTGATTAGCTTTTTAATGCCAGCTGCAGGTGAAACAAATGCAGCAATTTGATTGGCTGTCATGGGTTACTGCCCATGAGCAAATTTGCCCAGTGTTGATAAACGACCCGGTTTAGTAGAGAATGAGAATGTTGATAAATACTCAAGTAGAAATGTGTTTTCTACCAATATAGAGAATGCTCTGCCACATTGTCCTACTTTGCACTATCCACTCCTATGTTTTATTGCAATACATTTTAAGATTTTTTTTTTAAGGAATTTTAGGTATTGACCACATTTACTTCTGCCTCCACAATGGAAGTCAAAGTTATCTCAGTGTCTGTATGGGTTTCTTCCAGGCAAACTCATTTGCGGCCACATCCGCTCCTGATAAAACTGACCCTACTGTTTGTAAACGTTAAATGCACCAATATTATTGTATGATTATTTTGTACAATAATCGGGATGTGTGTGTGTGATGGGAGAAAAGGTGATCAATATTGGTAAAAAGCCTTGGATATCAGTCATCTCAACTATCGGGCAAGACTGAAAATTGTGATTGAAGGTGCCTGTACATTAATGAACGTTAATGCTGAATCGCCAGACAGAGCTAAAGAATTATTTTTATTATATCTAACACAAGTAACTCAAACCAACTGGACTGGCTGAGAAATTTTAATGAAGACTGCTCATCCAAGCAGCTTCTTCAGTTCAACTAACTGGTGTAGGGGAGATCTCGGCATTTAGACTCTTCTAACAATCCAATCACAACGGCACATTGTAACTCTTCAGAGAGGTGACATCCATTCATGCAACTCACACAAGTAACACCTGTGTCTAGAACATGCATGGCACATTGGTAATCCTATCACAGTAACTGCACAGAATCAAGACCTGTCAATTTCAGATGTCACCTCTCTGCAGAGAATTTTGACCCTTGATAAATCTGCCCCATAGTGTTTGTCTATGTAAAGCATATAACAAATGTGTTAATGCTACTTAAATAACAATTATACAGCTTGTACACAGGGATACAAACCTTTATATCAAACATTATCATTCCCAAACTAAATGTCTTGTAGAGGTCTTTAAAGGAACAGTAACAATTTTTATTTATTTATTTTTTAAATTTGTTTGTACCTAATGAAATTAAAAACACCAAGACACATTTAAGTTTAAATAAGCATAGTCTTTAAGGAATAACTTACCAATTCACTGCTTCCACTCCTCTTCAGAAAAGGCGATCTGGTGATGATCCATTTCGAGTTCACCTCCCTGTCTTCTATAGGAGATAGCCAGGGAGGAGAAATCGAGTGCCGCGTGATGGATCGTCGCCGGATCACCTTTTCTGAAGAGGAGCGGAAGTGGAGTATCGGTAAGCTATTTCTTAATAAACACTTTGCTAATTTAGTTAGTTTTTATTTTGATCAGTACAAACAAATAATAAAAAAAAAAAGTTAATGTTCCTTTAACCAGATTAAAACAAGGGGTTTGCATTTTACAAAAGTGGTTTGTGACTGAAAAATTGCAGTACCTTCTTTAAACTGGATAACTTTTTCCATAAGGTAACAAAATAACAGAACCAATGCCTTTTTTCTCTGCAGGTACAAACATTATGAGGCATATTTAACAACATTCAAATTTCTCTTTTTTTCAAGAAAATCTCTAAAAATAAGTAGTTTTTCTGTATTTCTTTAAAAATTCTAAAAAAAAAAAATTAGCTTTATTAAAGGTTAAAACCACAAAAAGCTCAATACAAAAGTGCAACAAGAAGAAGCTGTTAAGGTTCCAATGGCAACTGCACTGATCCATTTCAGAACATCAATTTGGACTTTGAGTTAGGATTTTTTTTTTTCCACTAGGAATTGTCCAAAAATTTTTTTAGCACCTGTTCAGCTTTTTTTCCCATTTGTACTTTTTGTAATCAGAACGTTTAATAAATTCCTTGGCATTCATAGTTTTAGAAGAATGCAGTTTAATCGTAATTTCAAAAACCTCTAAAACCACTATATCACCATTAAAAACTAGGCCTCTAAGATTTGAAATGGAAGGGTCCTTGATTTTTTTATAAATCCAGCTGGAAGACAACAAATATGTTTTTTAATTCAATGGAGAGGAAAATAATGTAAATAGACAAATGCTGCTTTAAAAGAACACCAGCGACACCACCTGCTTTTTGTAACTTTATTGCTCTTGGCAGATTGCATACAATGACCCTGTTTTATACTTAAATTTGAATTTTATAAATCATGAAAAAATAAAGATTTTTTTTTTTGTAAAAATTATAATAAATCCAGGTCTTTGTCCTGATGATTTTGGCTATTGCATAAGATTACAAAATAAATAAAATCAGATTCAAATTCTTTATAAATAATTTCATAGCATAGTTTGTCAGCAGTCTGAAGTGGTATGTAAAGCTTCAGGAAGATACCTCCATCACCAGCAGCAGTATTGTGCATTCTCACTTGGCTTGTTGAGTATTAAAGAAACTCTGTTGCATGTTATCTTTTTAAAAGCAAGTATAGCTTCTGGAGTCAAATGCTGATTGTTTGAGATATCAAGAACTCGCAAAGAGTACAGGTTGGCCAACACCACTAATGCTTCTTCTGTCAGCCTGGCATTACTGCAAAGACAAAGCAAATATTTAAAAATAACCAAACCCTAACAAATAACTGTGGTAACAATTTATTTTCCCAAGAACATAAAGCAAACTTTGTCTGAAGGTATAGAACTACTTTTTTTCATTCAAGCCCCACTTTGTGCTACAACAGTTGGTTAGTGCCCCGTTAAAGGGATGAAAAGGAATCCAAATTCAAGTTTAGGGAATCTTTGAATTCCTTTGAATCAACAGAAAGGTTGGAACCTGCACTGCATTCAATTACAAAGTGCTTGACACACGGATGTTTCAGACAGCACTTGGGCCTTTCTCAAAGTGAACAAACAAAGCAATCATGGCCATGAGACAGTCTGAAATAATGAATTCTAATTGTGAGGCTAAATCAGTCACTATCTTGCCAACTACATATAAAGTATTAAAAAATCTAATAAATATAGAATGTCAGAAAGTACTTGACTGTTATACTGTGATCCTTTGCAATGTATACACTGTAGCAATAGATACAGCAAAGCGGTATCCCAAAGCCATTGCAAAAGGGAGGCGAAAGTGGCATGAAAAGGAAAATGTACCATGTATCTGGTAACGATTATCTACAGAGTGACAGTGCTCTTCTATGTTAAGTAGGAACTCCCTCTGGTAAACTTACTACTTACAGCTCCTGCCAGTATGTTCACAGTAAAGACAACATAGTGATCCATTCATAGGGGGCCCCAAACAGAATTGTAAAAGCAAGTTGTGCATAGTATCAGACCCCATTATTTGTGTATACAGTCATGGGCTCTGTTTTAGATGTGGTTCATTTTAATTAAGGATAACATTGTTCCAGGTCTCAAACCCAAAAGTACAGAGACAAGCTCAGGCTTAATGCATATATGGGGATGAGTAGTTGGCTTAAGTACCAGCTTGTCCAATTAATAAACTGGTGTAAATTATGTGTAGCACTGGGTACTGGGTTAAGACAGTCACCTATGAACCCATTCAATTAAGCATTCACAGTGCCACTAGGGGTTCATTAGGCTATGGTTTGTTCGTCTGTACACTTTAAGAAAGCCCCAAGTGGAAGACAAAAGGTCGTTCTCCCACAACAAAATACGTTTCGATTTAATAAGACCTGAGAAGTGCAGATTCCTTTGTTTTCAAAAATATCTATGAAATATATATATATATATATATATATATATATATAAATAAAAAGTCCTCAGGGTGGCACTCCTCATAAGGTATAGAGTACCCGGGTGCACGGTGATAGATAGTATACAGCATTCAAAAGACCAGTCGACGTAACGTTTCGGTCCCCTCTGGGGGACTTGCCTTGAGAAAGGTCCCAGAAACGTTACGTCGGCTGTATGTGCACATATGAATACAATTTTTCATTTGTTTCACTAAAATCCTGGAGTTGCTGGTCTTTTGAATGATATATATATATATATATATATATATTTCAGAGATATTTTTGAAAACGAAGGAATCTGTACTTTTCAGGTCTTATTAAATAGATATATATATATATATATATTCATATTATTTGTATAGACATCCAAGTGCATGGACCTGGGGGAGGGGGTACCTATAAAAAGATCCTTTTTAAACATGAACACATCAGGTAAGGGAGGGATTGGGTGATTATGCCTATTTACTTCTCTGTCAATGGGGCTGGCCTAAGATTGGATAAAATTTATTTAATTTTTTCCCATACAAAACATATGGTTTAAACAGAAATAAATAATATGCCTGTATTTTACTACATACCTGAGGTAGAGATTCTGCAGTTTTGGAAATAAACGAGGGAAACGTTTAACTATCTCTTCGTCATATCCATGTGAAAAACTCAAGTTCAGGCACTTTAATTCACTGGTACTTTGAGAGATGCATTTTAAGGTTGCATTGCAAATCTTTGTTCCCACCACACTCAACTTTTCTAATTTTGAAGTGATGGGTCCCAAAAATGGTTCAAAGGGAGCAGCCCCTGGTAAAGAAAAAATAGTTCATGTTAGTTGAGAAGACATCTCTTCGCAGTGTTAACTAAATGCATTTTTAATCTGGGATTTAAATAAATGTCTTAAATGTAACGGATTGAAGTCTACAACAGCCAATGAGGGCCTACAGCCAAAGCATGTGAGCCCACCCTGAATATAAGTTGTGGTACGCAAACATGCAATAGCTTAAAAAAAAAAAAAAGTCCCGCACCTGATAGGAAAGAGGGGGAGTGTAGCCAACTGGGAATACTTTCCCCTTGCCAAGCTTTAACAGCCATTGAGGTTCCAGGAAAAATCTAGATCTCACACCATGGACAAGGTAATAGAAGGTTCCAACCCTGGAGGCACAGGGAGGATATGAGAAGACATTGTGGGGGAAAGGTCAGATAATTGACAGGGAAAAGAGAAAAACTTTGCACAAAAAAATTTGGATTTATGTAACTCCTATGTCAGTATTGTAGGTCATATATGAGACCTTTTAAGGAGTAAAATACTTACATTCAATCTTGAGCTCAACCAGGTTAGGGAGCTTTATAAAGATAGCTTCAATGAAGTCTTCATGCTGCAAGTATCTGTAATGCCGTAGACATACAGAGGTAAGAGTAGACAGCTGATCAAATGCATTAGCTGAGAGACTTGCACAGCTACAATTTAGCAGTTCCAGTTTCTGGAGTTGCAGTCTTTGGATACAAGGTATTTCTACAAAAAGGCAGAATGATTATGTTAATACAATCCACCATCACATTTAGCTGGGAGCATTTTTTCCATCTCTTCTGACAAAACTATTCACTTAAAATACAGTAAACTACTTTATAGGGATGTGTAAATATTCAGAATACATGATCTGAGTTAAGAGCAATAACATTATCACTAAGGAACGATTTATGTCAAACAGCCACAGCCTCTTTATTATGCAAGCGTTTAAAAATGCCCATTTTTGAATTACACGTATAGGACATATTATCCAGAATGCTCGGGGCCTGGGGTTTTCCAGAAATGGATATTTCTGTAATTTGGATCTTCATACTTTGTCTACTAGAAAATCATGTAAACATTAAACCCAATAAGCTGTTTTTGCTTCCAATAAGAATTAATAATATCTTCGCTGGGATCAAGTATTAGGCACTGTTTTTGTATTAGAAAGCCACAACACACTCAAATGTAGTAAGAGGTCATCTTGGTAAAGCAGTAGCCAAAAAATGTTTTTATAAAAGTAAAAAAATCTTTATTAGGACATATATAAGCCTGACACATTTCGTGCCTGAAGTGGGCACTTACACATAGGCTAGCCTCCAATAAGAATTAATTTTATCTTAGCTTGGATCAGGTATTAGGCACTGTTTTCTTATTACAGAGAAAAAGGAAATCATTTTTAAAAATGTTCTCTCTGGATAACGGGTTTCCGGATAACGGATCCCACACCTGTACCAATAATGCCTCTCCATTTGATCAATTAACTTTCTTAAATATACAAAAATACATTTGTATACTACCAGATATTAACTTACCATCAGCTGCTAATATAAAATTGTCTGGCCTATTAAAACACAGAGACAGCTTCCATTTATTCATATTGCCAACTGCCAGGGAAAGTTCTTGAAGTTTTGGTAGTCTAAAAAGGATATACTGTAGAGCCCTTTCAGGCACAGTGCCGTCTTTTGAATGAAGAGAAAGGGAATAGAGGTTTTGCAGTAAAACAATGCTAGTTAATGGGAGGGCATTTGAGAAAAACACCTTGCATAAAGATAAATGTGTAAGTTGCTGAAAATGAACCATTTCTGAAAATATATCATGGTCTGACACATGAGAACAGTCAGTCAAATGCAACCGTTTCAGGTTCACAAGTGGTCTTAGCCCCTGGAGGATCTCTCCTTTCAGACAGGAGTCCATTCGGACTGTGGTAAGATCAGGCAATGACTGAGTCATCTTCTTAAACTGCTTCAGAGTTACTTTGGTCACCTCCACGGAGCAGATCTTTCGGCTCTGAAGCATGTCCCAGAATTTAGCGTTGAATATCCCTATACTTCTAAAAAGAATGGTGCTGTGTTTCCATAAAGATGGATGGTCAACCAGAGTCCGTAAATAAGTGCACGTAGCCCGAACATTTGCCTTTTCGGACGGCGAAAGGTACGTGAATATGTGCAAAAGGATCTCCTGAGGAAGCTGAAGCCATTGAATGACTGGCATTTTTAAGGAACTGTGTGACATTTCAAGTGCATATCTTTATCAAAAACCTAAAACACAAAATGAATATGAATGTTACATTATTAAAAGCAAAAGGTGAAACAAGAATTTCCCAAAAACACTCTGCAGAAGAGGTGAAGTGTGCAATATGGCCCACAAATGTATTGTAAAACAGCCAATACAAAAGGTAAAGAGGGCCTGACCAAAAGAGACATTGTGCACAAACATCATTCTGTACTTGTCGACTCCCACCCGTCGTGCTGATGTTTAAAAAGTGTGAACAGAAGAAAATGTTAGTGTTTCCTTTAATTTCTTGATGGCAGTGCACAAACATATTACACGTTTTTGGCAATTTTCTCTATAGTGACAAACCAAATGAGTTTTACAATTTAGTATTACAGAATAGATATATTCTGCATATTATAGATATACAGAATAAAAAATAAATAAAAAAAGATATGGATGTTAAGCTCGTATTACACTTGCTAGGCTTTACATTCTTTGTATTAAGGTGTTAAAAATTCTACTTGCAGATATCACCTTAGCATTGGAACCAGGTAGCAATGTTTCTGTTTTTTCCTAGCCTGCATTCCAGGAGCACAGATAGTCACCCAGGATAGAATTCAACACACTTTCAAGCTGAAATATGTCCCATGTGAGCACGGACAGTTGCATTTCTGTGCTGCTGGAACACAGGAGACTTAGAAAGTGTGCTTCCTCCACTAACGTATTTTAGCCAGGGCAAAACCTAAAGACCCCCGTAATACCTCCCATTCACCTGAAAAGGAAGTGCCTAAATGCTCCAGAAATGGCTCTTTTTTTGGGCTCTTCGATGCCTATGGTCAATAACGTGTGTCATCAGCCTCAAATCCTATTCTGAAAGTCAAACAGAGCAACATGCACATTATTATGGTGTACACACAAAAACAATTTGCTGCCTCTGATCCACATGTACTGAACATCCAGCATCTACCTCCTATTGTGTGAAGATCAATATCCCAATACACCAGAACGGGAAGAGGCCCCCTTTGGTTCCACTCTCCTCCAGGAGAAAGCGCTATGACTGTAATTGCGGTGGGTCATTGTCATTACTGTCAACCATGCAGTAGTAACCTTCTCACCAATTGAGGCTATAGTACATTATTTATTGTTATTGAGCTGGCATATTTTACCAGATTGCACATCATTAATATCAATACCTGTCCCAATACAGCTTACAGTCGAAGGTCCCTATCATGTTCACTTACTAGGGTCAATTCAGTCAGGATACAATCAGCAGGGGACGAGATGTAGGAATGGGCACATAAGGTTGAATGCAACAATTGCTATTTTCATAGTTCCAATGGTTTCAATTAAGGACATTAAAAAAGTAACTGTCGACGAACATTTGCAAATGTGTTGCCTTTTAACATAGGATTTCATAGAATAAAAAAAAAGAAATCTGCGGCTTTGAAGATAAATCTGGACTAAATCTCCAGAAGAAATATTTTAGTCTGAATGGTTGCACATACGTAGCTCAAACTGGGAGGAAATAAGCTTAAAGGGATTGTTCACCTTTGTGCTAGCTTTTAGTATGATGTAGGGCAGTGATCCCCAACCAGTATCTTGTGAGCAACATGTTGCTCCCCAACCCCAGACTGGCAATCTGTGGGTTCTGGCAAATGCCAGAGGGGCTGCTATAAGGTGCCATAGAAAGTCAGCATTTGGTGGGCTGGTGGGGGCTGTTTGGGCCTCTATGTGCCTGAAATGCCAGGGCCTATTTTAATTCTCAGTCCGCACCTGCCCAACCCCTTGGCTGCCGCTCTCAGTGATAGGGTTGCCACCTTTTGAAAAATGTCTTACCGGCCGGCGGGGGCGGGACGTGATGCAAAAGGGGGCAGGGTGTGACGAAAAAGGGGGCGGAGCCACGCAAGTGATCGGCTGAAGACGCAAGAAGGGTAAGTTTTCATTGAATTTAAGGCAAGGGCCATTTTTAAGGGGTATTACAAATTTACCGGCAACTACATTGCCGGTAAATTTGTAATACCGGCCCCGGCCTTGGCTGGTGTTTTACCGGCTAGGCCGGTAAAATACCGGCCGGGTGGCAACCCTACTCAGTGACCTCAAAGCAGGTGCTTATTTTTGAAGTCCATACTTGAAAGCAATGCCAAACAGAGCCTCCTGTAATCTTCCAGCTCACATAGGTGCTGCCAGATAGTCAATCAAAGTCCTTAATGGGTACCCCATGGAAGTTTTTTCATGCTTGTGTTGCTCCCCAATACTTTTTAGATTTGAATGTGGCTCACGGGTACCAAAGGTTGGGGAACCCTGATGTAGAGAGTGATATCCAGAGACAATTTGCAATTGGGTTTCATTTCTTTTTTTATTTGCTGTTTTTTTTTTGTTATTTAGCCTTTTTATTCAGCAGCTCTCCACTTTGCAATTGCAGTCATATGGTGGCTACTGTCGTAATTACCCTAGCAACCATGCATTCATTTGAATAAGAGACTGGTATAGGAATAGGGGAGGCCCAAATAGAAAGAAGAGTGATTAAAAATAGTAACAATAACAATACATCTAAAGCTTTACAGAGCATTTGTGTTCAGATGGGGTCATTTGAAAAGCTGGAAAGAGACAGAAGAAAACAAATAAAAAATAATGAAGACCAATGGAAAAGTTTCTTACAACATTGTATAACGTACTAAAAGGTAAGCCAGTCCTTTAAGACTCGGTTCAAGCAGGATTTTTAAGGTTTGGCCAGTGTAAACAATACAGGACTGACACTGGGTTATGCTTATCCCGCAGGGCACTGGTATAAAGGCTTTAGAATAAAGCACAGAATCATGTGTGCCGGTCTGCTTATTTAAATATATTCTTCAGATACACAGGGATGATTGCTCAAAACAATCAGTCAGAAAGACACCCACTCATTTACCGTGTTTGGGTTGATAGCTAGCTGCTACACCGTCCACCGGCTTGCTGTTTTTCTTCTTTTAAAGCGGATCTGTACAGCCTGTTACTTACAGGAACAGAGCCGAAAAAAATAAAACGTCGGCCATGTTTGTTTGGGGCACGCAGCACAACAATACCCACACACCCAGACCCAGTACTTAAGAATCTAAGAAGCTAAACATCTTCTAACGTGCAGCAAACATACAGAGGTTTCTATTTTTCTATTTCACTGGAAGCAACGTTACCCGAACAGCAGAAACGATATTCACTTCCCTGCCAACTTCTAATATGGCCACGGCTCTTACAAACCGGATATTACGAAGCTGTCGAGAGCGCCCGCTCCCTTGCATTTCGGTAGGACGTGACGCAGGGTGATCCGTCAGCCAATCGGTGAGAAAGAGACCAGAGGTTGAAATTGCTGTAACTGACGTTCCAAATGAAAGCGGCGGCAGCCAGCAGCAGCTAGACTCTGGTGAGAGTTGCGGGGGGGATTGTGGCAATGTTGAATTATTGTGCTCGTTGCCGTGTCAT
>CM044446.1:68501079-68518505 GCA_024363595.1 Xenopus borealis | reverse complement strand
TACATTGAGGCTCTGTTTGGCAGTACACCTGGTTTTTATCCAACCAAAACTTGCCTCCAAACCGGGAATTCAAAAATAAACACCTGCTTTGAGGCCATTGGGAGCAACATCCAAGTGGTTGGAGAGCAACATGTTGCTCACGAGCTACTGGTTGGGGATCACTGCTCTAAACGGTTACAATTTTGCAACATTTAGTTGATACATTTCTCAGTAGCATTGCTTGAGTATTAGCAACTATTGTATCAATTCTAACCGCTGCCTGTAATGAAACTTAGGGACTCTGCTCAACAGGGACTAAGTTAAGAGAACAGTTGACAGCAGGGGTCCCCAACTGCCGGGAGGTGTCCCATTACTCGGCCTTGGACGGTTCTTGTCTGGGCCACCGAGCCTCGCCTGAAATGAACAAGTCGCACAGAATTAGATGCCGGTGCTCCGAATTGGATGCCAACTCCTCTCCTGACCCCCTCCTGACCCCTGGTCCTTGAAAAATTTTTTGCCTTGACACTGGTTCCTGGACCAAAAAAGGTTGGGGACCCCTGGTTTACAGAGTCAGGAACACCCCCCTCCCAGAGCAGTTTTAGAAGGTGAAAAATGACACTTAAATATTAGAAAAACAATTACACATAGAAAATAGAAAGTAATTGCAAAAACTTATTTCTGGTGATTTGTCTGAAAGCAACTAGTTGCTTGAAGGTGAACAACCCCTTTAATTAAAATAACAGACAATAAAGGTGTTCAGCACAAGCCACTTTCACTGAGCTTAGGATTGGGGTGCATTCTGGCTCTTTAAAAATTCTTCTTCGAATGCTGAACCACCTGATTAACCAACCTCTGCACTGAGAATACTTTTTCACACCTGTGTGCAAAACTGTATTCATCCTTTTAAGCATAACGAGGATGATGAGAAAAGCAAAAACTTTTTACACAAGACTAGACACACAGGGGGTCATTTATTAACACTGGGCAAATTTGCCCATGGGCAGTTACCCATGGCATCCAATCAAAAGGCTGCATTCATTCTTCCACTTGAAGCTGGCTTTAAAAAGCTAATCACTGATTGGTTGCTATAGGTAACTGCCCATGGGCAAATTTGCCCAGTCTTGATAAATGAGCCCCACAGTGTTTGCTGTTTAAATGGGACATTTTTCAAAGCTAGTCTATACTTCTGTCGGTCATTACAGTTTATTGATCAAGTTGAGTGACTGACTGCAGGTTTCCAGGATATTAAGGCAAAATCAATGGCCACTTTTTCCTCATTTTGAATCTTGAATACCTGGCTGTGTTGGTGGGTCCAAAAGGCATGCTAAAAAAAACTCAGAAGATAAATAGTATGGCAGCCTGCTTGACACTTTTTAGCGCTGAAAACATCCATATTGCTGTGTGCAATACCACTAACTTGAGCTCAATAAGGCTACACTAATATGAGGTTGAAATCAATGCTCATGATTTATTAATGTTTGTATGCCTTTCTCAGAATGTGATTGCTGAAGTTTGCACAGACTTCTGTCATATTAATGTATGTGATATTACATTTTCAAGGTCTTCATTTATTGTCTAATATGAAAAGTTGTTTACTTCCTTGTCCATAACATTAACGATTTGGCTCAGGTTCTTGGATTAACTAATAAATATCTTCCCTTCCCCCCCTCTTCTCTCCAATGTTTTGATCCCAGACCTACAAAGAATGCATATGAGAAGTCTGCACTTTGTCTGGTGTCTGACTACGTGAAAGGTAAATCATGTTCATAGCAACTTCAAACACTCATCTCAGTGATCCACCAGCTCTCAGCAATGCAGGAATGCATTTGAAGTCCATTCCACTGGACCTAATTCCATCCAATACTTTAACTCCAATCAAAGATCTACAGAAACTGTGCATGCAGCAGCCATCTTCCTCAAGGACTCCAGCCAAAAAGCCCAATCAGTTGGTTCACACAACAACAGCTCTCCAGTCGACTCTGATTCAAGATGGAACTTGCCCTCTTGAGTTTCCTAATCTCAGTGTTATAAAGCCAAGTGGTGTCCCACAAAGAAATGAATCCTGTAGGAATGCTCCTGCACCACTTGGAACAATAGGTTACTTACCTTCTGCTGACCCTGATTTTGTTCTTGAATCTCCAGCCAAAATTTTCCAGAGGATGAAAGCATTGGCAGCTCAAGAGAAACAGCTTCAAACACCCATTAAAAGTAAAAGACTCTCGGATATTATAAACTGCCAGCGTGACATGATATTGACCCCTATCACCAATCCTTCAGTTTATAGCAGAGAGCGGGGTACCCGACTATTCCATAAGCAAATGGTTAATATCAATGGAAAACCTGCCTGTAGTAACATGTGTTTAGGTGGGTTGATTATTCTTTTTCCTCCCACAGGTCAATAGCTATTTTATTAGAGACATTTTATGCAAATAAAATGAATGCCTCATTTAAAAGCATAATTCTCCTTTAAAATGCATTTTTAGTTTGTTGTTGAGACCAGTATTTTAAGAATATTTGCAAATAGTCTTAATTTTCTCATTTTATTGTGTTTGTTTAATTGTTTATACATTTTTGGTGCTGCAACCATTATGCATAGTGCTATGTGTTTACTGGGGGTTTAATATCCATAGCAACCAGGCAGCAGTTTAGAAATCATTTCAAAAGGAATGGGCCTGAGAATAAATATAAGCATGTAATAATAATGGTATGAAAACCCTTAAATTTGGTATGCAGTTTGGTTACTGGGGTCTGTGATCCCCATAATTAAAGAGCGTTTTTATTAGAAACTTTCAGTTTTATAATGCTAATTCTGATACTTTACAAAAGATAAATATAACGAAGACTGATGGAAAAGCTTATAAATGGTTCATCTATAAAATATTTACTTTTACTATGTTATAGAATGGCCCGTAAGCTTCTCAGTTGGTGTTCATTCATTTTCTTATGTTATTCATTATTTTTGTTTTTACAACCACTGCAACCAGATACCTACTGAAATCCCATACTGGAAAGCTGCTGAACAAAAAAATAATTGAATTATCCAAAAACCATAAAAAATTAAATATGACTGCAAATAGACTAAATCATAATAAATATAAACTACCCCTTTCATAAGAACAAAAGTGAATTTCATGGATCCTGCTGAGCAGAACTGGTTCTGAGTGCCTGCTTGCAAACAAATTGCATAGCACTGTGTTCCCAGCACCCAAATTAACCCCTAACAATTATCAGCAGTCTTTCTTGCCAATAACAGTGACTTTGTTCAGATAAATTGTTTATAAAGTTAGCAACTGGAGACTGCAGATGACCTGTGAAGGAAAGAGAGTGTGGTTAGGAGTTAAAAAAACTGTTTAATACCTGGGGCTTTATTCTCCTGAAGTACAACTCTTAAAAAATAATAGTCACTTGACTTTATTGTCTTTTACAAATTTACATTGATTTGCAGCAGTTTATTAGTTGAACTGTAAATGTCCTATTTTCCTACCCATTTAGACTCTGAAATACCTAAAGACATCCTAACTGCATCGCCAGCAAAAGTATTCCTTTTAATGAAAGAGCAGGCTTTGGAGAGGCAACAGTTAATCCAAAAGGATGCCACACACTGTCAGAAGGGAGGTATGTTGCTTTTCTTGCCTATCTAAAGAGGAATAAGCACACTACACAGTTTTGGGGTAGGAAAGGGTGCTACCATGATGTTGTTTCCTTTTAATATTGCATACATAGATAAATCATCATCATTTGTGAAATATTCTTTTTTTTTTTTTTTTTAATTGAGCTACCAGTCTGAAAACTGGAGAACAGTATTTCATTTTTATCTCTAACAACCATTTTCTTGTGAGCGAAAATGTATGAGAAAATTAGTCTTGAGTTGCATCAAGATTAATTTCTTGAGGAAGCCCTCTGAGATATTTTGTTCCAACAGTTCTGTAACTGTGCCTATAGGAATAATTGCTGGTTGTCCGAATTATTGGAGTAGAAAAAACAGCCAATGAAACCTTCCATAAGTGTCTGAAAGATTTAGCACTGCTTTAGCTGAGATTAAGCTAAGGCAGTACAATAAATCTGGCCTGCAGTTTAAAAGGGTACCAGCTAGTTTTCTGTTAGCCGACAATAAAATAATAATAAAACTGAAAGTTACATGGACTCTTCTGCTTTCAATTATTTTATCTTGTCCACTTTTCTTGCATAAACAAATACTGCAGGATGCAGAGTATATAATGCTGCAATGAGAGTTCAGTCCACCTAATAATTTTTTTTTCTTGGTGACTCTTCTTAGAAGTTTTAGAATTTGGTTCTTCAAGCTGAATTAGCATAGCAGCAAAGAAGCAGTTTGGAAGTGAATTTGATGATGCATTTTAGAGTAGGATTGTTAATATGTTTCATCTTGCACAGGTGGTAGCTGACATTTATAAGCTTTCTCTGTGTGATCATTAAATACTGTTATGCTAAAGCCTAGTAATCTTAGGGGCAAATTTACTAACGTGTGTTAGTGCGAAGCAATGCCAGTGTACCTCTCCATCGCTAGCGAAGGAGTAAATCGGCGAAGTAACAAAATTACATCACACTGGCAAATTTTCAGTAGCGTAAGTCACTTCGCCCTTTAGTGAATCTGCCCCATAGTTTAATAAATCACTGGTATTTTGTGTGGGAGAGCCTGTACCAAGCACATTTTTTGTTGGTCTAAGACCGTTTTTGCTTCTTCATTTACAGTAGATGTTACTACACCTAACACTGGCTCAAACCTTGCCTTTGCTGCCGAGAACCCTGAGAAACCAGCAAAACATGCGGATTTCCAGAGCATTAATGAAGAGTGTATTGTGAGCAGCACTAATCCCAGCCCAGACATAGCACTGGGTGAAAAAGGAAATGAGGCAGATGATGAAATGTCTCAACAAAGCCAGCTAAGTTCATTGCAGAATGAAACATTGACTCCAGACATGTGTAAATTGACACGTCCAAGCAATAACAAGGAGAATGTGAAAAAAACAAGTGAACACTTGAATAACAAAACCGGTTTTATGGTCAAACCAAAGTTCATGCCAGGATTTGAGAAATTAAAAAACCTTGGCATTAAAGGTTCTACTTTATGCCCTGAAATGTGTGATATTTTACTAATATCCCCTAAAATTCATATTCCAAGAAAGCAGAAGTCCAAACAAGAAGTGCCAGCTGCTGTTCTTTACCCCGATACGAACAGAAGTAATCCAAAAGAGGAGGTAAGGGCTTGCCTTGCAAAAGCTTTTGTTTATTACTACTGGAGACCTAATAAAGGGTTGTGGGTATATTTATACAAACACATTTATAATGTAGTGACACAGGGAGTACATCTCTGTGGTTCTCAAATCGGCATATTCTTGACTGGCAAGAAGTTGTGTGATGCTTTGCTTTGGCATACTCTTCCAACCTGAGTGGGAACTACAATATCAAAATCTGATGGAATTTTTGTGTAATTCCACTTTAAATATATATAGGTTTTCAAATACCTACAGCATTTTAAAGTAATTCTATCATGATTTTGATTTTTATGATTTATTTTTTATTTCTTAATTACACTGTGTAAAATAATTCATTCTACCATTTAAAAATGTTATTGTCGAGCCAACAAATGCGTGTTTTATTATGTGTAATATTGGTGCGGAGGCAGCCACCTTAATGCATTGTGCCTGATTCTGATCTTTGAGAAGGAGCCAGCACTTTAGAATGGAACTGCTTTGAGACAGCTATTGTTTCTCCCCTTCTCATTGTATTTCACCACGATCCAAGTCGTGCTCCCAAACAGGAAAATGCTGGATTTTTTCCTGTTTAAGTGCTATTCTCATAGGAACACTTTTAGTAATGCAAACAAATCCTTCCATAAAGGTGTATTTGTCTCCTGATCACACCAATACCAAATATGTATAGATTTCAAACTTGTATAGGTCAAAAACTCCCAGCAGTACACTACTAAATTTCCAAACCACAATTTCAAAAATCAGCATACTTCAGATTTCAAGGCCAAACATTTTATCAAAATATTTTTACATTTATCTTTGCACAGATATATGGTTCTGTATATGTAATGTATATACCTACTGGATGGTTGGAGACTAGCTCTGGTAGAGAAATATCTAAATATAATGTCAACCAACTGGTTGGGCAGATTCTGCTATTGCAAATGAGAGCCTGCATGGGCATATTCTGACCTTTTCTTTGAAACACCTTGCCTGACATTGGCATGCATGTCTTCTGGAGTCTGATGGAGCTATTTCATTTTGACACAGGAAAACATTCTCTTGACTGAGTGGATTGTGACATTTTCCAAAGTTGGTGTGTGCTTAGAGGGGAAACGAGTGTGAGTATTTGTATGTATGTCTTCTAAAGTTTGCTCCATCATATAGTTAAAAGTAAAGCTCTAAAGACTTTTGAGAGAACCCACTAGATTTTTTTTAGTCCCCTCAATAGTTATACTGATAGTTTCTACATGCAAATGTTTCAAAATAACTACATAATGTACCATATTACTACTTGTTGCAGTAATTTTATACCGATGTCTACATAGCTCAGATGTTGGTCATACATTAGCCACACAGTCTTTCGAGTATACCTGTAAGACTATGAATCTTTACCCAGTGTGTTGAGTTAAATGAGGGGCAATTGGGAGTAGTGTTGCTAATCACTAGGGCAACAAAAGCCTCCAAATCTTCCCATGTTCCATTACATTTAAAGATCATGCAAAAATTATTTTCCCCCCCTACCCCCGGGAGGTATGGGCTAAAAAAAATCCCACACTCTGGTTAGAGGAAACAATAGTATTTTGTTGGCGAGCACTCATCGGAAGGGAGCTCCTGGTGTGGGCAGCCAAGTTGGGGCACACATATTCACATACTGAGAGAGCTGGGATATCATTTATGAATGATGGGGGCCCTTTACATGATTAAAATCCAGTGTGGTACTTAAGACTGTCTAAAAAAAAAAGTTAAGGAAATCTAAGGCTTTATAATGTACTGACATGACTTCATAAATATACTTATCTCCTGCAGGGATGCCTCAGGGCTGTATTGGCACAGTAATGTTATAGTGGAAAGGATCCAGAGTGATAAAGTGAAGACTTTTTCTGGTCGTGTTTATGAACTGAAAGGGGAGGCTGATAAAGCTACTATGCAGTTGGAAGGTACAGGAGGTGGTCATATAATTGTTTAAAGGGATACTGTCATTGGAAAACTTTTTTTCATAACACATTCGTTAATAGTGCTGCTCCAGCAGACTTCTGCACTGAAATCCAATTCTCAATAGAGCAAAAAGATTTTTTTTATATTCAATTTTGAAACCTGACATGGTGCTAGACATATTGTATTATTATACATTATAGTTTCCCAGCTTCCCCCAGTCATGGGACTTGTGCCAGCATGCAACTACTTTCTGGCAGGCTGTTATTTCTTCTACTTCTGCTATAAACTCTGTTTTTCTAACCAAATGGTGATTCTTGATGCAACTGTGGGCTGACCCTAAGCTCGGTGATTACTTCTATACCTGCCCCTTCTCTGCCGTTGGGACAGGTATATAAATAGGATCATATAGCGGGTTAGAATCAGGTGTGGCTTTTTGGGGGTGTGATTACTAGTAACTTCCTACTGAACAGACTGGAAATGTACACAACCACAACATTAGCAATATCACTTAATGAAAAGTTTTTCCACTGCTGAGTTTTTTATTGATCAGTGCAATTTCATACAACTATCCTACAGTTGGACCTCCATGTCTTAAATACCAAAATGAGCACAGCTTTACTTAATGTTTGAAGTTATAGTATGCCAAAAGCATAACTGGGCATGGCTAAGTTTTTCTTTCTAAAACATGGCATAAAGGTCATCATTATCTAGCTTAAAGGAAAGGCTAGGAGAACTTGGAGGTGCTAAATGTTAGGCACCCCCAAGTGTTTGAATCCACTTACCAGTAACCCCAGGCCGGTGCTCCTATTGGAAGAAAACTGCAACGTCCCTGGGTTATACCAGTGAGCACCACGGAGCGATCCACTTCCGTCTTCCTCCTTTGTGCATGCGCAGTAGACTGAAAAGCCAAACTTTAACGTCAAATTTAGCTATTTCGTTCTACTAAGCATGCGTTTTCCCTGGGAAATTTGAAGAATGATGAAGACGGAAGTGGATCGTTCTGTGGTGCTCTTTGGTATAACCCTGGGCCGGTGCAGTTTTCTGCCGATAGGAGCACCAAGCCAGGGTTACAGGTAAGTCAATACAATCACTTGGGGGTCTATAAACCATTGTATTAGATGCGGGTCGCATAGGAGCTCACCCAGTTACTGTGTCCATCCAGACGCTGCCAACTCTGGAGGAAAGCTACTCCAAGCCAGTACACATGTTTGGAAATCCTCGCAGTACTAGGCGCTGTTCCGGATATCAATGTAGGGCACAGGTTGATTTATTTTCAAAAAGCGGCTTTTATTGTGGCACACTCAGCGGTACATTTCTTATGCAGTGGGTGCTGTGGACTAACGTATTTCTTGCCGACCGCTCAAGGAAGTGGAGAGCGCTTGGCAAGAAACTCGCTAGTCCACAGCACCCACTACAAAAGAAATCTGCCTGTGCCCTCACATTGATATTGGAACAGTGCCTAGTACTGCGGGAATCACTTGGAGGTGCCTAACATTTGGCACCCCCAAGTGCTCCTAGCCTTTCCTTCTTCTTTAAAATTCTCTGTGAACAGGTATTTCATCTGAGAAAGTCAAAAATGATTCTCTTATAACAATGTATGTTTTCTAAATGAACAACTGGTACTTGTAATAAAGTAATCATCCTTTTTTCCCAACAAAATTATCTGATGTTCATGTTATTTTATACAATTGCAGGATTTCCCCCTTGGTTTGTGCAAAAGTTTTCTTCTGGCTTTCCAGAGGATTGGAAGACTCATGTGGATCTTGTTCTTAAGGAAAGACACAGGTCTGTTAAATAAAGGGTCCCAATGAGGATCGAAATGTCAGATATCTGTATTATGTGTGTGTAAATAAGAACACAATATCACAAAGGGAGTGGAACGTGTTCATAGGGACTGACGCTGCTGCAGCTATAAGATGCCAGCAAGTTATTCAGTCGGTTTCCAAGCATACAGAGCTGCTACTGGAAAACATGGGGAAGACTAAACCAAATATTAGCTAATAAACATGAATTTTAGAAAAGCTTTGATTTTGTTTTAATGAAGAAAAAAAAATGATGGTGCATTACAAAAAATGCTGGCAGTGAACAGATTTCACATATTTAGAGCACCCTACTTAATTTCGATAATGCAGTTTAAAAATGTATTGGGAACCATTATTACGTTTTAAGCAGAAGAATATTAGAATGAAGATTCTAATACTTTTGCTGTTTAAATAGAACAGTGCATATTTATGGCTCATTTTTTGTTTCTTATTAAATTTGCTCCTTCGTTTATATGTATTGAGTCCATTTTTTAAATTTAGTATGCAAACATTAAAATGTTATTTGTTTACACTGTCTGTTGTTGAAACCTCAGGGCTGGGATAAAAGGAAAAAATATTAACCATATGAAGAATGGAGATATTCAAGAAAGGGCAAAACATTGCTATTCTAGTAGCACAGATACAAAAAATAAGCCTGCTAAACGAACTAATGATTTATCAAAAGAACTAATGAGGCTCCTGCCTAGCTCTGCCACCATTAATACCAGGTTCAACCTTTGTGATACTGACCACAGAAAAGGTACTTTGCACACTGAGCCAAAAGGCAGGACCTCAAAGAATGTGCAATGTAGAAGTGCAGACGGCCAGGATTCCAGTAACTCTGATACAGACAGTGAAAAAACTATGACAAGAAGGAAAACTTTATCAAAGGATCATACATCCAGGTTACCTAATAACCTTTCCACCACTGATGCTAGAAACAATCCTAGCCACAATAACAATTGTACATATGATTTGTCATCTGAAGCATCACCCACAGTTCCAAAAGAAAGGTCGGCACAGGTTAAGAGCAGGAATGAAATTACAGATCGACAGACTGAGAACTCTTCTGTATCAGAAGAACTGCACTCATCACTCGTCTATAAACCTTTCTCCAAGAGCACAAAACACACTCCCATTCAAGCACAAAATTCAACATATGATCTGTCTCCCTGTGAAAGTGATATCAGCACACATCCTTGTACCACGAGATATTCAGCAAGCGGAAAGCAAAGGGGTATGTATATTGTGATTGGTTTAACAATCACAGATCTTGTTTTTTGTTTTAGCTCTGTTGCTTGTTCATATTCTGCGTTGAATTAACCAGAGTGTTTGGCACTGTTAAGGTGGAATGAATACTCAGATTTGATCAGGCAGTTTGTAATTGTTTTACCACCTAAAGATCAGCTGCCACAGACTTTCCTGTAATAATATTAGATCCTATCCTGCATTAACATATCCAGAACTCAAAGGAACTGCATCCCCCCATCACTTCCTTTGAGATTCAGTCATTCGGGCCAACAGCTGTACAAATAGTTCAATGGTATATGACTGTGGATGGTACAAGGGCATGAGGGATATAATGTGCTATAGTAGATAAATACTAGAATGCAGAAAAAGCCCCAGTACCCTATTCATATGGATGACCCAGTTACTATGCAACCATTCATTCTTCAGGCTGATTTTTTTGTCCCTCTCTGTTCACCATAATTTTGCCTTAGAAACTGGACTGCTTTGCCTTTTAAACTGGAAAATACAGTGAAACTGTTTGCTTGAATTGTTCTAAACTACAGAAGACCAGAAATTTAATTCATGAATATTGGTTTAATGGCTAATGAGACTCAATCTTGGAAACTACCTGAAGTCCTGTGAGATGATTATGACAATTCTTTTTTTTTGCTCAGCAAAAGTGGAGAATGAGCAAAATACCCCCCCTGCACAACTGTCTAATCGTGACGCCACTGTAAGCCGCAGCGGACGACTTATTAAACCTGTCATGAAATTCTGGTGTGGAGAACGAGTAGTGACTGACCGTAACTTAAATTTTGTAATTGATGAAGGATCAGCAAATTATCTAGAGGAAGACACAGTAAGTAACTTTTTGTTATAGAAAATTTGCCTTGAATATGAATCCACATGTTTTTGGATTAGGATATATTCACACTTAAGAAATAGATACATAATTTGATTACACCATATCTCCTTCTGGAAGTTGTCTGTCTTTCAGCGTCACATGAGAATGCAGTGAGACAGCAGCCTCTGCTTTCAGTATTCTCTTTGCCACACATTAGCAGACGTGGATATATTTTTATCAAGAGGTTTATATGAAACCAGGCAGTTGTTTTTGATCTCATTATGTATGTTGGGACTCCAGTGTTTTCAAAGCAAGACGTTGAATCAACTGGTATAATTTTTATGTAAATCTGATAGACCTTATAACGTGTAATGTATTTTCCATGTGCATCAGGGCCACCTAGACACCTATATGTAAACAGTTTAGTTAAGCTGCATTATCCAGGGCTGAAATGTTATTAGCATTAGTTATAACTGCATCAGCAGAGCAACATCAGAAGTCATTATTTGCTTTTCCAATGGGATGCAAATATATTTTGACTAGTTAATCCACTATGTACTGTAAATGCATTTTGCAATAACGATATGTGTATAGTGAAAGTCCTAAAGCCATTAACCCCAAAATATGCAACTTCCTTTGAAGCCACATCTGTTAGGGATTTGTTTCAGAGAGAAGGAATAATACATGTAAGATAGTTGTTTTGACCAGCTCTGACAGCTGAAAAATCAAAGGGTCGGCAGTTCTATTCCTAGTAGGGTGCATAGTTCAGTAAAATATGTAGTATTTAAATATGTTGCAGAAATACTCTGAAGTACCACAGCTCTAATCTTTGACTTTTCCCTCTCTAAGGGGCCGATTTACTAAATTAACATGAATTTGATCGAATTCCGATCGTAGGATTAATTCGATTGGTCGAATATGCAAATTTGGCTTATTCGATAATCGAATAGCGAACGATCGAATAGATTTGAATGATCGAATATTCGATCGTTCGATCAGCGAAGGATTTAAAATTTTAAATTTATTCGACTGCCTACTTAGACAGATTGAACCTACCGAATTGTAATAGAAGCCTATGGGAACTCCCTTAGGCTTCTGAGGCTAAGTCTTGATCAAATAGGATTCATAAGATCGAAGTCTTCGATCGTTCGAATGATCGGATAATTCATTCGAATGATCGTTATTCAATCGTCGAATGATCGAAGATCGAATAAAAGGGTAGCCTAAAACTATTCAATTTGCAATCGAAAATCGAATGCTAATCGAATATCGATGAAAAATGAATATTTTTTTGGGGAATAATAGTAAATTTGCCCATTGGACTTGATTTAAAGGCTCTAATATGTGCCTGCCTAAATGTGCACGTGCACGTTATTTATGGTTTATTCAGGCTAGGAGGCTGTGGCCTGTAGGTGTTCTTCACACTTGTTCTAGCAAGAGATAATAGAAGAACAGCAGCTTTGAAATGACAGTATAAACCCTCAATATGGGCTAACTAAATAGGGCATGTGCTGGACTTATCTTGCCTGTTTTTAAAATTAAGAAATATCTATGGTTTCCGTTATTTCTGGCACTAAACACAAATAATAAGACTGTTTCACGTTAGCACTTCCTGTCATGTCCAGTTCCACAAAACTTCAGAGGGGCTGATAAAATGATTAGTCCACTGAGAAACATTTAATAACGTACAACTAAAAAGCAATATCATCTAGTAGTTGAAGCCAGGAAAACTGTGGGTTTTTTTTTTTGAAAACTGCTATTTGGAACAAGCCTCAATTAATGATTCCTTTACACAGAATCAGCAGCATACAAGTCATGATTATTGGCTCTGTTGGTTTCTATTACTCTACTGCACCGACTAGTAAATTATTTGTCATGTAGAAATATAACTTCTACCAAAAACAGTGGTTCATCAGGTTAGTGAGGCCGGACAGCTATTAGTCTGAACACAACTGTGTCTCTTATTTCCATGTGTAAAATTTATCTTAGGGGGAAAATTATTCTTTCACTTACGTTTTGCTGTTTAACATTGTAAGGACACGTTTAACTATTAACTCTTTCATGTTTTTTGTAGAGTCTGGTTAAAAGAAAGTCTGAAACTAAATGCAGGCGACCCTCCACTCCCAAGGAGTTGGGCAAAAATTCCCCCAGACTCAATAAAAGCAGTTCAAACATGGAGCGACAACAAAGATCAGGTAAGGTCATATTTAGTGGTTGTTCTCTTGTTCTCTGTCTATATATATATGTAGACAGAGATTTAATCAAAATCTCAACCAGTTAGAATCCATAGCACATGGAAATATATATATTTATATAAGATGGGGATACCAGCCCCTAAATAATGATGATTTTGAACTCCCGCTGTCTTTTTTTTCTTTTCTTACTGTTGTCTGCTGTACTTTTAATTGCTTGATAGTCACCTAGTTGTTAAAGGCAATATGATGCCAAAAGTTTCATTTTGCCTAAATGTAATTTTAAGCAACTTTCGACAGTACAGTAAACATTTTTAGTGGTTTTGGAGATATTTGTAATGCGAATGTAATTGCCATTAAGTATTGTTCCGACTCATGAAACAATGTAGCAGTTTGTTAAAGGAAGAGTAACACCAAAAAAAGTGTTTTAAAGTAAAGAAAATACCATGTACTGTTGCCATGAGCTGTTAAAACTGATGTGTTTGCTTCAGAAACACTGCTATAGTTCATATAAACAAGCTGCTAAAGTAGCAATGACGGAAATTGAAAAATGGCTAAATGGCACAGGATAAGTAATGGATAACAGATAACATTATGTTCTGTAGAGCTTATCTACTGTGTAGCTTAATCCTTTTCTCATTTGACTAGTTGCCCCCATGGCTACACAACAGCTTATTTATATAAACAATAGTAGTGTTTCTGAAGCAAACACTGCAGTTTTACCAGTGCAGGGCAACACTGCATTATATTTTTATTACTTTAAAACAATTAAATTTTTTGATGTTACTGGTCCTTTAAAACAAGCCAGATTATTAATAGATCTGTGGGGATGCATGAAAGGCAATGTGGGATCTGGAGCCTTGGCTGCACCGAATCCACTATTTTGGATTTCGCCGAACCCCTGAATCCTTTGTGAACCGAATTCGAATTTGTGTATGTAACTTAGTTAGGGGGAGGGAAAAAGAGAAAAAGATACTTGTCACTTGTTTTGTGACAGTCACGATTTTTAAGGGGTTTTTCACCTTCACATAAATGCCTTTAGAAGAGCAGATTAGGTAATTTCAAGTACTTATGTAAAATATGTCTTTAAGAAAATCTCTATAGTTTTTGAGAAAATTACCTGTGAAGTTAGCATTTCATTCTAGAGCAAGTGTTAGTAAAGGTGTCAGGGGAGGGGGTCGCACTGGACTGTATCAGCGTAAAGCAGGGGTCCCCAACCTTTTTTATCCGTGAGCCACATTCAAATGTAAAAAGAGTTGGGGAGCAACACAAGCATGAAAAAGTCTTTTAGGGTGCCAAATAGGGGCTGTGATTGGCTATTTGGTAGCCCATGTGTGGACTGGCAGCCTACAAGCGACTGTACCTGGCACTATACTTAGTTTTTATGCAATTAAAACTTGTTTTCAAGATTGGAATTCAAAAATAAGCACCTGTTTTGATGACCATAAGAGCAACATTCAAGGTGGTGGAGAGCAACATGTTGCTCACGAGCTACTGGTTGGGGATCACTGGCGTAAAGCATAGTAGTGGCAGTAGGGCTTTGAAATCTGCTGTGCATGTCCACATCCTATTCATACTTTCCTCTGATTGGTTGATTAATTTGTTAGGAAGTACAGGCTCTTCCAGATCACAGACACTGCTTAATGTTTACTTTCTTTATATGAGCACTGTGGTATATTGAAGCTGCTAACTTTACTTATGCTGCGAGGGAGAGAGGCAGTGACTGGGGAGCGATTCGGCTCAGTGAGCGGTTCATTCAAATGTTCATTTACAGAATGCTCTTCTGCCACAAATGCTGGGGGAGGGAGGGAGGCTAGGGGGACTAGTCAAAGCATTTAACTCAGTGTATTTCAGAAAGCTCTGGGCAGGTTAATGTCTTCTGCCACTAATACTGCAGGGTGGAGGTGGGAGAGTGGGAGGAAGGAGAAAGAAAGTCTATGACGTCAGGATGCTCAGTGAAACCCGTTCTGCATATTGGATGATGCTCCTCCCCATGCAAACGTTCTCAGATGCCTTGCAGAGAATTATAGACAAATACAAGAGGTCCTCTGCTCTCAGCCCATTATCAATATAGTTAAGACATTGAGACATTTTGTGCATACAGCTACTAAACAATGTCTTACCCTTTAAACAAAACAGGGATTGTTTCTCCATATTAAGATGGCTAACTACGTCAGTCATCCCATATCTGGCCAGTCCTACTCTCTCAATTCACAGAGAATTGCAGCTGTTATGGTGAGTTCTAAATGACACATTTAGCTAAATAGAGGCAGAATCAGTTTGAAAATTAGTTTAGCTTGCTTAGTGTAACATAATCTTTAGTTTTCTGGGTAGTAGTGAGGAAAGGTGAACAACCCCTTTAAGGATTCGGCTCAACCAGGCACAAGGATTCGACCAAATACTGAACCGAATCCTGGATTAGGTGCTTCCCCAATCAAGACAATGTACAAGTAATCCATCTTGAGTTGATGGGCCTACTGGTATCCTCATTAGTTATCAATACAGGCACCATCCTTTCTACTAATATATAGTCAGATCCCATTGGCAGTATGAGACAGAATCCAATGCTAGCTAGATAAAATATGCTGGTTAGGATAAACCCAAACAAGTGTCACTTTGTCCTAGAAATATAAAATTGATATATTAAAAGGAACTTATAACCTACTATATAACAATGTATATATATTTTTTCTGCATCTTTTTGATGCTTTCCTTTTTTTCCAATCTTGTTACTCTCATTGAATGGTAGAACTGAGCAGGAAAGCAAGAGAGAGAGTTCTTGCATCAATAAAGCTTTTGCAGTTGTACCTGGCCTTTGCCAAACTGATGTAGGTGCTCAGGTTATATATTCGTGGTACTAGCAGTATAAAAACTTCTAATATGAAAAAAATAATCCATAACTCGAGAATCTTGCAATAGGGTATCTTTGGAATTATCCGAAGACTTACTGTTTATTGACTTAAATGTTATGCGGTGTTCTCATTGTTACACTTCTATAGCCGCACAGCTTCAAAACCGGATTTGGACAAAGGATTCAATTCTGATAGAGCAGGCTTGCTCAGAAGCTCCAATCCCCTCTCAGACAGAAGAAAGAACTGAGGAGCTTCCATGGAAAGCACAAAAATCTCCTGTGGTGCCACTGACACCAATTCATTCAAAAAGTCAGTTACAGAAAAAGTCTGTTAAGAATAATGTCCGCTACGAAAGTTTGGGCAAGAGTAGCACTGACACAAGTGTTTTTGAGAGTGAAATCGGAACATGCCAGTCACCGAAGAATTCTAATGGAGATCAGATTTGTAAATTGCCTTTGCAGAAATCCGGCATTGCACCTGTCCTTCTGGAGGATAACTTGTCTGAGACTGAATCTTCAGAAAAGGAGACTCAGTCTGGCCTAATTTCTGTTAAAAGGAAGCCAAGATCTTTATCCCAAAAGGGCATGAATAAATGTAAGCAAGACTTGTACACTGAGGGAAACAAATTTGGTTCTGTGGAATTTCTCAATAATTTGAAAAGTTCTCCAAAAGAGACCCTAAAACAAAAAGGCCCTCGCCATACAAGAAGGAGGCAATATAAAATTGATCAACAAACCATTGATCTTATAAGCTCTGCCGACTCTGATAAGGAAAAAAGAACGAACGCAAGAAAATCTTCTGTTCGGAACAATCTGGGATCTCAAAGGCAAGCTGGTCACTCAGCACTGCGTGCTTCTAAGTTTAGTCTTGAGGACTCAAAAACATCCAGTTCAGATAATGATGAGCTGCAGCCAAAGAATCTCACAACTAGAACTTCTATGGGCTCCATATGTAGTCCTACTTCAAGATTAGTTTTTAGTAAAAGGACAAGGAATCTGCCCAGAAACCAAAGCTCTGCGGTACCTTTTTTAAAAACGAATCCTGGGGAGGAATGGACAGAGAAGGAAGTTGAGCGTCTTTACAAGTAAGTAATAGGGGCAGTATTTTAATGGCTATAGAGTTATATGAGGATAAATGTTGTTACTTTTTCAGCAGGTTCCAGAAAAGTAGGGCAAATTATATAAAACACTAAAATAAAAACTGAAACATCCTTTGCATAGACCCGCCTTTTAAAGGAATAGTTAAGTATAAAAAAAAAATTGGGTAAAAAGGCTGTGCAAAATTAAACATGTTATCTGTAAAGTTAGCCAAAAATATAATGTGTGAAGGCTGGATCTCTAACATTAAATAATAAAGATTAATAGTGGTTACTAATTAAG
>CM044446.1:68463622-68475930 GCA_024363595.1 Xenopus borealis | reverse complement strand
CCGACCCCCTCCAGACTCCACCCCAGCCTTGACACTGGTCCCTGGGCCAAAAAAGGTTGGGGACCCCTGGTTTAGGGCATCTAACATCCTCAATTTGGGTTTTTAGGATTTAAAGTACATTTGAAATAGTTTTCCCAACAGGAAGAGCAGTGGAGGGTGAGAGAATATGGTGGATCAGAAATTGTATAATAGTTTATATATAACAGCATAGATATTAATGAACTGTGTGCAGGATACGATTGAGTTTCAGGTCATCTGAAAAAACAAACAAGATACAAACTAACTTTTTCTATTTGTTTCATTTTTCTAATACAGATCAGACCCACATCTATCCTGTGCTGTAGAAAAAATGATAGTTACTAGCAATTATTATGGAAAAAAAGTCATTTATACAGACAGAGGCTGCCCACTACAGAGCCACTAACCTTTGAGCGCTTTCTCCTTTTTGATGCTTCTGCTCTATCCTGGTATGATTTTCTAGCATGGGCAGCAGATTTATCCTGAGCAGTGGAAAGTCTCGGCTTGAAATCCTTCTCTTCTTGCTCCTCATCCGAGCCGGGCTAATTTACAAAGTAAATGACAGTTTACATATGACCCAGAAGAGTGGCTGTGCTTTATATCCCACTATATACCCCAACCACTACCAGACAAGCAACGACGGGAAAAAAAAAAAGTTACCAATATTTGTTAATGATTGTAATTCAAGTTTTAAAAGAAAAAAAAAAAATCAGTGAACTGAAAAAATAATAGAGCAGAAGGAACATGATCCCATAGCAAAGCTGCATTTGACACTGATTTTATTAACAGAGAAATGTCACCAGTTTGTGCCAGCAGTATCACACCACACATGCAAACCCTAAAGAGCAAAGTTAAAGACAACATCCACCTCTTATGATATATTAGGGCTAGACCACACGGGAAGATTCAGGGAGATTAGTCGCCGCTTCTTTGGGGCGACTAATCTCCATGAACTGCTTGCCCGTGTCTCGCGCTCGCTAAACTGTAAGTCGCCTGTGCCTATTCACACACAGCTCTGTGTTTTCCGATGTCTCTGAAAATTCCCCCGTGAGGCAATTTCGAGCGACTTAGAAAAACGCAGTGCACTGTGTGAATAGGCGCAGTCGATTCTTCAAGCGGTTCGGGGAGATAGTTGCAAGGCGATTAGTCGCCAGGCGATGAATCTCCCCGAATCTTCTCGTCTGGACTAGCCCTTACAGTTTAGCTAATATGTTCTTGCTATGCATCTTCTATTGATAGGCACAGTTATAAATCTGGGAAACCATTGCACGTGACCTGCATCATTTTGGGAGCGGTTTGCTTATGTGCTCCACTCAATATCAGTCCTCTTCTATAAGCAAGGAGGTCCTGTCCATGTCTCCTTTGAGGTCACCAACATTGTTCACTGTAAACAGACTCACTGCCCTTTTATATCATGTAAACTCACATTTCTATGTTACAGCCTAGACACACAGGTGCATGCTGGGCTGGCTGTGGTGGTGACTATACATTCTCTGCATCTATTCACAATCTGCAGCAATCAGTTTGAGTGCAGATAATGAGTGATGGCAGCTCTCATACTGTTTCTCAACGCAAGATTTTATTTTTAAAGGAGAACAAAAGCCTAAAAATGGCTAAAAGGACCATATTTTACATAATGAACTTATTGCACCAGTCTAAAGTTTCAGCTTGTCAATAGCAGCAATGATCCAGGACTTCAAACTTGTCACAGGGGGTCACCATCTTGGACAGTGTGACACTCACATGCTCAGTGGGCTCTGAGCAGCTGTTGAGAAGCTAAGCTTAGGGGTCGTCACTAATTATCCAGCAGAAAATGTAATATAAGATAATGCTACAGGGCGGATTGTTTAATTCTAATGCTAGTTGTACTGGTTTCTGTGTTGCCATGTAGTAATTATCTGTATTAATGACTAATCAGCCTTATATTGTGATATTTCTATTCTATGTGTACTGTATATTGTGAGTGGGTCCCTAAGCTCAGTAAGTGACAGCAGCACAGAGCATGTGAATCAGTGAATCAGCAGAAAAGAAGATGGGGAGCTACTGGGGCATCTTTTGGGGCACAGATCTTCCCTGTTAAAGGGCTGTGGTTGCCTTGGGCTTGTACAGAAGCACAAAACATAATAACATTTCTAGCTACTTCTTTACTTAAGCTTTAGTTCTCCTTTAAAGCTTGTTGCAGTTGATTGGGACATCCAACAGTAAATAAAAGCACTGCTAAACATTTGTAGGAGTGCTACAGATTGAAGCAACATTGTTATGATTTGTAAAAGAATAATAATATAAATGAAAGTATCTAAATACTAATAAAATGATGTCTAACTGCATAGAAAGGGACAAAAGTGAATGGGAGCTGGATATATGGGTGGTGCGATGCTTTCAGTTAGAGTGACTTGACAACAATACACAGCACAGGTCATTTGAGTGGGACAGTTGCAAGGACACAGGCAGGAGAGAAGAAAAGGCTTGCCTTTTATCAGAGATGTACCAAGTGGTTGCCTAGGAACATTCTGCCTTGTCCTCATACAATCTACTTCCTCATAAAAAATTCTTTTACTTTAAGCTTTTTAAACTCCTCTTCAGCGCCGTCAATCAAACAGTATCTGAGTGTTTGCCTAATTTGTATACTTAATGGTCCTATTATTATTATTCGAAACAAAAGGTTTATAAGTTGCATATCGCACCAATTGGAGACTAAACCTTGGCCAGCAAAAGGCCCTTCCGTTGAAGAGTAATTACAGCTTAGAAGCTGGGCTTATTTATATTACCAAGATGATCAGCTTTGATCCAGTCCAAAAAGGAGAGAACTTAAAAGGAACAGAAATGCATAATAGAATGATTTTATAACTCAAACCCAAAAGCTACTATTTGACTAGAGCCCCACAAGTGTAGCCATCCAGCTTACTGTGTTTAACACGTGTCTGCGCTTCTTGGCAGCGGGTATGGGTGAGTCAAAATCACAGTCGCTGCTTGCAGTCTTGAAAACAAATTAAAGGGAAAAAGGACAATCAGAATTCTTTGTTTCCAATAGAAGTGAAATGTTGTTTTGCGGCTGCATTTCTCTAACTCACCTGTGGTGACATAAGGACGTTGGCCTTTGTCAATTTCCTTTTCCGACGGATAACAACGCTGTCTTCACTTTCCGGGCTGCCCTCTGTTGAAATTGGCAAATAAGAGAGGCAAAACAATGAGATATAATATGCCAAGAAAACACTGACAGCACGGCATTGCAATTATACACAAAGCAAATGATGGGCTCAATCCAGGCAGTGACAAAAAAAAACAAGTATGTGTCAGGACAGGGCTGTGGGCAGCAATTATTGTACAGGATTGCAATAACGGGTGTTATTCAGAACAAGTAGTAGAGCTGAAACATAATGGAAATCTCTCTTGCTCTTCTAAGCCGTTGTAGTTTATTTGTTGGATAATAAGAGCAAGGATAAGCTTCTGTCAAAAGCAGTAGGAAGTAATCAAGTCAAAGAAATAAAAAGCAATTTCACACGGCAGGTAAAAATGTTTCTTAGTGCAGAAAATAAGCAACATGTGAACTTTACTCTGACTACAATACTTGTGCTACTTTTGCTGACACGATTTAACTGCTACTATAAAATCTGTATTTCTTTTAATGTTTTGTTGTGTTTTTTTTTTTCTTTTTGTCTTTTTTCAAACACAACCCTTCATACACTCAGGGGCAGATTTACTAAATTTGTGTGAATGATTCGAAATTCGATCGAATAGATCGAATACAAATCTATTCGATTATTTGACTCTTTGATGGTTGAATTACTTGCCCTTTAAATTTGTATTCGAATGCCTAGTTCGCCAGATTAAACCTACCGAATTGCTGTATAACCCTATGGGAAGCCTCTTTAGATTTAATAAAAAAAAAATTGATCTTTTCATAGTATGACAAACATTGTTTTGGTATGAAATGTAAGGTAGGGGTGACCAGTAAATGGGAAAAGAAAAACATACCTATACATGAGTGCTCTGAACTTGACAATGGATGGGCTTGTCTTCTTTCTTCTTGAACACCATTGCCATCATGAATACTGGCATTAGTTGCTGAATATATGCTGTGTTCTCTTGCTTTTGGAGTTTGTGGTGTACCCAAGTCATGCAGATTAAATGAAGGAGTTTGAGAACTTTTTAACTTTCTGCCAACTGGTGTCAAAAATGATGAAGAGCACAATGATTTTTCAGGGGTTAATGAGAATTTTCCTCTAAGTGGTTTGAGTGGTGAAAAGAATTTAATTTGTTGTCCAGCTACCTCTGAAAATTTAGAATGAATATTAGCAGATATCACAGGGGTTGATATAGCATTGCCCCCAACGGCATTCCTTTGTAAGGGGCTTGGGACTTTAACAGTCTTGGAAGGGGTCTCAATTTTACCATCACTTTCTGAAATGTCATCATCTTCAAATGAAAACCCTAGATCAAAATTTACAGAAAAGAGTTCCTCAGAGCAATTAAGTTCTTCTTCTAAATTCTCTTGAGACCAAATATCATCCTTTGTTTCTGGTTCTCCCTCTGTTGGTACATGATCTTGAAGCAAAAGAGATGGATCAAACATTTTGAAGCTTACAGTTGTCTTAGCATCACCAGGTGGCTTATATTTGCTTTCATTGTTAGGATGAAATGGCCCATAGTCAGCATTATCAGAAAATCCATCCTCTTCAAACAAATCAAAGCTGTCCTCCAAGAAAGAAAGTACAGAATTGAAGTTCTGGTTCTCATTCTCTGCATGTGGACCTTCAGTGTCACTCCCATCTATCCTTGGGACGTTAACTTTAGAAGATAAATTTTCATTCTCCTTATCTTGGCTTTCATTATCAAACATCTCATCCCACTGATCATCATTTTCTGTCCTAATATCTTGTAAATCTTTGGAAGTGCTGGGTTTTGAGGAATCTTCATGGTTACATCCTACATTTTTTTCTGGTGAATATGCTGCTTCACCATCTACTGTCTGTATAGTATCAATGTCTTGTAAAAGATCCTCCCTAAAAAGTACATCATTGTTTTTCTCCTCAGCAGCCAGTAATATTTTGTCAGCTTCACAGTCAAGCTGTTTCTTGTGATTACGGTCAGCCTGAATTTCACTGGAATTGATTGTTCCAGGTACAGGCGGTAGTGGTTGTAGCAGTTCTTTTATAGGGCTAGATAGACAAGAATGATGGTACAAATCTGCATCTTTCTCAAAATCGTCCAAACAATCAAGTTCATTTATTGGTGGAGGAGAATGTAATAAGAACATTTTTACGTGTGATAACATTTTCTTTAGTTCACACATTTTATCATCTACAAATTCTGTAAACACACCATAATCAATAAATGTCTGTGGAGTATAAAACAAGTTTGATAAATTAGAGGAAGGCTCTTCATTAAAACTATGGTAGCCAGAATCAGCTTTGGCATCTGCATTAATCTTGTATTTTGCTACTGCATCTTCAGTATCACTTAGTAACATGTGATCAGAACCTGAATGATTATTGGTTACAGCATTAGACCCAAAGCCATTGTTTCTAATTCCAATATCACTGAATAAACCTTCTTTATATGGCATATCTTCACCTAAGCCAATCACACTTTCTGTATTTCCACCTTCCTCTGTTCCTTGAACATGGACCTTGGAATCTGTAGCTGTAAAGTCTGCGGAACATGATTTTGTGATCTTCTTATACGAGGACATAAAATCCTCATCAGGCTCAAGAACTAAAGGTAAAGGTGTAGTTTTACAGCTTTTTCCTCTTTTGGGATGAGTCAACTTTTCAGTAACTTTAGAGTTACTGCCTGAAACGTTTCGATTCACTCTTGTGATTGTGGTTGTTGCATCAACATCTTCTCTGTTCAAGTAAGACCTCATTTCCAAATCATAGTTGCAATCACCCTAATGAATTGCAGGAAAAGAGTCATAGATGTTAGACCTGTACAACTATGGATTTTGATGTGCACTGAAACTCACCAAATTTCACAAATTCTTATATGCATCTTGTGGCAGGTTGGCTGACCCTTTTTAAAATTAACTAATTGCATTTAATTTAAATGCGTCAGATAAAGCATTCAAGAAACTTGTTAACTTAAGTTTAACGGCAATGGTACAAGGGGCATTTCATTGCCATGCCCAATTGCTCATAATACCATCAATTGAAAGGGTGCTACTTTGAGCACATTGTGTTGGGAGAAAAAGGACCTCTGCACCAACATCCTAGCTTAAGCATTCTAGCCACCATGGATGCCTGTCACCATCCTACAAAACTCCTTCCTTCCACATATCGGCTAGTAAAGGTCCAAATATAACTGGGAACAAACTGTGGCAGTAATTGGGGTACAGCCAAAGGGGTTTGGAATAGGGTTTGCTACAATGGACCTTTGTAAAATAGGCCACTACCCTCAATGCCTTAATCATAGAATGGACATGGGGCATGTAACGTTACACAAAAGAAAAAGTGTACACTTATAAGGTGTAGCTACATTTGCCAGTCTGATCAAGACACTACATTTAGGTGTAAGCCTTCATGATTCCAGTTCAGGTTGCACAAACCAGTATAAAAAGAAGCTCATAAGACATATATACAAAATTGTACATTAATTCAGGGTCCATATTCAGATGAAGCTACATTATAAATATAGTTTTAATGTCCTTTGAGAAAATGTTTTATACTGTGAAGAGAAGAATGTAGTAGGAAAATTCCCTGCCATAGAAATAAAAAAAATGCATTATAGCCATTCCTAATTTCACTCCAGTCTTAAGTATGTCTCCAGGATGCCAAATTATTTGGGGCTGTGAAACAACATACAGCAATTAATATAACAGTGTTCTTCAACTACGATAAACAGAGTGACACTTGAGAAACCTACTTCTTGCCAACAGAAATGCCAGCTGATTGGAAAAGTCGGTCAATCCACTCTGAAAACAATCTGGTCTCACTCTCCACATCTGGACCCACTGAGTTGTTCCTAATGTTATTTGCCCAGATAATGCCTTATTCCAGCTCAAAATACCAAGGGATTTCATGCAAGCCTAGGTACGTTTCAGCTGATCACTCTTTGACTAGCAGTTTAGGGGATTTATACACTAAGCCTGAAAAAGGTCAAGTGAGAACTGTGCTAACGAATGCAGCCTTCACTTGCTAAGAAACTACATAATAATAATATTTTGGTCTTGCTCTGGTTAGATAAGCAAATGTACAACGGGAAGGTATCCTCTCCATACTAAAATACACAAAGTTACATGAGAAGGTTACATTCTTTGGTAAGCACTTGCTGGATACAATTATCCTTAAAGCACTGTACTCTCATAATACTCCTGGTTGTGTAGGTCACATAAATGACACCTCCTGCTTCTATAAGCAAGTACTGATTGAGCAGAGACAGGTATGCCAATCTAGCTTGCTAATGTTCAATTCTAATTCGTTATATACCACCATATTTTGCTAAGCTTTGCAATACAAGCCTGTACATGCAATATTCCATACAAACTGTAGTTACATACAGTGAAACCTCAATTTTACATCCCCTGATTTAAAGTTTTCCTTTATTTTACATTGTTGATTTTTGGTTCAACCTATATATTATGTATAATACATAAAAAAAAACGTAAAATAGGGGTTCTACTGTAGTTAAATTGGGTTGAAAAAAGACTAAGTGCATCAAGTTCAACCCCTTCAAATTAAAACCCAGCATCCATATACACACACACACCTCCATACTTTCACATAAATATATTTGCCCATAGCTATACTAACTGTAGAGTTTAGTATCACAATAGCCTTTGATTTTATGTCTGTCTAAGAAATCATCCAAGCCCCTCTTAAAAGCATCAACAGAATCAGCCATCACAACATCACCCGGCAGTGCATTCCACAACCTCACTGTCCTCACTGTGAAGAACCACCTACGCTGCTTCAAATGAAAGTCCTTTTCTTCTAGTCTGAAGGGGTGGCCTCTGGTGCGGTGATCCTCTTTATGGGGAAAAAATGTCCCCTGATATTTATACTCAAATGGACACAAAGAAGAAGACCCTGTAGAAACATTTATCCAAACTGGAGCAGGTCTAATGACATATTATGAACGACAACTTTTATTATTCCCCTTACTGGAAGATGTAAGTTAAGCCTCAGAATTCAGAATTTTTTTTAGATATCATAACATTGTATTTGCATGCTATTTATGTTTTTGCAATAAAAGTATTTGCCGGATGTCTTTACATTACCCCATCTGATCCCCCATGTTTGTCTATGAAGGGGCTGTGGTATTTGTGCAGTAGGAGTCAGTTAGCATTAGAAACTCTGACATGTTGAGAAGAGATAGTCAAGTTGGCAAAGTTGGTCAGGTTTAGGAACTTCTAGCGACAATTACTTACAAAAGCAGTCAGCGAAAAAACGATCAACATGACTTATAGGTAAAATTTCATGTACATTAATATTCTGAAAAGTTGTTTTTTTGTGTCTATCATTTTAAGATAAACTTTTAGCCTTGCTGGATGCACCTTTGGTATTACAGCTGGCTGGAATGCCTAGATTTGATCATATTGTCTTGTATTTGTGCATACTGTTTAAGAAATTCATGTCATAGTTGGGTTCTGATCAGCTTCTGACTGGGTCACCGAGAAACTTTTACTTTTCAATCCACTGAAGTTCTTGTTTTAGATATGAATAGAATGAAGGGAAGGTTGAATTAGCACTAGGACTGTTCATTACTGTGCCTGGGTACAAAGAGTGCACATGTGTTCAAGATTCATTATACATACAATGAGAATTAGGGTTTTTCCAAAGGTTTTACTGCTATACAGACCAGTTACTTGGTCACAAAAGACACCGTTCATCCGCTTTCTTGTACAGTAGTCTAGTGAGTATAGAAGTCAGTGGTAGGGGAAGGTTTATAAAATGTAACTGAATGTTAGTCTTTCGGTTAAATTGTCAGGTATTTGTAAATGGCTTTTGTATAATACACCTGCTCTGGGGGCTGTCTAGTTATATTTGACAGACTGAGGCACTATATTTATGAGAAATGGTTCCTTGAGTCCAGTTGACGTTGTATCTGGCCTCTTCTCCAGATTTACAGAGGTAGATGATTACATTTGTATTTAATTCAACGGATTACATTTTAGGGTGGCTCTTAAAAAAATGAGAAGTGGTCAAACTTTTATTTTCTTTACCAACTATGAAAGTGTATTAATGGCTGTATTGTGCTCTCCTAAAGCTTGTTGCACTGAAAATATTCTTGACCAACCTCAACCTAAGCCAATTACTGAGTTCATGTCCATGTGTTGAATTTATCTAGTTGACTCAGCTGGGAGCACCATGCCCCATACCTGGTAATGCAATGAATAAACTTAAGTGGGCAGCCTACAATATGTTCTGGGCATTCTTTAATGATTCTTTAATAAATTTCTATTTTTTAACGGATGAACAATTGGCTCCTTTGGTGCTCCATTTTTTCTTGTGCCCCATACCTGGTACTGTATACCTCCTATACAGTTGATTGGCTGCAGTCACCCCTGTCATCTCCTTATACCCTTTGGCAGCCTTTTTCTGTGTACTTTTAGCTCACATCTATACAGAAATTCTTAATTTATCATTACTTTCCTTATTGCAATTTACCCCTTACCCACAATAATAGTCTGCTATATGCAAAGTGCTTATTTCAATGTTCAACAGATTGCACATTCCTAAGAATAAGAAAACTTTTATTTTGCATACAACACTTAAGTGCTAAGAAGGGTTTCATACAGCCAAGGAATCCCTCAATGCTATCATCAATAACCCTAGATATGTATCACAGCTTTCTAATTCTTGTTCTGCCTGTTTTATCCACCAAACACAAGGGCTCTCTCTTCACTCATTAACAGTTGCACCCAATCACTCAAAGTCCCACTCCATACTAATCAGTAAATTAATTAATTAGTAAAAACCAAGGGTGATTTAAAAAAACGTGCTCAAAACAGAAATCTGAAGAATGCCCACAAACATTTTGTCTTATTTTGATGGCTCAAGTTGTTTGTTTGGTTACAATATTTCTGCACTTTACAGTCACTCTAAAATAAGCATAATCCTTAGGGATTTTTAGGATAAACTGCTCTTCAACTCATTTGCTCATTTAAAATCTTTCCTTCATTTTTGCTACCTGCCCTTCATTTCCAATAATAACTTAATAGAAGCAACTTTTGTTTTGTATTATGCATGTCCTAATATTAATGTCAATGTATTTATTGTGCATCATAAACTTGTATGTCTCCACTATATGGGTTTGCATATCATTTATTGACTAGCAAAAGTGATGAAGTAATGATATGGAGCCACACAAAGAGTCACAAACACTCTCATTCTTCTTCTCTTTACCTACAGGCATTATAGGCCTTGTCATAAAATCAACATCAGCTATAGGTCTCATATTCGGTACTATTTATAAATCTAAGCAGAATCTCAAAAAACAGAACAAAGGCCAACATGCAGGCTTTTTCATGTTTACAGATGTTTTTATCTACAGCTAAATACACTGTGAGTGTGAAACCTGTGCTGAAAATGAAAGCTTTGTTTGATCAGGTTATACAAAGTATCTTTTTCTTGTTCCTGAGCGGTTTCCTATGATAGATATTGGCCAGCTTTCTTTCCTGGATACATATTATGAATATCATACAAAAAATATATCAATTATATAAAAAAAATATATATATATAAATATATTGAAAAAAACCCACTATGTTTATCAGCTCAAAATCTGCATATCTCGTTTCATAAACACAAATGTAAATATTGGGCACATTAATCAATACAGCTCTATAGAACACAATATATAGTAATACTGTATAAAAAACAGGCACAACAGCTGATAAAAGTGCAAGTGCAAAGTGAAACAAAGGGTTAAGACAATTTTTATCTTCTATTAATACAGCCACATTCACAGTGCCTTTCTCTGGCTGCATACACCTTTCACACAAGGGCTGCTCTGTATTATAAAGAGGCTCTTAAAAAGACTTCTGTGAAAACCCATTACCAGTCATACAACAGAAAGCAGGGTGCATTCATCTATTATTGTTTATGAGGAAAAAAACTAGAAAAAAAAAAAGACTAATTTGTAATTATAGGTAAAATCTACTAACCTGGCGCATTATCACAGTTAGATTTGAAAAGAAAGCAAAGAAAATCTTCATTTTTATTTTAGATGACAGTAATTTATAGACAATGACAAATTGGTTTGAAGTAAAAAGAGGCTTAGATGGTTTTCTGCAATGGCCAATAGCCTGCCTCAAACAGTAGTATTTCTAAGGGAATTATCTTGTTTGTGAAAACTCAACAATTTAGGTCTCTTAGCTGTAGGCAGGTCTTAATGTATATACAAGGTCTGCAATCTCAAAATAGCCAGGCTACAGGAGTATGGATTAATTCATTGAATCTTACTATGTACTTGTAATGGCAAATTATCTTTTAGTAGGATGAAGATGAAGCCATAGTCCTTATGTACACACGAATTAGGTAAAGAATGGCAGACTGCTGAGATATAATAGGTTTCATTATAGCCCTCACGGGGGGTCATTTATGAATACAGTTGAATTTGAATCTAACAAACCTATGATAAGCTTTGTTGTCCAGTTGAAAATAAAATCACAATCGCATGATTGTGATTTAACTTCTATCAGGTCCTAAAATCTCAGTATGAGATCCCAAAAGTGTTTAGGTATAATGTCACATAAGTTAACATGTGTGTATATATATATATATATATATAAAAAACAACAAGCACACTGATCAATAAATATGAAGAACTTGCCTCCTCCAGTCTCATCAGCTCAATCATCTCCATTGTTTTTATGAAGTTCTTGCATCTGTCTGAGTGATCAACCGAGTCGGTAGGGAAGGGTCGGTTTTGCCAGATGCTCCATTCGGTTAAGGAGAGCTCACGTATATTTCCAGATGGGCGTTCCTGGTTTATTGTAATTGGGAAATCAAAACAGCAAATTAATGCAACCCAAGTATGCCAAGTATATTACTAGATAGAATTTTAAGACATATTTTATATACAATTGTGTTACATTGGTATCTCACGGATATCTTCATATGATACCAAGTTTATGAATTAGACCTAGTAGCTTCACATAATAAAGTTAACATAAAAGCAAATTAAGAACAGTGACACAAAAGGAGATTTTTCACACACAGAAAATGCCTTATGTATTTTTCCGTGATCAGAAAGTTAGTGAAGAAGAAGGTATTTTCTGGAGATCTGTTACTTGCGGATAGGAAAAATCTTGTGGACAATGAATCTCTTCATGTTCCATTACTTAAAGT
>CM044446.1:68385344-68407714 GCA_024363595.1 Xenopus borealis | reverse complement strand
GTCCTCTGTCAAAAGAAACACAGCTTTTCTTTCCTTCTATTGTGTACACATGGGCTTCTGCATTAGACTTTCCTCTTTCAACTTAAACCTCTAGGGCTCGGGCTTGAGCATGCTCAGTTACCTACTCTCACCCCCTTCTTCCTCCCCTCACAACAGCATTCTGCAGCCACTATTGTGGCTAATCTATTGACAATAAACTGCCTCAGTAGCTTTCTTATCCTTTAACTAATGCAGACTGTACCTGATAGCCTTCTAAATATATATTATACTGAGAGGATGACCCACTCCTTTCACTGGAAGTTCTGGGATGAGGTATCATGGGTATTAACTTTATTTCCCCTTTCATTACTGGGTACAATTTAGACAGTCAATGTCTCCTTCCCCCAGCTAAGGGTAGTTGATACAATGGCTGTGGAAGAGTGTATTTAAAAATTAAGCTTATTTCTCCCATTCTGTGTTGCTTGCTTCAGGTCCTTTGGAGGAGCAACCAATGAAGAATCCATAATGCGTGAAATCCATTTACTGGCGGAGCTCCTGGAATCTCCAGAGCTGTGCCTGCAAGACACGTTCATTGTGGCTGGATACACAAATCCAGCTGCAGCCAACAGACAGAATGAAATCTGGTTCCTACAGAGACCATGAAATCAGACAAGACAGAGCAAAATCATTGTCGCCAGCAACAAGCCAAAAAGAAAATGACCCCATTGAAACATACAAAACATTATCCCTACGCTGAGATAATCATATGGAGGACACTTTTTTTCACACATTTGCTGCACTTGGAAACAGAGTGTACCAAATACACAATGAATGATAGGATTTATACATTGCATTGCAAGAAGTTCCTGCAAGGGTTTATTATTTATGATATAGTTTTAACCAAGAGAAAAAGCCTACAATTCATATGAAATGTTTTCACAATTTTCAAAACACTTAGTGCCTTCAAATATGGCCCCAAGACAGCAAGTGCTACAGCTTACACATTATCCTCCCCAGAAGGATGTGGTAGGCAAAACGACAGATGATCTAGGCCCATGTATCAGCCATTAACTCAACACTTTTGTTTCATCTTTGTCTTCTCTTACACAGTTGCTTCTGGAGTCTGCTGAGAAGTCAACTACACATACTGCAGTGTGTGTGTATTTTTTGGGTGGGGTTGAAATTCACTAAAGTGAAATTCACTAAAGTGAGAAAGCAGCAAACTCTAGGGAAAATTTGCCAGCATGACGTCATTTTGACACTTCGCCCATTTACTACCGCTCCCTGGTGTAACTTCGCTAGCAAAGTAGACAGACTGTAGAGCTACTTCGCACCCCAACACCTGGCAAAGTTGCACTTAGACGAAGGGACATAACTACGCTAATTCACTAACTTGCGGATTATACTGAATGTTACCTCTTGCACCAGACTTGACTTCACCACCTCAGAGCAGGCGAAGTGCAATAGAGTAGATAGGAGTTTCTTGATAAGGGTGATAGGCTGAAAAAGATTGAAATTTTTTTTAGGGCACCCTCCTTCCCCCCTACATTTCCTAACATATGGCACCTAAACTAAACAGTGGGCACATGTGTAGGGCAAAATAAAAATTATATTTTATTGGTTGAAGGTTTCCTAGGCTTGTGTACTGTAATGTATTTGTGGCTACATATACTTTACGTCCATTGTACTTAAACTTTTGGCTGTATGCAAATTAGGCATCGCTAGTGTAACTTCCCTTGCCTGACAAAGTAACGGTAGCGCAACTTCGCTAACTTTCACCTCCCTGAGCGCAACTTTGGATTTTAGCGAATTAGAGGCGCCCTGGCGAAACTACTTCTGGAGACGTGCAGCAGTGTCACTAGCGATTCTACAGAGGTTAGTGAATTTGCCCCAAAGGGGGAAATCCAGTAAACGTCAGTGGGTAACGCTATCGAAAATTCGCCAGCATGACGTCATTTTGCCACTTTGCCGATTTACTAAAAGTCGTAACTTTGCTAGTGAAGTAGACAGACTCTAGCGCAACTTCACACCCTAAAGCCTGACGAAGTTGCGCTCAGATGAAGGGACGTAACTACACTAATTCAATAACTTGCGGATTTTACTCTTGCGCCAGACTCGACTTCGTCACCTCAGACCAGGCGAAATGCTATAGAGTAGATAGCAGTTTCTTTAAAAAAAGTTGAAATTTTTTCTAAGTCCCAAAAAAACACTGGCGTCTTACTCTTTTAAACTAAACAGTGGGCACATCTGTATGGCAAAATAACAACTATATTTTATTGGTTGAAGTTTTCCCAGGCTTATGTAGTGTGATGTATTTGTGGCCACATATACGTCCATTGTACTTAAACTTTGCACCGTATGCAAATTAGGCATCGCTAGCATAACTTTGTGTTGCTTGACAAAGTAAGGCTAGCGCAACTTCGCTACTTTGTGCCTCCCAAATTCAATGCAAATTCGCATTTTAGTAAATTAGTGGCTCCCTGGGGAAAATTTGCCTGGCGAAGCCGTTGCTAGCGCATTTTCGGCATTTGTGAATCTGCCCCAAATCATTACAACTTTACACCCTGAGAAGTATACTTGATTACGTGGTTCCCTTTCAGCATACTTCCAGGGTAGCTTAAGGGTAGAACTACACAGACATTTTTAGATCCGCTGCGCTGCGAGGAAAGGGCAGGCATCACCTCAGAACAGAAGGTATAGGATGGAAAAACGCACGTGTAGTTCTACCCTAAGGACTAAATTGTACAAGTGCTTTTGTAGGATGGTGTTGGATCGACAAGTTGGAAGTTGTTGTGTGGGTTAAAATTTATTGGAACGGATACAAAAATCAGATGGGTAAACTACATGTAAAATTTTCCATCCAACACAACACTACTGTCGGATGTGAACTCAAACTAAAGACTCTATCCGACTTATCTGACTCAACTTTACATTCTACCCTAAGGGCATCGGATTTTGCATCCTGCAAAAGCTTATGGTGTTGCATGGTGGATCAGATAAAATCTGACCCACAAAATCTGATGAAAAGCGCTTGTGTAGTTCTACCCTAAGGCCTCTTTGGAGAGAAATGCTTTATTTATTTTCGCACTGATTTTCTGTTAAATAGTTTTAACTGGCAGAATGTATGCTTTGCTTGAGAAGGAAGGGCAGAAAGTATGCTATTCTTTTAGAAAACCATGGCTGCCTTGAAACAACCAATAGTAACAGAAAGCATGAAATACCATTGGTATCATGATGCAGAATAGCAAACATATTATCTTCAATCAATTACATTTGAAGATACCGCTAACTGAGAGGTTTAAATTCATATTGGTAACTGGTAAATTCATACTGGTAATTACCACAGGTCTAATCCTCTTACTTGTTAGCTACACTTGGACACCTTTAGAATAAAGAATCACCACTCCCTATGGGAAGATTGTGTTATTTTTAGCATTTGCTTCAGGGATTAATACAAAAAAAAAACTGTGCAGGTCATTGCAATTTGGCTTTCTAATATGTGTGGCCTTTAAAAATGGAGTACTATAATAATCTAAATCCATAGTTCTCTATGGTATGTATAGTTTTCTAGAACTTAAATTAAAATTTTGCATCTTATCACACAACTATGGTTTCCCAAAAATTTCCGAGATTTATTATAACCTGAGGATGTAAAAGGTTTGAATCCGAAAATCCTCCATCTCAGGTCTGCCAAGGTTGGATAGAAGTCAATGGAAGAGGTTCCTATTCTATTTGGAGGTTTCTGTGGTCTGTACTGGTTTAGTCCAAAAATCAGAATATTTTGGGCAAATATCCAAAAAAAAAAAAATCAGACTTTTCGGAAAAAGCCAGAAAGAAAAAATTTCGATTCGGAAAAAAAAAATCTGAACAAATTGTACGAGTTGAATTTTCGCTAGAATTTTATCGAGTTTGTCCAGGTACAATTAAATAGTGCTTTTTTAATAATAAGCAAAGTCCAATTGTAGATGCTAGTTTGGACTGACTTTTTTTTATTTAAATACTTATTTAAATTCAGACTTTGATAATTAAGGCCCCAAAAGAATGCTCATGGCTTGCAAAAGATAAGCATTAGGAAGATAGTTCTATTGCTTAATGTAATTATTTGTTTTGGCTCAATCACATGTAATGAAAGATTTACAGTACAAAGTGTTTTGATATGGTAGAAATATAGCCTTGCTAGACTTCTTCTGCTGTTTACAGTAGTATTAACTTGTATCGCTAAATTTCCTTGTGGTAGTTTCAAACACACTGTTAAGTGTTCCCACATGTAATTACTGTATGTTTAACAGAAAGTAACTTTGTGAAAGGTGATATTAAAAAACTATGGTGTCTGTGGCAAACTGGAACCCTTTTCAGTACAGCCAAACATTTAAAACTGCTGTATTTATCTGCAATGACCATTATTGTGATCCACTGTTTTTGTGAATGTATAGAAATGAAGAAGGTGAAACACTACAAATCCGAAGATATTTTTAGTTGTTTTCACTTAAGATATATTGTATATAAGCCTAACTATATTCATTTATTATCATTTTGCAAAAGTAGTTTAATTGTTAGGTTTGTGGCTCTGCTTCAAATAAATGTGATTCTGAACACTACTCAGATTGCTATTTGTCAAGTCACAATAATTAGTTATAGAAGAAAGGATAGGTCATAAATACATACAAAAATATTTAAACTCTAACAGGAAGAAGCAAAAGACAGAACTCTGTCTGTTAATTGGCTCATGTGACCTAACTTTATAGTTTGTTTGGTATGTTTGTGTGCACTGTTGAATTATACGATCACAGGAGGCTGTCCTTATTGTTTAAAATGGCTAGTTTCTATTTAGGATGAGCCAATGGCACATGCTACTAAAAAAGTATATTACTATGAAAAAGGTTTATGAAGCAGGGTTTTACATATGAATTGTTTTATGCAATATCTTTTTATAGAGACCTACATTGTTTGGGGGGTATAGTTTTCCTTTAATATCCAGGCTTCCAATATTCCAGAATATGGCTCCATCTGGTTATCCAACTGGTATTGTAGTTCTTTTCTGTGCATTTTCTTTACTCAATTGACAAATCAAAAGTGTTTGGGTATTTCATGTGTGGCCCCAGACAATTTTTCTTTTTCCAATGTAGCCCAGGGAAGCCAAAAGGTTGAACACCCCTGCTCTATATATAGATACACACACACCAATATCTATATTGATTTTGGATTTTAGTATCAGTATAGCCTTGGATATTATGGTTGTCCCAGAAATCATCCAAACTGCTCTTAAAGGGGTTGTTCACCTTTGAGATAACTTTTAGTATGATGTAGAGAGTGACATTCTGAGATCATTTGCAATTTGTTTTAATTTTTTATTAGTGATGGGCGAATTTATTCGCAAAGAATCAGACGAAAAGACAAATAACTATAAAACTATAACAAATAAAAAATAAAAACCAATTGAAAAGTTGCTTAGAATTGGCCATTCTATAACATAATAAAAGTTATCGTAAAGGTGAACCACCCCTTTAAAGGCAAACAGACTCAATCATCACATCACCTGGCAGTGCATTCAACATCCTCACAGTGAAGAACCACCAAAGTTTCCTCAAATGAAAACACTTTTCCTCTGATCTAAAAGGCTGGCATTGGGTGCGGTGATCCTTTTTATGGAAAAAATTATCTCCCGCTGTCTAGAATGCCCACTAATGTACTTCTTGTCCCCTTGCACCAGAGAGAACAACCACAGCCATGACAATCTACCGTCATAATTGAAATCTTCCATGCCCTCAACCAGATTAGATGCATATCGATGCACTCTCTCCAGCTCATTCTTTAGGACTGGAGCCCAAAATTGAACTGCACACTCCAAGTGAGGCCTAAGAGGCAAAACTATATATATTACTGGGCCCCACAGCAAATTATTTTTCAGGCCCACAAAATGTTTTGAGGTTGACATGTTTTACCAATATTTATTGAAACAGTATATGAATTAGGACCCCTATACCGTCTGTGTCCCTCTGCAGTGGCAGAGTCTGCTTCCTCTATAGTTACGCCCCTGGTTAATGCCCTTTTTTAGTCAGCAACATAATTATGCTGGATACATGCAGTCTGATAGATTACACACCAAAATGCATATGTCTTTGTGCATATGTGGCCCCTTAAAAAGGGTCCAATTGGATGATCAACCAAAGTGGATATCAGAGCTAAAGACTCAGACCTAGAATTACATAGGCTGCACATGCCTGTACTTCAACCAAATCGCTCTTAGTCATCTTATTTGAAACAGCACAATGCAGCCTCAGGCTGCATTTGGAGAGTACAAAGGGTACTACAGTCAAATTCCCCATGGTATAGAGAGGCCTAAAAGATCCAAAGCAGTGATTCATGGATTGCAAAGTGGGTGAGATTTTGGTGAACCATAAGGGTATATCCGGGATATTTAGGTGCAAGGCATTTTGTTGGCATTGCCCAATTCTTGACCTTCTTTAGCAATGAGATTATCAGTTCTTTAAGGTTTAATGTGATGGTTAAAAGTGCAAAAACACAGACAAAAATTTGTAAGCAAACAAAACATTAATTAAGTTCATAATACATCATTCAACCTTCCCAGATCTCTGAAAATATGACTTGGACTTGAATAGAGCCTTGGATTACTACGGTGCAGCAATATTACACCACCCCTAAAACTTCAAGGGGCAGACTTACAGCATTCTCAATTTTTACTGTGAACCTAGTATCAAGTAGTATCAAGCTAAAAAAAAATTAGAGAACAAAAATGAAAAAAATTGCCATCTAAAAAGCTGGCAAATTCATGTAGCAGTCATATTAGCAAAATGCAAGTTATTTTTCAATTCACGTTTTTAATAATTATAGAAAATGTTCAAACTAAATAAAAATAAAGATAGATTTTTCCCAATCACAAAAGTACTTGAAATTCATTAAAATTGAGGTAAAGATACTGTTTGATCAAATTGTATCTAATGAAAATATATTATTATTCTAACAGCTCCCAGCTACAACTGGATTAAGCTAGCTGCAAATCATTGTGTTACAACACAATATCACCTAATTCAACAGGGTAACAGCAAATTAAAAAAGTTTTAGGGTAGAACTACAAGGACGATTTCCCCACGAATGTGCCGGATCTGACACAATGTGCCAAAAGCAGGAGCCAAGTCAGATGCGATGGAAAACAAGGACAGTAATACAAATGTTGAATGGTGTTGTACTCTGTAACACCATCCGACTTTTGTATGTCTTACCTTGTTTTCCGTCGCATCTGACTCGACGCCTGCGTTTTAGTGTAGGGGGTCGGATTCAGCACAATCGTGGGGAAATCGTCAAGTGTAGTTCTAACCTCAGGCTTTCAACGAGGTAATAAGTCCACATGACTGCTGCTTTTATTTGTTTTTATATAGCTGAAAGAAAGTCTCACCTGTAGGTAAGTTTTCTGCACAGACTCAAGTTCCTCACCAAGTGGCACAACAAACTTCTCCAGCTGCCTCTCATGGCTGTAGGGCTGGATATCTGGAGAATCCTCTGACCTCAGTTCTATTTGTGAAATCAACAAGTTGGACACCACCTGTTGCACTGACTGCAATAAAAATTATAAACATCTGTTTATAATTGTGTAATATTTTGTGGGGGGGTTTAAATATTTCATGTTAAACATTCATGTTAATTATGTAAATGCATACAGCAGCAATGGAGATCACTGCCTTACACAAATGTATTCTTCTCATACCACCTGGAAAATGAATAAAATTTTTTCTATAGTATTGGTGGGTTTCAGTTTCGATATTACCTTTGCCTCAGGATTGCTAGCTTGCTTATGATCACCCATTGACCTCCAACAGTATTAAATGTTTTGGTTATCAAAGTTCTGACATCAGTGATTTATAAAATAGCTATTTTTAAGGATATTTGTACTAGATTCTTAGTTCTCCTGAACGAGAACTTTATGATTTATATTAATAGTAGCGTGATAGAAGTTTGGGCCCTCAATAATGCTGTCAATATATTGGAAACGTTTAAATTTGATCATAAGTTGGGAGACTTAAATGCTAATTTTGCACATAGAACTTGCTTTGTAAATGATACCATGTTTTTTGTAGGCAAGAAAGGAAGCGTGTGTGTTTTTGACAAAGCCTGGCAAAATGTGCATCAGGCGCAATTGATTCTTTTTAATTACTTAGCAGGGCATTGGGAAAATGATCAGTGGAAGGGAGGGCTCCGGGTGGAGGGAGGTTGTTGCACAATCCAGTATGGGGGTGCAATAGACCTACAGCCTCCTACTCAGACCACCAGCAGCTGCCGATTCAAGTAGACATGTCATTGTAAGAGCCAAGCAGGCTCAATACCGATCGCATTGGAACTTGATTTAATAAGGGGACAATTACCGGAGGAAGTGATCCATTGCGAAGGTGGATTAGACCAATAGCCTCCTATGCACGCCATTAGATGCCCCCAATCAAGCAGATGAACTAGAAATTGGGCATTTTACACTATTAAATGGGTTGTTCAGCTTCAAACAACTAGTTGTTTTCATACAGATCACCAGAAAAAACTGACTTTTTCCGATTGCTTCCTATTTTCTCTTCATAATCGTTAACCAATATTGAAGTGTAAAGTGTCATTTTTCACATTCTAAAGTTGCTCGGGGGGGGGGGGTCACCGACCCTGTAAACTGTTCTAAATTGATACATTTCTTATCTTTGTCCCTGCTGAGCAGAATCTGAGCTGTTAGCATTGATACAATAGTTGCTAATACTCAAAAGATGCTGCTGAGTATGTATCAACTAAATGTTGCAAAACTGTAACAGTGTAGAGTCTGCGCCTGAATCACTGAGCTGCCAGACTCAAATACCAAAGACAGTATCATACAATTTTAAACTTAGATTTTGGAAAAACAGATAAATAATTGAAAGTAATTGAAAAAAAGTTTTTATTTTTGGGGGACAATTTGAAAACAACTGAAAAAAAAGGGGTTTGGAAGGTGAACAACCCCTTTAATAAAAGTCAAGTTTTATTGATTCAGTAGAGTAGTATGACAAATATGGTGGATCGGTGACTATAAGAATAAATATAGCTCAAGGCAAAGGTAGAAAGACATAAGTGAAATTGTGGGTGTAAGAGAAAGTGAGTATAGTATTGTGTGTGTGAGAGCTGTGCTGTATGTGAGGTGTGTGTGCGAGCCTGGAGATCGCTGATAATAGTATTATGCTTTAGCAAATATATCAGTAATTGATACATATTTCATGATATCTTTTCAATCCACAAGGTAAAATTACTTTTAACTTAGTGAATTTAGTGAAGACTTTTATAGTACACCATGTTTCAGCCCCCTATGTGACCCCAAACATGGCATGCTGTACAAAACTTTAATAAACTAAAATTCTGCCTTGTGGTGCTCTCCTATTATTGCAAAGAATACACTGTGAGTGAATGGCTTCACCTTTCAGGGACTGATGCACCAAGCCTAAACTGCAGTAAAACAATGCATTTGAGTGCCTGTCATTTTATTGAGTAAAGTTTAAAAGCAACAGTATATACATTAAAGGTTTATAAATGGAGGTGTGTGTGTGCAGTTTGTATATTATATGGGTGGGTAAGCTAAAGAGGAAATTACATGTCTTTATACTCTTCTCTATCAATAATTTGGGCAATTCTATTTTGTACAGTATCCTTGCCAGTCAAGTTCAAAGCCATTTCCCCACATATACATTATTTCATACCCCTTACATGTATTTAGCGTAAAGTCTTTAGCAAACATTGTAAAACAATAATCTTCAAATGGCTTGTAATAGCTAGTTCTATACTCCTATATATATGCTCACCTTAGTATCACCTCCTGGTGTGGCACTTAGAGCAAGAATACGAAACTGGTTTGTGTAGTTGGTCAATTCTCTTACAACCTAAATCAAAAGGAAACCATAGATTATTTAAAGTTTCCGTACATAATGAAAGTATTATCAAGGTGACTATAATGTTTACAGAAAAAAAACATAATATTCTTGTAATTGTTAGGCATATTGCCACTATAGAAAGAAACAAGAAGCCTTTAGACAAGTTTGTCTCTACCAATGTAAATATAAACTTACTTGACAATAGGCATGGTTACCAAGAGCTTTATGTGCTTCGTCAATAACCAGACATTTGACTTCAGAAGCAGGGCAAGCACTACGTGTAAGATCATTCACCATAACCTGGGGTGTAAGGAAAAAGACTCTGTGCTTTTCCCACATGTGTTTACGATTCTGTGCCTGGGTGCTGCCTGAAGAAGTAAATTCAAAATGGTTAGAGAAACAAAAATAATGTGGTGAGTGGAAAACATAATTATACTCCAGAAAGCTGGCAATTAATCTAACCCCCTGCTGAACAGCAAATATTAAACTGAAGAAAAATATAATGTGGTGCAATATATGTACCTGTCATTTCTGCCATGTGGCCCTGTGGAATGCCCATGACTCTAAAGCAGGCTTCAATCTGTTGGGCCACCAGAGGCTTGGTAGGAGCCATAAATACAATCTTGCCTGAAGGATACCAACGGTAGAAGTTGTACATCACCACAGCAGCAATGAAGGTTTTACCCAACCCAGTGGGAAGACACACAAGGGTATTTTGCAGCAAAGCTGTGTAAGATATGTTGAATTGATAGTCTCGTATTGGATAATTAGTTGGATAGATCCACATACTACCGGCTGACAGGTCGAAACCAGGCAGGTTTTCAATACTAGTGGCTTTTGGCTCATGCTCACTTTCCATGTCCTGATGCTGATGAGTGAAAGGCAAATGCCTAGAACTTCCAAGAGTTCTACTTTCATTGCGGACAGTGGTGTTACTCCTTTGGTCTCCTTGTATTTGGCATGAAGTTCCAGGTAACTCATGGACAATGGTTGATGTTTTTCCAAGTTCATCCCATAGCTTGCCTTGTACTGAATGGGAATCATGTCTATGAGTCTTCTGGAGACCTTCTGCCTTAAGAGGTCCAGTTTGGTTAAGTGATTGCTCTGCTTCATATACAGCAATCAGCAGTACATCATCATCCTCCTCCTCCAGCTCTTGACAGGGAGGGGGTTGTTGGCTAACATATACAGGGGGTCTGTGTAGAACCCTCCGAGGCACTGACTGTTTCCCACGACTGCCTCCATTGTTTTTTCCTTTTCTAGGCTTAGTTTCCTCGGCCCTCCTGCTTTCCGGGGGCTGGTTCTTTCCCCACGTCTGAAAAAGTGTTTTCTGTTTCCCACTCATCATACCATCGAACTGGGTCCTAACCCTACTTGAGTTTTAATAATGCACGAAATATCCATCGGCTTAGATCACTGATTATCAAGATAAACTACGGAAAGCACAGATGTCATAGGCATGGTCTATAAATCTAAATATTAAGATCGTGCAATGTTATAATCAGCAGCCAAAGTTCTCAAACATAGCGCTTTCAATACAGGTCGCATCCGGACATGACGTATGCGTCTCATTCTGAAACGCGTAACTTCAGCGTACGCTGCGGCACTCTAAGTTTGCGGAAGAGGCTCACGTACAGCAGAGATAAGTGATTGCCTTTGGCCATAACAATTATGGCCGCGGCGCATTCAGGAAACAGGAAGAGAAAGAATTGAGTTACTAATAAAGTTTTATTTGCCGAATTGGAAAAAAAAGTATAGTAACATGGCTGCTTCCAGCGAACCTGCACGGGAGTGGAGTAATGAACAGCTGCACAGTGATGATCTTCCCAAGAAAGACATCATAAAGTTCCTACAGGATAATGGCTCGGACTCGGTATATCCATTGTTTGCGTGCATTAAACTATTCCTATATTGGCTTGAGTTGAGACGTAAAAACCATAAGATGGTGGGACTGGAACAACGTGCACAGATAACCTGCTTGTCTATTAAGTAGACTAGGGGCCAGTGGAAACGAGTGACTTTAGCATAGCTGCATAGCTGCATTATGTAATCATACCTCGCAACCCAACATTTTGGAAATAGAAAGAGGGATAAAAATATTTGACCATGGCTGTGGCCACACCGCAAAATTACCATGTCCATTTTATATTTGGGCTGGTTATGAAAGTTTGAACACCTTTCTGTGGTATTTATGTGTCATTACAGTTTTGCTACTGAAGGTGAATTGCCCTTTAAAGGGCACCTATGTGCCGAAAAAAATTCCCCAAACCGAAGGTGCGGGCTGATAGAGCCCGCATTCTGGTTTGGGGTTCTAGTAGTTTAAAAAAATTTGCCCCCTGCAGGCGCTGGCTTACTCGCACCAGGAGCTGCCTCCCGGTGCGAGCCGCCATGACGGTCCATGCGCAGTATGAAAAGCTGCCTGAAATTGTGGCTGCTTTCCATTCGTCTTATGCGCATGACGTCACATGCGCATACTGCGTGTGGACTGTCATGGCAGCTCGCACCGGGAGCTCCTAGTGTAACTACTAGAACCCCAAAATACTAGGACACCTTCGGTTTGGGGAATTTTTTTCGGCCCATAGGTGCCCTTTAAGCTGCCAGTCCCCAAGAGACCAGCTTATCTTAAATTGTTACAATTGCTTCTTTGCTATTCTGGGCTCTGCAAAAGTGAATTAAGTTAGAAACATTGTATCTTTTTCTGGAATCTCAGTGCAGGAGATCAAAGAGAAAGTTGGGACTTAGCAGTTACAAACCCGTGGGTTGAGCTGTCAAAATCTGCAGAAAATAGGATAGTTGGGATGTATTTACAATGGTCACATCACTGTTGTCACACTCATTACCCTCAGGCTGAATTTTTTCCTGCAATGAGGGATAATGCACCGGACCAGTGAAGTCTGTGTTATTTAGATAATAGACAGCGACAATAGGCCAACATTACTAGTAGGCCTGTGCCCAGTTTAAGATGATAAGGAGCAAAGGATGCATTTATTAATCTGTGTGGATCACTGGTGGATCCAGCAAATAAATAATTGGTGGGTCTTATAGCAGTACTACGCTCACCTTTCTTAATACACATAATACTCGTTTATATATTGGGCTGTATTCTAGTAAATCCTGATGTGATCAGAAATAATCTGAATATATGGAACATTCAAAGTAAAGAATTAATTCACTGTACCTGTTAACTTAGTGGTCCACTGTAATAAGGCAGGGCAGAGGGTTATACAGCTCATTTAAGGCTTCATATTTAAAGTTATGTTGTGTCTGTATCATTCCATTAAATAATTTAATGCTGTAGAGGGCAATCTACACCAGGAAAATAAGCAACACATAGAATGTTAAAAAAAATCAGTTAAAGGTGACCTTTTGCAAGAAGCAATCTGAACATAATATTTAATTTCCAATGAAAACCGAAGGGGTTTATTCATTTAAAGGAGAAGGAAAGACTAAAATTAAGTACGCTTTATAAGAAAGGTGTACAGTGGTGTGAAAAACTATTTGCCCCCTTCCTGATTTCTTATTCTTTTGCATGTTTGTCACACTTAAATGTTTCTGCTCATCAAAAACCATTAACTATTAGTCAAAAATAACATAATTGAACACAAAATGCAGTTTTTAAATTAAGGTTTACGTTATTAAGGGAGAAAAAAACTCCAAATCTACATGGGCCTGTGTGAAAAAGTGATTGCCCCCCTTGTTAAAAATAACTAAGAACAAAAGTAATTGAGATCTATCAGTGGATCTATCAATCCACTTGGATTCCTTAAGTCCAAATTTTGAGTCTAATGTAAAAGTAATGCAGAGACATTTAAAAGGGCACCAAAGTCTAGCTCCCAGTAAGTGGAACATTTATTCAGATGATTTAAATGTTAATTGTTAATTTCCATCTGCACTTAAGTACAGAGTAGGAAGCATAAAAAAGAAACTGTGACCATCATATACCATTCCTAGGTATTTGGGGTTTAGGGAAGATCAACCTTATATTATTATTATTATACAATAAAAGGAAAAACTAAACTTGTTTTTATGGCTCAGCTGTGTATTGCCTGAATGGCCTAGTTCTTAATGCTCAAATGCATTACTTACTAAAAGGTTATTTTATGTTTTTCCTTAATATAATTTGTTCTTTTGTTTTTACTGTTTACTTTGGCTTAGCAGTAAAAAGCACTGGAAAAATTAAATTATAATTCCTTTACAAGCAAATGTTTATTTCCAATGCTAATTTTAACCCATTAATAGTTTCTTGCAGAATATAAATTGCTTGGAAATATTAAGAATGTAGCTAAAACGGCAAAGAAAGAGCAGTTGGCTACCGCTTACAATAAGCTCTTTGAGTCTAAGGTAAGGATTTTTCATATGAAACATCTATGCATTTAACCGTATTTGGTCTCCCTTTTGTAATAAATCAATGCTCTTCCTGATTTTGATTATATTTCAGAAAAGGTCTATGTCAATAACCTATAGTAATTCTGAATAACTGAAATCCACTGTTATATGTATTTCATTTGGCACCAGTGTCCACTGAAAAGCCGAGTAGAAATTCATCGGCACACAAGAATTGCGGTAGCAGGGCCAGCCCTTGCAATTTTTTAAATGCAGTTGTGCAATGTTTTGTCAAGCAGCCCCACTACCACAATTCTTGTGTGCTGATAAATTTCTACTCATCTTGGTCAGGAGGTGGCTGATTCCTCCATCATTGAGCACCAAAAGAAGGATCTTTTGGTTATGTACGGTGTGCGGTTTCTCTAGTCTAGCCTCCGCTGAGAAGCCTCACTTCCCCCCCCAGCCACAGCTTGTAGCCAGGTTCCTAATCTTGCACTATTGAGATCTAACAAGATAGAAACAGTCTGTCTGCAAGTTTTAATATATGGCTGTAAACTATTAGACTATATCTGTGCTATAAAACCAGTTATTCTGGATGCATAGTTGGCCACAGCGACATGAAGAAGGGATTTGCATATCTCCGCCCATAATGCCTGATGTTAGTGGTAAAATCGTGTTTTTGGTATGAAGGCAGTGCTATGTGAGTAGCAATAGGCTTGTAAATACCTTCTATTTTCAGAAGGCTTTACACTGCATTGTGAAGAGCTTTTTGGCTTCTTTTTGCTCGTCTCACCCTAACCAGGTTGGTTTCTCTGTTATTGTTTTAGATGAAGAGCAGCTCATCATATATAGGCTTCTCAATGGACTGCTGCTTTGTCTGCTTTTGCTCTTTGGGATATAAAATCTTTGGGATATAAAATCACCAGAGACTGGAAGTACTCACTGGCATGAAAAAAGGAATACATTTATTAAACCTTCACATGGTTCCCCACATCAGTTTGTTTTGGTTCTCCTTGAAGGACCTTTATCAAGACACCAAAGGTCTTCTGTGCAGGACCAAAACATTGACTTACACCATTAAAGTTTTTCACATAAATAAGTCCAGTGCTCCATGTTCTTTATGCTGACATTATTTGTGGCAGCACCTGGGCTTTTTGCCTTTTTCTAGGGATGATTGCACTGCTCTTCAGCAGCACACAATATTAGACCCTATAGCATCAGCTTCTATGAAAGGTAAACCTTATTTTCTGCTTGATGATTTGAAATGGCCCCTAAGCTTAGCTACACAACAGCTGCTTCAAGCAGCTGAACTTTTACGCTGGTTCAATACATTCATTATATAATATATGGCATTTCTAGCCATATTCATTTTTAGGTGTTTAGTTCTCCTTAACTAGGACGGGTACATTGTTCCACCTGACACAAATGTTTATTTGTAGTTAGGCAGGGCCTTACATCTAAATATTGCAGGGTAATGTAATCCTTTTAAGTATAAGGCAGAAAAACAAATAACATGCACTTCGAAATCTTAGTGCACTGGTTTACAGTAGCAGGAAGAGGTTTAACATAGGTCTAGTAAGCAGGGCCCTCTTCATACTTGCAGGTTATCTGTATGTTTGAATCAGATTATTGCTTTATTAATAGTGGCCTGGTGGTATACACAACTTTAGCGGGTAATAAGAGATTATATTCTATTATTAGTTTTGGTACTTCGCATTTTTTTTTTGCTGATGTCAGGCTTCAATTTTGTCATTTCTCTCAGCGCTTTAAAGGTGGTGATAGTGTTGAGACAGTGACAAAAGATGTAAAAGATGTGAAGATAAGTGATGGAAAAGCCAAAGAAGCTAAGCCTGAAGAGACCGTTGAAGAGGTATGTTGTGCCACATACAGTCTTCTGATGTATGACAAAGTTTAGGACTTAAGCCATACATTTACCAAAAATTTTGAGTACCTTTCCTTATAACAGAAACAAGCAGTTGCAGATTTGGTTTTTATACGAAAATGGAATGTTTATATATATATATATATATATATATATATATATATATATATATATATATATAATCCTCCGTGCCCACACATCTGACTTTGCTTTGAGACGGAGGTGCTGGATCGACCAGAAATTGCATAGAAAAAGAAGGATCCGCACACTCCTTGTTCCAAGTGCTTAATTGTGTTTATTCACATCCTATATATGTATTAGTTGTTTTGCCTGCAATAAATATTTTTTAGTTTTTCTATAAGCCCTGCGAGTGCGACCTGCTTTCCTTCGACTATATATATATATATATATATATATATATATATATATATATAAGTTTGTACAGCCTGTATCTGGATATTTGTTGATATATATACATTACATTCATGCACAGGTACTAAATGTCTAGTTGTCTTTTAAACACCTCTCTTTTTCTGTATACTTGCCATGATTATTGGACATTGTGCTTTGTTTTTGTTTTCCAGGGCCCCCCAAAATACACAAAGAATATCTTGAAAAAGGGAGACAAGACTAATTTGCCAAAGAAAGGAGATACAGTTCACTGCTGGTATACAGGAACATTGGAGGATGGAACTGTGTTTGACTCCAACATCCAGACTAGTGAGGATATTGCTTTTTGCACAGCGTGCATAGTGTTTGTTAGAACTGTAGCAAAACAATTAAACAAATTGTGTATTTTTATATTTACTGCGCTGTACATTGGCATCAGAATCTTTTTGTTTTTTGACAGGTGCAAAAAAGAAAAAAGCTGCCAAACCTTTAAGCTTTAAAGTTGGTGTTGGGAAAGTCATAAGGGGGGTAAGTTAATAAAAATAGGAGAAAACTGTTTGTCCAAACTATGATTATTTGTGATAAGTATATTATTAAATACCAAACAACTGTGTATGCCTTAGCTTGAGGAGGCCAGCCTCTTTAGAACATTACAGATATAAACTGGAACTATTAAATATCTATATATATATTATAATCTTTTTTTTTTATGGATATAATATTATTCTTTCTATTTTGCAGTGGGATGAAGCTCTCCTCACTATGAGCAAAGGTGAGAAGGCCAAGCTTGAAATTGAGCCAGAATGGGCCTATGGAAAAAAAGGGCTACCAGATGCCAAGTATCCTTTATTATTTGCATGCCCTTCATGATCTAGTGTGGTTAGGCAGACAGGCACTAATTATTGTATTATGCCTCATAGCAGAGCACCCTCACAGTAAGGTAAACTGCTAACCTTGTGACCATGGTTGGACTGTTTGTTCAATAAAAAATTTGCACCCTTAGCTGGTCCATCTACGTTAAAGTTCTTCTGGCAAGTATACTATGCTGTACATGTGCCTAGGGAAGGATAGACGATACTAGGAAAAAAAAGATTAACATGGCAGTGTGCTAGAAGACAATACCCCAGGCTGGTGCCATTTTTTCCCAATGGAATATACACATAAATTTGCAGCACCTCCCAGTGTTATTCTTTTAGTTCACCTTTAAAATGAAGATACAGAACTAACAAAGTACTTTTGTAACTTTAGCATTTATTTGATCATTCTAAATTACCCTGATAATTATTAATAAGCAAGCTTATAATTACTTTTAAGATAGTCAGACTTTTTAAGCCTGTAAAGATTTATAGTTAGGAAAGCCATATGTAAGTAAGCTGTCAGGCTAACTAATGTCAAAAGATAGAATGATTTTGTAAAAAAACTAATTCTAAGTGTGCAGCACTGTATTTATGTTTGCTGCCACCCTACGCACTAAACCTTAGGGCGGTTCTACCTTACTCACCCCACCACCACCACCAGTTTAGCCGTCATTTAATTTCAAATCCTGTTGGTGGCTGGGAAGATGATTTCTTTTTGTAATTTGTTACGTAGACACACAAGGATCACCCCTTTAAAGTTGGTTTGGGATTCGGCCAGGATTCTGACTTTTTTCAGCAGGATTTCGATTTGCATATGCAAATTAGTGGTGGGGAGGGAAAATGCATGACTTTTTGTCACAAAACAATGAAGTAAAAAATCTTTCTCGAAGGATTTGGGGTTCAGCCGAATCCAAAATAGTGGATTCGGTGCATCCCTACTTTAAAGCTGCACCCTAGGCACAAGCTACAGTTGCCTAGATATAAATATGGCCCTGGGAGTGTGTAGTTGACTCCTTGTAGCCTTGTTCAGTAGCTGAGTTGGACTGTAGCAACCATCAGCACTGCAAAAATCTAAATGAGACTGAAAGTCCTACCCCTTTTTTAAGGGGCCCTTTATTTGATTACTCATGGTGGGGTCTCTTTCTTAGGTTTTTAAAAATGAATTTAAATAATTAACAGTAAAAATTCTGCTACATGTTAAAATGCCTGTATGTAACTACTGTAGCACCCACTCTTCTCCAGGCTGCTGCAATACCGTTGTAATTTTTCTCTAATATTGATTTTGGTGTTTTAATCAGTATTATCATTGAAGGAGAAAGAAAGACATTCATGCACAAATTCAGCTTGCATCTTATTAATCAAGAACCCTCTTGCAGTGGTCACACTTTATGGGTTAGAATATTCTATTACAGTTCATAGACCCTGATGTTTTAGTCTGAGTGTGTGCAGGTCCTTCCGTTTTCTGTAATTCTTGCAAGGTTATACCTTATTGAGAGTATAATTTGTCAATAACAAACCACATGAAACATATATAATTAGCACCTGTAGTTTCATGATATACAGATTATCTATATTTTCCTTCATTCAACATCCCAGAATCCCACCAAACGCTAAACTGTTTTTCGAAGTGGAGCTGGTGGACATCGAATGAGAGATAACTGAATTTTCACCAGTAATAACATGACAAAAACTTTTATTACAATTTTTTCCCAACACCTGTAAATTGTAAATAAACATATCTTGTGGCTAATAGAAGATCTTATTTTTCTGGTCCAGCTTACAGGTAATGGTCTGGATCTGGGACAATCTGAAATTTTGTTCCATGTCTGCAATGCCACAATGAAGGAAATATCCATTATGCTAAGGTTGAGCTTCGTGCAACAACATTGGGTCACCACAATAAATGTATTCCCAACCCAGGTTGCTGTCAACAGGGCTATATTATTAATCCGATAGCCCATTTGAAAAGCAAGCAGTGTTAAAAACACACACCAACTGTATAACTTTATTACGCCTTTATTCATAGTTTAAGTAAATAATTCTAATTTAAAAAAAATGATTTCCTTTTTTCTCTGTAATAATGTGCACAATGCCGGTTCATGTTGAAATTAGGCAACTATTGCCAAGGTCTGACTCAGGAAGTAAACGCAGCAGTATCACATGTGGGGGGGGGGGGGGGGAAACACTACTAAGGGGCAGATTTATCAAGGGTCGAATATAAATAAATGCAAAAATTAAATAATCCTTCTCAGAGGTTAAACATCAGAAGGTCAACATCGTTTGGGTCCAAGAAACTCCATTGTGGAGCATTTATTGTGAACAATAAGCTCTTTCAAGTTGGCTCCAAATGTCGGAAAAGGTCATAAAAATGTTTATTTTCTTGTGTCAACTTTGTAATTTTTCCTCTTCTACTGACAATTTTGGTTGTAGCTATTTGTGTACAAACTTTTTGACAATGTCCTACCCACAACATTTTTCACATCAAAATATTCAATTCGTGATAAAATACAACTCATAATAAAAAAAAGACATACATTTTTTTATTTTAATAAATGCATTTTTATTGAAAAGATGCATGGAGAAAAAATGTCACAGCTTAGGGCTAGTCCACGTGGGAAGATTCAGGGAGATTTTTCCTCGTGAGGCAATTTGAGCGATTTAAGAAAACGCAGTGCTGTGTTTGAATAGGCGCAGGCGACTTTACATTTTAGCGTGCATGAGACATGGGTAAGCAATTCAGGGAGATTAGTTGCCCGGCGACAAATCTCCCTGTGTGGACTAGCCCTTAAAGTGGTTGTTTCCCTTTAAATTAACTTTTATTGTGCTGTAGAGAGTGATATTCTAAGACAATTTGCAATTGGTTTTCATTTTTTATTATTTGTGGTTTTTGATTCATTTTATGGACCAATGTCAGATATGGCATTAACATAGTTAAGGTGCTTATCCTCCCACCAACTCCAAACAAGATCAGAGTCCAATTTATTTACTAAAAGCATACCTCCCAAATGTCCTGTTTTGAGCAGGACAGTAACTCTTTTGACAGCTGAACCCTGCTTGTAACTGAAAAGTCTCGATTTTCTCTTTCATCTCCTGCACTGAACAGCCAGAAAAAAACAAAGTTTCTAACTTAATTGGCATTTGGCCAAGAGCCCAGAACAACCAATAGGTGCATGAAGGTACTATTGTTACAGTTGTGACAAATAAGTAATAACAATTGAACATAAACAGGTAGAACAAACTCACAGCTTTAAAGGTAATTCACCGTCATTAGCAAAACTGTAATAACTGAAAACTCCACAGAAGTGTGTTCAAACATTCATTACCTGCAAAATTTTGTAAAATGAACATTGGAATTAGGAAGTGTGGCCAGAGAATGGACATAGTCCTATATGCAGCTACTCTTTTTGGGGACGTGGACAGCCAATTACAGTCACACAAGCTTCAGTTCCCTATCAGGTCCTGCTAGCTGCTAATTGGTTCCTGTCCTACAACGCAGTCGGCCGAGTGCTGCTGGCTCCGATGCACAGCCTGGGAATTCAGGAAGTGGAAGATCAGGGAGGGATGTGCACGTTTCTGGGGCTATTGCCGCCCCCCTCCTGCTGGGAGCAGGCTGCTCCATGCTTCTAACTTGTAGCGGGTCGAGGAGGGGCAGCATCACTAGTGCAGTGAGTGCTATTGCATTCACTGCACTAGAAGGGCCACATTTCCGTTTTAAAGAACATAAATTCAGCTCTTAAAGGGCAAGGAAAGTCTAAAATAGAAGAAGGCTGTAAATGCTGTATTTTGTATACTAAACATAAACATGAACTTACTGCACCACAAGCCTAATCAAACAAATGATTTATGCTTTCAAAGTTGGGCACAGGGGGCTGTCATCTTGTAACTTTGTTATACATCTTTGCAAGACTAGACTAGACTATATACACATGCTCAGTGTGGTCTGGGCTTCTTAGGGATCTTCATAAATGATCAAAAAACAAAGCTGCTTGAGTTCTGCATGACTGGTAAGTAAGGCAGGTGCTCCCCCTGCTGTTCATAAGTATGATTGTTTCCCTGCCAGAAGTAAGTAAACAATAAGGGGCATTTACCAGGGGTAACAGCTGGACTGCAGTCAAGCTATCAGACTGTTTCTGAACAGCAGTCAAGCTATCAGACGATTTATTTCAATGCACACAGTCAAGCTAGTAGACTATGCTTTTAGCAACTGTAAATCACATTTCCCGTGCATTCCACCACTAGTGACATAAAGTTCACAACCACCTGACTCAGTCCACTTAGTTTGGTGAAATTTCACTGTCGAAATTTTACGAAACGCTTCGCCAAATATTAAAAATAGCACTAATTTCTAGTCCTTATGTGCAGATGTCAGCAAATCACATTTCCCGTGCATTCCACCACTAGTGCCAGGAAATACACCACCACCTCACTCAGTCCACTTAGTTTGGTGCTATTTCACTGTCGGAATTTACCACAAAATTGCGCCAAATATTGCAAGTCGCACAAATATCTCTTCCTCGTGTGCAGATTTCTGTTACACATAGCAACAGCAAATCACATTTCCCATTCATTCCACCACTAGTGCCATGAAGTTCACAACCACCTGACTCAGTCCACTTAGTTTGGTGAAATTTCCCTTTCAGTGGAATAGCACCAAACTAAGTGGACTGAGTGAGGTGGTGGTGTACTTCCTGGCACTAGTGGTGGAATGCACGGGAAATGTGATTTGCTTACATCTGCACATAAGGACTAAAAATGAGTGCTATTTTTAATATTTGGCAAAGCGTTGCGTAAAATTTCGACTGAAATTTCACCAAACTAAGTGGACTGAGTCAGGTGGTTGTGAGGTCAAGTGGATTGAGTGAGGTGGTGGTGTACTTCATGGCACTAGGGGGTGGAATGCACGGGAAATGTGATTTGCTGTTGCTATGGGTAACAGAACTTTGCATATGAAGACTAGAAATGAGTGCGACTTGCAATATATAGTGTACTTTTGCCGTAAATTTCAACAGTGAAATTGCACCAAACTAAGTGGACTGAGTGAGGTGGTGGTGTACT
>CM044446.1:68369092-68381421 GCA_024363595.1 Xenopus borealis | reverse complement strand
CCCCCCGCCACCAGTAAGGGCCCCAGAAAATGTTATTGTGTGGGGCCCTGTGATTCCTGATGGCGGTCCTGATTGCACCAAATGAGAAATGACTGCAAACTGAATATACCTAATGCATCTAAAGCAACGCACTAGAACCTCTCCAATCCTAACCACCTTACGCCCCCACTTTTCCCGTATCAATGAATCTGTTCCAATCTCTTCTAACTAGAGTGAAGCGGTTGCAGCCTAGCAACCACTTCCGATTGGACGCAGCCTCTTCTCCTGCCTTGCGTCACGTCCGTTCACGCATGCGCATCGCTCTTTTCAAGGGTGACGCAGAACCCCTCCATAGATACCTAGTGCGCACGCGCGGACATGCGCGCCCACTGTATATAAGGAGGTGTAGTTTATTTCGCAAGGTGGGTAGAAATTATATATATTTTTTGCTGTCTTATCAATAGTAAATGGAATTTTAAACTTTAAAGACAGATGTTTAAAAGCCGGCTATGTATTTTTTTAATATTATATAGCGCCGGCCTGTTTATATGTTGTTCAATGTCTAAGCCCGGTGTCATTGTCGTGAGTTGCTTCCGTTTTCATTTACCCTCACTCCTTTGTTGACACAGATGGACCAGTCATCTGAATCCTACATGCTCGCCAATCTCACCCATCTTCATTCAGAACAACTGCTGCAGGGCTTAAATCTCCTCCGCCAGCACCACGAGCTCTGCGACATTGTCCTCCAGGTCGGCGACGTGAAGATCCACGCGCATAAAGTAGTGCTTGCCAGCATCAGCCCCTACTTCAAAGCCATGTTTACTGGAAACCTCTCCGAGAAAGACAACTCGCAAGTGGAATTTCAGAGTGTCGACGAAGCAGCGCTTCAGGCCATCATTGAATATGCTTACACAGGGACTGTGTTCATCTCCCAGGAGACGGTGGAATCTCTTCTTCCAGCAGCCAACCTGCTCCAGATCAAACTAGTGCTGAAGGAGTGCTGTGCATTCCTGGAGAGCCAGCTTGATGTTGGCAATTGCATAGGGATTTCTCGCTTTGCTGAGACTTATGGGTGCCATGAACTGTATCTGGCTGCTAACAAGTATATCTGCCAGAACTTTGAGGATGTGTGCCAGACAGAAGAATTCTTTGAGCTGTCAAACTCTGAGCTGAATGATATAGTTTCCAGTGACTGTTTGAATGTTGTTAATGAAGAGACTGTCTTTTACGCCCTTGAATCGTGGATAAAATACGACGTGCAGGAGAGGCAAAAGTATTTGTCGCAATTATTGCACTGTGTCCGACTACCGCTTCTGAGTGTCAAGTTTCTAACCAGGTTATATGAAGCGAATCATCTAATACGCGATGACCACACATGTAAACATTTACTGAATGAAGCTCTGAAATACCATTTTATGCCTGAACACAGACTCTCCCATCAGACGGTGCTAAAAACACAGCCTCGGTGTGCTCCAAAAGTGCTTTGTGCAGTGGGAGGGAAAGCTGGACTATTTGCATGTCTGGAAAGGTAAGTATTCCTGGGTATATCATAGTATCGTTACCATCATGGTTTAGCCAAGGGGTGTCCAACCTGTTGCCCAGGATCCATATGAATGCGGCCCAGCTTGAAATGCTTGGTTTCCGAGGAAACATCATATTGCAAAGGATATAGGAGGAGGCAGGACTGTGCCCATTGCCCAGTTAGTAGTAATAATAATCTGAAGTCTAAAGGTGGCCATACACAGAGAGATCCGCTCGTTTGAGGTGGGCGATATCTGGGTGATCCAATTGTTAAAGGTGATGCAGGCGGTCGGATCGCGGGACCGCATCAACGAACAGATGCAGCCGCGATCTGACAGGATTTTTTAGTCCCGCCCGATCGACATCTGGCCAACCTTCGGCCAGATATTGATCGTAAAGCCCATCCCCATACACGGGCCAATAAGCTGCCGACTTGGTAGCTTTTATCGGCCCGTGTATGGCCACCTTAAATTTATTTAATATCCAGGTGTCCCATATTCCAGTGTATAGCTCTATCTGACTAGCCAACTGGTATTGTAGTTCTTTACTGTGCATTTTCTTTACTTTTATAAATCCAAAAGTGTTTGTGTATTTCATTTGTGGCCCCAGAAATTTTTCTTTCCAATGTGGCCCAGGGAAGCCAACAGGTTGGACACCCCGGGTTTAACCATTATTATTTCATACTGGATCAAGGTTCCTTCTGCATGTAACAGTAACACCACAAACTGTTTAAAGTAATGTATGGAATTTGAGAGTTTAAAGGACCAGTAACATTAAAAAATGAAATTGTTTTAAACTAATAAAAATATAATGCAGTGTTGTCCTGCACTGTTAAAACTGGTGTGTTTGCTTCAGAAACACTACTATTGTTTATATAAATAAACTGCAGTGTTGCAATGGGGGCAGCCATTCAAATGAGAAAGGGCTCGGGTTACACAACAGATAGCAGATAAGCTCTGTAGAATTTAAAGGAGAACTAAACCCTTCATTTAAAAAACCTATCCCCTGTAGACCCCCCAACCCGTCCCCCCCCCCCCCCCCCCCCAGCGTAGCTCTTACCCTGTGTAAATACCCTTAACTTTTTACTCAACCCTCGCAGCAGTTTCAGGCATCCGAGTTCAAGGCAGCCATCTTCTTCGGTAATCTCTGTGTCTTCAGCAATTTCCGTGAGTTTCGGCGCATGCACAGTTGTTCAGAGCCCAGAAATTGCTTCAACTGCACATGCACCGAAACGCAGTGTTTTGGTAAGTTATTTTTTAATAAAGGCTTTGCGATTTTTAAGTTTAGTTTGCCTTGTTTTTTTCAATGTATACTAATGATTTTTTTTGTGGCAATTGACAGACCTGTGTATAATAATTCCATAATTTCCTAGTTATATACTTGTAGTCGAATATTATACCTTCCTATTCAAATATGTCTAGCTTCTGTGAGCTCTTCAAGTTCATTTCTGGCCATGTTATAATTGACAGTCATAACTAGGGATGCACCAAATCCAGGATTCCTTGCGCCTGGTTGAACCAAATCTGAATCCTAATTTGCATATGCAAATATGGGCAGGGTGGGATTTCATGTGACTTTTCATCACAAATCAAGGAAGTAAACAAAGTTTTTTTTACACTTTTTTTTCTTTTTTCTTTCCCACCCCTAATTTGGTGGCAAGTTGTTATTAATTGGGAGAGTGTTTTACATTTGGAGCTGCGCAATCAAAGCAACACTCATTTCTCATCAGCAGCTAGCAGGACCTGATAGGGAACTGAAGCCTGTATGTTCCTGTGTGACTGCAGGGCTGTGATTGGCTGTCCTTTCCTCCTGTCCCTCTGGCAGGGACCATTAGGACACACCCACCCCTCGTTTGAAACACAGACAGGGACCAGAGAACATCTATAGGGAGCTCTAATAAAGGGGCTATTTTTAAAGATATTAATTTTCAGCACCATGTAAAAGCAACAAAATATTTTACATATAATTGCATACAAAATTAGGGTTATCCTTTAATGGATATTTATATACAATGATGAAGGGTTTTCACAACTGCATTCATTCATTTTTATAATTCATATATTTTTTTTTTTGTTTAGTATGGAAATGTATTTTCCTCAGGATGATTCATGGATAGGGTTGGCCCCTCTAGGCTCCCCACGATACGAGTTTGGACTGTGCACCCTGGACCAGAAAGTGTATGTTGTTGGAGGGATTGCAACTCACATGCGTCAAGGAATCAATTACAGGAAGCACGAAAACTCTGTGGAATGTTGGGATCCTGTCACAAATAAATGGACATCAATTGAGAGAATGAACGAGAGCAGAAGTACCCTAGGAGCAGTAGTTTTAGCAGGTGAAATGTATGCCTTGGGTGGTTATGATGGACAGTCATGTTTGCAATCGGTGGAAAAGTACATACCAAAAGCTAAGGAATGGCACCCTGTGGCACCAATGATTAAAACAAGGAGTTGCTTTGCCGGCGCTGTTTTGGATGGCATGATATACGCCATTGGTGGCTATGGTCCAGCCCACATGAATAGGTATGTATGTCCATTGTTATGTATATTGGGCTCCAGTTAGTAATCAACATGGGTTTTCCTTTCAGATCGTAAGCAGTTGGTATGTGAAAGGGGATGTTAAAGGAGAACTAAACCCTAAAAATGTATATTTTATATACTGAACTTATTGAGCCACCATAAAGGTTCAGCATTTTTATAATAGTAATGATCTAGGCCTTCAAAGTTGTCACATGAGTTTCCCATCTTCTATTTTGTTAGGAGTGCACAGTGTGCTCTGAGCAGGGGTCATTACAAATAATCAAGCAGAGAATTAGGTTGGTCTGTCATACAAGCTGATGCTAATTGTGCTGTTTTCTGAGCTGCCATGTACCAGTAATCTGAATTATTTACTAATTAGCGGTTTACTGTGACATTTATATAATAAATCTATATATTCAGTTTCTTGTGCATCAGCCTTTAAGTAAGTGACAGCAACAAAGCGCATGTGCAGTGAATAAGCAGAAAACAATATCGGGAGCTACTGGGAGGCACACATCTTCACTGGGTTTGCCTTGGGCTGGTATAGAAATGTGCAGAATTTCTGCCCTACTTCCTTAGTAAAGTTTAAGTTCAACTTTAAAGCAATATGCTGGGGTAGCATTTTCTCTTACTTATGTTTTCATTCCAAAAAGTATTTAACTGTACTGTAGGGCTTACTTTTTAAAAAAATTTTCCCCAAAATGCAAGTTTTTATTTTTGCATTCGCTGCTATGATTTGCAGGTATGTGCAAGGTGTGGGATGTGGTTTCCCCCTTGCATAACCGGTTTTGCTTACCATTCAGCTAACATAAAATTGAGCACTTTCATTTACAACATGCCTACTCAATGCAGAGGTTCATTAGTGGGTACAGATGGGAGTCACAATGATCCTTGAGTGTACTTGCATTTCATATGCAATTTCAGAATATAACTGTAAAACTGTGGTGCATAGTAACTTTAGTTCCTACTATACATGTTCCTTGTCTTTTTAAGTGTACCAAGTATCTTTTTTCCCCCCCTATAGCGTGGAGCGCTATGATCCCAGTAGAGACTCCTGGGAAATGGTGGCCTCAATGGAAGATAAGAGAATCAATTTTGGAGTCAGTGTTATGTTGGGCTTCATTTTTGTAGTTGGAGGGCACAATGGTGTAGCCCATCTGTCAAGTATTGAGAGATATGATCCCCATCAAAATCAGTGGACTGCTTGTAGGCCTATGAAGGAACCCAGAACAGGTAAGAAACAAATGTTGCTGTGGCGTAATGAGAACACTGATTGGCAATTTGTTTGATATGTTGTGCCTAGCTACTTTGCAAGCTTCATGCTGTATTTCTTAATGTTTTCCCAGATGACTTTGTTTTATTTACCTCTTTATTTAATAGCTTTGTTACCATCAGTTACTAACCTCTTACCTTAGCTTGGTCTGTTGGGAGTGGGGAATAAGTGTAACGTTGGACTGCATGATGAAATCATTATTCTCATGGGGCTAGCCTACAGAGATCCTCCTTTCTAACATATACATATCTGTAACTGACTGGTAGTGAAATTGATATTTGCTTTACATATACCATCTTTAATTTGTGTGTGTGTGTGTGTGTATAGTATATATATATATATATATATATATATATATATATATATTTGTACAATTTCGCCTTTTTAACACTGCAAGTGACTACTGTTGAAATGTTTTGATTTCATTTATACATAGTTCGCAAAGTTAAGGTAACTTGTATAACATTGTATCCTTTTTTTAACAAAGATATTTTATTCTGATAAAATAGGTTGCAGAAAAATATTCATATCATCCCCTTTTCTTTTCATCCTTAATATATACCTGTTTTTAAGTACCTTGAGTCTGTAATACATTTTTACTGTGCCAGTCAGTCAGCTTTTTGATCCATGCAATATATTACGTACAAAAAAGACATCATAGATTAAAGGAAATATAAGCCCTACAGCAGGAGTGCCCATACTTTAGTAATGTGAGGTTTACTTTAGTAATGTTGTCCCATTATGATCTACATCCATAATATCACTGTTCCATGGAAAATATTACTTAAGTATATTGATCTATAGGATAATTTCTATTTCTATGAAAAAAGATCTATTTCTTATGTAACCTTAACATAATAAATATCTGAATTAAAAAAATATGAAATAGTAGGGTGATTTAGACAAGCTGATCACCAGCTAAAGGTCTACTGGTAGAACCCAATTTAGCTTTTGGTCACCCCTGCCCTACAGTGTGGGCATCATGTGGTCTTTTATGTAACATAATATCAACTTTGCGTTGCACAAAAAGTCTCACCATTTTAAAATGTGTAATGGGTATTGTGTAGTATATTAAAGTAAAACCAAACCGATATTAGAAAGCAGAGGTTTACTCTTGACTATCTGGGACCATTTGGGTGGGGCTTTTAAAAGCTCACAGGAAGTAAATCCCTTAGCCATTTATAGTATTGAATGGCATCTTCCCATCAGATTACCAGTTATTAAGGAAAATATATTGTTTGCAGAATGGCCATATTTACTGTGCGCAGATCGAAGAGCAGTGTTTTTTTTTTTTTCTTGTGTACAATATGGCATTTTCATTTAAATAACCTCCCCCTTCCTCCCTACAGGAGTTGGTGCTGCTGTTGTCGATAACTACCTCTATGTAGTTGGTGGTCACTCAGGGTCATCTTATCTGAATTATGTTCAAAAATATGACCCTATCTCAGACACATGGCAAGACCTGGCAGGAATGGCATATTCTCGATGTAATTTTGGTCTTACTGCCCTTTGATGAAGACACAAGCAAGTCATGTATGATCTATTTCTGCATGAAAGGATGCCCAAAGCTTTCCAAGCTGGTTGCTGCAGTAGGAACACAAGATGCAGCAGGAACCTATCCTACAAACATGACACATGTTCCTACAGACTGCAGTCAGTCTTCATGCAATGTGAAGGAACGGCTGGTCACCCGCAATCGTTGATCCTAGTCAGCGAGAAAGCATCAAGCTACTGCAAAAACTGAGGAATCTCTTAGAAAAACGAGAAATTCAAATTAGTTAAACATTTGCAACTGTTACTGTGAGTGGGCATGTGAAGAACATTCAGTAGGCTTTGCAGGTTCCTGACATTAATGCTAACATTTAAGATCTTAATGAGAGTGAATACTAATGTGAAAAAAGTATTGAGAGTGAAAAGCTATACATCCAAATAAAAACTTAATGTGGCAAAAACATATAACCGTGCATTATAGAAAATGTGTTTCTGTAATAGATATGTTTAGAGAGACTAAAACATCAGATGTAGAGTAAAACTCTTCACAGCACAGATATGTTAGATCTGCAGCCATTCTGCTGCTAAAGTACAACCCTTATGTGTTGCTGAGGATTCTGGGTGTTGTTTTTCCCCAGCTGGAAGGCTATTGGCTTGACATCCCTGTTAAAGCAGGTACTGTCCTTTAACCAAGTTCCTGTGAGAGGTGCAGGCTCCTCTTCCAGTAATGAGGTTAAAAAGTCTATGTGAAACATTCAATGCCATCAACCTATATATAAAGGGGTCTAAAGCTGCAATGGAAGTCTTTGTTTTACGTGTCCTCTTCTGCATATTTTTCAGTTTTATCCAAAACTGTTAACGTCTTAATGAAAAATCTGGACAATTAATAGTCTCAAATGGTTTTTTTTTTTTAATGGTCATTACCTGTCTTACCTATTTCATCTTAACGAACTACAGACACTTTTTTTCCCCTTCCATCTGCTGTGCTAAGACAGAAATAAGTTTGAATGTGTAGTTATACAGACATATTCCTTTGTCGAAAAGAAGGGATGAAAAAAATCAGTGCTTCTCAATTTTTTTATATAGTAAATAAAGGGCTGCTTTTTCCTATAACTCCAGGCTTGTAAATAAGAAATGCCATAGTGTATTGCCTGTATGCTGTTACAGGTTGGAAGAGTTGAGATCTTGAAATATTTGTATTTACATTTAGTCTCATTTGTACGAAACTGAACGTCTCTTAGTATAGGTGAAAATAAGAGCAGTGTGTCTTTTTATATTGTTTGCTTTATGATAACCAACTGTATTTTAGGTGAGTGAATTTGAAATGTCTCCACTCTTTCTGAAAGATCAGCAAAAATATATTTGTTTGTATCCTGTATGGTTTTCCTAAGCCTTCCCTTACTAAGTTGTTCTATAGCGATGCAGACAAACCTTTTAGGTGATCATGTTAAATCTTCCTGTCTCTGGTGAATGCATTGATTGTATGAGCGTCATAGAGTTGAACTGTAAATACTCACACAAAGCTTTAGAAAAAACACAGTGTGTACATGCATAAGACATTCTCAGCCCTGCAAGATTTACCTGTGTGAGATATCTATATACATATATGTGTGTGTCGTGTGTGTGTGTTTTTTTGTTGACAAAGGCATTGTTTTTTATTTGTGTATGTGTGTGCGATTTAAAATTATGGTGCTATATGCAGGACTTAAGAAATGCTGTTACCATATATTTATATCTACAGTCCTAGAGAATGCAATGGTCATAAAAGTCTTAAACAATTTTTGTTACATTTGATATTATTTTTTTATTTATGTCTGACGCACATTCTTCATCACGTTTGTAACCCTCCAAGTGTCAAAGTGAATCCGACGAGAGGGTTACTTTGTTAGTGCTGATGCATGTGCTCTTATTCTGCAATCTGCTTATGCCAATGGTATGTTGCTACACACACAATATGTTTGCTTTCAGAAAATGTGTTGTGTGGCATTCAAAGAAATAGTGAAGCTCTTTATGTCGGGCCCATGGGTGTGGGTAGCAGGATGGCCTGGGAATCTCGCATTGTACCCTTGAGTTATTCATCACCTTTAGCTTTATTGTTAGCAAGCAGGATTTTCACCTTTTGATTCTTTTACATGTGGTTCATAGAACCCCCCCCCCCCAAAAAAAGTGATGCAAAATCACACTATATTGTAAAAATATATTTAAATATACATCTTTATACAAATGCACACATACATTTGTCTTTTATGAGTAGAAGAATCTGTAGAATAAAATCTGCTACCTTTTCTGTGAGAACTACATTTCATATAGTGACCCCAATAGATTGTGGTTGTCTCCAGAACTGGGTGACTTGTTGGTTTTATAGATGGGTTGGCTGTTGATGTGTGTTATTCCCCAGCATCTATTGACGGCCTTTAAATTACAAATTTTGCCTGTCAGGGGGATGATTCCAGTAGTAGTTTAGAGAAGTGAGGGCTACAGTTCCGTATACCTGCTGTAAAATATAATGAAAAGAGGATCCATAGTATAAAAACCATCCTGGTTTTGCTCCTCTGTAGCATAACAAGCCACTCTGTAATACACGTTCATTAGATTTTCTGCTCTGTTTTTAAAATAGTGCTACTCGTTCCCTCGCCCACAGATTAAAGAAGATCGAAGGTAGAACAAAGAATAATTTCGAATCCTAGGCCGCAGCAGCCTTGTATGCACATTATCAGACTAATTAGTAGTTAATTCAGATTTCCATTACATACCCGTATATAAACCAGTTTATTCTGTACCATTATCTTTATCATTAGTTGATATGACAAATAAAACCTCCCTTTGTTACAGTTTTGATGACTTTAGAGAGGATTACTAAGCTTTGTTTCTCAACAGCAGAGCAGAGCAAACCAAGCGTGTGCAATGTCACAGACACGCAAAAGATCATAGTATGAGGCTCTACTGTGAAAAACAATGAAGGCCTGTATCATTACTGCTAAACCTGTTTAGTCCAACACATTCTGTATATATTATAGTATATATCAAGCCATATTTTTTATGTTCTCCTTTAAACAAGAAACTACTTTGATCCTCTTGCCAGGAGGGCTGGCAGCAATCCTGTCTACTGGGCAGAGTATAAGCTAGTGGGACACTCTTTATTTTATTAACCTTCAATTTGCTTTGTGTCTATAAACATATTTTAGAGCAATATTTGTCTAGCTATGACAGTGTGCAATGTTTATTTATCCCATCAAGGAGGTTGGAATTGCAAGTAGAGCAGCAGTTAAGTTGAGCTGATCTCACCTGTATATGTTCTAATGCTATGATTGGCTAGAGGTTTAGCTCATTCTAGTGGAAAGTTAAATACACATGGAGAGAAAAAAAGTGATTATAGTAGCAGGTCATACTCTGATAAAACTTACGTCAATCGCATGCAAATTCCATCTCTTTACAAAAAACAAGATTAAAGATGGTTTGCATTACACAGTGAGCCTTAGCTGTGAGGTAAGGGGGTATAGTTCAGTGATTTTCAACCTTGTGCCTCCAGCTGTTAAAAAACTACGAGTCCCACAATGCATTTGCCTGACTGTGGCTGTCAGACTCCTTCATTGCATTGTGGGACTTGTAGTTCCTTAACAGCTGGAGGCACAAGGTTGAAAATCACTGAGTTAAGTAACTTAGAATGTCCATAAGCAATTACTGGGGTACAGAGACTGTGTTTCTGGGAGTTTACATAGAATCCCTCTTGTTTACAAAAAAAAAAAATTAAAATGAGAAAAGCACAGGAAATTCTTTCCTCCATGTGCTGATAACTTCTCCCTAAGCCACATTATTTTACACTGCCTATTTAAAGACACAGGTTAATAAACATTTTTATTAACAATTTAACCCCTGCAGTGATAGAAATTTGAGCAAAAACCTTTGGTGCTGGTCATTTTGTTTTATATTGTGAATATCTAAAAATATTGCAGGTCAAAATGATACAACCCCAGTAGCATTATAACTGCAGATTTATTGTAGACGGGTATGGAAACGGATAACTGGAATACTTTGGGTGTCCAGATAAGGGATTTTCACCTTGCATAGTTATACTAACAAGCACTTAAACATGAAAAACACTTTTTTTGTCAACATATATACTGTAGGAACTAGCATTGCTGGTTTTCAGACCTTTCAGATTAATAGATGCTATACCTGTAGTACAAAGAGGTTTAGTACAAAAAAAAGTAAAGTGTTTTAAAGGAATAGCAATATAAATGTATTGCTGTCCTGCAATTGTAATACTGGTGTGTTTGCTTAAGAAACACCGCTATAGCTTCTATAAACAAGTTGCTATGTAGTCATGGGGCAGCCATTCAAGCACAGGATACACAGTAGATAACAGATAGGTTCTGAAGAATCCCATTGTATACTACAGAGCTTATCCGTTATCTGCTGTGTCTTTTCTCCTTTTTCAGCTTTAAATGACTGCCCCCATGGCTACACAGCATCTTGTTTATATAAACTATTGTAGAGTTTCTGTAGCAAAGACACCAATTATACCAGTGCAGGGCAAGCTTTACATTATATTTTCCAATTTCATTTTTGGTGTTAATGTTCCTTTAATATGAATAATTCCATATTATACAAGGGATGAGTACTCTTTAAAACTGTGTGTAAGGGCTGGACCACACCTCCCTGAATGGCTTGCCTGTGTCTCGCGCCCGCTAAACTGTAAGTCGCCTGCGCCTATTTGACATGCGGAGGCAATTTTCAGCGACTTAGTGCCGCGTGTGAAATAGGCGCAGGCGACTTACAGTTTAGCAGGTGTGAGACATGGGCAAGCAATTCAGGGAGATTAGTCGCCCCAAAGAAGCAGCGATTAGTCGTCAGGCGACTAATCTCCCTTAAATCTTCCCGTGTGGTGTAACCCTTAAAATCTGAAGTCAAATTGAGAAACTTTTAATGCATTTGTTACAGCCTGCTATTCTCTTGTTCTAATTGAATGCCATACATACTAATGTGCACCTTTCGCTCTGAAGTTGTGATGTGCAATAATGCGATTTGTTTGCTTGTATGTTTTTTGTGGTGTTCTTTTTTGTTTATTCATTGAAATTTATAGTGCCAACTATATACACTGACCATTCTGGACTTGTGGGGATGTTTTCTGATGTCACTGTTTACTTTTGCTTTAAGCCTCTCTTGTTCTTCCAACCCCTGAAAGATTTCAAATAAAAATTAACCAGTTGCAATACTGACCTATCTTTGTAAATTTGTGTGCCTATAGTGCTTGTTTCATGCTCACCAGTGCTCTAGAATTAGTTACCCAGAAATGAATTGATGTATACTCAGAGCGGTCATCAAAATATTTTAGAATTTTACATTACTTTTCTATTTTTAGTGCTTCAAGATATTAACAGTTTTAGGGCAGTGGCTGTGAAAGTGGCAGTATCACTGCAGTATATGTTTTATATAGGTGTCTCTAACTCTCAGCAATGTACATCATGCTGGCAGGAATGTTGGTGCCAGCAAAGTAGCATCTCTGCTTTTGTATTCCTTTAAGGGCTGGGACAGACAGGGAGATT
>CM044446.1:68323164-68349074 GCA_024363595.1 Xenopus borealis | reverse complement strand
ATGGATCAGTTTCAATACATTAGAATACTTGAAGAGGTCATGTTGTCTTATGCTGAAGAGGAAATGTCCTTGAAATGGGGATTTCAACAAGACAATGACCTCAAACACACCAGTAAATGAGCAACAGCTTGGTTTAAGACCACCAAGAATGATGTTATGATGCCAGCCCAATCCCCAGACTGTAATCCCATAGAAAACTTGTTGGGTGACATTTAAAATGCTGTTTCTGAGGCAAAACCAAGAAATGCAGAATAATTGTGGAATGTAACAGGTGCCAGAAGTTGGTGGACTCCATGCAACACAGATGTGCAGCAGTTCTCAGAAACACTGATTATACAACTATTTGTACTGATCCAAAGAAAAGCAAAATCTTGAAATGTTTCAGTTTATACAGTGAATGTTTGAGTTTGGAAAGAAGAATGCAGACACTGCTATTTTTGGAACAGCCTAATATTCCCTTTTCTTCACTTTCTGTAAAGGAATAACACAAAGCACTGGCATGTATGGAACTAAAGGCTATATAGGTGTATACTGCCCTTGGCAGAGATGAAAACACAAAGCAATATAAACACGACTACAACCTCAAAGACAACATTTTACATGTACAGTTATACCAATTTAAATTAAAGCCCAAGTGACATACATTGTAATAAAAATGTTTCTTATTATAGTTAGCCAAAAATGTAATCTATAAAGGCTGGAGTAAATGGAGTTAGTCAGCAACTTGAAGGAGGGCCAAATGGGACATAACTGTTCATTGAGTTTGCAATTGATCCTTAGCATTCAGCTCAGATTCAAAAGCAACAGTTATGACCAAGAGAGATGCAAAGCTTGGGGGTCCATACAATTTCTTTAAAGGGGTTGTTCTCCTTTAAGTTAACTTTCAGTATAATGTAGAGAGTGATATTCTGAGACAATTTGCAATTGGTTTTCATTTTTTATTGTTTGTGGTTTTATAGATATTTAGCTTTTTATTCAGCAGCTCTCTATTTTGCAGTGTCAGCAATTTGGTTTCTAGGGTACAAATTACCCTAGCAACCCTGAATTGATTTTAATAAGAGACTGGAATAAGAATAGGAGATGGACTGAATAGAATGATAAGTAATACAAAGTGGCAATAACAATACATTTGTAGCCTTACAGGCATTTGTTTTTAGATGGTGTCAGCGACCCCCATTTGAAAGCTGCAAAGAAACAGAAGAAAAATGCAAATCATTAAAAAACTATGAAAAATAAATAATGAAGACTAATTGAAAAGTTTCTTAGAATTAGCCCTTCTACAATATACCAAAAGTTAACTTGAAGGTGAACCACCCCTTTAAAGGGCTACATCTAGCCAGCACTGATCTTTAGAGCCTTAAAAGTGGGTGGCACTGCAGTGTTTTGATAAGGATTTCTCCGGTCTTTTGGACAATTTCCCTAACCCAAAAGCAACCATATTTGTGGTAGGCTAAAAAAAACCCAATTATTTTAAAGTAAGTACTGAGCATTACATTGACTTTCTGTCAAGAATTAATTACTGTTATTTGTTTATAAGCTAATTTGTTCAATGACCACCGTTCTCTGAATTGTTTTTCCAGGTACAGTACTGGGAAATACCTATGAAGAATTTATTTTATATTGGTAAACAAACTTAGTGAGTGTTTTCTGCTATCACTAAATCTGAAAAAGACCATCTTTTTAAGAATGTCCAGCAACAGATGTGATGTAACCATGCGCAACTGCCAATCTACCATGACCCTTGCTCGTTACTTTTAACTGAATTAGAAAACAATAGATCGTTTATAGGATGGGTAAAGGCGGCTGTGGCCAGTTAAAGAAAAATATAATACTGCAAGTCATAAAACCAGATGTCGAAAGGAAACAAAAAGAAAGAATCCCCCTCTAAATATTTATATGAAGAAAAACAGAAATGCAAAATGAGGGTATAGTGCTGTTTTATACTGCACACGGGATGATTATTGGGTATGCTTCCAAATGCATTATTACACACCAAAATATGACACAGCAAAATGATATCAATAAGACTCTCATGTAAAAACCTTCATTGGCAATTTCTTCCTTGATTCTTGCTTGCTTGACTATTGGAACAAAGACATATTCAGGTACATGTCAACATGGCGGGTGTATTCATGTGCTTCCCACTGATAACAATTAGGTCATTTTAATTGAACTGATGTCTTGTGTTTATGCAATTAAAATGAGATTTGATGAAACACCCAAGAATCACCCCATGTGCAATAATCCAAAAAAAGACCAGCTTTTTTTGTATATTTGTTACAAACCTACTTGATAAGTATTGTATGCATCTGGCTCTCCTGCACACGTGTAGGGCAGTCTGTATTTGAGCAGTAACTCTCTTGTATAGTGGACATAAGATTTTCCAGATTACGAGTAAAGTTCTCATGTTCATTCCCAAATAAGTCTATCTCTAAAGTTGCTTTGTGAATGCCAGACTTGTACTGGTATTTATCCATCTTGTCCCATATCCAAAGCAGCTTGACTGATGTGAAACTATAAGTATCCATTAGATGTAGAAAGCAATTTACAAAATCTCGGCCTAGGTAATGGGAGAGCTCTCTGGGAAAGGTGTCGTTTTCCCGTAATATGACATACAACAACATTAAAAAGCCATCAATTGTGCATGTATTTTTCAGAGTTATCTCAACATAAAGTGGTGTACAAGAGACTGCTTTACGCCCAGCTTTAATAGTGAAGATGCCACCCCAGGGCAGCACAGGCCTCCAAAACGAGCGATCGTAATTGCTGTTGTTCTTAATTGAAGCTTTGATCTCGTCAAACAATGTCTTCATCCTGAACAGAAGAACATAAAAATTGAAGTGCAGCAATGACATACTGTGCACCATCAAACTAATGAAGTTAGTCACCCATGTGTATTAAAATGGTTTTGCTGATGTAGTAAATGACTGTTTCAGCAATTTATTCTGAAAATCTCTACTGTATTAAGTATAAACTTTAGGTTAGTTATGCAGATTATATATTTACTTGCGTGTTGACTAAAAGCACAAAACAAGCGGAATGCAGAAACTTTTATGTAATGATGTTTGACGCAGCTCTCTCTACTTAAAGGGGTGGTTCACCTTCAAGTTAACTTTTAGTATATTGTAGAAGGGCCAATTCTAAGAAACTTTTCAATTGGTCTTCATTATTTATTTTTCATAGTTTTTTAATGATTTGCAATATTCTTCTGTTTCTTTGCAGCTTTCAAATGGGGGTCACTGACACCATCTAAAAACAAATGCTCTGTAAGGCTACAAATGTATTGTTATTGCCACTTTTTATTACTTATCATTCTATTCAGTCCAGCTCCTATTCATATTCCAGACTCTTATTCAAATCAATGCAGGGTTGCTAGGGTAATTTGTTCCCTAGAAACCAAATTACTGACACTGCAAACTAGAGCTGCTGAATAAAAAGCCAAATAACTAAAAAAACACAAACAATAAAAAATTAAAACCAATTGCAAATTGACTCAGAATATCACTCTCTACATTATGCTAAAAGTTAACTCGAAGGTGAACAACCCCTTTAAAGCATTGTTACTGTTAAAGGAGAATTCAACCCTTTGACTTGAGGGGTAAGTAAAAAGTTAGGGGCATTTCCCCGGGTGGGCAGCTAGGCTGGGTGGGGGGGGAGGGGTGGTCTTTGTGGGGTGGGGGGAGGCTTTTTTTGGTAAAGGGTTGAATTCTCCTTTAAGCCTGAAAAAAGAAATAACGAATACATTGATTAAATATGCCATCTGTTACCATAACTCCACCCATAATACCATCACAAGGTACAGAATTCGGTCACAGAAAATATCCTTGGAATATGGAAGCGCTGCAAAGAAAACGCTATTAACAGCCTTAGAACATGGCAGTGCTGCAAAGACTGCCCACTTCACTTTCATCTACCTAGAAGAATATTGGCACTATAGACTTCTCAGATCTATGGAAACAGGTGTTAGTTACCCACTGCAGATTGCTTCCTATTTAATTTAACTATGAGAGCAGCAAGCATTCAAGCATGGGCAACAGCTGCTTGAAAATGTGTTACAAGTAGCTCTAAAAAAAGTTGCGTACACCAAAAGTCCCCAACATCTTAATCCGACCTGAATGTGGCAGGAGAATGCAGGTATTACAGAAATAACTTCTGTATTTATCTATTGTCAAGGCCATCAACCCCAAAGCAAGAAAAATACAGCTTTTGAATAAAAATAAGAGGAGTATTCAATATATGTAAAGTAAACTGAAAGTTGATCAAAATGTCATCAGGTGGCGAATGTTAGTTTTCGGTTTCCACAAACGGATCTATAATTAGGGATAAACAAAAGAGAATTTTTTTTCAGTTTTGGATTAGGGTGTAGTGGGTGGGAAATATACCGATGAATTGTAGACATTTTTTTAAATACAGGTATGGAACTAGGGTTGCCACCTCGGCGGTATTTTACAGGCCTGGCCGGTATTTTTGATGGCTCAGCCCAATGTTGTTAATAAGAAAAAAAGATAAATGTATAGGAAGGCCGGTATTTTTTTTCAAGAAAAGGTGGCAACCCTATATGGGACCTATTATCCAGAATACTGCAGACTTGGGGTATTCCAGATAACGGGTCTTTCCATAATTTGGATCTTCACACCTTAAGTCTGGTAGAAAATCATGTATACATTAAATAAACCCAATAGGCTGGTTTTGCTTCCAGTAAGAATTCATTATATCTTTGTTTGGATCAAGTATAACCTGATGTTTTAATATTACAGAGCGAAAGTTAATTATTAAATTGGATTATTTGATTATAATGGAGTCTACGCAGGACAACCTTTCTGTGATACTGAACTTTCTGGATAAAGGGTTTCCAGATACCGGATCCTGTACTTGTCTCCAGTTTATTACTAAGTTATAGGTGAAATGAGAAGTAGCCAGTTTCTCACATTTCTGTGATTGTTTACACATTGACGGTGGGCTGGTGGGATAAATCTGTATTAGGGGGCGGGGAGAAGGGCATGAGCTCCCTACTACACTGACATCATTATAAACATTAGCCGTTTCCGGTCTTCGCAAATATCCTCTCACAAAGCTAAACATTTTCAAGTAGGTGACGTTTCGAAGCACAACAAACTAGCCGTGAATGAGACACAACATAAAACTGTGCTAGATTGAAAGATTATACAGCCAGGCCGTGTTGTTACAGGAAGAGAGGAGGGGCCTACTGGCAGCTATAAATAAGGTGCTTTGAGGGGTTACGTTGCCCTGAATTAACATCTCACCCGCTACCAGACTTCGCATTCAACAGCGACGAAAGTGCGGAGTAGCCCTGGGGGCGCCTTTACCAAATACCAGCATGAAAATGGCAACTTGCCCCCATAAAAGAGGGGCAGCTGAAGCCTTCGGCCCGGAGTGACATAAACACTACCCACGTACAGACGTCGCTTGCGTGCGTTACATTGCGAGGAAATAGGCGCAGAGTCGCGCACGCAAGTGATGATGACGTGATCGCGTTGCTCTTTGCGTGCGAGAATTCTGCAGGGCGGTGTGGTGGCAAGCGGGCTCGGCTAGCTAGTGTTAGTCTTTTTTGCCCTTTAGCCTTCATGGTGGCAAAATTAGGAGCCGTGTTTCCTGCCGTTGTTTACAGGATAGGCCCCTTTTAAGGGTCTTATGGGAGAAATTGCCGGGTGAGTTGCGTTGGAAATTTTCATTCAGCTCTTGAAACTCGCATTATACATTCTTAAACGATGTGGGAATTGTGGCTAATACGTTTGTGGAAGTGAAAGGCGTTGTTGGCGCCTCAAGCAGAGTTAGAGAAGTGGGTTACTGTTACTCTGTTACTGAGGTGTAGTGAGGCAGCGGCTCTTGTGGGCGCTTGGGGGGCTGTACTCACACGAACGCATGTAGGTGCCAAACGCAGGAAAAATGCAGCATGTTGCGTCTGAACTTGCGTTCGGCGCTTACATGCGCCTCGTGGGTACAACCTCATTGAAAAGAATGAGGTGCGTCTAGACCTGCGCTCCCCTGCGGCTGAACGCAGCCACACGCAACGCAGGGGAGTGCAGGTCCAAAACGCCCTAGTGTAAGGGCCCTAATTCTTAGTTAGTCAGCGACTTGTAGTTGGTAGAATGGGGGGGAGGCGTAGTAGTGCACGGTTCTATTTTGCTCTTCCCAGCACTGATTTACATATGCAAATTAGTGTTCAGAATCTCTCATAAAGGATCCAGTATTCATCCGAATCCTAAAGTAGTGAATTTGGTGTATCCTTACTTAAAAACCCCATGCTTGTTTCTTTGGTGTATTTAAAAGCTGTATGGTACTCTGCAGGAAGTGTTCTAAGGTAGCTCCTGCTTAGTTTTGTCCAAAACAAGATTCCATATAGTTTAATGTATATCTGTAAACATCCAAAAGGTATTGCGAGGTCTTTTCTCATTGACTAGCTGAAATTCGCCCATTGGTGAAGTATTCAGTATCCCTGGGGTTTCCACAAGCTAAGCCTTATATTTGGTACACCCAATTTTTGATGACACTAGTTTTTTTTTGATGTACGGAGTTAATACGGTTTTAAAAACACTGATATTGTTAAACAGTCAGTAGCAAAGTTTTCTGACCAAAAGCAAATCTGTTTTGCAATGTATGATCGTTTATCTATTTGCTCTTAGGAATGGCTGCATTGAATAATACTCGTTACACCTCTATGAAAGCTTCAAAGCGGTTCTTTCATGAGGAAATAGATTTTACTGAAGATATTGTAGAAATGCTTGAGATGGATCAGTCTCCTGAACACTGCGCAAAAGGATCACCATCTCCAGCTACAGAATCGCCAGTTTCAGGAACAGAACCTCCTTTGCCCGCAGCAGAACCTCCTTTGCTAGCAACTGAGACACCTGCTCCACCTCTTCCTCCAGATTTTGAAAAGTATTGGAAATCTGTACAAGCTTATCCTGAAGACTTTAATACTTGGACATACTTGTTACAATATGTAGAACAAGAGGTAAGTAGATCTTTGTGAAAGTCCACATAGGGGCCACCAATAGTCAATCGTTACCCTTATTTGGCACCATCTAACATTTTTCATGCTTGTGTTGCTCCCCAACTTTTTTTTACATCTGAATGTTGCGCACGGTTGGAAAACGGCTGGGGACCCCTGATATAGGGTATCATGGCATTTCTGACAATTCTGGGGTTCCGGTACATTTATAGCTAATTTTACATTTAGAGCAATTGCATTGTAACAATGCAAAACAATTATGTACTATACTGACATAAAGCTTACTTCAGAGTGTAATGCCAAAATAGTGTTAACCTTCTGTGTTACGATGTATGGAAGAAGTGCCATGCATATGAGATTTTCCAAGTGTACTGTAGGTCTGTAATTGCTAAAGTTTGTGAATTCTCAAATACCACTTTGATTCAGCAGGCTGTTTTTATTCATAGAATCATCTGTTTGCTGCTCGGAAAGCCTTTGATGCATTTCTTGCACATTATGCTTATTGTTATGGCTACTGGAAGAAATATGCAGACTTGGAAAAAAAGAACAATAACATATTGGAAGCTGATGAGGTAAGCTGGTATGATTATGACTGGTGAAAATCAAAATGTTCATCATAAGGCCACTTCCCCCACCCCATGAAAGGTTATAGGAGTAATATATTGAAGACATTTGTCACTTTCTGTGACATTTGTAGCTAATAATTTCCTTTCTTTGTTGACAGGTGTGTTAATCTTCCACAGTTTGTCAAGCTTTGCAGTGCAAGTTTCTGTTTTACACTGCAGCTTAACAAGTAGGGCAGGGTTTAATGTTGCTTTTTTAAAAAAAATTTTCCCCATCCAATGACAGTATTAATTTGCTAGTCAATTTTTTTCTACATGCTATTGATTGAATTTTTGGTCAGACGCTGTGAATGAGTTTCTAATGGGTCTGTGCCCTATGGTCTGTACCCCAAAGCCAGCACTCAGGTCCTGCTAAGAATACAGCTGCGCCTTGAAGATCAAGACACTCAGCAAGTGGAGCTCAGAACATATGCCATGTTCTATTCAACCTCCACTCCAATGGTAATGGCAGATTATTTAAATGCAATTCCAAATATATAGCATTTGTAAGGTTGACCGGATACAAGTGCTTAAGGTATCATTTTGTTTAAGATATTGTTCTTTTGCTTTATTTTTTTTTTTTCTTACTTTCCTTTCTAGGTGTATAGAAGGGGCATTCAAGCTATCACATTAAGTGTTGATCTTTGGATGAATTATCTTAGCTTCTTGAAAGATACTTTAGATCCTGCAGACCCAGAGACAGGTCTTACACTACAAGGGTGAGTTTATGAATGCGTATACAGACATAAGTCTGTATTTCAATTATCTTAATTTCCAGGGACTGTAAAATCTACGGCACTGGTACTACAAAGTGCCATCACCACATAACTCCAGTTTCCACTCTACTTGCTGCATTCTTTACTTAAGCTCATGTATTCTGTATATTTATAAGTTTTGTAGAAGAATTCTGCAATATTTCAATTAGCCTGACTGGCTCAATAATTGCATCTGTTTGTTGAGCATAATCTGCATGAAGAAGTCAGGGTGTACAGAAGATTTATATTACAGGATGTTAAGTGTTAAAATTACATTGTTTGCCTGCACCTACTGAATAAAGAGGCTTCAGCTTTCTGAATCTTAAATGAACAAAGCAGAAGCAGGTTAGTCTTACTTTTAAAACGTCTGTCTGTCTTTTTTTTTTTTGCCTTTTAGAACCTTTGAGCATGCAGTTGTTTCAGCAGGGCTAGACTTCAGATCTGACAAGCTGTGGGAAATGTATATTAATTGGGAAACGGAACGAGGCAACTTGAGTGCTGTCACATCAATTTACAGCCGACTTCTTGGGATTCCTACCCAGTTCTACAGTCTTCATTTTCAGCGGTAAGTTCGAAAAATTAGAGAGCCATCCAGACAAAACCATTTGTATATAGTGAAGCTGCTCTGCTTTAAAGGGGTTGTTCACCTTTGAGTTAACTTTTAGTATAATGTAGAGCGTGATATTCTGAGACAATTTGCAATTGGTTTTAATTTTTTATTGTTTGTGGTTTTATAATTATTTAACTTTTTATTCAGCAGCTGTCTATTTTGCAGTGTCAGCAATTTGGTTTCTAAGGTACAAATTACCCTAGCAACCCTGCATTGATTTGAATAAGAGACTGGAATATGAAAAGGAGGGGGACTGAATAGAATGATAAGTAATAAAAAGTAGCAATAACAATACATTTGTAGCCTTACAGAGCATTTGTTTTTAGATGGTGTCAGTTTGAAAGCTGCAAAGAAACAGAAGAAAATTGCAAATCATTAAAAAACTATGAAAAATAAATAATGAAGATCAATTGAAAAGTTTCTTAGAATTGGCCCTTCTATAATATACTAAAAGTTAACTTGAAGGTAAACCACCCCTTTAAGGTATACTAAAATCACAAGCTTGTGCCCCCGCCCTGCTTTCAAATACGGGTCACTGACACCATCTAAAAACAAATGCTTTGTAAGGCTACAAATGTATTGTTATTGCCAGTTTTTATTACTTATCATTCTATTCAGTCCATCTCCTATTCATATTCCAGTCTCTTATTCAAATCAATGCAGGGTTGCTAGGGTAACTTGTACCCTAGAAACCAAATTGCTGACACTGCAAACTAGAGAGCCACTGAATAAAAAGCTAAATAACTATAATACCACAAACAATAAAAAATCAAAACCAATTGCAAATTGTCTCAGAATATCGCTCTCTAGATTATACTAAAAGTTACTCAAAGGTGAACAACCCCTTTAATGCTAAACCCAGCACAGGTTACATTTTATTGTGGTTTTCCACATCTGCCACTGGAGTGATTTGGAAGGGACTTTTGAGTGCCCCTACAAAAGGTTTATTTCCATTCGTTTGATATGTGTTGCAACGGTGTATTTGGGAATGCCCAGTGTCCATCCCCCAATGTGTATGCAAATTTTTTTCTGAGCATACAGACACCTTTGCTTGATCATATCAAGATTTCTTACCTGGACAGCTGGGAAGTAGTAGGAGAGGCAAAATATAGAGTTAAAAAATATAGTGCTATTTTTTTTTTTTTGGATAGAGGGAACAGTTTCCACTGTCTACTTCAAACAAGGACATTAATTTAAAATCCTATTAAAGAAAAAAATCTCAGGAATCTTCTCAAAGGAATTAGAATTTGGAAGGCTTAGTTTTTAAGAAATAGAAGAACCCAGCACACATGCATACATATACTCACACCTGTAGAAGAAGAAAAGTAGTCAGCACTTCGACCCCTTCTCTGTAGTAGTGGTGCAGGTTACTCAATGGCCACTGGCAATACAATGTAGTAGAAATTTTTCAAACCGCACTTTAAATATATAAAATGCCTTTATTTATGCTTTTTGGGCATCAAAGCAACGTTTAAGGCCATGCGGCCTTTTATCAAGCATATACTCACACATACACGCACACATGTACACACAGACATGTACTCGTACACACACACAGACGTGTACACACAGACACGCTCATGCAACATTCCCTACACACATACTTGCATCCACTTTCTTGCAGACACGCACACCGTTTAGCATGACGTGGTCAGTCAAATTAACGTGTGTTTGCAATAACTGTGTAGTCAAGCCTGTGAAGTCACCACCCTGTCTATGTGCAGATTTATTTTATTCTGTTCGTATAATACAAGAAATGCTTTAGCTTTTCCATTACTATATTTATCAGGTAGACTCTGTCCACTTTCAATGAAATACGGAGCACCAGAGGAAGGCTTGCATCCTTATTTTAAAAACGTAAAGGGAAAAAAAAGTCTCTGTCCACTTGTCAGATATTTTCTAACTGCACTTGCATTCATGTCTCACAGTTATGGCCTTAAATGTAGTTACATGTGCACTATCCAGTTCCCGTACTCCATTTGAGACCTTTTATACCTAGATTGCCTATTTCTGATTTAAACAAACTAAAAATGCACTCCGCTGTCATTAACAGAGGTCTCGTACCATGCAGAATGTTCAATTTCATGGGGGTGAAGGAGAATTTCCCCTGGACATGAAATGCTGCTTTACAAATTGTGAATAATAGTAGGTTGTATAACCTTCTTTTTTTCACTTAATTTATATGTATAGTTTAAAACCTTATAATGGATTTCCTGCCTTGCTAGGTTTAAAGAACATATTCAGGGACATTTGCCCAGAGAATTTTTAACACCTGAAAAGTTTATTGAGCTTCGAAAGGAGCTTGCTTCTATGACTCTGCATGGTGGAACAAATGATGATATTCCATCTGGGCTTGAGGAGATAAAAGACCCCGCAAAGGTATGTTTAGCATTTGTTTTCATGTTTAAAAATGCAGCACTGGAACTCTGTATTTGTAACCACTAAGGCTAAGCTAATAATTCGATCACAGTATACTCAGTGCAGTTACTTGAATCGTTCTACCTAATTTTTCTTTCCTCCCCTCCCTCTCATTTTTTTTACTTTATATACCACTACAACCCTCTTCTCCCTCATACTACTATGTTATGTAAGCTATGTTTTATGTAATTATTGCAATGTAACCGCTCCACCAACCTGGAAAAGTGTATAATGTATGTAGTATTGTACAAATTTGCAGTTGTGATGGAAATATGCAATGTTATAAGACCTAAATCCCTTCAATAAAAAAAACTTTAAAAAAAAAAGGCACCACTGAAATATGAAATTAATTTATATAACATGTAGAGTGCAGCTCTCATTGGGTGCACACATTTGTTTCCTTCATATAATACACAGAAGATATGTCCATGTCTCTCTCTGAGTTGCCCAAGAAAGGCCTTATTGCTTCCCAGTTTTCTCTCCTTTTTTTGAGGGTGCATTGCCCAGCATTTTTTCCTCCACTCTGGCCCCTACCATGCGCGCACTGTATTAGGACTGATCTTTCGGAATTTGTTAGGACTGCACACTGCTGGATGTTTGCAAAGCTTCCTTTACTGAATAAGGGGTCTCAATTACAAATGCTGGGCAGGCTTCCACCTGGTCAGTAACCAAATGCAATTAATAATTTTTACTGAACATAACTAATTTATTGGTTGTCATTGTTTACATCAAGTGCACATTTACCTAGTGTTGCTAATGAGTTCCAAGGAGCCCTGAATTTGTCACAATGTGGCTGACAAAACTTTTGAATACAAAGGCCGTTGTTCTGCTAATCTAAGGGGCATATTTATTAAGGGTCGAATTGAAAAGTATATTCGAATTTAAAGGAGTTTTAAAAAAAAAAACTCACATGAATTTCGAAATTCAACCTTTAATAAATGTGCCTCTTAATGTCTTAATGTAAATGTCTCCACAATTTAAAACCAGTTAATAATGAAAACTTGTTATACAATGTGTCCATGTCCAGTTCACAATCAATGTTTTATTTTAGCGTACTACAGAAGTTGAGAACATGCGTCATCGTATAATTGAAGTTCATCAGGAGATTTTTAATCTCAATGAACATGAAGTCAACAAGAGGTGGAACTTTGAAGAAGGAGTATGTTTAATTTTTTATTTTTCATCTGTATTTGTTGCATAGGGTATATCACTGTGTTAAATAGGAACCGAATAATAATGTTTTAGGCTGTCACACTGCTAGAGAAAACACTGGTGTTCCCCTATGAATGTAGTCATTGATATGCAGGGTATTTGCCTGTTACTTTGCACAGTGGTCAGATTTTAGTCAGAAAATGCAGACTTGAGTATGTGTGCAGTTTCAGGCTGGATGCCATTCAGGTCTGTTATTACTTATTGCTGATATCTGGATAAATAGGCTGTGCAAAATAAAAAATGTTTTCAATATATTCAGGTAGTCAAAAATGTAATGTGTAAAGGTTGGAGTGACTGGATGTAGAACAGAACGCTACTTCTGCTTTGCAGCTCTCATTTCCCACTGATTGGTTAACAGGCAGTAAACAACAATAACTAGAGTGGGGGGGGCACTTGGGTTATAATTGTTTGCTTTTGAATCTGAGCTGAATGCTAAGGATCAATTGCAAACTCGCTGAACGGTAATGTCCCTTTTAACACCCTTCAAGTCACTGATTTCAGAGAGCTGAAAAGCAGGAAGTAATATTCTGGCTATTATGTTAGACATCAGTCACTCCAGTTTTTGACTAACTATATATTTGAAACATATATCTATTTACCTAGTTATTTATACACTGAACTGTTCTTTAATGAAATGACTAATGTACTGGTGCCCTGCACCGGTAAAATTGGTGTTTGCTTTTTAAGCACTACTATAGTTCATACACCACAAGCTGCTTTGTAGCCATGGGGGCAGCCAATCGGGCGCAAGATACAACGTAGATATAAGTTCTGAAGAATCCCATTATATACTGCAGAGCTTATCTGCTGGCTATCCTATGCCTTTTCCTTTTTCAGCTTTGAATGTCTGTCCCCATGTCTACTCAGCAGCTTGTTTCCGAAGCAAATACACCAGTTGTACGAGTGCAGCACAATTAAATATATTTTCATGAGTCACCAAAAAAAAAATATTCAAAATCCTATTTTATCACATTTATCAAACAAAATTAACTTTAATTACACTATATAAATTATTGAAATCTTGTTTCCTTCAGTGTGGGAATTCATAATTATAGCAAGCAGGCAGGAGCCATTTTGTGGACACTATTATTAAGGCAAGCCTTGCATCATCTTACAATCTTGTTTGAGCAGCAGAATGGGGGGACCCAATGTCCATCCCCATGCACTGGTTACACAATTAAATGGTAAAGAGAATGGGGGAATGTGTGGAAAGCAGTGACATCTAGGAAGAGCTGACTGAAAAGTGAAAGTAATTGTCTGCCCCACCTCTATGTCTAAGGCAGTGATCCCCAACCAGTAGCTCGTGAGCAACATATTGCTCTCCAACCCCTTGGATGTTGCTCTCCAACCCCTTGGATGTTGCTCTCGGTGTCCTCAAGGCAGGTGCTTATTTTTGAATTCCAGGCTTGGAAGCAAGTTTTAATTGCATAAAAACTAAGTATAGTGCCAAGCAGAGCCTCCTGTAGGCTGCCAGTCTACATAGATGATACCAAATAACCAATTACAGCCCTTATTTGGTACCCCAAGGGATTTTTTTTCATGCTTGTGTTGCTCTCCAACTCTATTTATATTTGAATGTGGCTCACCGGTAAAAAAAAAGGTTGGGGACCCCTGGTCTAAGGCATGCACTTACAACACCCATGAATGCTTTAATAAAAAATAGTAATTGGATTTCATGTTTAATTTGAAAAGGTCTCTTATTATACAGATTTTTGTGTCTGGGTGACAGGTCCACTTTAAAACAGTAATTTTTTGATGTTCGTTATATTTGCCTGGATCCTACGTTTCTTTTTCCCCTTATTACCAGATCTGTAATCTAATAGTTTTCTCACTATTCCATTAAAGATAAAACGACCTTACTTTCATGTTAAGCCTTTGGAGAAAGCACAGCTTAATAATTGGAAAGAATATTTGGACTTTGAGCTGGAGAATGGGTCAAACGAACGCATTGTTATTCTTTTCGAAAGATGTGTCATTGCTTGTGCCTGCTATGAGGAGTTTTGGATCAAGGTACAGCATCATTTTCCCAACATATTAACATTTTATATATTTGATCTCCTACCTAACCCACCTGTACACTTGTTAAATTGTGTTCATCTATAACTATATCTATTGCATTAGGGGATGGTCTGCTTGCAACCAGATTTGACTGCTGCATAAGCCAACAGCGTTGCTTCTCTTCGTCCTTCCTTAAAGAATCTAGTCTAGGTTCAATAAAGGTGCTGATTGGGTTTAAAAAAACAATAGAATTTTATTCTTCTCTTGCACATTCACTACATTGACAGACAATAATGCATTTTATTATTTTTTTGTTTAGTATGGCAAGTATATGGAGAATCACAGTGTGGAGGGTGTGAGACATGTTTACAGTAGAGCATGTCATGTCCATCTGGCGAAGAAACCTATGGTTCATTTATTGTGGGCTGCATTTGAAGAGCAACAGGGTAAGAGGCCAGTAATAGTCAAACAAAACATTGACTTTATGTTCATTTTTATTTGCATCAAACTGCTTCCTCTGTTATCTAACTTTACACCTAATTTCTTAACCAGACATTTATCTTTTATGCCTACTGCAAGTGTTCATGTTTACAGCAGCCACATGTCCCTATCTTTTAAGAAGATACTTGCATAGAAAACATTCTTATGGCAAGAAAGATAATTCATTCAGTAACCAGATTGCAATGCAGATTTGTTGATTTGCATATGTGATTATTGCTGAGTAACCTTTCTAACTTGTCCACCATAAATGCTAAGTTTCTCCTCTACACCTAGCCTAGTATTAGGACAGATGTTCTACAACCTATAGGCAGCAATATATTTATTACTATTCTTTATATAGTGCCAAACTATTATTCACATTAGTTCCTATTGCAATCACACTTCCTAAGGTCAATTTTAATGAGGACATTTTTGGCAGGTGGTATATGTTCTTTGAACACCCTTTTGTTGTTATTTGCTCTTATCCCTTTCCAACTTTACTTTAAAGGTCAAGTTCTTGGCAACTGGTAGTTTTTTTTTTATTGGTTTCCTAGGTAACCTAGAGGAAGCGAGACAGATACTAAAAAATATAGAAACAGCTGTTGAGGGCCTGGCTATGGTTCGTTTACGAAGGGTAAACTTAGAGAGAAGACATGGAAATGTAAAAGAAGCAGAAAAATTATTGGAAGAAGCCATGAACAAAGCAAAAACTATCAGTGACTCTTCTTTCTATGCAATTAAGCTTGCCAGGCACCTTTTCAAAGTGCAAATTAATGTTGTTAAAGCAAGGAAAGTGATGTCTGATGCCATAAAGAAAGACAAAGTAAGTGCTCTTTTTGGTCCTAATGCTGTGAATGATCTCCATCGTTCCAATTTAACACCTTATTTCCCCACAATAAAATAATTTACATTTGTTTTTAAATGTAGAACACAGGTAGCGGTAATGAAACAAGTGTGTCTGTTTCTAATTCTTGTGTTACTGCATGTAGACAACAGTCTGTAACTAATGTTGCTGATAGGTTATTTTTAGAAATTTTGCTCTAATAGGGTCTTATTTTTGATTTCAGGAAAATACAAAGTTGTACCTCAATATGCTGGAACTAGAATATAATTTTGAATTCAAGCAGAATGAAGAGAATATTTTAGCAGCTTTTGACAAAGCAATAAAAAGTCCAATGCCTATAGCAATGAGAGTTAAATTTTCACAAAGAAAAGTTGAATTCTTAGAAGATTTTGGTTCTGATGTAAACAAGTAAGTTGAAATGTTCTTCAAACATAGATGCACAATATTTCTTTTGCAAGCCCCTAAAGATGTATGTGTGCCATGATTTCATACTTTAAAGGACCAGTAAAGGTTTTCAAATATAATGTACAGGTATGTGACCTAATATCCAGAATGTTGGGACTTTCTGGATAAGTGATCTCTCCATAATTTGGATCTTCATACCTTACGTCTACTAGAAAATCAGTTAAACATTAAAATAAACCCAATAGGCTGCTTTTGCTTCCAATAAGGAATTATTATATCTTAGTTTTGATCAAGTATAAGGTACTATTTTATAATTACAGAGAAAGGAAAAAAGTTTTTAAAATGCGTATTATTTGCATAAAATTGAGTCTATGGGAGACAGCCTTTCCATAATTTGGAGATTTGTGTATAACTGATCCCATACCTGTTGCCAGTGCAGGTGGAAAATATTTGCTTTAGAAGCTGTCCTGCAAATTATAAAAACCAGTTATGTAATAGTAACTTACAGTCGAATTGTTATGTTTAAACAGGAAAGGGCCTTTGTCAAAATGGTGCCATAAAATAGGAAGCAATGAATTGTAAGCTTTAAATTTGCTTACACTGAAACTGCCCAATACTTTATAGTCAACCTTAAACATTCAGATTTTCAGAAATGTTACCAGCTAACATTTTGATGAGTGTTCAGGAGACTCTACCTAAAAAGATTATTGAAAATGAAGGGCTGAGTGACTCCAGAATGCAAGGCACCCCAACACAAGTCCATATGGCCGCTCTGTTCATCCAAACTATACAGAATAGCACACTGCAAAATTTTTTTTTTGTATAAATAAAGCTCAAAGCTGTTGCATTCTCTTAAGCAAATGTTTTTAGGCATACAAAATAAAGCACCATCGTATATTCCTATATATGGTGTATGTATGTATATATAAACATATATACTCCTGAGCTATATCTGAAAGACTTCCAGGAATTGTATTTTTCTGTTCTTCATTAGCCTATTTAAATGCCTCTTAATATCTGTCAAAATCTATTTAACATGTGTCACATGCTGTTAACTGTAAACTTAATACATCCCAGGTTATTGAATACATACAATGAGCATCAGAAGCTTCTAAAAGAGCAAGATGTTTTGAAGAGGAAAGCTGAAAACGGGTAAAAAAAAACGATTCAATGTACTATTCATATCCCACATCTCTTAATCATATCATTGCATGGTTGTTATTGTTAATTTGGACCTTTGCGACCTCATAGCTGAAATTACAAACTGGAGAGCTGCTGAATAAAAAGCTAAATAACTCAAACAACAAACTATAACAAACTTAAAACCAACTGCAAATTGTCTCAGAATATCGCTCATCAGTGATCCCCAACCATTAGCTCATGAGCAACATGTTGCTCCCCCAACCCCTTGGATGTTGCTCTCAGTGGCCTCAAAGCTGGTGCTTATTTTTGAATTCCAGGCTTGGAAGCAAGTTTTAATTGCATAAAAACTAGGTATAATGCCAAGTAAAGCCTCCTGCCGTCTGCCAGTCCACATAGGGGATATCAAATAACCAATTACAGTCCTTATTTGGCACCCCAAGGGATTTTTTTTCATGTTTGTTTTGCTCCCCAACTCTTTTTACATTTGAATGTGGCTCACAGGTAAAGGTTGGGGACCCCCTGCTCTGCATCATAATAACAATTTCTTTAACTGTGAAAATACCCTTTAATTTTATTTTTCTCCAGTTGTACTTTTAAATGATGTGGATATCATTTGTGACGGGATGTGTGAATTTTAGGTTGGAGCAGCCAGAAACAAAGCGACTGCATGCAGAAGTGAGTACAGTAGCTTCAGTTCCTGTTACCACTGCAAGCGTAGATGCAACTCAGTCAGGATATAACTATGGGAGCTGGAATCAGGTATGAGAACCTACATTTTGTGTAGATTGCTGCTTTTTAGATTTGGAACAAAAAATCATTTGCCTGCCTGTCAAACACTTGGCAAATTGTGGCAGGAAAAAAAACCTCCTCTCCTAGATCCCTCCTGCTTGGCTCAACCACTTCAGTTTTTTTTTTTTTTTGGTGAGGACTTCAGCCATTCTAGTGGCAGCCAGACAAAAAAGAAAAGGAATAGAAACCCTTCATGACGGTAGTTAATGTCCCTGTTGGAAGGTGGTTCCTCTATAGTGTCACCACAGGAAGGTTGTTTCTTTTCTGTTATTGGGGTTTAATCTTATTTTAAAAACTGGATTGGTTGGGCTAAGCCAGAGAAACCGAGGAGTCCAGAGGAGGATTATTTTTTTATCAGTTTATATTGACTCATGACCTATTTAAATCCAAGATTGCACAACTTTTAACAACTTGGTCACTACTGTTATAAGTTTGCTGTATACCTACAATTGTACAGTAAGTTAAGTATGTATATATATATATATATATATATATATATATATAATTTATTATAGCATTTTAAGCCATATTTGTCCTTAGGGTTTAGTACTCGTGTAAGAAACAATGGGTCGATGTTCTGCAGTGGTCCGGTCAAAATTCTGATCTGCCAGAAACAATGACGAAAATCAATCCAGGTTGCAAACTTGTACTTCATACAAAAGTATTTGCTGTAATTGCAGCCAATTCAGCACCCTCCAGTGATTATAACTTTACTTTAAGTAGAGTATATCAATTGTATACCCATTAAAGGAGAAGGAAAGGCACTCTTTACTTGGGAGTGCCAAAAGTTAGGCAACCCCAAGTGGTTTTATATACTTTCCTGACACAACAGAAAACTGCACTGACCCAGAAGTTCTTCCAGTGATCACCACTGATCGATCATTTTCCGGCTTCTCCTTTCTTCGAATGGGTGTGCATGCGCTGTAGAGCGAAAGCCAAACCAAGAAGTTCTGCTATTTCCTTCTAATGCGCATCCGTCTGCCCTGAAAAATTTGAAGAAAGAAGAAGCAGGAAGCCGATAGCTCTGTGGTGCTGGCTGGAAGAGCGCCGGACTATTTTTCTCCTCATCAGAGCACTGGCCTGGGGTGTCGGGTAAGTAGATACAATCACTTTGGGATGTCTAACTTTTCCCACCACCAGTTAAATATGCCTTTTTTTCTCCTTTAAATCAATCTTAATTCCAGGCTGTAAGGTAGAATGTAATGAATCCCTTTTTGGAGGCAAATCCATTCTATTGGGATTAATTCATGTTAAAATGTTTTTAGTAGACTTAAGGTATGGGGATCCAAATTACAGAATGATTCCTTAACCAGGAAACCCCCAGGTCCGGAGCATTCTGGATAACCGGTCCCATACCTTTACAGCACATTGTATGTACATTTATAATTCTCATGTAAATGTTTTTACTGTTACTATTTTTCTTTATAGTACAACTATCCAGCCAACTGGAATTTTGGACAGTACTACAATACTCCATCAACCTGAAAACATAACCAGCATTAATACTCTATGAAACACTTTTTAAAAAAAAATCTTGTAAAATGTCAATTTGTTTTTCTTCCAAATTGGGAGAAGCTGAGCACTGGGTATCATCACTGCAGCCATATACTTGGTGAGCACAGTAAACATTTTTTCATGTTTCAAACCTTTTCCTGGAATCCATGGAATATTTAAATGTGTTTTTGCCAAAGTTTTTTTTATGTGTTTGAGGCTAAACTGTCTGTCTATGGGAACATTATTACCCAGCATCTATTTTTTTCAAATATTTTGTGTAATTTTTCATAGAGATTTGGATAAACAGTTGTTGCAACAACCTGAGGATCTGTCCGATAAGTACTAGTGTGTGTTTAGTGAACATAAGTCTAGCACTTTGAAGGGAAGTGCAGATTTATATCAAAAACTTTACTTTTAGTAGATATGTAAAAAGTAAAATCCGTATTGGACATTTTTTGTGATTTTTAGAATGGAAGTTGCTTGCATTCATTTCTGCGTAGTGTTTTCTCATTCTCCTTAACATGTATTTGGTTTATTAATAAAGAATTTGCCCATCATTTTTTTTTCTTCTTCCAGAAATGGGAAAACTTGCATAACAGGAGTTTTTCTCTGTTTTGTCAAGAATACCATGATTGTTCTTTCAGTATCCTGCACCATAACAAACATGGTTACATTGGGTTGAAAAAAGACACTCCAAGTTTAATCCTTTCAAATGAAAACCCAGCATACACACACACACCCCGACACTGGTGACTTAATAACTAGAAACATACTACACCAGACCTACAGTTGGATAGACTGGACCAAACTAGTGGGACATAGTCCTGGATTCAGAGGGTTGACTCGCCAGGCATATTTCACTCTTCCAGATATGGCTTCCTATCATTCATAGACATGGCTTTTGCCTCCAACGATTTTTCTCAATTATCAGTTTCAACAGACTATTTATTCAGGGCCTTCTTAGACCATTCTCCATTGCTTACCTGGCCAAAGCAGTTATCGAGCCACCTGGAGGCTTTCCCACCCACCGGTCTGCGATCACTCCCAAGAGGAATACATTATACAGCATCTCCTGATACTCTATGGCAGTTCTGTCCAATTTCCTGTCGTATCCTGTGGTACAGAGGGCAGGAAATTTTCCAGGCCTTACTGGTGGAGGACCGTTAACGGACTCTACATTTTAGATCACACCCATGTCCGTACCATGACCATATCCACATTAATGGTGGTAGCACACCAAAAACCCATGGTTGGTGTTTCTGCAGGGTTGTCACCCTACCAGGCTCACATCCTATAGGTAATGTAGGGCGGACAGAGTATGTCACACACAGGGAATGTAGGGCAGGCAGAGTATGGAACACATAGGTAGCGTTGGCCAGGCATAGAATGGAACACACTAAGCGTAGGGCAGGCAGAGTATGGCACACAGGGCAGGCAGAAAAGAGCAGGAACTTTGTATGGAAGGAGCTCCTTCCTCCGGCCTACCCCACCCCCCAGGCTATTGCCCCATACCTGTTAATTACCCCAAAGTCCAGGTCCCCTGCAGGCAAGTTCATGGGCATCGTCTTCGTCCTTGGTGGCGTTTGGCGGCGCGTGCTCTGTAGGACTCATTTGCCGGTTGGTACTACTGAACATGCACCCGAATTTCACGAAGTTTCTGAAAAAGGAAATCGGAAAACTTTGTGAAGTTCAGGTGCATGTGCCCCCTGGGGGGAGGGGTTTTTTGCCGGGAGGGTTGAATTCCCCTTTAATGGCACAAGGTTGGAAAAAATAAATAAAATGAAAAATAACATAGAATTGCAAAACTGTCAGTGGGCCCTGGCAAATGTCCCATTTGCCCTATTAAAGCAGCCCTGCTTACAATGGTATTATTGTTTTCCTTATCTTCTTATTCATGCGTATTCATATTTCAGTTTCTTAGTAAACCATTGCCTGGTTACTAAGGAAAACAAGACCCTAGCAACCAGCTGCTAAAATTGAAAACTGGAGTGCTGCTGAACAAAAGCTAAATAACTGGAAGAAAAACATGAAAAATTAAAACCAATTATAAATAGTCTGAGAAAATCAATGTATATGTCATATTAAAAATGTATTTAAAGGCGAACAACAAGCTTATGTTGTGTAATGATGACTCGAGAAAAATGGGCGCTTAAAAAAAAGAAACAGTGAATGGTGCTGTGTTTTGCATGTAGACCTATTATTACTTCTCGCATGTATTATTATAAGACCCTATGTAGCTCACAGAGCATTTTTACCATTGGGAGCTGTTCTGTGCTCTTATTTATGTAGAAATATAGAAAAATCCATTTCAGCCCCCCCCCCCATAGGGTTGCCATCCGGCCTGACCACTAAAAATTATGGTTGATCCCAATGTTATTAATAGGGAAAAAAAATCTAAATATATAGGAAGGCGGTATTTTTTTTTTTTTGCAATAAAGGTGGCAACCCTAGCCCTGCAGCTTTGCTTTGTATTGCAACTCCTGCTTGGATCAGTCTTATCTATGTTGGCAGGGCAGAGAGATATTGATATACATTTTAAGTATACACATTTGATTAGTTATAATAAATTGTCTAAGCTGTTATAGGCACAGCTCCAAATTCAAACAAATACATGTGCTGTTTATGTTTAGGCTGTCCAGATACAAGCTGGTAAATGGGTTGTTCACCTACAAATTAACTTTTAGTATGATGTAGGGAGTTATATTCTATGGCAATTTTCAATTGGTTTTCACTTAGTTTTTTTAGTAATTTCGCTTTTTGTCCAGTAGCTCTTAATTTAGCAATTTTGCAATGTTACCCTAGCAACCATGCATTGATTTGAATAAGAGACTGGAATATGAATAGGAGATGACCTGTAAAGAAAGTTGAGTAATAAAAAGTAGCAATAACAATACATTTGTAGCCTTCCACAGCTCAAATGAGTCGGAAGGCAAATAATTGAAAAACTATAAAAAGAAAAAATTAAGGGCAATTGAAAAGCTGCTTAGAATTACCCATTCTGTACCATACTAAAAGTTATATATATATATATATCATACCTCGGGGTATCTTCTTGACCTATCAAGGGGCTTCTTCTTGACCTATCAAAGTGAGTAACTGGAGCCTGCCTAAAAGGCAAATAAAACAAATGTAAGGGACAGCCAAATGGAAATAGTTGGAATAAAAATGAATTGTTTCTTACCTTGGTGCCTGTTCGTAATTGATTTTTTTACATTTTGGAATAACCTGCAAAATCTAGAAGATTACATTATTAGCCTTCACAGTCACAACTTGTTTAGATGGCACATCTAATACCATATGCCAGTGCCAGTGACTGGATATTGACTGTCCCTCCACACTCCCTGTCCATTCCCTCCACTTAGCTGATGGTCAGTCTGCTTTATATTGGAATCCTCTGTATGCTTTGTGCTGTTCTGATGGCATTTCTGCTGCTGTTCATATGCTGTCAGATAAGTAATACAATGAGTATCTGTTCCAAAAACTGGAACAAGTGAATATACTCCATAATTCCATACGCTTTTCATACCTTAGGGTGGGTAAAGATGGAATCCATCCTCAATACATTCTTCTTTAGATCTTCCAAAGCTGGTAACTGCTACTTTTCTGGAAAGCAGATAAAATGCCAATTGGGAATTTTTGGTATAGAACTAAATGGTTGGTTCCTTACCTTGGTGCTAAATCTTTCTTGATTTAAAGTTGGGGAATAATCTATAGTATCTAGAATATTCCAACATTACCCTTCTCAGTCAGAACTTGTTGTGATGGGACACCTGATATAAAGTGAATACTTTATATGTCCAGCACTTTTTAGATTGATATGGACTGGCCCTCCACCTACCCCATGTCCATTCCGTCCTTTTATCTGATGTTTATTCAGGTGTAAAGTCAAATTTTCAGAATGCCTTTTGGTGCTCAGATGGTATCTCTAGGGTTGCCACCTGGCCGTTATTTTACCCGGCCTGGCCAGTATTTTTGATGGTCGATCCCAATGTTATTAATTCAAAATAAATAAATAAATATATAGGAAGGCCGGTATTTTTTTCAAGAAAAGGTGGCAACCCTAGGTATCTCTACAGATGGAATTATCAATGCTGGAGCTCAGCCTTCAGGTTGCCTAAGGCTCTCCAGATGGCCTTGGTTGGCTGGCACAAATGGAGGCCTTATTTTTTTGCTTTTAAGATTTTTCCAGTCCATATCCTGAAAGAAAGGTCATATTATACAATAAGTATCTATTCCAAAGACTAGTATTGGTGGAACAAGTCATTATAATGCAACTAGAAAATACAGATGAAGTAAAGATGAAACAATGAAACTTTGAGGATTTCTTAGTGCAGTATTCATTAGCACATTTCTGTCTGTAATTCAAAATAAATAGAAACTTACTCTAAAGAAAAGGTGTTCTTTAAACATGTCAGCACCAGTCTCACTGGATCCCAGACGATATTCTGGATCTGGCCCTGTGGCTATTTTCTTAGATGTCAATGGGAAATGCCTGAAAGCACCAGTACTGCTGAAACTACCAGAAAAAAATACAGGGATCAAGAATGAAAATGATATAGGGATCAATAATATGTTTAGCTAGACTGTATATATAAATCTGCCAGATCAGTATAATAAAAGTGAAGATCACAAACTCTATCACTGATTTCAATAAGTCAGAAGGCATGATCCTACCAAATAAAGTTGTCATCTCTGGTGGTTCGTATACATTTGCAGCAACACAAATATTTCCACCTTGGCATCCTGCAAAGATAAACATATTCAAAAATATAATAAAAGTAATAAGCACAATGTCAGCTCAGTCTATTGGAGATAAAGTCATAATTTTTTGTTTTGTTTTGGGAATACAAGTGCATTGTAGAACTAGGGATGCACCAAATCCACTATTTTGGATTCGGCCGAACACCCGAATCCTTCCCGAAAGATTTGGCCGAATACCGAACCCTAATTTGCATATGCAAATTATGGGTGGGAAGGGGAAAACATTTTTTACTTCCTTGTTTTGTGCCAAAAAGTCACGTGATTTAGCTCCCTGGCCCTAATTTGCATATGCAAATTAGGATTCCGATTCGGTTCGGCCAGGCAGAAGGATTCGGCCGAATCCGAATCCTGCTGATAAAGGCCGAATCCTGGCCGAATCCCGAACCGAATCCTGGATTCGGTGCATCCCCATGTAGAACCATACACCGTACTTACAAATGAAAGCCAAATAAAAGCGGTGGTGCTGGCAGCATCCCTGTTTTCTTCTTATGCTGCTGCTTCAGAGCTCTCAAGTTCATGGAGAGGAATGACTCCTCCGGTCTTATGGGATTTGTCAGGGTCCTCTTCACATTCAGCGGGTCGTGGAGATTCTGCAAAAAGAAATAATTTGAACGGTGGCATTATTATATAGCAATGGGTTCATTACCAGAACTAAAATTGCATGCCCAGCTATGCAGATCTTACAGCGGGTATGCTGATCACACTTACCCAATAATGATGGCTGTGCCGAGTGGTCAGCGATCTCTACGGTGGCTATAAAATCCACCGATGAGTCACTTGTATCTGTGATCTCATTTATCTCCACATGATATTTTATCGGGGTTGAATTCTGTAGAAATAAACACATTTATAAAAATGAAGAGCACCCCAAGACGTGCAATTAAGTAGCCAAAAAGAAGCATGAGTATCCTTACCTCAAATTCACACGATTTGCTTCAAATGCAGCCCATGAACGTTTCTCCTGTAACATAAAGAGATTTGGTAAATTTCACAGTAAATATGGAGTCAACAAAAAAGCTGCAGAAAATGAACATTACATAATAGTTGTGTACCTACCTAAAGAGTCTCCAAAGTCCATGACATGCTAGTGTATCTGTATCTAGCAGTGGACTGGGCCTCCTGGCCCTCTCTAACAGATATTAACTATACACACACATTATAGGATTTAAACTGGCCCATGATGGAAATAAGAAATAGCTGACAGGAATTGTCTTTGGCTTCTAATTCAAAGGGACAAACACAGGCCTGGACTGGCAATCTGTGGGATCTGTGGAAGCTGCTGTAAGATGCCATAGACACTCACTATTTAGTGGGATGGTAGGGGGCTGATTGGGCCTCTGTGTGGCCTGTTGGGGCCACTGGGTACCTGAGATGCCAGGGCCTATTTTGTTTCTCAGTACAGGCCACAAACTCCCCCCCCCCCCCC
>CM044446.1:68277555-68290501 GCA_024363595.1 Xenopus borealis | reverse complement strand
TACAAATGTTCTGTAGCATGGCTATGATGGCCATGCTGCCAAAAATAGTTCCATGCATTGTGATAAATATTTAACTACTCAAATATGTATGCATATACTAATTAATGACTAAATTGCATGAAATAAATTCAGCTCTTTTCTTATTTGTATATTTGTTACAGACTGCTTATGCTGAGACACCTCTAATGATATAAAAGGGTCAATATAATGGGAGCTTCCTTGTTTCACTGTGTTTGCACTTATTTGCCTGAGTTTGTTCTAAGGGAATGGATGTCACCCAAATGGCACAAGGGGTCTGGGAAACTATGTATTTGTTTTTTCATATGTATATATTTCACATTGCCCAGAAAAATCTGTTCACTAATGGGGTGTTTAACATCAGGATAATTATTCAGTCTTCTTCAAATGAAATATTTACATCTCAATGAACCTGTCAGATGGGGTGTATATCAGTGAATGACTTACTAAACTTTCTGAACAGTGAAATCTTTTGTTGCTCTTGAGTCTTATTTACATTGCTGACCTTAATGTTCAGATATTCACCATTATAGTAAGTCATGGGTTAAAAAATGGAGCTTTGCGAAATGTAACCACATTTCTCAGAGTTCCATTAGTATTTAAATTACAGACTTTCATTTATTTTTAAATTCACCAGTCTCAGTTGAATAAAATTCAACAATTTTCCATTGAAACCCTATTCCATACCCTTAATTCCGATATAAAGGTTAGCCAACAAATTCATTTACATGCATTATGGCTTGATCCAGGTCAGTGGTATGAAAATAGTCCTGCAGATGCCCCCTACCACAATGCATTTGCTACTTTGGCAGTTATGGGCAGTTAGGTCATTATATGTTATACAACATACACACATAAAGGCTTGCACATAGCCAATTTCCCTCCCTATAGGAACACGTGCACATATGCGCTTATGTTTTATATTTCATAATAATATTTTGTGATAGGAGAAAGGGCTCAAATTATGACAATTTTATCAGTCTTGTTAATTGGATTTATAGAAATGCTTTTTCATTTCCTTTCGTTGGAGCATATTGTAACATTCACACTTAGTAATACCATAATAATGTGTTGACAAAGTGTGGGAAAGAAGCACAATTTAGAATTTTTCCTTAATTATATCAAAACAGTGCAGATGGCTTAATAATGGTAATAGTAATACTAAAACCCATACATGAAAGAGCAGAATATTATATATATTGTAGATATGTGGGTGCCTGTCAAAATTTTCCATTCCTTTTTGAGGGAAACAAAACTTTTCCTACTGTACAATAACATAATAATTACTTTTAGCTTCTAAGGGTTCAGTCGACGTAAGTGTTCAGAGCTGTTAATTTGACAGAGTTGGGGGTCCTGTAGCATGCTCCAGTAATAAATTTCCAGGTTTGTGACAACAGAACTGATGTCATGTGCAAAAGTAATCCTGAAGCCAAAGAAACGCTGTCAATGAGCAAATTTGCTTAAAGGAGAATGAAATGCTGGAGGCACTTGGGGGTGGCAAACATTAGGCACCCCAAGTGATTGTATCCACTTACCTGAAACCCCAGGCCGGTGCTGCTATCAGCAGAAATGTTCACCGGCCCTGGGTTATATGAGATATACCGAGATATCTAGTCCTCGCACGGATGCGAATGCGCAGTTGAACGAAAAGCCGAGCTTTAACTAAAAAGTCGTCTTATTTTAAACTGCGTATGCGTTGGTCCAAGGAAATTGAAGACAGAAGAACAGAAGAAAATTGAAGTAGATTGCCCCATGGTGCTCCCTCGTATATCCCAGGGCCGCTGCAGATTTCTGCTGATAGGAGCACCGGCCTGGGGTTTCAGGCAGGTAAATACAATCACTTGGGGGTGCCTAACGTTTGACACCCCCAAGTGCCTCCAACCTTTCTTTCTCCTTTAAAGTGGACTTTATAGGAAGCAGCCTTTCCATAATTCGGACCTTTCTGGGCAATGGATTTCCTATACCTGATCCTATACCTGTGCATGGATATTGGTCCTGATTCACAAGCCATAATAAACATTCCAGTGTCACACATGGTTTCCCAAAACCCAGAACAAAGGTCATGGTGCCAGTTACAGTTCATGCTTCTGCTTGTAACACCCTCTTACAGTTACAGTTCATGCTTCTGCTGCCAGGTCTTAAAGTGAAAGAGCCAATGCAAGGATTCTGGGTAGGCACAGAGGTGATCTGGGCACCTTTGCCGTCTGAGGCAGCTTTCTGTTCCCCACTCATCTTTTTGGTGCTGGAGGGGTTCCAGGGGGCTCCCTGTCCTAGAAGAGGGGAAAAATTAAACTCCTTAAATTACCAGGAGTGGCATTTTTGCTGGCCCTGGTAACTACTGAGGTGTTGCCACCTGAGGCGAGTTTCTCAACTTACCTCATTGGCGCAGTGCCCCGGGGTAGGCAAGGAAACCAGAGCATCCACAGAAAGAATAGGGATGAAGCAAAGCATAATTAGGGGACATGCATAGGCCAATAATTGAGAGAGTAGCGAGGTACAGAATCAAAATTAAAAAACGTAATCAAGAACAGGCAAAAGGGTCAGGACAGGCAATATGTCTAAGCCAAGGGTGTCTGTCGCCCGAGGGCCACGTGAGGCCCTGGAGGGTTATGTATGTGGCCCAGCTTGCAACGCTCGTTTCCCAAGGAAGCATCATGTTCCAAAGGATATAGGAGTAGGCAGGAGGGGGGAGTTAGTAAGAATATAATAATATGTCTGTTTAATATCCAAGTGTCCCATATTCCAGTGTATAGCTCCATCTGGTTATCCAACTGGTATTGTATTTCTTTTCTGTTCATTTTCTTTACTTTTACAAATCAAAAATGTTTGTGTATTTCATGTGTGGCCCCAGACAATTTTTCTTTTTCCAGTGTGGCCCAGGGAAGCCAAAAGGTTGGACACCCCTGGTCTAAGCTATTAGAAAAGAGGTCAGAGACAATAATCTATTCAGAAATTGCACCCATGAACTTGAACAAAACAGAACCTAAGTTGGGCAACTAAGGACCAGACACCTTCAAATATTAGAATTTCACCCCAAGCGCAATGATGTTATATGGCTTGTCAAATTAAAGGTCACAGGCACTAGAACTTTGTGAAGATGAGAAGAACTTGTGCATCCCTGTGGCTATAGAGGATGGTGTCCCTGTTGCCCCACTAGACCACCAGGTATTGTTACATCCAGTGGCCTGTAATCAAAACTTGGGAGCTAAACCCAAAAAAGAAAACATATTCTGAACACATCTGGAAATTACAATCATTTTCTATATTTTAGAGGTTTCTGAGACATTTTAAAACTTCTATTACTGAAGGTATTAACTGAAAACACATTGACAGAGTTGCTGACATGAGTATTTATACTATAGGAACTGAGCAATATTCAGCTGGAAAGGGGCAAATGTCCTAATGACCATGATTTTAGGGATCTCAAAGAAAAGAGATACTTCGGTATGATTTAAACACCAAAACATTCACTGAAGATTAATGTAATGAATCTCAACCCAAATGTGCGATTCATTGTGCTATATGAAAAACTGCCTTAAAGAGATACTGACACCTGAAATTAAGCTCTTTTTAACATCTATTATAATATTGGCTTTGAAAGCTACTTCTAACTTTGCCATGTATTGCCAAGTATTTGCATGATGTTTTTACATTACCTGTCTGATCCCCCATGTTCCTGTATGAGGGGGCTGCCATATTTGTGCCGCAGGAGTCCGTTAGCATTAGAACTAACTAACCTGTAACTAACAGGCTAAGATGGGACAGTCAGGTTGGTAAAGTCAGAGTGTCAGAGAATCAGGCTTAGGAACTTCAACTAACAATTATATACAAAAATAAACCTCTCAGCTAAAAATGATCAACATGACCTATAGGTAACATTAAATGTAAAATACATTTTTAGTGTCAGTATCACTTACGTAAATGTGTCCAGTACTTTAAAGTGACATGACAACAATATGGGTTAAGTTTATAAAACATATATCACATATTTACCTTGCTTTGTACAAAAAAATGTTACAATGTTTTGGGGCCATAGAGAAGAAGCAGACGCTTCACTGCCAAGGTGAAACAATGAGTCCACTTTGACCTTGGAGCTTGCTGATACCTTTTCTAGCCACCAAAGCTTACTGTTATGTTAGGCAAGATATGATATGTCTTCCTATTGTTCAGTCCTCTCTACTGCAATTATTTTTATTACATTCTATTTTATAGAAAAGAAATGTAGTACATTACAATGCCAAGTGAACACAAATGAAACTACTCTGTGCCCAACAGGTTAAACACTATAACACCAAAACACATCCAATTTCTAGTTCATTATCATATAAAATAGTAATTATTAAACATTGCACTTTGCAGAATGTATGATTGCATTGAAGGCTTTTAATTTTACTGGGAAGCATAAGTAGTTAGCTGTGCAATTTACAATTTACAAATAATTGATTTGTAACAGCAGCAGACTTTGTAAGTAGATCCATCAGAAAGCTAAGTGGGTGCTTTGTTTGTAAATGAAAATACCTCATTCTTTTTTTGTAAAAAAAGGACTAAATAAAAATATAATGCATTTGGTAGCCTAGATTATATGATAGGACAAGTAAAAATGACATTCTTAAGACAGAAAAGCGGTGGCTCTCACCAAAAATTAGCAGAACCAGATGATTTTGACATTACTACTCTGCCATCTAGACGTCAGTTTGGTCTGAGAAGTGTATCACTAGTCTTGCAATATTAGCCAGTGTATTTCCACCTCTAGGGTGCATTCCCTGAATTTTTATTTGAGATTATTAGCAGGCTGGTAAGCTGTTGCTCCTCTAGGTTGAGCCACAGGAGTCAGTGGGTGTTCAGAATGGTAACTAATAACTTACACTTCTTAGTCACCTGATCCAGCTGAAGGTAATTAATGAACTTTTAAGCATGTGCCTTCTTGCTCTCCTTGCTGGATCATTAAACCAAGCAACTTGATTCTGAGCAACACTATCCTGAGAATTCTTTTCGAGTATCTAACCTATCTAATAAATGGAGGTGGTATTTCACTCTAGCAGACTGTGGCGATCTCTAATTTCACTCTTTGATATACTGTATATACCCCATAGGCTCCTCACAGCCAGTACTATTAATCCTGATCGCAATCCTGACATATATCTTGTCTATCTGTATATCTGTTTATCTTTATATCTGTCTGTATATATTTTTAGAAAAATAAAGCAAATTAAACATTCTCAATAATATGCCAATCTGCCAGCTAGTTTTTAGAATCTGTAGTTGTCTTGCTCAGATCACACTGCTAAAGAGTAATCAAATATTGGGGTGTATAAAGGGGGGGGGGATGAAATACCATTTGCTTTTAATGAAATATGTATTTTATTATTGGTGGCTTTTGGAAGTGGGGTTGGAAACACAGCTGAGTAAACAGATTTTGGATAAGCGTGTTTATATGGGCAGAGCAGAACAAATTGACATATTACAAGTGACATGTTGCCCAGATAATTTTAAATCAATCCCAGAGTAGTTCACTGCTGGACAGACTGAGGCACCCAATCTACCCATCAGTATGCAAGTGATGCCAAGGAAAACATTCACATTTCTACTTCATCTGCTTTTTTTAATGGGTCTTTGTTATTCTCTGCTTCTATAAATTCCCCATTATATGCTTATCCCTGATTTACTTCCCCTACTTAATAACATAAGTATGTTTAAGACTTTATTTCACTCACAACATGGTATTTTCTGTATTGCCTCCGTTCCCATCTGCTGAACAATCTTTGCCTGGATGAATAGTTTATCCTTAATTAGAATACTAAGGAGATATGACATTAGAGCTTGATGCTGTCAGGTTGCAAATGACCAATAAATGTGAAAGCGAGAACTAGAATAAATGCTTGGGGCTTAAGTAGGGGATAGAAAGAATAAAAACTCTATTTCATGGTCTCGTATGAATTTACAGTATAGTGTGGTGATCTGCAGAGAAACAAGAATGCATTACTGCCATATTGAGGTTTAAAATGTATATATTCTTGTAGACTACCTCTTGGAGCACTTGCATAACAACCATAGCAAACTGCAGCACTTATAAGTGTTTGTAATTAAACCATCCACTTAGATTGTAAGCTCTACAGCAGATGTGTCCAACCTTTTGGCTTCCCTGGGCCACATTGAAAAAAGAAAAATTGTCTGGGGCCACACATGAAATACACACAAATTTTGGTTTGTAAAAGTAAAGAAAATGCACAGAAAAGAACTACAATACCAGTTGGATAACCAGATGGAGCTATACACTGGAATATCGGACACCTGGATAATAAATAGACTTATTATTATTACTACTAACTGGGCAATGGGCCTCCTACCCTACTCTTATATCCTTTGCAACATGGAGTATGCAGTGCAGATTTTGACTCCAGTTCTTAAGAGGGATATAAATGAGAGAGATATAAACAGAGAGATCCGCTTATTTGGCGATGTTGCCAAACAAGCGGATCTCTTCCCGATATGCCCACTCAGGGCCCAATGATCGGATCACAATAGAGGAGATATGGGGGGACTGCATCAACGAACAGATGTGTCTGCGGTCTGACAGGATTTTCAGTCTCGTCCGATCGATATCTGCCCGACTTTCAGAGGGCCCCATACACATGCCAATAAGCTGCCGACTTGGTCTGTTGGCAGCTTTTATCGGCCCGTGTATGGCCACGTTAAGCTAGTTAGAGGAATGGAAGACTTAAATTAGGAGGGTAGACTGTCCAGGTTGGGGTTGTTTTCTCTGCAAAAAAGGCTCTTGCGAGGGGACATGATTACACTTTACAAATACATTAGAGGACATTATAGACAAATATCAGGGGATCACCGCACCAGAGGCCACCCCTTCAGACTAGAAGAAAAGAACTTTCATTTGAAGCAGCGTAGGTGGTTCTTCACAGTGAGGACTGTGAGGTTGTGGAATGCCCTGCCGGATGATGTTGTGATGGCTGATTTTGTTAATGCTTTTAAGAGGGCTTGGATGATTTATTGGACAGACATAATATCAAAGGCTATTGTGAAGGTATGGAGGGGTGTGTGTGTATGGATGCAGGGTTTTAATTTGGATGGGTTGAACTTGATGGACTTTGTCTTTTTTCAAACCAATTTAACTATGTGTAAGGAACTCACCCTGGTGTCTAGTGGGGGGATGGCAGGGACGCCTGCCGCCGCCTCGGTGGGGACGCCTGCCGCATTCTTTTCCTCCCAGCACCGGCCTCTCCCTAGGCGCGTGGCGCACTTCTGGGTATATTTAAAGGTGCAGGCGCGCTGATGTCATCATGCAATGGCGCCAAATTCAAATATATTTAAAGGGGCATTTCTGTGCTGAACTTTGCCCGTGATAGGTTTAGTTCCTGGTTCCTGTTAGCCTTGCTATTTGTCTCTGAGACCTGCTGATTCCTGTGGTGACCCCTGCCTGGCTTAGACTACTCTACCTTCTGTAACCTGACCCTGCCTGATATCTGACCTTGTTTCTGCTGTAGCCCTACTGATTGTTTGCTTGGTTTTGACCTCTGCCTGCCTGACCATTCTGATCTGATCTCCTGTTTTTACCCTTGCCTGCTATCTCACTCTGATCCTGCCTGATCCCTCTGCTAGTCTTCCTGGTTTTGACCTTGGCCTGTCTGACTCCGTCTGTGTTCTGCCTGTCTCGACCCGGCCTGTTATTTGACTACTGATTCTGCCTCTGTCCTGTCCTGTCACCTTCTGCCCAAAGACTTTTCTATACGTTCGTGCCCCTGTGCTAGTCCGGTTTGCTTTGCACCTCTCTTATTAAGACCTGACAGCATCCAATTAGCTGAGGGCTCCTCCCGAGGTGAAAGGCGGCTGGTATAGGCAGAAGCAAGAGCCTAGAACAGGGTGCTTAGCTTGGGTTCTGGATTAGGGTGCTCATCGTCACACTATGTAACTACATAATGTTTAATCAGGAACCAAGTGTTTCAAGCTGGGTCACTTTCATATTCATGCTGGGCCGCATGTGACCCTCGGGCAGTAGGTTGGACACCCCTGCCTTATGATATCTCTCTAAGCAAACTCGGAGTAGATTAAGGGGGCTGTTTTTGCTACTATGCCTTATGGTTATGTACAGATGATGTCAAGCCAATCTCTACCTCGTTGTACTATCATTCTTATTCCTTGGTAGAAAGTCAGTAAATATACAGTCTAACAACAGTAACAATTTTATAGAAGCTTAACAAAACAGTAAGGAAATATTTGTGCATGCTTAATGCTTCCATTGGACACATACATAGGGAATGGAAAATAATCATGGCTATATATTGGATTTTTAGAATTGTTCTCCTATGTAAGTTCACTGTTTGATGAAGTTTATTTTAGTCACTGTTGCACATGCAATTAAAGGAACAGTAAAACCATAAAATTAAGTGTTTTACATGAATGACAATATATTGTACTGTAGCCCTGCCCTGCAGCCAATTACAGCTGAAAAGGGAGAAAGGCACAGGATATGCAGCAGATAACAGATAAACTCTGTAGCATACAAAGGGGTTCTTCAGAACAGATCTGTTATCTACTGTGTATGACTATGAAGATTCTCATTCATCCAGGTCATGGTATATTAATCAAAAGTAACTCAAAGCAACTGGACTTGCTGAGATTTTCACTGCTCATCCGAGCAGCTTCTTCGGTTCAACTGACTGGTGTAGGGGAGTTCTCAGCATATAGACTCTTCCAACAATCAAACCACAATGGCACATTATAACTCTTCAGAGAGGTTACATCTGAAATTCACAGAGGTGTTGATTCTGTGTAGTTACAGTGATAGGATTACCAATGTGTCATGCAACTCCTAGAAAACAGGTGTTACTTGTGAGAGTTGCATGAATGTATGTGTCAAGAGTTCAGAAACCACCGGGGGACAGATGTGAGAACAGCATTGTATGTAGCAGACAGGTGGTATCGAACTGTTTATACTGTTTATATGTATACTGTGTATACTGTTTCATTTTTGGCTCATAAGAAAGACATACTTCAAAACGGCAAACTTTCAGCCACACTGGGCCTTTTATCAAGCCTGAAGTCATAATCCATTGTTTTAATAGGTCACCAATTTGAAGTGGAAGGAAATTGTGTGAGGGGAAAACGGGGAGAGAATGGAATGTCTAATAAGGTAAGTGGTAGACACCACGAAACGTGTCAAGCATTCGATGTTCCAAAGCAGACAAAATTGTATTTTATATTGATACGGATAAAGGTGTAAGTTCCAATCAGTTCTGAACTGTCAATCTGGAAAATGCTAGAGGGGCTGCTGAAAGATGCCATAGACAGTCACTATTTATTGGGCATATGAGATTGTTTGGGTCTCTGTGTGGTCAGGCACTGATTTCAATCTCAATCCAATCCTGTAAATCCAGCATTTGTTAAGAAATCCAGAGAAACAATAGCCCACTAAACACTATTCAGATATGTTACACTCATGGAATACACTCATATGCACCATGAGTTTTTAATTTACTGCTACTGTAAAGGGATCCAAAGAGGTGCTCCATTTGCAGATTGGCACAGCACACTTGGCATGCCTTGTAAGCAAGGCAAATAGTCTAGATAAGTTTTAGAATATGCACTGCATTATCGTGCAGCTCACAGCAATGGTATCAAAGAATTAGCTTGGGATAGCAGGACAAACAATGCCTCTGAATAATGCACTGAAACTTAACGTCTACTCAGATTTCATAATATGCTAATAAACACAAACTCAAGGACAGTCAAAGCATAGTTCATTCATACTATGGAATCTTCAGTGAATGTTATTTATCCTTGATTACGGCTCTTCTTTTCTGTCCACTCTGCTTTTACTAACTGGCCAATGGGCAGATTCCCCCCTCCTGCCTACTCCTATATCCAATGCAACATGACATTTAATTGGGAACCAAATTTTCAAGCTGGGCCACATTCATATCCATCCTGCTCCACATGCGGCCCTCGGGCTATAGATTGGACACCCCTGTACCAGAGGTTTCAGGTTTTCCCATTCAGATAAGAAGGGGCAGTACACAGATAAGATGTGCTGGGTTGAGAAGTGCCATGGTCCTTTATACAAATGAGAGATGCATTAGGAATTCAATTATTATTGTTTTGTCTGCTCATTGTGATTATCCCCAGTATATATGTCATGAGTCTGAAATGGGCAGAGATACACACAAGGGCAAATGGCAAAGAAGATCAGTTCGGGATATTAGACAGGGCAGTTTCAGCAGTCAGTTTATTGTATGGGGCCAGTCTGCCTTAAAATTAAAAAAAAAAAAAAATCTCTGTTGATCCAGAGGAAGGCAAAAAAAACCCCATACTTATGGCAATTTGCCACATGAGAGGAAAAAAATCCTTCCTAACTCCTAAGGGCTATGGTACATGTAGTATTTCACCCACAGTGATGCTCTCAGGTAGAAATCTTCCCTGCCTGTGACTGCACCATGTTGGGTAAATCACCAAAATGCGCAATAGACCTTAATGGCAGTTGGAAAATTGCCCTGGATCAGTGAGCTAAAAAAGCAAAATAAAAAACTCTGAACAAAAATAAAAAGCAGACAAAAATCTATGGGTGGAAAAAAGTTTACAATTGCATCTTGCATGAGAAAGATGCTACAAAAAAAGAATAAAAATGTTACTTATCATAATGTAGTAACGTACATTTGAGCAGCAAAAAAAAAGGAATTCTTAGATGAAAAATGGAAAAAATTAAAACTTGACTTTGGATTAAAGCCTAAAGGCTTCTTCTGTGTTCTTCTGGACCTGACACACTGCATATTTCTTTGCCAACAACATAATGCAACTCTTGCCGGATTTGACATACTGCAGCTCTCTTTGCTGGGCCAGACCAACACACTGCAGTTTTCTTTACCGAAACCAACATTTTTTGCCTTGTGCCGTGACACAATGCCGCTCTCTTGGCCAGATCCCACTTTCCTAGATGAGAAATAAGGGAGAAAAATTGTTACAGCAGTTATATCAGGGGTGATAGCTTGGCATGACTGATGTTTTGGGTGTGGGGGATTAAGTTTGAGACAAGAATAATTGATGCTCTGCAATTAAGCACCAATGATCGAGCGAGCTAACTTTTTGTCCCTTTATCTTGTTGTTGTAATGTTCCCCTTGTGTTGGCCGCATGTACTGTATCTATTCACTTGTCTGGCACAATCCTGTTCTTCCAATGACTTTATCTTCTATATTCTTGTTTGCAGTTCATGCTAATAATCTACTTTTTCTGAGTCTGGGGGTGCTCAATGGATCCTCGTTACCCCATATACAAATAGGGTTGCCACCTTTTCTAATTAAAAATACCAGCCTTCTTATATATTTAGCTTTTTTTCCTATTAATAACATTGGGATCAGCCATCAAAAATACTGGTCAGGCCGGTAAAAAAATGGCCGGGTGGCAACCCTATATACAAACAGTGTTGAGCACTAGACTATGGGGCAAACAGAGGTGAAAAGACTCCTTAGCACACAATTGACCAGTTAACCTTATGAGCTTTTTCAGCCGTCCTCTATGCTTGCTAATAGAAGGAGACATGCTACATCAAGGTAGAAACTGAGCATGTTTATTTTTAAAAAAATGTGCACCACAATAGAGTATCCAAAGCTTCTTGATAAAGCTAATGGCTCCATTGACTACCATTTACATACATGGTATAATGGCATCTTCCTGTAAAAAAATTCTGAAAATTGGGATGGCATTGTTGCTTGGCACTTGCCATAAAAATGACATTTATGACCAATTCTGCTGTATTGACTGTGGTTTTTGTGGGAACCCTGAAACTACTTCCATCTTTGAGAGTTCCCCTAGAAAAGGGAGTGGGTTTTTGACACAAATATGTTTAATAACTTATAGAAATGAGTGCATTGACTTCACCCATTTTAGCTCAACCACAACTGTTGAAATGACCCCTAGTGTGTGCCAAGTGTAAATATGTTCTTCTCCAGTGAAGAGGCTCTTTATTCAGAATAATATGGTATCACTGTGTTTGCTGAGACTTTCTTTTGAAGTGCACATTATTGGTTGGTTTTGATAAGAAGGTCAGGCCAGGGTTAGAAAAAAAGTTGAGCCCCCTTACCTTTATTATAATTAGCTGATATTACGATTATGAGGGGAATTCATTTTTATTAGTGCCTCTTAGCCCCGTACATTTGAGTTGGCTGAAAAATTTGACAAACTGTTTGTTCATATGTACTGAAGATGCCCACAACATTTTTTTCGGATGAAAAGTTCTTGTACAAGAGCAGGTGTGTCCAACGTTTTTGGCTTCCCTGGGCTACATTGGAAAAAGAAAAATAGTCTTGGGCCACACATGAAATACACAAACACTTTTGATTTGTAAAAGTAAAGAAAATGCACAGAAAAGAACTACAATACCAGTTGGATAACCAGATGGAGCTATACAGTGGAATATGGGACACCTGGATATTAAATAGACTTATTGTTATTTGTACTAACTGGGCAATGGCAGAGTCCCCCCTCCTGCCTACTCCTATAGCCTTTGCAACATGACGTTTAATCGGGTTGAATCGTTTCAACTGGGCCACATTCATATCCATCCATCGAAATCTATGCAATGGCAAAAAGTGTAGTTCTGGATAAAGTGTTTTTTACTTTATGAATAAATATATTTTAAATGTTTATGTCTACATGAAGCAATCATATTTCTTGGATTATATGCCTTTGATGTCTGGCAAACAACAGCAGTCCTGTCTTGCTTTGTAGCTGTAAGGTTAGACCAATGCAGGATCAATTAATATATAACTGAAAATCTCTCAACTGCACTACAATTATGCTTGAAGTTGCCTGTGATTGATTTATCAACGAGGCTGCGAGATATAGAAAATCTTAGTTAAGGTAAACAGAAGCAATACACTACATATACAGTATATATATATACATATATATATATATATATAT
>CM044446.1:68262284-68274467 GCA_024363595.1 Xenopus borealis | reverse complement strand
ATCTACAAAGGCATTTATGCAGAGGGAGAAGTACAATATTCTGGAATGTCACAGTCCCCTAACTTGAATATCATGCAAAATCTATGGGATGATTTGAAGCAGGCTCTCCATGCTCGGCAGCCATCAAATTTAACTTAACTGGAGAGACTTTGTATGGATGAATTGTCAAAAATACCACCATCCAGACTTATCAACAGCTATAGGAGTTCTCTAGAGACTGTTACATATTCAAAAGGAGGCTCAACTAAGGGGCAGATTTACAAAAGTCACGTGAATAATTCGAAGTTTGATCAAATTTATATATAAATTCGAATCTTCGAATATGCAAATTAGGCAAATTCGACCATTGAAAATTCGAATTCAAATGATTTCAATATTTGAATAAAATTTTATTCGAATATTCGATGGTCGAATACTTCCCCTTTAAATTTTTATTCGACCACCTACTTCGCCAGGATCAAGCTACCTAATTGGCAATCCTTAGCTGAGATTGAATAAAAAAAATTTGATCGATCGAATTGCAGTAAAATCCTTCAAATTCGATAGTCGAATTCAAAGGATTTTACTTCCCCACTATTCCCATGGTCGAATTTCGAAAAAAAATTTAATTCGAAATTCGACCATTAGTAAATCTGCCCCTAAGTATAGATGAAATATCTCTGTTGGGGTGCCCAAATGTATGCACCTATCTTATTTTGTTATGATGCATACTGCATATTTTCTGTTAATCCAATAAACTTTAAGTCACTGCTGAAATACTACTGTTTCTATAAGGCATGTTATATATTAAAAGTAAGTTGCTGCTTTGAAAGCTCAGCCAATGATAAACAAAACTCCAAAGAATTAAGAGGGGTTCCCAAACTTTTTCATATTTTGGTATAGGTATTTTTGCTCCAGAATGGAGCAAAAAAATGTGTGCTTTCCCTTTGAATACAACGCTGCCTGCATTCAGTACAGATTTATTCATGAGGGGGGGAGCAGGGGGGCATGCAGATGTCCCCTCTCTGATTTGTGTCATGACCTTGCCTTGTGTTGTGTTTTGATAGCCGAGAATTAGTAGAGTATAACTGTGCTTTATTAGCAAGTTCATGCAGCCCTTATACAACAGCAGCCTAAACTCTATCACTATCAAGCTGTACAGAAAGTACTGTGTATCTGCATAGTACAAGTAATGGGCACAGTGACACCCGCAGGCCATTTATATAAAAAACACACCTAGCACCCACCAGCAATGTGCTGTGCCCCTTACATTGGCTTTTTTTAATATACTGCAAGGTTTAGAGTACAATTCTGCTGCAGATACAAGTGCTTATTGAATGAGCAAAAAGGCAGGGTTGCCATCAGGGGGCACAGGGAGTACAAGTGTACCGGGCCCAGGCCTGAAGGGGGGGGGGGCTGGCTGTGCTGCACTTTCCAAAATGGCATAGTCATGAAACCAGACGAAATTGAAGTCCTGAAGCAGCAAAAAGACCTGAAGGAGTTGAAGTTGAAGTCCTAAAGCCACAAGTTCTATCCTACTGAATACCAATGTGTGTGTGTGTTTTTTTTTTTTAATTTTTTTAAAATCCCCTGGCAACCAATGTATTATTTTAATACTCTATAGGCCCCCGCCACCAATGTTTTTTTTGGAGACAATGTTCTTTTAAAGATATTTTCTGGGGCCCCAATTTTTTTTTACTTGTAAGGGGGGCCCTGGTGCCAAGGTTTTTTTTCTTCAAAAAATATACTTTGGGGCCTCAAATTTTATTTTACTTGTAAGGGGGCCCTGGACACCAATTTTTTTTTTAAATTGTAGGGGGACCTGACCACCAATTTTTTAAAAAAACTTTTAGGGGGGGCCCTGGCACCACAGTTTTTCTAATTTATATGGGGGCCCTGACCAATAGCTTTTTAGAACTTGTGTGTGGGGGTTACCTTTTTTAGTGCTGATGTCTGTGTGGTCTTTTAACTGTGGTGTGGAGTGGGCGGGATCTGGGGTGAGGCTTGGGGGCAGCGCCCTGGGGCCCCAACAATGTTGTTGTACAGGGCCCAGTGATTTTTAATGGTGGCCCTGCACAAAGGGCTGCAATTTGCTACCCTTTATTGTGCTTGGCATAAATAAATGGGGCTGTCTGAAAGTGTCTACAAGAAATACTAAAACAAAAGCACAATGTGCTGTTCATATTTGAACGGAATGCCTCCACCTTAGCCTGATGTTGTAACTGGGTTAGCCAAAAGACAAATGCAGGACTCTAGTGCCACGTAAAAAAGGAAATTTGAGCAGAAAACTGAGAGGCATAAATAAGAAGTATAAATTAATCATATTGGTCTTAATTTTAATATTGTGCTAATATAACTTTTTAAAGACTTGTGTAATTTTTAGGAAAAAGGATGTAACCCAGTTATGTTCTTCTAAGTAATTTTACAGTAGCTGAAAATACTGTACACTGAAATAGTGTGTGATTCTGATGTGTGACAGATGATAAGTCCTAAAGCTGTACTATGACTGTGTTGAATGTTAACTTCACAGATGAGGTAAAAAGGTGCAACATTTCAGAAAGAACAGTTTTCTCGCTGTAGTATATGAAAATGGAGGAAAGGTGGGATCTCTGTGTTATTAAAAGGGAGTCAGTGATTTTAGCATTTTTAGTTGAGACCTGCTAATTGCATGTGGGAAAAAACCCTAAATTGGCAGTGAAGAGCAATAAGTTGTTTGAGGATTGAGGTTTTTGGGGTAGAGCCCCTATGTGATTGTGTGCAGTTCAGGGATTTGTGCATTCAGGTGTAGGTGAGCTGTAACCTATAGGCTTTAGTGAAACAGCCAGAGGAAGCTTGGGCACTGTATATTGGACATCGCAGAGAAACAGGAGGAGAAGGTTTAAAGGAGAAGAAAACCTTTTTGGTGCAAAAATACCCTCCACCCTGTAGCACCCCCCCCCAGGCAAATGCCCCTAACGTGCTACTTACCCTTCAGCGCAGGTCCTGTCCATGGGGTTCACAGGCGCAACCTTCTTCCATGCGGTCTTCTTCCTGGATCCATTGGAGTTTGGCAGTGCATGCACAGTAGGAGCATTTTCCGGTTCAGCTCTACTGCTCATGCACCGAAAGTCACAACGTTTTCCGATTTCAACTTTGTGACTTTAGGAGCATGCACAGTAGATCTGAACCGGCAAATGCTCTTACTGCACATATGCCGCCAAACGCCGATGAACCCAGGAAGAAGACAGCACGGAAGAAGATGGCTCCTGTGAACTCCATGGACATTTGCCCGGGGGGGAGGTAGGGAGGGGTTTTGCGCCAAAAGTGTTTCCTTCTCCTTAGCAGGTGAGGAAACCTCTTGAATATCTAATGACAGTACATTTCCACATGACAGGGGTGCTGGAGGCTTTGGACTGTGGCTAGCCAGCCAAGTACCCTAGGCAACCAGGATAGCCACATCTCCCTCCTTCACCTGCGCGCATGCACAAATGAGGATGCACACACTTGTCTTGCTGATGGGGAGTCGAAGAGCTGAAAAAACTCCTAGTTCTGGCCCAGTTCAGGTGATTGAGAATTACAGAGAATTTATGGAGAAGCCTTTATTGTGTAATCAGAGGCGGGCCAGGCTGGCCAGGCACCCTAGGCAACCCAGCTGGCTAGCTTGTCCCCTTACTCCCTCTGTAGCTCACGTGAGTGGTGGTGCTCATACTCACATGCACTGCGACACTTGTGCATGCGCTGTGCCACTCGCTGGACTGGTAAAGGAGCGCAGCCCAGTCTAGTGGTAGGCAGAACAGGTAGCTGCCCAGCACCCCCCAATCACTGTGCCCTAGGCAGCTGCCTCTTCTGTCTACCCCTAGTTCTGGCCCTGTGTGTAATTATTATCCTTGAATCAGCAACCAGAGGCTGTAACTTGCCTTCCTGCAAGAGGCTATTAAACGGGTTGTTCACCTTCCAAACTCTTTTTCAGTTTATTGTTTTCATATTGTTCACCAGAAATAATGACTTTTTTTAAATTGTTTTCCTTTTTTTATTTTTTAACATTTTCCGAAGTTTAATGTTTCTGTCTCTGGTGTTTCAGTCTGGCAGCTCAGTGATCCAGGAGCATTCTGAACTGTTACAATTTGCTACATTAGTTGATACATTTCTCAGGAGCGTCTGTAGAATATTAGCAAATATTGTATGAATTCTTACAGCTGCCTTTTATGAAACACAGGAATTTTGCTCAGCAGAGAGAAATGTAAGTAATGTATCAACTAAAATCAGTTTAGACCAGGTTGCAGTGTCGGTGACCCCCGCTCAGAACTACTTCACAAAGACATAAGAAGGTGAAAAATGAAATTTTTCACTTCAATATTAAATAAAAGGTAAAAATTTCAAATGTAATTGAGAAAAGTCTTTATTCTGGTTAAAGGGAAACTGTCATGGGAAAACATGTTTTTTTCTAAAACACATCAGTTAATAGTGCTGCTCCAGTAGACTTCTGCACTGAAATCCATTTTTCAAAAGAGAAAACAGATTTTATTATATTCAGTTTTGAAATCTGACATGGGACTAGCCATTTTGTCAATTTCCCAGTTGCCCCAATGTTATGTGACTTGTGCCAGCACATTAGGAGGGAACTGCTTTCTTGGCAGGCTGTTGTTTTTCCTTCTCAATGTAACTGAATAGTATGCAGTGGGGTTTTACTATTGAGTGCTGTTCTTAGATCTACCAGTCAGCTGTTATCTTGTGTTAGGGAGCTGTTATCTGGTTACCTTCCCATTGTTCTTTTGTTAGGCTGCTGGGTGGGGGAAAGGGAGGGGTGATATCACTCCAACTTGCAGTACAGCAGTAAAGAGTGATTGAAGTTTATAAGAGCACAAGTCACATGACTTGGGGCAGCTGGGAAATTGACAAAATGTCTAGCCCCATGTCAGATTTCAAAATGAAATATAAAAAAATCTGTTTGCTCTTTTGAGAAATGGATTTCAGTGCAGAATTCTTCGGGAACAGCACTATTAACTGATACATTTTGAAATTTTTTTTCCCATGAAAGGATCCCTATAACAATCTGAAACCAACTGAACTGAAAAAAGTGTTGGAAGGTGATGAATAACCAGTAAAGGCCTTCCTAATATATATTACATGGTTGCTCAACAGTTATGGGTGGCCCCCTTACATGCTTCCACTCTTTCTATACAGGTCTGGCTTGCTTGTGAGCAATGTCCACCCAGCATTTACAGACAAACACATTTTCTGTGTCTCTCTCTGCCAAAGGAAACTGCTACAGGGTTCCCAGGCTTTAGAACCAAAAGAAAAGAAACTAAGATTTAGCTCTAGCTTTATCTGCACAGCTAAAGCAAAATGCAGCAAGTTTTTTTTTAATACAAACTGAAATTGAGGGATGGCTATATTACCATTAAAACAACATTTTGGTTTATTACTGTATTTACCTTTTCTTTCCTCATCCTTTCTTTTTAAGTACAAGTTATACTACGTTTTCTGTGAGCACCTATAACTCATTGTGACTTTTCCCAAAATGATATCTGTTCAGGTGCTGTGAAACAGCCGTGAAATAAGAGGGCATATTTACAAATGCAAAAACAATCCTGCTGAAATGAATATCAAGGTTTTAAATATTTAAATGTGTTTTTGTTCACATAACAATTTACATTTTAACTTGCAATTTCTGCTCATTAATTATTTTTAAAACATAAGTGCATGGCTTCTGGTTTGTTTGTTACAAGCCCACAGTTGAGTAACTAGATGTTACTGGGGCCCCCTAGAGCAAATTTCACTAGGGACCCCAAAGCATTGGTAAGTTGTCTGATTCTAAGAAGATATATTGAAATCGCTTTTAATTTGGGGCCTTACTAGGTCTACTACCCTCCTTGGCCCCACTGTAACCATAGGGTCTGCTTCCTCTGTAGTTACTCTTCTGCCATCAAATAGATATAAAATAGTTGCCAGTCTTTTAATTACTTTCTGTCATATATGTCATTTAACTGTGCTGCACATGAGCTTTGCAGTCACTGCTCCAGCAGCCCCTGGATATTCATTCTTCTGCAGCCAATGGTTGGTTGTGGTCACTCTATTAGTAGATAGTGAATGTATGTGATATTGGTGTCTGTATATATATATATATATATATATATATATATATATATCAATCAATTCACAGTATCAGCACTCTTCTTTCATTCAAGTAGAGATTTGTGGTGCACAGCCTTTAGGGGGGATCTCCTCCTCATCATATAGAAAAACACAAAAACAGGCAGCACTCACTTGTATCAAAAATGATGTATTAGAATTAAAACATCATGCTACGTTTCGTACATGCATTGTGCATAACAGATTTTGGCACCCCAGCTCCACTATTTCCCACTGAAATTAGACTATTTTATGTGTTTCTGCACCTAAAGAGAATGAAATCTGTATTATTTGTTTCCCTGCAGCCTGAATATACCAACAGGGGACACAGAGAACACTCAAAAAATTAGAAGAGTTCCAAAGTAGTAGATACAGATATTGAACCTGTTATGGAACTGGTTATTGAGTTATGTATACTTAAACAGTTGCCATTAGCTACAAAGTTGTAAAGAACAGGTGATTTTTGTTGATAAGTTTCCCATCAAAAGATTCTCTGTAAATGTCTATTTTGCAGGAGCCAAAACCCCACATCCAAATCAACAATAATATAAATGGAAGTGGATTTGTGGTATGTTAATCACTATTCTGTACACTTGATGGCAGCATTCCCCTCTGTCTTTAGAAAGTCTTTGTAGTATGGCCATAAAGAGTTTAATGTTTAGCATTGTCTGTAATTTCTGTAATTTCAATTTTCTCTGTAGTAATAAAACAGTACCTTGTTCTTGATCCCAACTAAGATATAATTAATCCTTATAGAAAGGAAAACAATCCTGTTTGGTTGATTTAATGTTTAAATAATTTTTTAGTAGATTTAAGGTATGGAGAAAAGCTCCAGGTCCCGAGCATTCTGGATAACAGGTCCCATACCTGTACAGCACATAGGTGGCATACATTGAACATACAGATTATATTAAGTACAATGAACAAACAATACAAAAGATAAAATTCGCCCTGCACAATCAAACTTACAATCAAAAAAACTTTATACCTGCAATGCCCGCCGCCGAGCATCGGCGCATAAACGCTGGCGCGCGTCAAGACGGTTAGAGAGGTGTTGCAAACTCTGGGCAAGGTGTAACTGAGTAGCCTCGGAGTCCTTGAGACACTTCATAAGGGCCGCTAAGACAGTCTCCAACGAGGTAGACCGACCAGTGGCTTGGGAGGGATCCATCCTTTCTGGCTAAAGCTAACTGTAACGTTCTGTTACCTCAGATCCTGTAGGTAGATGGCTGGTCCACAGAGACAGGTGGCAACAGGTACTCTTCTACGGCTCCGGTCTTCACCGACGCCCTTTAGGGGCCCCAGGCTTTCTGCGGCGGAGGCAGCAAAGGAGCCAAGTGTGATTACCAAGGCATAGTACAAGGGATCAGACAAGACGTAATCAGGAACAGGCAAGGGTCGGTTTAGGGAGACAGTGAAGCGAGGTACCAAAAGGATCAGACCAAGGCGTAGTCAAGTTCAGGCAAAGGTCAGTTTCTGGCAGCGAAGGTTCAGAGGTCAGGAAAACAGGCAGAGGGTCAAAATCAGGAACACGGACAACCAGGGCTTTAGCGTAACAGTAGAAACTGAAGCCAGCTTGGACAAGGAAAGGAGGAAGAGGAAGGTATTTAAGGGAGCAGGAACCAATCAGGAGCAGGCTGAGGGAGAACAGACACATCAACAACCAATAAGAAGCTGGGTGCACAATTTAGAGGTCATCGCGCCTAAGTATTTTGGCGGGAGCGTTTATTCTGTCGCGGACGTCTAACGACGCGTGCCAGCGTTTTGACACCGGCGCCTAAGTTGACGCGCGCCAGCGTTTATGTGCTGATGATCGGCAGCGGGCATTACAATACCACAATCTAGTAGCAAGGCTCTTTAACCCCAGTGTTCTCGCCAAATCATTCTCCATACTGTGTCAATGCAGTTTAAATGGGTCCTGCACCTAAAAATTTATTTAAATGGAATTAAATACAATTCTGAGCAACTTTCTAATTCTGATGCCTGAAACAATGTTGCAAGTTAGTTGATTAAAGGGGATGAAATAACCCAGAGGAGACCAGACTTCTATTACACTGTTTTAAGAGTCAGATCCAGAGAACAGAAAGGGAAAAACAAACACTGCTTTCAGCTGCAATTACATTTCCATATAACTTTAAAACAGGTCCAAGCCAATTGTAAAACATAGAAGCCCTGGAAAGGGCACCACATTGTAATTTCCTCTTTCTAACCTTGCATAGCTAAATGATCAATTAAATATGTAGGGGCTCATAGGGTTAATGTGACCCTATGTCTTGAAATCCCTACACTTCCTGATCTCCCTAGTTGCTGGTCAGATGTCCATGTAGCTAGTTGTAATTTGAATAGTTGTATGACTGGACAAGAGGAGTTGTGACCACTTCCTGTCATATTTTGGTAAACTGATTCTGAAGGGGTGGATCTTCCTCTTTGGTTTCTGGTTGCTGACCCAGCTGGATGTTTCCAGTGCACCTTGGTGCAACAAGCTTCAGTAAAGTCAGTCTGCCTAGAGGGACCAGTATCTCTAGAGATGAGTTGGGGATCAGGGACCCCATGAATGAGGCCAGCTAGCGATAGGTTACTATCTGTAATAGTGCAGGAAGATACAAGCCAGTGATCCCTAGGGCCCAACAATCAGATCATCCCAATATTGCCCACTTCAATGTGGGCATATCGGGGAGAGATCCGCTCATTTGGCGATATCGCCAAACGAGCGGATCTAACTGTCTATGGCCACCTTTAGGGCTGCAGACTGTGGCAAGTGACAGACTTGCCCTATTGTCCTGCTAAACTAACTAAACTGTGGGCTTTACTTGTCCTTGTTAAGTTTTGTCACCATGATTATTGCCTAAGTGGCTATATGGGATATATGGGATATTTTCATAATTATGGCCCTGCCAAGATCTACCCCAGCCACCCCAGAAATATTATAACACATTGTTAGAAATGTGCAGGGATCTGTCTGTATCAGTTTGTTTGTCTGTGTGTCTGTGGCTTTGAAGTGACAGAATCTGTTATTGTCAGAATCTGTTATTATTTCTAATCATTTTTGGAAGTGTCCAGCTAGCATGCCATGGACTTTGGAGACTCTTTAGGGGCACAACCTTTATGTAATGTTCATATTCTGCAACTTTTTTGTTGACTCCATATTTACTGTGAAATTTACCAGATCTCTTTGTTATGTTACAGGGGAAACAGTCATGGGCTGCATTCAAAACAAATTGTGGGAATTTGAGGTACGGCTACTTACATAGTTCTTTTTGGCTATTTTATTGCACATCTTGGGGTGTTCTTAATTTCTACAAATGTGTTTATTTCTGCAGAATTCAATTCACTCAACATTGATAAAAGATCACATGGAGATAAATGAGATCTTAGATACAAGTGACTCATCGGTGGAGCATGCAATTTTTAAATTAGCATTTAAACTGAAAGCAATCATTTGTGTGCACAAACATGATACAGATGCAGTCACTTGGATTTGTAAGTTAAATGTGTCGTGACTCAGGGCTAATTGAAGAAACTGTGTTATCTAAAGTTATCTTAACTCATTTAATGCATTTAACCTTTTCATTAGCATACCAAAGCCCCATTGTTTTCAATGGTGAACTCTTTAATTGGATGAGATGCTGTGACACAATATTCTGTGCTAAGTGGGATAAATGGGATAGATGAGTTAAGTCACGACGCATTTAACACACAAATCAAAGTGACTGCATCTGTATATTTACATTGACAGACACATACCTATATCAGAAAAACTTGCTTCAGAAGGAATCTTATCCCTACTGTATGCATGTCACCATTTAAATTCAGCATACACATCATTTCATTGTACCATCCCTTCATTGGTACTGCTTGTGAGCTTTTTATAGTTATAGAAAAGCTAATGAGTGATTACATTATTTGATTAGAAATTCTTGGCTTCAGGGTTTGTTGTGATGTTCATTCTGCAATGTTATACTCAATGCTCCTTTGTTTGCAGCTTCAGAATCTGGATACTGGCTCGGATTTATGTGATGGACAGGGCACAGAAGGAGCATCAAACAGGTTTCTAATTAGGTTCGTATTGTCTTGTTTTTTTTATCAGAATTCTAAGTTGCTTATATGTTAAAAACATTCTTACTTTCTATTTAACAACTTATGTGAAATGTATTTTCATGAGAGTTACCATTTGATTGGGAGGTATTGACTGGCAAGTATCTTACAGTGGTGGTAGACCACACAAAAGTCATCAAGTAGACAATATAATATGATAAAGCCTGTATGAGCAAACCCATGTTAAGAAATGAATTCTATATTTCAGCCCTGTGGAGCTTAGATTTTACATTTCTCTTCCAAATTACAACCTGGGAGAAGTGTTGGGACAAGGCAGCTATGGAAAGGTCAGCAACTCGTTCCTTAATTAGCTTTCAGCTCCCACTAATTTATCCAAAGTAATTAAACTTTCATTTTCCTCAATGTTAGCACTTACGCTAGACGTTACTTCGCCTGTTCAGACCAGGCGAAGTTCAATACAATAGATAGGAGGTTGAAAAAAAATGTTAAATAACTTAAAGTTCCCACCGTATGCAAAATAGGCTACGCTACTGTTCGCCGACCTGAGCGTAAATTCTCACTTTAGTGAATTTGTGTAGCGCTGACGAAAATTCGCCTGGCAAAGTGCGGCGAACGCTAGCGACTTTTCGGATCTTAGTGAATTTGCACCTTAGTATGTTATAGAATGGTCAATTCTAAGCAACTTTTCAACTGCCCTTCATTATTAATAGTTTTTTAAAATTATTTTCCTTTTTCTTCTGACTTTTAAATGGGGGTTACTGACCCCATCTAAAATGTTCTGCAAGGCTACAAAATTATTGTTATTGCTACTTTCTATTACTCATGATTTTATTTAGGTCCTCACTCAAATGTGAACAAACTCTTTACCAACAGTTAATTTTATACCAAAAATTTCCAATAGACTCTTCTTGACATTCTATTTGCTTTCCAGAAAGGTTGCAGTTACCAACCTTGGAAGCTCTAATGAAGACTCTATTGAGAATGGATTCCATCTTTACCAACCCTGAGGTATAAAAAGCATATGTAATTATGGAGTGTAATTACTTGATACAGTTTTTGGAACAGATACTCATTGTATTACCTATCTGTCAGGATATGGACTTCTAAAGAGAGCAGTTGTGGCAGCCATTCAAGGCAATCTACAAAGCCATAGGCTAAAAATTTAATCTTCCAGATTTTGCAGGTTTTTCAAAAACAAGTAAGATCTGGCACCAAGGTAAGAAACAATTCACTTTTATACCAGCATTTTCCATTTGGCTGTACCTTACATTTGCTTTATTTGCATTTTAGTTACCCACCTTTATAGATGTCAAGAAGAAGCTTTTGAAGATGGATTCCATCTTTCACCCACTCTGAGGTATGAAAAGTATATTTAATCCCTCCACTGTGTCAGAGGGCATGGTTCTCCTGCAGAAAAACAGCAGCAATTTGCTGAAAATGTATGACAGTAATATCCCTTTAACAGATGATCAGCTCATTTGGTAAGGTCAGTCACCGTGCACTAAGCCAATGTTGGCTGATCTGATTGTTAGTCTGGAGGTCAATGATCAGATTGTACAGTGTAGCTGTTAGATTTTGTTGGCCAGATATTAATCCGGCAGGGTGATCAGTGGGCCCTACCGTCTCTGGAGTCTGAATTTGCTGAGTCTAGATGGACAGAGTTTGCCACTTTTAAAGGGGTGGTTCAGCTTTCGGTTAACTTTTAGTATGGTATAGAATGGCTAGAATGACTAATTATAAGTAGCTTTTCAACTGGCCTTCATTTTTTTCTTTTTTTTTTAATTATTTGCATTTTTCTGACTCATTAGAGCTTTCAAATGGGGGTCATGGAGCTTATCTAAAAACAAATGCTGTGTAAGGTTACAAATGTATTGTTATTGCTACTTTTTATTACTCATCTCTCTATTCAGGCCCTCTCCTATTCATATTCCAGTCTCTTATTCAAATCAATGTATGGTTGTTAGGGTAATTCAGCAACCAGATTCCTGAAATTGCAAACTGGAGAGCTGCTGGATAAAAAGTGAAATAACTAAAAAA
>CM044446.1:68186849-68251270 GCA_024363595.1 Xenopus borealis | reverse complement strand
GAACCTTAATAAAGACAAGAGAGTTAATATAATGCCCTACACATCCAGTACACTGTAAAATTAATGTTCCATGTGTTATGAAATGTTTGTAGAAAACCGGTTACCCAAAAAAAGTGTAAGTTAGGACTTTTGCAGGCAATCCCGCTTAAAAAAGGAAATATAATGTAAGTGACAGAAGATTGAGGAAGATCTAGCTTCTTTTTACCACTTTGCCTGGTCTGCGAATCTTGGCTAAAGCTATTGGTGTACTGGATTTAATAAATGTAGTTAATAATTTATATCTGCAGCATATGATTCAGAGTTGTTGGAAATGTGAACAGGTTCAACCCTGGGGCTGCTGCTGCCTGCACTACCCCACCATGATGCTAAAAATCATTAGTGTCGAAGCTGGTCAAAGGGGGGCCCCATCACTAGTGCAATAAATTTTAATTGATTCTAAAATACTATACATTAAAATATGGATGTGCTATTGAAGTTGCCTATAGGTCTTGTTAGTTGTTTTTTACTGATGGGTTTGCTTTTAGTAATTGTTACTTGAAGTTCTTAAACCTGACTGTTTTGCCAACCTGACTGCCTCTTCCCAACCTGTTATAGATTGTAATGCTAACAGACAACTGCTGCACAAATATGTTAGCCCTCTTGTAGAGGAACATGGGGGGGATTGGGCAAACAGCTCCAGTGCTTTTGATTTAGAAAAAATTAAAATTATCTGTTTATGGAACATGCTGGGTCTGAATTAAAGCGGCATTTGGGTGCTGGTACATATATATTGCTTTGGCAATTGCCTGAAAGTGCTTGTGGAATCACTGCAAGGTAATTGTAACAAATCTCATGGGAGGCAATGAGGGGCAACATGTTCCATGCTACTAAAAATTCAAAATGCAACCAGATGACCACATGTGCCATTGCCCTTACACATTTGATGGTAATAACAATTTTTGGTAACATCATTAATAAACCTGTTGAACTGTTATAGTTGAAAATCATGTCCTTCTACATCCAGGAGATATTACCTACTGAAAAATACATGAAGACATTGTGGTGATTGCCTATGCAGTATTCAGTCCATGCTCAGAAAGACCTGCATCCATTCTTACCTAGACTGTTATGATCAAATTACTAGTTTCATCAAAATCTTTGCATTCTAGCTCAGCAGGAATTATATTACTATAGTGTATTAATATAGTGAAATTGTTTCCTCTATACACAGGTCATGTCATTATTTAACTCGTGTGAAGTTATAGCACAGGAATGACTGATGTTTCTGGAGAGGGGTATATTATTTTATATATCACCTCTTCATGTAGCCATAAAAACTACATTCAAGAAGTGGGGATTCATCAGAGATACATACACACTGTTGCATTCTAAACATTACAATTATGTACACCTGGTAAATATAGGCAAAATATAATCCCATGATAATACATTTAAGCCTTATGCCATACTTTTCTAGTGAGGATAACTACCTTTTCTGGGATATCTGATTTGTTATGAAATTGTCTTAATACAGGTTGTGATACTGACACCACAGGAAAGGGTATCAGGCAGGGAAATCATCCCAGGACCAGTACCTTTTAAGTGTTAAGCCACAGAGGGAACTGAAGCCAATGAAAAAAGCCAAAGTTGCTGAGGTAGCCAAGTGGATAAAGGGAGCCAAAAAAGGTAAGAAAACTTAAAAGGTAAGTTCCACTGAACACCAATGGTGTCCATTTGTTTTCTAAACTCCTGACCACCAAATTCTTTTTAACTTCTAGTGGGGGCCCGGGCCACCAATGTTTTTTTTAACTTGTGTGGGGGGGGTGGTGGCCACAAATGTATGTGGTTTTTTTTACTTTTATAAGGGGGGGGGCCCTGGCTGCCAATGGTTTTTTGTCTTGTAGACCTTGGGGCACAGGAGTTTTTCATTCAGGGCCCTGCAAATTCTTATTGCGTCCCTGTTCTGAGACACTGAGCAACTGAAGCTTTTGTGTGATTAATCTGGGTACTGCAGCTTCAAGGCCGAATGTGAAATATTTACATATAATTATCACTCTTTGGGTATATTACTATATAATGTACAGTAGAATTAATGTAATGTATATTAGTTTGCTATGTTTTCAAGTTTATAAACTTGTTGCATGACAATTGTAAGGCACAAGTTGCTGAGGAGTCAACCAGAAAAAATGCTATACTGGATCTAGTGATCTCTAATTACCCAGAACGTATAGCAAATGTAATGGAACCACCAGGTAATAGCAACCATAATGTGATATAATTTAATTTCTGGTGCAAAAACAAATATACACTGGGGCAGCAAAAACCATGAAGTTCAGAAAAGCTAATTTTAATGCCTTAATGGCTGCCCTTTAGAGCATTGATTAGGGCAAAATGATTTCTGATAAAAACACAGTACAGCAATGGTTGTCATTTAAAATTATGTTAAATTGTTACTGTTCTCAATTTATAATTGCAGAAGCACCATGAACTATGAACTATGTGGCTTAATATACAAGTAAAAAAGTTATTAGTAAAGAAGTGAAAGACATTTTAAAGTCTAAGGGGACAAAAGCTGCATTAAATAATGCAAACACAGAAAATGAGGAGTGCATTGCAGCAGAGGCTAAAACTAACCCCACAAGTTTAAAATTATATTAATAGTAAAAACATGCAGGTTAGGAGTGTTGCTCATTTAATGGTGCCAGCATGGCTGTAACAGAAAAGGCAAGTGCGCTAAATCAGTTCTTTTCTTCTAAGTTCCCAGACTCACCTCTACTTTAGTCAGTGGCTGACTCAGGATATGTTTCATAATTAATGTGAACAAGGCACCAGGGCCAGAAATAATACACCCCAGGTTCTAATAGAACAGTTTTAGACTGACCTCTATATCTGATTTTCTCAGATTTTCTTTAATTTGGTATTATATTATTTGAAGGCTTGTTAAGGGATCACAATAAAAAAATTTGTCCTAGAAACTGACATTATGACTTATGAAGAATAGGTAATGACAAATTTGATTGCTTTTTATGATGAGGTAAGTAAGATGCTGGATAGTGGGAGAGCAATAGATGTGGTCTATATGGATTTTTCCAATAAACTTGGCTGTAGTAAGCTATGCCAGTTGGTAAATAAGGTCTTGAGCTGTATTAAAAGGGGCATAGATTCATGTGAGTAGTGTGTAATTCTTCCAATGTACAGAGCGCTCTTAAGGCCCCATCTAGAATATGCCATACAGTTCTGGTCTCTAGTGTGCAAACCAGATTTTATTGAATAAGAGAGGGTGCAGAGAAAGGCAACTAAGCTGGTAATATGTATGGAAAATCTCATCTATGAGGAAAGACTGGCCAAGTTGGGATTGTTCACACTGGAGAAGAGGTGCTTAAGGGGTGATATGATAACTGTGTTTCAATATATAAGGGGATCATATAATAATGTCCCTAATGCTTTATTTACCAGTAGGTCTTTCCCGCTGACAGGAGGTCACCCATTACTTTTAGAAGAAAACACATTCTGGCTAAATGTTTTTTTTTTTACAATCAGAGCTGTGAAGATGTGGCATTCTCTCCTTGAATAAGTTGTACAGGCTGATACATTAGATAGCTTTAAGAAGGAGGTTGGATGGCTTTTTAGCAAGGCAGGGAATACAGGGTTATGAAAGATAGCTTGTTGTACAAGTTGATCCAGGGACTAGTCTGCTTGCCATCTTGGAGTCAGGAAGAAATTTTTCCCCCTCTGAGGCAAATTGGAGAGACTTCAAATAGGGTTTTTTTTCCTTCTTCTGGGTCCACTAGCAGTTAGGCAGATAATATATAGACTTATAAGGTTAACTTGATGAACGTTTGTCTTTTTCAAAATAACTTACTATGCTACTGTGGAAGTCCTAGTTATTGCTGCTATTGAGAAGCTGAAACGTTAGGCTGGTGCAATGCTACAGTATATATATGGAAAAATGGCATATGGCATTTTTAGCCACATTCATCTTTAGGGTTTAGTTCTCCTTTACATCTTGGTTGGTATATGTGATTCAACAAACCTTACATACTGCATAGGGGCGACTAAACTGGACAAATGAGTTTAAAACATGAAACCAACCAATGGTATCACAAGTTCACATAGAACTATACTTATTAGGCTAGGCCACACTACATGGATCTCAGCCTGTGGAGAAAGCAGGCAGAGAATCTGCTACTCTTCTTCTGCTGAGCTACCTGTGCCTCAGATTGGTGAAGGCAGACACAGTGGATTTCTGTGCTGAAACTTGGATTGACACATTTCCTGCAAGTGGCGTTTGGACAGGGGGCGGGCCACATGACGTAAGGCCGGGCATGTGTAATTTTGTGACCCGTCAGGCAGTTTTGACCTGGACAGCCCTTCCAGAAACTGCTGTGCAGGACAAAACTGGACAGGTGGCGACCCTAGTCAAAACAGAAGATTTTCCATTTCAGTATTAAATTTGGCATGCCTGCCTTCACCCAAGTGGTGGTAATGACTCCAGGTACTAGCTGCGCAGCATAAGAGGATCAATGGGGCAGCAAATTCTTGCCCTGTGTTTCTCCGCAGACAGAGATCTGTGCAGTGTGTCCCTAACCTTAGGGTTAAAGGACACATAAAGGGTTAATCAAAAGGGGAGATTCCAGTTTACTGGAAGGGATCATCGCTTACAATATCTCAAACTCCAAGCTATCTGCTGAAAAACATGACGTTTTGGGATGATAATCTAGGAAGCATTGCGCTGCCATCTTCTTTCCGGTCTTGTGATCTTTACTCCAGCCCTAGGATGTGTGCATATACAAACTTTGGCGCTGAATTCCAATTTGCAGACCAGCCACCTAGGAAAGGAAAGAAGATGGTATTAAACACAGTCTAGAATAGTACCCCCAGTTGACAGGTGTTTCATTGAAAAGGAATTGCTGGCCTTGGCACTGAGGTAAGTGATTATACTCACAGGGGGGTGCCTAGCAATTTGGCACCCTACTGTGATTCAGTCTTTCTTCTCCTTTAATGATATGTGTATAGTGTGCTGCCATTTAAATGCCTTATATATATTGTTAGTGCTTTGCAGACCTTATTTGTAACAGGATCCATGTAAAATAATGTTGGCTCCATTAATTCATGCATCTCCTGAGTGATTTTGGTATTCACAGCATTGCTTCTATTTTCAGCATTAGTGCATCTAGCAGCAGTCTTTGATCTTCTCTCAGTCTCCTTGCTGTAAGTTCTCTGCTCCAGCTCTGTGTTTCTGTATGGAAATCATGTAACGCTTATGCTCAGGATCAGAGATCTACAACAAAATACAGCATACACGCAACCTAAGATATGTTGCAGTGTTCTTTTTTACTAGTTTCAATTTCACTGTGTAATTCTTCACTAATAACTATGCTTGAGGGAAGTTTTATAAATAAAACCATGTTTGTTAGCATCAGTTTCTTTAGTGCTATTATAGGAATGGGAAGGAAACTAGGGCAGAATTACCACCTGCAATGGAGTCAGGAAAACTGGTTGTGTGTCATGGTATGGTGATTAGAGCATTAGGAAAAAAATTTTTTCAATTCAGATCTATTATATTTGTGGTATATTTTAGGATAGTGTAATGCATAAGTACAGGGAATAAGGTACATTACATTATCTTATTTCGTCATCACTGTATAAAGACAATGACATCACATTCTCACTGACATTTTGTTAAATGCAGCTAAAGGATTGATCAGGACAATCTAATCAATATAGATACAGATTAAAAAAAAATGAGGCAAGATGAAGTTACAGTGGTTAAAACTATGAAAACCAGTAGTGTAACAACCACACACTGGCACCCCCTGCAAAACTAATTAGAGGGGTCCAAAGCACATCGAATCTACTATTTGGCCTTCCCTGCCTGTTCATGATGGTGAAGGTAAGAGCGGCTCAGGAGGGGAATTTCTGACACCTGCAGAGAAAGCAAACCCCATGGTTTGGGTTCCCCAAGCTCTCCCCACAAACACAGGATCTATTTCCTCTATAGTTATGCCACTGATGAAAACCTTACTCTGTAGGCAGCTTGTGCTTACAGCTAATACTTTTTCAAAAACATTTTTAAATCATTGATGGACTGGTAAATGTACCAATGCTACCAGATAAAGAAATGCTTAGGCTTATGGGGTTAGAGGGACATGGGAGAGCTCAAAGTAGCTAGAATAAACCTTCACTCTTCAGGTATCTGTATAGTCAACCATTGCAGCAAAGTAAAAATGCTCAGGAAGGGAGGAAAAGAAAAATGAAATGATGACACGGTAAAGGGAATCCAAAAAAGGGGGCTACTATCTTCATGGAACTATATACAGCAGGAAAAACCTATGGCTCATTACAGCTCATTATATTGTTTATCATTTTGAGTGTGCTGTAACTTTATTAAAGGAAATTTAGCCTTAAAGTATATTATATGTCATGGCCCATATTTGCTCTGTAGAAAGCCATGCAATTTTGTCTGATTTCAGATCATAGTCTGAAAACACTGCATAGCAACACATGGAAAATATAGTTACATAGTTACATAGTTAAATTGGGTTGAAAAAAAGACAAAGTCCATCAAGTTCAACCCCTCAAAATTAAAACCCAGCAGACACACACACACCCCTCCACTCTTTCACACAAACCATATATGCCCATAGCTATACTAACTGTAGAGTTTAGTATCAAAATAGCCTTTGATATTATGTCTGTCCAAAAAATCATCCAAGCCCCTTTTGAAAGCATCAACAGAATCAGCCATCACAACATTACCCGGCAGTGCATTCCACAACCTCACTGTCCTCACTGTGTAGAACCACCTACGCTGCTTCAAATGAAAGTCCTTTTCTTCTTTTCTAGTCTCAAGGGGTGCGGTGATCCTCTTTATGGGTAAAAAGGTCCCCTGATATTTGTCTATAATGCCCTCTAATGTATTTGTAAAGTGTAATCATGTCCCCTCGCAAGAGCCTTTTTTCCAGAGAAAACAACCCCAACCTGGACAGTCTCCCCTCAAAATTTAAGTCTTCCATCCCTCTAACCAGTTTAGTTGAACGTCTCTGCAGTCTCTGCAGCTCATTTACATCCCTCCTAAGGACTGGAGTCCCTATGCCTATGTGTCCCTATGTCTATCAGTACAAATTCTAATATGATCAGTTTGCAAGAAAGTCTTTAATAAAAATATATCTCCTCCTGCTGATCTGTAAAAGTATTATACAATCAAAATATACACATAATTGTTGCATAAAATAGTGTGATTAATTTTTCCTATATGTTATATTGTAAAACAAACTTCAGAAGAGCATATACAGTGCTGTTTAGGTGCTGTGGCCTAAAAAACTACATCAATGATTGTATAAGACCAGGACAAGGGAGTCAAATGTGAAGAGAACAGGTAGTATTTTTACTGAAGGATTCTCTTTTAACAACTGGAATGCTGGAGGACTTGGAAATACATATGCAGTGTTGCTTTAAGAATACATCCCTTTGGTTGCTGGTAACAACTCCAGTCATGCTTTAACTCATGATAATATGTTGTAGAATGTTGGGAGCTATAGTCCACTAATATTTATACTTATGTTAGGTTATTTCATTGTGAATAAAGTGTAAGGGAGTAAGGGTTTAAGTAAACTGTGCACAAATGCAAGTCCTGGAATTAACAACTAGGGAGGTTCTGCTTCCAGGATTCAGTTGTGAATGTGAGCCCTGTGTCCCCTGAAGTGGTCTTTCTGATGACACATCCCCTTTGGCTTACCTTTTCTGTGCTATGGAAGGGGAAGGAGAGGCCACATTGCTAGTGCTGAGAGAACAACTGCTTTTAAATTGGTAAACTGTTGACAAGTACTTGCTATTCTACTGGAATTTTTGGAAATAGACTGCCCTGTAGATAAAAACATGTTGAGTACAAATTAAGTCTTCTGCATGAACCTTCAGAAACATTATGCAATTCCTCTCTCCGAAAATAAAAGAATAAGAAGATTCCGAAGGGCAAAATAACTTGCACTATGAGGACTACAGTGCAGTTTTAGTATTTATCCTTAGTTAGGTAATTTTTTACTATGTCTGACTTACACTAATTCAATTTTTACAGATCAAAATAAAAGAACAATGTCTGTATGTGTAGGTTTTTAGTGTCATTATGACCACTCAAGCTGTCATACTAGATGCTGAAGTACTTGGCTAAGAGGCTTAGAATAGCTTCAATTCAAAGACAGCAATGAACCTTTTTAGTATTCGGAAGTGCCTCAGCCTATGAATCTTTGCTGAGGTGGTAGACTAGTTCTGGAGATGGGGCACACATTGCGGTAGGGGTAAAGGCCTAAAATACACAGGTCTACTCTTCTACAGTATATTGTGTGAGAAAGAACTATAGGGAAGTCTTTATGCTATCAATATCTGCCCACACCGACAGATGAATGTAGTGGCTGTCTGTGCACCAGGATTACATTTACATTAGCCATTTTATCATAATCTGGAGTCTCCCTAATATAACACGTCATATACAGATACAATAGTTAGTCAGAACTAACATATATAGGTGAGAGTGGTATGTCAGCAAATACTGAAAACAAAGACTTTGGGCAGATATACAAAAATGTGTGAACATGCATGTAGTCTTGCTAGGCAAAAAAAAGAAAACACTGCAAAAATACAGAGGAGGAAACTCAAACAAAAAACACATTTGCATTGCATGTGAAAAATATTTTAAAAATGTACCTGTTATCAGATTTGTCAAGGCACACAGCAAGGCTACAAACTTTCCATATTTCAAGAAAAATACTACGACTGACAGGCTCATGTCCAACCTTACATTACTTTTATCAAGATGTAGAAGTCCAAATGGTATAAAGGCAATCAGAACACTGTAGAAGCTGTAAAACAAGTCTGCATATTTCTGTTGGAGTATTTCTTAATATCAGGAAATGCAGAATTGATCAGACCATGCTGCTTTCAATATATTATATGTGAATGTTGATTTATGATGATGGGGAATAATATTACATATAGTATGGTATAAGTGAAGAACAAATTACTTGGTTGGAGATCAAACCTAAGCTTTGTTTGGTGTGCAACTAACAGTGCTATAGGACTTCATTTACCAGTGAAATTGCAGGATGCAAAGTGCAATAAAGGTGCACAATGTGACAATTTCTTTGCACCTAGCCTTCCTACCACGACAAATTGCAGCAGCTATCTTTCAGAGCTCAGAAACTACCTACACGGAGAGCAGTCACATTAGCATTAGGGAGTGGCAGTGAGTTAGATATCAGCAGTGGACTCAAGAAACAAAAAAGCCCTACAGGGAGTAAGGACAGTGTGAGCCTACATCTCTTGTCAGACTTGTGTCTAGAGCAAGGGACAGAAGTGCTTTATAAATGAGCATTGTGGAGGGGAAGTCTGCTTTCTCTGTGGCACACACGCAATCACCCAAAAATGTTTACATGACTTGGGAAAAGATTTTATGGGGGTGCCGAGCCCCCATAGTTTCACCACTAATAAACATTAAGGAGCATCTTCTTGTATCTCTTAGTGCACTTCTGTCCTGGATTGACATCAATGACCCCTTAGGACTTTCACACGCATATAAAATAATATAAAATATAAATGTACATGTAGAGATAGACATCATTCATTGAAAGTCAACACAAAAGAGGAAGAGGGGCAATGTGATGGACTATCCATTGAGAGGAAAGCTCTCTTTTTTGGACTGAAAACAGTATATAATATTTAATCCCAGTATTAAACAATCTCTCTCTCTCTATATACATATATATTTTTTAAAATTTTTAATGGTACTGAATGTTGCTTCCTTTACAATTATGTCATATTGGAGCTACTGTTTCCCTGTTTTAAAAGTAAAACATATTTTCAAGTATCACCTGTACTGAAATCTCCTGAGATTCGAATAATACAGTTGTATTTTGTGTGGTGATCATTTCCCTTTTAAGATAATAGTTATTGTTTTGCATTCTTCTTACATGTTATAGGACTGTTAATATGAAGGAAGCTAATTAGTATTCTTTTATAATGTAACCCTGAAGTGTGTATATGACTTCTCTTTTGGCAGCCAGCTTGACTCATCTTTTCTGCCTTGTAATTCCCAAAGGAACACTGCAGAAAAATAGGCTGAGTTGTGTAAGGGATTCTTACCTTGAACAATCTGAAAGACATTTTCAAAGATATGGAATTTAATAAAACTTACACGCGGGAAGAACACTGGCCGAGTTTAAAAATAATTAAGAAGAAAGTTATCATAAGGGAATTAAATTGTTCATGTCAGACAAAAAGTTCTCATTTTGTGGAACTGTATTGTTTGAATTTATACTCAATATAGTTTTATATGCAGCCCAAAGTGTTTGGTGACGTAGGTCTGTTTTAATGGAATTGATTGCTGTTACAATTCTATTCAGAACTGATAAAGGAAATTATTTGTTTTATCATAAGTCACTTGGTTTGGCTCTAGAATGTCTCACACATGATTCCAGCATCACTATCCAAAGTCTCCTCTTCAAATGCTTTTTTATCTACAGGGAAGAAAACACCTATACACCTAAAAGGAATTTGTAATATTATAATCTAATAGTGTAGAAGGTTATATTAGTGATTTTAGTTTATTTTACTTATTAAAGGAACTGTTCAGTGTAAAAATAAAAATGCAGTAAATGGAGTAGGCTGTTTATAAGAAAAAAATGTTTCTTATATATTTAGTTTTGTTTCTGGTGTCAGTATCTCTTTAACATATAGAAGCCAAAGGGCCTGGGACAATTTCCCCCCCAGTGCCTTCCTTCTGCTTTAAAGGAACAGTTCAGTGTAAAAATACAAACTGGGTAAATAGATAGGCTGTGCAAAATTAAAAAAACAATTCTAATATAGTTAGTTAGCCAAAACTGTCATGTATAAAGACTGGAGTGACTAATGTCTAACATAATAACCAGAACACTACTTGCTGCTTTGCTTTGCAGCTCTGAGTTAGTCAGTAACTTTAAGGGGGGCCACATGGGCCATAACTGTTCAATGAGTTTGCAATTGCTCCTCAGCATTTGGCTCAGTTTCAAATGCAACATTTATGAACCATGTGCCCCCCTCCAGTCACTGAATTGTTACTGCCTGCTAACCAATCAGTGGAAACCACTAACTATACTAGAACTATTTTTTTTTGCACATATATATATATTTTCACAGTTTTTATTTTTATACCGAACAATTCCTTTAAAAAAAGGATAAAATTGTAACAGGGACATCATCTGAGGGTGAACCACTGTGATTTTAGGGTGCATTGAAATAACCAAATGGGACCCTAATATCTAATGGTGACTTCTTAGAAGCAAACCAACTACTACTATATGTAGAAGGCAGTTTGGTCATGACCTCCTAGAGCACGGGTCTCCAACCTTTTTTACCCGTGAGCCACATTCAAATGTAAAAAGAGTTTGGGAGAAACACAAGCATGAAAAAGTCCCTGGGGTTGCCAAATAAGGGCTGTAATTGGCTATTTGGTAGCCCCTTTGGGACTGGCAGCCTACAAGAGACTCTGCTTGGTACTATACTTTTAGCATTTACAGCTATTGAGCATAAAATATTGTAAGCTGCATATTGTTACCTGATAAAATTTAGAAAACAAGAAGCATAACCCTCTGGGGAAAATCGTTTGATTGCATTGGTCGAATTGAAGATTCGGAGGATTTTGCGCAGAATCCTTCGAATTCTTAGAACTTAGAAAAATTTTCAGGACAGGTTCTATGAGGTCCCCCATTGGCTAAAATGACAATTCAGCAGCTTTAAAGTGATAATGACACTAAAAAATTAATTTTAACATATGAATGTACAATAAAGGGCCGATTTACAAAATTCACGTGAAATGATCGAAGTTCGATCGGATTCGATTGAATATCGATCATACGAATTTTTTGTGAAATCGTATATTGCAATTTGGCCTCTTAGATCATCGATTAGATCAAATAGATTGAATGATCGGATATTCGATCATTCGATGATCGAAGGAATCAAAATTTAAAAATTATTCGACTGCCTACTTCGCCAGATTAAACCTACCGAATTGTAATAGAAGCCTATGGGAAGCTCCCCATAGGCTTCTGAGGCTAAGTCCTGCTCGAATACCATTCGTACGATCGGAGCGTTCGAATCGTACAAATTTTTTGGACGATCTAAGGAAATTTCACGATTTTTTCGTGAAATCGAACGATCGGTATCCGATTGTACAAATTAATCGAGAAAACGTATTGCGAGCAAAATGATAGCCTAAAACAATTCGATAAGCATTCAATGGTCAAATGCTTATCGAATTGCGAATTTGGTCGAGCAAATTGCCGGGAGTAATAGTAAATTTGCCCCTAAATGTTACCTATAGGTCATGTTGATCATTTTTTGCTGAGAGGTTGTTTTTGTATATAATTGTTAGTTGAAGTTCTTAAGTCTGACACTCTGACTTTGCCACAGTCCCATCTCAGCCTGTCAGTTAGAGTTTCTAATGCTAACAGACTCCTGCTGCACAAATATGGCAGTCCCCTCATACAGGAACATGGGGGATCAGACAGGTAATGTAAAAGCATCATGCAAATACTTTATGGCAAAGTTACAAGAAGCTTTCAAAGCCAATATTATAATAGATGTAAAAAAAAGAGTTTCATTTCAGGTGTCAGTATCTTTTTAAGGTGGCGACATGTAAAAATCGAAGGATTTTAAAGGGCCAGTACTTCGAAAATTCAACTTGTTGAATATTCAAATTTTTTCTATTCGAATAGAATTTTGGGCTATTCGATAGTTGAAGTAGGCCAAAATTACCTTGAAATTCGAATTTTTTTAATTCGAATTTTATTCAAATATTAACTTTGACCTTTAGTAAATGTGCCCCTAAGTGTTATTATATATATATATAATATATATATATATATATATATATTTGTGTGTGTAGGACACAGTACATTGGAATTACAGTACAAAAGACATTGAACCTTTGCTGATAAATGTGTTTCTATACATAATGGGTGCATAATATATGTGTATTAGACAGAGAGTGGTTTGACAGGTTTTATGCAAAAAACATATACAAATGTGCGTGTTCATATATTAAAAAAAAACCTTGTTTTCACAGTTTAAGATTTTTTTTCTTTTAAGAAACAGTACATTGACTGGCAATTGCTGACACTGGCCCTTTTGCTGACATTATTGGAAACACTTCTGTGAAGTAACTCCATCCAATTATCTTGTCAGATCTAGGCATCAGTGTATAACAAGAGAGGACACCACTTGTAACTTGAAACAAACAATAAACGCACAGGTAATATTTTAACAAGTGACTGCAAGTAGCCCAGAGGAAGGTAAATGTGAAATTATGGCCGTATTCTCACTCACATGTTTTATACAAAGGTTATGTTACCAACCCAGATTCACTTGTGTAATTTATGCATTTTGCATGACACACTGAGCCTATATCCAGACTATTCTCTTATGCAATTATTTATTTGAGTATGCCCTTTAGCTCAAGAAATGTCCAACTGACAAACTGCATACTTACAGGTTCAGCTGAATTGAACGTGGGGCATTACAGCTGTACCCTGCAGAATCAGCCACCGTCTAGGGCAGTGCTGTCCAACTTCTGTGGTAATGAGGACCAAACTTTTTCTGGCCTAAGTGGTGGAGGGCTGATAATGGAAGTCAGTGTTGACCACTCCCCCTTTAAAACACACCCACTGTAAACCACACCGACGGTACCACAAGAGCTTTTAAGATCATATGCACATTAATGGTAGTAGCATGACAAAAAAACCAAATGGTTGGTGCTCACTGCAGAGATATCACTCATATGTGCAACATTTATATACTCATATGCCTAATCGTCCCCTGTGGATAATACAGAAACCCCCCAATACACAATTAAACACCTTAGGGACTCCTAATAACTATTTCCATATGATAACAAACACCCAGAACAAACCCCTACCAGGCTTACATCCCACAGGTAGCATAGGGCAAGTACAGAATGACACACACAAGCAGCACTGGGCAAGCAGAGTATGACACACAGAAGCAGCACTGGGCAAGCAGAGTATGACACACACAAACAGCACTGGGCAATCAGAGTATGACACACACAAACAGCACTGGGCAAGCAGAGTATGACACACACAAGCAGCACTGGGCAAGCAGAGTATGACACACACAAGCAGCACTGGGCAAGCAGAGTATGACACACACAAGCAGCACCGAGCAAGCAGAGAATGGCACACACAAGCAGCACTGGGCAAGCAGAGAATGGTACACACAAGTAGCACTGGGCAATCAGAGTATGACACACAAGCAGCACTTGGAAATCAGAGTATAGTACACAAGCAGCACTGGGCAAACAGAGAATTGCACACACGAGCATCACTGGGCAAGCAGAGTATGGCACACACAGGGACCATGGGGAAGGCAGAATAGGGAAAACCTATAAGGATTCTAATATTTACTACAGACATTGAAACAGTTCTGGTGCCCCATTAGCATTTTGTATTAAGTGTGAACAGATGAACAATGTGGGCAGTTTAATTTTGGGTCTCAGGTGTGAACAGTACACATGGGCCTTCCAGGGGCTGCTGCTGCCGCCTGATTCCACCCCCCTCCCTCTCAGCGCTTCTAACTTTTAGCGTCGGAGAGGCTCAAGGAGGGAAAGGAGCCGAATTTCCATTTTAAAAAACGAAAATTTGTCTCTTAAAGTTACCAGATGCGGCTTTTTTCTGCTTCTACTAACTGGCGGCTCTGTGCTGCCTGAGGCAAGATTCTCACCTTGCCGGAGCGATGAATCTAACAATAGCAGTGTTACAAGTGTGAACATTGCAGGGAGTTCACAGGTGTGAACAATACAGGGTATGAATCTGAATTTCAGTATTAAACAATGCAGGGGCCAGTTACTCTCTGTAGATATACCTTTTAAAGCTTACACATGGTAAGCAGGCACAGCAGGCAGACTCTCATAGAGGGCCACAGAAGGGGGCCGTGGACCGCCAGTTGGACAGCCCTGCTCTAGGGAATACAATTAATGTTACTGGAGATATGCTTCAACCTGAAGGAACTTGCTATAATAAATGGTGATGGGCTCTTATGGCTAACATACAAGGTCATAGATATTTTAATAAAGTTAGTATGTTAATATCCTTACAGGGAACTTGCTACTCATCTAGTGGCACTACTGGTCTATGTCAGGGTCATTGCCCCTAGCCAAGAACCATTCCTACAGTACTACTGATCTATTTAATTTAGCGCTGTGTACAACTAAATGTTGTGAGAGCCCTCCCCTGATGTCAGCTTCTACATAGAAGGCCTAGGGGTAAATTTATCAAAGAGTGAATTTCTACCACTAGAGTAAATTTCATTTCAGTTCATTTCTATGGGATTTTGAAAAGCATATTTATCAGCGGGTGAAAGTGAAATTTCACTCTTTCATAAATATGCCTTTCTAAAACCAATAGAAATGAATGGAAAGTGGCAGAACTTCACTCTTTGAAGTAAAATCTACATCCATCCAAATGCTTGATCTCTTTGCAGAACATCTCAGCTGTAGTGATGATACAATGAATTTTCTGTAATGCACATGCATCTGCCACCAGAGATAAGGTATCATTATAAAGTGTGCTTACATTATTGACCCACTAAAATTCACCTTTGTGAAGAAAGTTTACTAGCCTTATAATAACTGTGTTTGTAAGGACATCTAGTATACGTAAAAAATATAAATATAGGATAAATATTGGAAGATGTGGTTGAAAAGGTAAAAACAAACAAACAAAAACCAGAATGCTTTGCAATTTATCAAAAAGTCCTTGTGATGGAAAGGACATTTTAATGACACGAGCAGATAGGATATAGCATTGACCCATTTCTTTTACATGTGATATCAGTACGGATATCTTGGCCTCCAATTTCAAGAGATAAAGCTCCTAATAAAAGGTTGGACTAGGAGAGGTAATTTGAGGAAAAAGCATCTCCATTTACAGAACAGCTTGCAATCTTTGCATTACACAGCACAGCAATATGTGCTTAGATAATGATGCAGGAATAAAAGACAACAGCAATGATATTCACTGCTTCAGAGAAGGTACAATTAATGATGAAGAATTCTAGTGCATTTTTATTGACAAGATTATGACAATTAAGTGGTGGAAATATTGAATGTTAACACTTTGCACTGCAGTTGCTGAGTTCTTCGCCTTATTCCTTATGTCCCTCTGCTGAGATTTATCCCACTTCAGTGCATTGTTTTAAAGGAAGAGGAGTCCTGGTCTAAGGTTAAAAGTTAACAATTTTAGACCTTGTGGGGTGACATTAGGAAACTGAAACACAAATTAGAACCCACCAGTAATTCTGTTATAACCCCCTAGTCATGGCAGCCATCAGAATTTGTGGGCCCTCTACAACAAAATTTTCTGGTCCCCCCTACAAGTAAAAAAAACATTGGTGGCCCCCTACAAGTTAAAATAAAACATTGGTGGCCACCAGGGACCTGTACATGTAAAAAAAACAACTTGGTGGCCAGCCCCCCTAAGTTAAAAAAAAACATTGGTTGCCAGGGAAAAAAAAGACCATTGATGTTCAGTGGAATTTACCTTTCTTCCTCGACTGAGGCTTTTGGTTCCTTTTGGCAATGGCTCAGCTCCTACTTTGGCACAGCTCAGCTCCTACTTCAGTTCAGCTCCTACTTCGTCACAGCTTGGCTCCTACTTTGTAACAGCTCGGCTCCTACTTCGTCACAGCTCGGCTACTACTTTGTAACAGCTCGGCTACTACTTCGTCACAGTTTGGCTCCTACTTTGTCACCGCTTGGCTCCTACTTTGTAACAGCTCGGCTACTACTTCATCACGGCTCAGCTAATACTTTGGCACAGCTCGGCTCCTACTTCAGCAGCTCAAGGGAGGCTCGGGTTATCCAGGAAATGCAGCATGGCCAGACACCCCTTAACATATAGAAGCCAAAGGGCTTCTGCCAGTGCCTCCCTGATGGGGGCCTGCCCCTAGCGATTCTGTTTCCTTCTGCTTTAAAGGAATTGTTCAGTGTAAAAATCAAAACTGGGTAAATTGATAGGCTGTGCAAAATAAAAAAAAATTCTAATATAGTTAGTTAGCCAAAAATATGATGTATAAAGGCGGGAGTGACTGGATTTCTAACGTAATAGTCAGAACACAACTTCCTGCTTTGCATCTCTCTTGGTTTCCACTGATTGGTTACCAGGCAGTAACCTATCAGTGACTTGAGCAGGCCCAGATTTGTGGACAGGCCACATAGGCCCAGGCCTACGGCAGCAAAATGCTGGGGGCAGCTTGCCGCCCACTAGCCACAACTGGACCTCTCCTCACCTGGTACACTGAACCTGACACCGCATCTCAATTCCCAGTGCCGGCAATTGGAAGAATTGCAAAGGAGGTGAGTGGGGGGACAAGTGGGTCTGTGGTGGGGGGGATGAGTGGGGCCTTGGGACTAACATTTTAGAAATTCGGCCCTGGACTTGAGGGAAGGCCACATGGGCCATAACTGTTTGCTTTTGAATCTGACCAGAAGGCTGAGGATCAATTGCAAACTTACTGAACAGTTATGTCTCATGTGCCACTGACTAACTCAAAGTTAGAGAGCTGAAAAATTGTGTTTTGGCTATTATGTTAGACATCCATTCACTCCAACCTTTATACATTACATATTTGGCTAACTAACTATATTAGAAATTTTTTTTATTTTGCACAGCCTATCTATTTACCCAGTTTTTATTTTTATACTGAACTGTTCCTTTAAATAAAAGAATGCACATGCATTATCTGTGAAAAGGATAATTTCTGCATAGGTAATAATTAATATGTGTTAATACATACTTTGGAAACCAAATGTGACTTCTCTTATAGTTTGACTACTCTTTTCTTACTGTTTGATCGATTGTGTGGCCACTGTGAAATCTCTGCAGACAACTCTTGATATGGGTATTTCATGTATTTTAGTCAGCACACATTGTGTAGTATGAAACTGACTTCTATTGTTTTGTACAGGGCTGTCCAACTGGCGGCCCGTGGCTTAAAAGTTCTTGTGGTAACGTGAGTGTGGTTTACAGTGGGTGTAGTTTAACACTGACTTCCATTATCGGCCCTCCACCACGTAGGCCAGAAAGAGTTCGGCCCTCGGTACCACAGAAGTTGGACAGCACTGGCCTAGTAAGTTAGAGATCAGAGCAAATTCTCAGGTTTGAATTGTCTTAAAAACAGTTCGGGAAAAGAATGATAAAACTGGTGCAGTGCTCATTCCTGACAGCCAGAGACTTTGGGAATTTTAGCTATGTATTATATATAATGCTTGGCCTATTTATCCACACACAGTAAAACAAACCAAATACTGAATTTTTTTTATTTTCATTGTTATTTGTATTTAGAGTTAACTTTATTTTCATTTTAAAGAGCACTACTCTCTAAAATAAAACATTTATATTCAATGTTTATTATTTATTTATTATTAATAAATCCTTTATTATTTGTGTTATTCACACCAAAAGATTTTTCCTGCCATGTCCAATTTTTACTGTCAAAATTCATTTAAACTTTAAGACTTAATCTAACACTCAAAAAGTGTTGTATCCGTAGTGTAGCTGTCGAATGTTCTGCCTGAAGAATTAATGATGGCAGATATTATTTTGAGAAAGGGTGGAATGCCTATTCTCAAAAGCAGAAAATGTGCTTATTAATACTTATAGCATATGTTGAAATAAGGCCATTGTATTTTTCTGAGGCAATTGGGAAACGACAGTGCATATATTATTCTGCACAAGGTAATTCTTATGATCATTTGAATGAGCCTCAAGGGCAAGCAGCTTGTGAGTGTCATTATTCAAGAGGGAAGGTGAAGGGCACATAATGTCTTTCAAATCAGAGATTGCTTTATCAATGTGTTAAAGGAAGTTGAATGATTTTGACCCAGGAGCTGAACTGTTTCAAGTAGTGTGGGTTCTAGTGCTTGTTATGTGGAAGGTTCTTTGGACTGGGTTATTGCTTGGGTCTCTGGTCCATTAGAAGTCAAATTGGGATTATGATCATATTAACTTAAACTGTGTAGGGTAGTGCTACTTACAGAATCTTGGCACAAGGCTACTTGCGGTGTCTGTGGTTCAGTCTCAATCAGTGGTACCATTATGGATTTTTGCTATTTGCATGTCATCCTTTGCTTTTCACAATTTTTGGCAGATCTCAACAGCAGATTTATCCAAATTTATAAGGAGTTCCAGAGTTAAAACCAGACATTTAAGAGGTAAATATCAGGAGGTGGGAAAGGAGTTGCTTCCTATCGAGAGTGCATTCGGGTCATGCCTTCCCATTCAAGATTTTAAAAGGATTAACTGGGATGTTGCTGAGGCTGTTATATTCTTAGCTTCTGAGGTTTGAAGAATTGTCTCATTGACTTAATATTTTGTACCTTTATAAGGTCAGTCACATTCCTTGTGTTGTCTCTTGCTGGGCTACCCTGATTGAATCTTACCTGGTCCCTATTGATTTAAACTGTTTTTGTCCATCCTTTGGACGAGTTTGTAACTGAAAAATAACTCAACATGACTACTGAAAATCTGAAAATGTCTTACTGTGAACATATCCTAATAGTATATTAGCCATACAAGTGTATGGGTAATGAAATTTAGGTCATAAGCAGAGGCTGAAGTATTATTATTATTATTAACATGTATTTCTATAGCACCAACTTGTTGTGTAGCGCTGTAGAAGGTGGACTGTTTTTAAAGGAGAAGGAAAGCCTGGATAAACTTGGGGGTGCCCCGAGTACTTCTTTATGCGTGCTGATGCGCACACGCAATAGAACAAAAAGCCGAACGTTAACTTTAAAATCGGCTTTTTCGTTCTAATGCGCATACTTTAGTCCGGGGAAATGTGCATCAGCATGCATCCGGAAGTACTGATCTCTGTGGTGGTTCTTCCTTTAACAATAACAAAAGAAATAAAATCCCAATACAAAATACAAGTATATAAAAAACAAACTCATTCTTAAATCTGCATAGTTAAAATGCACAGTAGGAATGTCAACTCTCCTTATTCTTACTGTTCAGGAAATTCTGCTTTTGTTATTTATGGCCTGTGGGAATCATTTTTCTTAATCTGGCCCAGAGATTTTATAATAAATTCCTGGTCACAGGGCATATAATGGTAGGGAGCTCATGCTCTTCACTTAGTACCATTGGTGGATGTGCTGGAAGCCTGGCAAGAAAGGCCCCAAACATAAAGATTGGATCCTAAGAAAGCCAGCATGCTGTGAAAAGTCAGTGAACAGGGTGAACAAGGTTATAGTGTATATCAATTTCTGTCATACCACACATAATTATTGGGTTCCACTGAAGAATAGTAGTGTGGACTTAATTCTCAAAGGCATCATCTTTCTGAGTTTTGGGGCCACAGAATTTCACCAACTAGTGTTATCCTTGTGTGGCCTACAACAGAGGAGATCTGATTCATATGAGTGGTGCATTAGTGTTTAAGCAAATGTATACTGTGTACTTCTTGCAATACCATTTATCCTCAATTTTGCATCTATGGTTGTACTCAGGAAGTACATTTGCACAGTAAAAGAAATCTTCTATTCAGTTAAGAATTATGAGTGTCCAGTCTTTTAATAAAGTACTAAACTTATTGAGAGTAACAATTCAGCTTCTTAAACCCTTTCCCTCAACTACATTTTAAAGGTCCAGCTGAGAAAGAGGGTGGCTGTGAAACAGTGTAATGCCTGGAGATCAGGTATTATTGCCAAAAAAAGTTTGAAAAAGCATTTACTTATAACTGTATATATATAAAAAAAACCTGCTCCTATACAACATACTGCTTATGATAAAGTAGAACAAAATGTTAATACTCTATTAATATCTCTTTATCTGCCTGTGAATTACTCAGTGCTTCCCTGGGTCATAGTTTCCCAGAACCCACCAAAGGCTACACTACCCGTGGGGCCTGGATTTTACTATTGAGTGCTGTTCTTAGATCTACCAAGCAGCTGTTATCTTGTGTTAGGGAGCTGCTATCTGGTTACCTTCCTATCGTTCTGTTGTTAGGCTGTTGGGGGGGGGGGGAGTAGGTGATATCACTACAACTTGCAGTACAGCAGTAAAGAGTGACTGTTTTGAGAAACTGATTTCAGAGCAGAATTGGAGCAGCACTATTAACTGATGCATTTTGAAAAAAAAAATTTAAAGGAGATCTTTCATTTTTGGTATTAAAGTAGAAAATATAATTTCTAGCAACATTCCAATATTTATTAATTGAATATGTGTTATGTTTTACATTACAATAATGTGCTTGCTATTAAAAAGTATTTGATTATCCCTTTCTGTTCCCTGATCCTGCTGCCACTCTATGGTATCAGGAGCCAGAAAGCTGATAGATATTGCTTTTCAGAAGCAATAAAATGTACACATATCCATAATTTGTTTATACTGAACATTAATTTAGGATTGCATTATGCCAAAATAAAAAAATGCTGTATGTCCTCTCTGTTAGTGACTTTCAATTCACTTTGCCATATACCACTTCACTTCTCCACTTGATATAGATTAATACCATGGCTTATTGTCTCTGTGTTAACTTCTCCACCCTGCTCTCACACTACAAGACAATCTTTAGCAACCTTAAGAAATCAAAGCCATGTAAGCATATATGACTCATTGCTGCACTCCTTTTCTGAAACTCATCCATTTACTTCTCACAAGTCCTTGCTGATTACTTCAATAACACAGAGGATTTTATCCACAAATAACTAACCATTCTCTCTTGCTATTCTGATCTCCTCCAGCCCAACCTTAAAACTTCTTTGAACCCCTCCTCAAAATGATAAAGCATATTAGAAGTCAACTTGGAGTATATTTTCATGACCTGCTAATTTACAGTAGAGAGTTGTTATTGTAAAGCTAATTTACAGTGGGCCTTATATTAAACCATCCAACCAGATTTCCCTCTTGCAAATTAAACAGTGCAAACCACTAACTGGAGAGAACATGTTTTCTCTTTTAAGCTGTATGAGTGTTCCATCTGGTAATATGCCATAAAAACCTGGTTGCATTAGGATATTATTTATAGTACAACATAAATAGAATATGAGCAGGCAAGTACATTTGAAATGTATTCTCTAACCTCTATCTTAGTATGGAGTAGTTTACTAGTAAACATGTCTCGTTGCTTGCTGAATATATAATATTATTAAAACTATTTATCCTTCTTTAAAGCGGTAATGGGAACAGCAAGATTACTTCTTTGTAAAAGCATATTAGAATTTTTCAAGATTTTTTATGCAAACTAGAGTATATAATAATAAGCATGTAAATGGGATGGATATGTGTGGCTTAATATAAATAAATATAATTAGCATATATTTATAGGAGTCCTACTGTGTATGGACTGTTTTTCCATAGTTTTTCCACAGATGTAAAATATTTTAAATCGTGCTCATCTTCCTGAGAACATTACAACTCATTGCAGGTGCTGAAAAATATGTTACTGATCTTTGGAAAAAAGGACTTCTAACTGCATGCTTCAGGCATCATTCTGGAAAATCTGTTCAATGGTTTATCTTCATTCCTCTGCTGCTGTATGTGTCAGGGATGGTATGTTATCTTAAATCAAAATAAGGGGGGGGGAGGGGAAAAGCTGTCTTAAAAGGCATCTATCATAAATTAACTTTTATCCACACCAGAGGATTAATTAATGTTGATTAATTGAGCTCTGGTTAACGCCGGTGGGGAAAACCAACAGTATTTAATCTGGAAACCTTCCACACCCTGCACTATACTGTACTATAGTGTCTACACTGGGGTGGAGCTCCTGGTGTGGGTAGTCATGTTATGGGCACATGTATGCACATAGTAAACAAGTGCCCAACTTGCTCATTATGTACAGTATATGTATATAAAGAGTATTAGAGGACGATCCTAAATAAATGACACATAAAACTTCCACTCGGAGCTTCATTTGGTCCTCCTGAACCACAACTGCATTTTGGGCATTTTGCTCAAATGTAGACCTTTAAATAATGTCTGTGGAGATTGTGGTAATGACCAAATCCACAATGTGTGTGTCAGACCCAGCGTTTATTGAAACTGGAGCTTGTTGTGGTGAAAATGTTAAGCTTGCCCCCATGATACCTATAATATTTATTATCTTCTAGTGTGTCCTAATAATATTAAAAACAGCATTAATGCACATACTGAGTATTAAAAGTGGTGAGTATGCAGATTTAGGAAATTTAGTCCATATATTTCACATTGTACTACCATTTTAGTATCTTATCTGGGTAACCTTTACGTTGACAAAGAAGAGTTTAATTATAGTTTCACACCTGCTTTCCATGAATAACAATAAAATAATTTTGTTGCAGTTAGAACTTTAAAGTCTAAAGATCACTGCAGCTTTAAACATATAAAGTGTGGGACTCGGTACCCCAGGGTACCACTATTATAATTCAGTGACATTAATTGAAATTGGACAAAGAGGATTTTGATGCAAAACAAAGTTTCATGTATTCCAGTGCCCTTTGACATGCTAATCTCATTGAAATGGATTAATTACAAATACTATTTCTACAGTATTAAATGACTTGTGTAAGGTCACAGCTAAAGGATGAAGCCAGCTGAGATTATACAGAATCATAATGCAGACTTTCGAATTGCTCTGCTAGATCTGATGATGAATCATTGAGAGTACAATTACAGTGAGAAGGACCATTTCCTAACCCCACGGTTCTAGCATTTGTGTTTCTGCATTAACTATTATAGGTTAAAAAGGTTGAATGATTGACTAAGCTGGGCATTGCACATTATTGATTATGACAAAGAACTGAGAAATCCACAAATGCTTTTTTCTATAGTTCACTGATACTCCATTTTCAAACTCATACAGGGATTTTAGTATATGTCACTATGGGGAATTATCTTTGTACACTTGAAAAGAAATAGAAATTCATTTTAAGTGGTACTATACAAAGGAATCGCAAAGCTTCACATGCAGAATTAAGATGTTCTGATGTTAATAAAATCCAATATGAAAATGTATTTGTACAGGAAAATGTGTTTCAAATTGTTTACAATAAATGTTGTAAATATTGTAACGGCACCTGTGTTTTTGCATAGTGTAAACCCTTAGTTGTTAGGATATAGAAAGCCCTGTGTATAATTAGCATCAAATATTGACCTTTCCTTTTTGTAGCTATAAGTATTTGAAGCCTCTCCTTTTCCTTGGGGGACTATACAAGAAAAAATACATTGAAGGATGACACGTCAAGCTGAAAAAGTGGCAAGATACTATCCATCAGCACATTACAATCAAATTATAAATAAAATGTTTTATTGCAATAAAGACAAAATGCAAGGCAATAAGGGGTTTATGTAATAAAAGGCACTAAGTTTGCCCAGGATCAGTAACCAGTAGCAATCATCAGCAGGTAGCATTTACTGGTCACCTGTTGGCCATAGGAAGATGTAGGTTCATCTGACCTCATCCTGCGGACTTTTTGCAGGCTGATGAGAGGTGGTCCATTCCATGCGTACACATAGAGTGGAGCAAAGGTCAACCCTGGCCCTGAAAGCTATATTGTTCTGGAATTAACAGGTGAGCCAGATAATCCATTCCAGTAGTCCAGTTCATATATTGGAGCTCACTTTCCACAGGAAGGATGTCCTGTGGAAAGGTATTTAATGATAGTGATAGTGTTAAGAAAGTCTCTCTGAGCAGGGCACAGAACAGGAAGGTTACCTGTCTGTATAAGGAACCCCCAGAGGGCCTGTCACTGCAAGGAGCAGAGGGAGACGTGACCAGATGACTAATAGTGAAAAGTGATTGAGGAAAGCCAGAGGTTGAGAAAAGTCAGAGGTTGGTGAGCTAGTATCCCAGGAGGGGAGAATCAGCAGGGCTTATTGAGAAGACCACAATATTCCAGAGTGTTTGAATGTGTGATGCTGAAACACTAATGAACTGTATGTTGGAAAAAGTCTTCTGAATAAACCTGTGTTTTTGCCTGAAGAAGCGGTGTCCCTGTATTTATGATCCTGATCCTCTGCTTACCTGCCTGCCTTTCTAAATTCCCCCAAAAATTACATGTACAGGCGGCCAGCTTGTCACAATGAATATACATCTTTCGCCATCCTGGGCTGTAGGTAGTGGGCAAGACTGTTAAAATACACAGGGTTGATATTTTACCTATTTTAGTGATGGGTGGTAATAGGTGTCAATATGCACAAATTACCCTTGCAGTTTTGCCCTGCACCTTATTTACAAGACAAAAGGACAGATCTGCCACGTACATCCATAGGGTAGATAAAAGCTGCTCATTATCTGCCCAGTTATAGAGTGTTCAGAAAATATCTTTTTCAAGGTCACAGCGAGCTGAGAGAGGAATCTCTGCACAGTATCCTTCTCCCATATCATTTTCATATATTGCAGAAATGAAAACTGCATTACTTGAAACTATAATTAGAGCATAATGTCCTATTTATATTTTGTGCTCAGTGATCTCAGTATAAACTAAAAACACAGAGATCGCTGCAGCTGAATTTGTTGAAAACAACATAGCTGAATAGCAGGATTGTCTAATTAATATCCCTATACATTTCATAAACATGAAAATTAGTCAAGCCAGAACAGAAACAATAAATAATCCATTTGCTTTGTATGACGCATTACTGAAATTAACTCACACAACCCATATGCCAAAATATAATTATATGCAAACATTTAATGTCTATGGCTTTAATTAAAATAATAGATTAAATGTTTGCTTAGCATTTAACTTCCTTTTTGCGTATAACATTGATGAGGGATTTTCTGTCACATGTATAATTGTATGTTATTTACATCCTCTAAAATTTCTTAATGCTTAAGCTTCCAATTCCAGAGGGGAAACAGTGTAGCGGTAACATTTCTGGTTGCCTGATCACTTACTGCACATGTCTCATTATATCTGGGCTAAATGGTTAACCAAATATAACTGCTTTTACTAGCCACAGCAAGGCTTTATACTATAATGCTGGAGCCCTAATTAAATTAACATAAAGTAAGAGACACAAAGGTCCCATGTGCAGAAGTATTAATATTGTATTTTGGATTCAGCTGCTGTTTTAGTCATTTTATGCATAGGAGCTGCTAAATCCTTATCACTGCATTAATAAGGGGACCAAGAAGATGTATTTAACCCATCATTAAGATGTATGGTTTTCAGGACCATCCAGGCCCTTTAAAAACTAATTTAGACCTCAACAAAATAAGCTATAAATATCCTAATTTTAGAAATATATGTGTGTGCGTGAAATGAAATTAATGTGGAAAACAGGCAACGTCTGTGTATACTGTATTACCATGTATCCACTTCACCTCTGCATGGATTTATGTGCAACTCAGAACTTATTACCTTATCTCGTTATCCTTATTCAGTATATTGCTCTATGGGCAATTAACTCTCAAAGAAGTGTTTCTTTCCAGCTTGAATTGTATTTTATTTGAAACATTTGAAACTGCAATACAGTTTCAACATTGCATTTTCTTGTTCAATAGCATGCAGTAAAAATCTGCTATTCATCTTTCAGTATATAAAATAAGCTAGAGATTGTATAGAAAAGACTAGATTTGCTAGGCCACAATTCACCTGCAAATTGTGTTTGGAATGCAGCACTCTCAGATACTTAAAGTGATACTGACGATAAACATTTTCTTTTCAAAACATTAATCTACATTAAGGGGCCGATTTACGAAATTCACATGAAATGATCGAAGTTCGATCGAATTCGATCGAATACCAATCGTACGATTTATTTGTGAAATCGGATATGCAAATTTGGCCTCTTCGATCATTGAATAGATCGAATGATCAGATATTCGATCATTCGATGATCGAAGAAATCAAAATTTTAAAATTATTCGACTGCCTACTTTGCCAGATTGAACCTACTGAATTGTAATAGAAGCCTATGGGAAGCTCCCCATAGGCTTCTGAGGCTAAGTCCTGCTCGAATACCATTCGTACGATCGGAGCCTTTGACCATTCGAATTGTACAAATTTTTCAGACTCTCGAAGGAAATTTCATGATTTTCTCGTGAAATTGAACGATCGGTATCGGATTATATGAATTCATCGAGAAATCGTATTGCAAGCAAAATGATAACCTAAAACAATTCGATAAGCATTCGATGATCGAATACTTATCGAATTGTGAATTTGGTCGAGCAAACTTCCGGGAGTAATAGTAAATTTGCCCCTAAAATTTACCAATAGGTCATGTTGATCATTTTTCACTGATAGTTCTGCTTTTGTAAGTAATTGTCACTTGAAGTTCCTAAACCTGACAGTTTTGCCAACCTGACTGTCCCTTCTTAACCAGTCAGTTAAAGTTTCTAAAAACAGACTGCTGCTGCACAAAATTCGAATTTGAATATTTTTGAAAATTCGATTGAATTTCGAATCATTCATGTGAATTTAGTAAAGCTGCCCCTAAGGGGCAATTTACTTTAATAATATACTATTGGTCGAATTCGAGGGTTAATTAACCCTTGAATTCGACAAATCGAATTTTGGTCAAATTTTAAACCTTCAAATTCGCATATCGAATTTGAAGGGTTTTAGGGAAATTCGATCAAATAGGAAAAATTCAATCCAACGATTAAATCGAAGGATTTTAACCATTCAAACAAAATTTTTTTATTTAATCTAAAAATGCTGAAATAACCCTATGGGAGCTTCCCATATAGAGCTATTCGGTAGGTTTAATCTGGCTAACTAGGGATTAGAATAAAAATTCGACCATCGAATGGCTGAATGAACTAATAGATTTTTATTCGAATCGATCAAATTTTTTGAATTCGATGGTCAAAGTGCACAAAAATTGTATTCGGATTTCAAATCATTCACACTAATTTATTAAATCTGCCCCTAGGTGTTTCCAGGAGACATTAGTCCTTTACTTTCAGACTATAAGGTATTAAAATGTTGAAATAGGGCAAGTTAAAAAGATCTATTCTATAAGATCTAAATGTGTATACATTTTAAAAAATGATTGCATACAAAGATTGACATTCATAGGTAACATAAACTTTATCTAATACTCTTGTGAGAAGCTTTGTCTCCAAAGATTCTGTAGTTCTAGGTTGATAGTAGAAAACAAAATTAGAACAAGACAGGATGGATAATTGTCTGTAGCTAAAATTATTCATATACATCTCCCTTCAACAATCAACCTTCTACATAGCTTTAAAAAAATAGTAAGACTCATTGAACGTAGAATGCAGAAAGCACTTTAAATGCTTTGCATTAATTACTGGCCATAGTACAAATTTGCTTGATAAATGCACCTTTTTTCAAAGTTGGAACTTACACTTTGCTCTGGACAGGGCTGGATTTAAGAATGGTACACCCCTTGCAGACATCCCCCTTCCCGTCTTACACGCAACCAAAAAACCCCCCTCCCAGATTACCCACCCACACGCACCCCCTCCTCGCCGCATCCCCTGGCCAATCACAATCCTCTTATTACAGAGCTGCTAGCTCTGCTTTTTCTTGTATTTCCTGATTGCTTCAACTGGAGACTGGGAAGGCAGGAGACTGTCAAAATGTTGTAAATGTTATAAAATGTTAAAATGCTAGCTCTGCTTCTTCTTGTACTTTCCTGATTGCTTCCACTGGAGACAGGGAAGGCTGGAGACTGTCAAAATGCCCCACCAAGTCCCCTGTGAAGATGCAGCCAGATGCTTGCTGTGAGCTATGGTTAAGTACAGAGCTTCTATACACCTTTTGTTTCATGAATGATACACAAGGAAGGAGCATTCCAGGGGCACTCATGATTGGCTCACGTGACACCCAAGCACAGGAATCAGAAATAGACAAAGTTCCTTGTACGCCATTCTGGGCACCCCTACAGGGGCAATTTTCAGGGGAGGCAAGATTCAAAGTGCCAGAATTGTTCCTGTTGTAAAAATGGCCACATACACTGCTTTCATGTGTGCCAAGTATTAATTAAAATAATTGGAAGAGGGGCTAGGATAGCTAATATTTAATTGGAGAGACACTACTTGCATTAGTCATAACTAAGCAAAATAGGTGTACCATTGTTGAAGGAGGCTGGTCATACTTGCAAACCTATATCATCTTTTCCAAGGAAACCATTTAGCTTGTAGCTGCCTTTGTATGGGCTGAGCAATGCTAACAGAGGGGATTCAAGTGACCTTACATTTTTTAATATTACTCCATTGAAGAGCCTGGCCTTACATATAGCTCTAATGGAAGAAACTTGCCTTTGGAAATGTAAGGTAATAAATGAGATACATTAAAACATTTAGTTATGATTGGTTTAATGAACTTGCAACATTAGTCCCTCAACCAAGGACAATAAATGATAGGGAAAACCTAGTGTGATATCTAATTTGTATTTAAACCAGAGGCTTGCAATGTGCCTTGTAGTTTGCTATATCTAAAGTGCGTTACATAATGCCATTTACAAAGTTTGTGTAGGTGTTGTAGCAAATAGCCACCAGTCAGTGAGTATGACTCACTGGTCTACTGTTTCAAAAATCTGAATGTTGTTACTGACCTCTATTTATTTCAGCAACAAGACATTGTACAAATCCAAGCAGTAACTTTTTATAATTTATCTATTTACCTGCTATAATATGTTTCCATTAAGTTCTCATATCTTTTGGCTAGTGCTTCTGATAGGCATATATACAATAAATTTTCATTTTTATGCTTGTGGAGCTGCTTGAGGAGTTAAAAAGGACAATTGATCAATGTTTACCAGCTGTGTTTTTAAGAAGCCTGCCAGCGCTTTAGAGTGAAAATATCAAATGTTCATCCCTTGCTGATCAAGGCTTGAACAATACTTGAAGAAGAATGGCCCAGAATCAATGCAGCTACAGTAACAGATGGAAATCTATGGAAACACGAACATTGCGAAATGCTTGCAGGCTACCATGCCTCTCCGCATAACCATTTCTTTTTGACAGCTTTGAAGGATGTTATTAGAATTCTCTGTTCCAACAATGTCAATTTTCCAATAGAAAAATAAGATGAATGCTCAGTGATTCAATATCAGCTTTCGTGATACTGGATTCATTTAGTTATATCACGCAGAATTGTGTATGCTTAAAAAAATACAAAAAAGTTACGACCTGGAAAAAGCACAACACATATTTGGCAAACTTTCCAGATAGTCCAAGTTTAGGCATGCTAAACTGGGATGGGGCAGCCATGTATCTCAAGAACTTCAGTTTTGGGAGTTTCTGGAAGTTGTGATTTGACAACAACTGGAGGGTTGCTGGCATGACAATAATTGGTATTAAAATAATTGCTGTTCAACAAAGTAGAATCTAACCCGCAGTGTTATACTGCTGTAAAAATACAACTAGTAGGATCACTACCAATTAACAGGAACTTTCATTTTAATGCATGCAAATGGTTCTAAGAATGAATAAACTGCTAGTAGGCTGGCAGATGGATATTATAACACAATGTATTATAGCATTTGTGCACTTGATGCAAAATTTGAATGTACTGCAACAGTTTACAAAAAAGTGCAAACTCCTTCAACATCAATGTAGGCAACCCTGTAATGTGTAGTTAATAATAATACAGTCTGTGTGTGATTAAATTGGAGCAAGTTGAAGCACCTCCAGATACAGATGAGGCCATTGGGATTTTACATTTTCTGGCACTGTGTCCAGGCGTAATTTTTTAGTGCTAAATCCTGCCTCTAGATGGTGCTAGAGTGCAATGGCCGTAGTCCATCAGAAGCAATGCACTGAAACAATTGCACTCTATTACCATCTAGAGGCTGGATTAAGCACTAAAAAATATCGTCTGGACATGTTGTCAGAATATGTAAAATCCTGATGGCTTCATCTGCACTACAATTAAAAGGAAACTTGTACTTACCACCTACTTAAGGAAGGTATAATTTATGATGGGGGTCCCCAACCTTTTTTACCCATGAGCCACATTCAAATGTAGTTTGGGGGCAACACAAGCATGCATAAAGTTCCTAGGGCTGCATAATAAGGTCTGTGATTGGCTATTTGGTGGCCTCTGTGTGGATTGGCAGCCTACAGGAGGCTCTGTTTTTCAGTACCCCTGTTTTTATGCAACCAAAACATACCCCCAAACCAGAAATTCAAAGTACTTTGGAACCACCGATGGCAACATCCAAGGGATTGGTGACCAACATGTTGTTTCGTGAGCCACTGGTTGGGGTTTCCTTGTGACACAGTATATTGCACCTTATTCTGCAAAGTAGGCACAAGAAGTATATTGCAATAATTATCAACTGAGAAACCTGAATGCTCTCCAGTCATTAATACTGTCTAATTTAAAAGAGTGTGTTAAAGCCCAAATTGAATGTCCAAAGGAAAGTGAAATGTAATAATGTACAGATGGAGAGAGACCGATAGAGAGGGTAATGAATTTGTAGAAGAGGTAAGGCAGATGTGTTGTTAAACACACACTCATTATTTGAATCAGGTAAACTCTTTGGTTTTCAGAATAACTTACTGTGAGATGGCTGCTGATTCTGGACGTTACCATCTGGTTTATTGCAAGGAACCATGAATGCAGCTGATCAGATCAACATGTTCATGTAAATGGGAGATTTTATTTTTTTAAAATAAATCAGCAAGAAGGGCAGGGATGACAACATTTTAGGTAAGCCTTATGGAATATTTAGAAATTTTGAATTTACAAAAAGTTTGCATTAAATTGGTTACCTAGATAATGGCTTTTCTGTAACTGGTTAAACAACATAAGCCTTATTTATATGTACATAGGGTTGGATGGGGTGAAATAGTGTTTAGCAAGAGAACAGACAGTAAAAATCATATGAAAATGGTAATTTTGCCAGAAACTAATGTCAAATGTTTTTAATATAAGAAATATTGTAATGGGAAAATTATTAAGTACTAATGGACTGAGCCCAAGTAATAATTCCCAGTATTAGTATTATTATTGAAATTACCCAGAAAAATATGTTATCGGGCAAAAGTAATTAAAAAGTTTCCATGTCTTATGCGTCAGACTGCTGGCTGTGTGATTTAGTACCTCCAGTGTGGCTCATTTGATACTCGTGAATTTAATGGAACATACCAAGCATTTTGGTGACTCTCTTTGTGGCATTCAAACACAGAGAAATATAATCTTTTAGTATTATCATTATCAGATTTTATATTAACACCTTAATGGCAGAGGGAGCTAAAACTCCCCATAGAGAGCTAAAACTCACCATGAATGTAAAAATCTTTCTCTGCCGAACAACCGATCTTAAGGTGGCCATACACAGAGAGATCGCCAAACGAGCGGATCTCTCCCCGATATGCCCACCTTGAGGTGGGCGATATCGGGCTGATCTGATAGTTGGCCCTAGGGCCCAACGATCGGATCAGAATGATGCTGATAGAACTGTTTGGCGTTGACCCCTGTGGGAACATCTGGTAGTACTGGCTTATCAAAAGGCATATTTCTTAAGATCATAGCAGGTCCCTGTGCTAGACAGTTCAAATATATAATTTTGGACTGGTGACAATACTGAACCCTTCTTAAATTATTAGGCCCACAGACTGAACCAAAATTTGCATGAACAAATATGAGTGAAATTAAAAATAAGGACATCATTTTGCCATAATGTTAAAGTCACATGACATTTGGGTGAATCCAGACCAAAACAACCCTGCATTAGGCACATGGCTAATTTTACAAATGTTTGAAGTCATTTACCTTAATCTATCTTAAATAGCAGATACCTGAAAGAACTGATAATTTTATAGTAAATATTTTCATAATGGGTAATATATAAACTCTATTATTTGATAAAGATGTGCTTTACTGAATAAAGACTGGTCTGCTAAATAGCTCTTATGCAATAAACAGCAGGAGTCCTAATTCCAGCCCTAATTCTTGAAGATAAGCTCCAGTTCTAGAGATATAAGTATTAGCGTCTAATACTGTACAATGTATACAGGAGGGATGAAATTCAAAGCGATTAATAAGTGAGCGCAACATTATTCAAGTACCTTGTGCTGTGTCTTGTTATCCTTAGAAGAGCAATCGAAGAAAACTATGATTTGCCCTTCATGTTTAAGCTGTACTACATTTGTAACTGAAATATATAGTCAAAGCAAATCACAACATTATGAAGGGCTATTATATATTTAGGCCAAACCCTGTAATATTCTGTAAAGCTGCAGGTGCTTTTGATTTTTTTTGGATGCTACTTCTAGGCTTTTCAAAGGCTGGGTAAGCAAAATGTTCACTTGTAAATTCCTGGTTGCTGTGGGTGAAGGGGGGTAGTTAAATTGGCTTGACTCCTAATAATTTTGGGAGAGATGACATGACAATGTATCAAAAATCCCTCCCATAAAACAAGGCATTTTTATTTGCTAGAATGGAAATAGAAATAGGACGGTGCCAACAAATAGATACTGCTTGTGTTGTTGTATAGTTTTTATTTCTAAAAACTACACAACTTTGCACATAATTATTTTTGTATTCTGAAGACAGTATTTAACCCTGTGTTGACCACACATCCCAATCCCCTCCACATTTCCCCATTTCCCCATTTTACATGTTCTTGATATATTTTTTCCTTTTCATTTCCTACAGTATTTTTATTTTCTATTTCCCTTTCTTCCCTTCTATTGTTTTACTCTCATTTCTCTGCCAACTGCTCACCTTTTGCCAATTCTCTTTCTGATTAGCTGCACTGCTGTCTTTTCACCATCCCACCCCAAAGTGTGTTCCTTCTCTTCCTATGCACCTTCCTATTTTGCTGAGTTTGCCAATGTTCTCGTTTAAACCCAAGCACAATTAGAATACCCTGCAGATGGAAGTAAAACCATCTACCTTTTATCACATGGAAGCTTTAAAATACAGACAACTGTCCTTAGTGTTCCCAGCAAAGATATTTTTCCTATCCATCCCAAGTTCACGTGGAGTAAATTACAGGCTAAATACATTTTAAAATAAACTTTTAGGGGTATATTTATCAAAGAGTGAAGTTAAGAGTGATGTTCCGCCACTAGAGTGAAAGTCTGCCACTCTCCATTCATTTCTATGGGATTTCTAAAGGCGGATTTATCAAAGAGTGAACTTTCACTTTCACCCATTGATAAATACGCCTTTCATCCCATAGAAATCAATTGAGAGCTGAGGAATTTCACTCTAGTGGCGGAATTTCATTCTTTGATAAATGTATCCCTATGTATGATGTAGAACAGTGCTGTCCAACCCTATATGAAAGTCTCCTGCTGTGTCTGCTTACTGAGATTAACTGGCCCCTGCATTGTTTAAACACTCCCATGTTCACACTTGTAACACCTCTATTGTTCACAACCCTAAAGCCCTATACTGTTCACATCTCAGCCCCAGACTGTAAATGCCCAACTTGCTTATCTGTTCACAACTCAAACAAACTGCTGGAAGGGCACCAGCATTGTGTCACTGTATGTAGTACAGAGTGAACTGTAAAGAAGAAATAAACCCTAAATATGAGTACCATTTTTTATATACTGAACTTATTGCACATCCTAAAGTTTCATCTTGTCAATAGCAGCAATGATCCAGGACTTCATACTTGCCACAGGGGGTCACCATCTTGCAAAGTGTCTGTTCAGTGGGCTCTGAGCAGCTGTTAAGAAGCTAAGCTTAGGGGTCGTTGATAATTCTCAAGCAGAAAATGAGGTTGGCCTGCCATATAAGCTGATGCTAAAAGGCTGATTATTAAATTCTATTGCTAGTTGCACTGGTTTCTGTGCTGCCATGTAGTAATTATCTGTATTAATTACTAATCAGCCTTAACCTGTGGCATTTCTGTTCTATATGAACTGTATATTGTAAGTTGGTCCCTAAGCTCAGTAAGTGACAGCAGCAAAGAGCATGTGCAGTGAATCAGCAGAAAAGATGATGATGAGCTACTGAGGCATCTTTGGAGACACAGATCTTTACTGCTAAAGGGCTGTCGTTGTCTTGGACAGGTACAGAATCCCAAAATATAATGTACAACATTTGTAGCTACTTCTTTAGTTTAACTTTCCTTGTCCTTTAAGACAGGATAGATTTTCCTGTCTCCTGATGTATTCTGCCTTCCCTGTGCTCCCTGTGTGTGCAATACTCAGTTAATCTCTGACCTGTGCCAATTCTGAAACAATTTGCAATTGCTGTTTGTTTTTTGTTTTTTTTATAATTTGTGGTTTTCAAGTTTTTTAGCTTTATATTAAGCAACTCAACAGTTTGTAAGGATACATTAATTATACTGGTGGGTGGGGCCTTCAGAATCTTTATACAAGCAGAGGGCAGATCCCTTGGTACATGTACACGGAGTCAGAATATTTATATGTACAGTTAACTGAAAATTAATTTATAAGATTAATTCTTAAGATATGTATATGAGGGGATATGAACATTTAGACAACCTCACCTATTATTGGCAGGCACTTCCTCAGTAATATGGATGCCTAAATGGGTCCTAATGGGGACCTGTGTCCATGCTCTGCTTATGTAAGTCCCTGTTGTTCTCACAGTGAACAGTAAATGGCACTGTACGAAAATATAAAAAGGGTTGAGCAATGTGTTCAGGACCTTTCCCTGTTTAGCAGCAGGAGAAAGGCCTAGTGGAACCCAGCACTGTGATAGTAAAGTGGTAGATATTCCACTTTATAGATAATTCTAGGAGTAATAGATAGTGTATGTAGTCGAGCAGCTCAAGGCTCCGACTAGGACATCAGAGGGATTAAGATCCCAGGTATTACTTATCCCAAAGTAGGGACTAAGTGTTTAGACTCAGGGAGGTAAATAGTCTGGGTTCCACTTAGGGTGAGCCTAAAAGTTGAAGGTATTTTACCCTTGCTGTTCACTGTATGATCCCTTGTCTGCAGGGATCCAGTCTAAATGTGGTACTGTGAGTATACAATGTTATTTGGTTGGTCTATGTTCTATACCTTGTTCTATGCTCCTGTCAGGCTCTGCTGGACTTTAAGCCAGGAACCTTTGGGTTTCTGGCTCAATGCCCTATCCATTAGGCCAGGAGAACAGCCCAGGCCCAGTAGCAGCCTGATCAGGGCTGACTCAGGCCTATTTAAGGCCAGCCCTCCGAGCACACCTTGCCGGAGCATAATTATTATTATTATTATTAACATGTATTTCTATAGTTCCAACCTATTTCGTAGCACTGAGTATCTATATAATCTATATACCGATTATATAGATACTGAACACATTTAAGAAAAGGCAATCACTCTACATGGGGCTTTTAAATTGAGAGAGCAAAGAGAGAAAGATGTCCACGTGTTTATTGTTACATCCTCATATTTGAAAACATTAGTAGCCCAAGTTATAATAAAAAATGATACATAAGGAGTTTTAAAATAAAAAAGAGAAGCGGAAATGGGTAACTGTGTTTTGTTTTAAACTTGTTTTGTATTGGGGTGTTTGGGGTTAAATGAATCACAGAAAGGGTCATGATGATATACGAGTAATTTAAATATATGCAGGGGGGTGCTTATGTAACATAGGATTACCTGATTATGTTAATTACCAGCGAGCATTGTCATCGCAATTTCCTGCCAGCGTATGTATATTATGCAACCATGTTTGTGATTATTACACTTTTAGAAAGGCCTAAAACATTAGGCTGTAAGCTCTGCAATAAAATCATTTTTATTTAAGTAATAAGATCTGTGAGTGCGGATCGTCTTGGATTTCTTTTATATATATCTCCGACTGCATGACCAATGGTACTCACCTACAAAGCAAGGGAATGTGCAACACAGATCCACACGGCATGTCTGTAATGACATTGCTGTAACACTGGGAATCAAAGGGATTCTTTAACAGTAGTTTGATAAATGAGGCTTCTAGATGTCTCTCGGTGCTACACAGGAATTTCTCTGGAATCCTGGAAGGTCATTCATTTAATACCAATGCCACTGCAACAACATCAACAATATTTCTGTTTTCTAGACTTGCATCTTTTGTTATCTGTATATTATGTATGTTGTTTTTCCCCTTTACAAATGCTATAAAATGAATATATTCAACTATTCATGAAACACATTCTAATTTTATCTCGTATTCTGATCTCATGTGCTAGAGCATTCATTTAAAGCTCTTGTCTGGTGATAATCAAATGGGATTATTCACTGAGATGAAGCTTTCCTTTATTTGCATTTTGGATTCAGGCCAGAACAGATCTCATAACACCTCACTTTGTGAAGGAAACTGATATTAAGCTATCCTGGACTTGTCCAGGGGATGGCAGCAGAGACTTATAAAACACCCTTTGAAAACAGAAAGATGAAATTGGTGGCACCCAGTAATTATCTGCTTTATAGATTCAGCTCTTATGTAGCCTAGACAAAGTCTCAGTTTGCTGCAGAGAAGGCGCTAGAATTTTAAGTTGTCATTAATGCTTGAATGACAATAGATTATTTAAACATATGTCTGTCAAGAATGTCAAGAATAATCTGGTGACCATAGACTTAAATGCATTTTGCCGAATTTTCAATTGCGGCAAATTATTGGTGAACCGAAACAGGTCAAATTCGCCCATCGCTAGTTAGCAACGCTTCCTTTTCTGGCATGGATATTAGCACTAGGGTTGTTGCATGAGCCAAGTATCATCTATGCACCTCTACAGTAACCTATTGCAACCAAACAGAAATGTAATAGTTCTAATTGCACTTGAACAATCTTATTTTATGTGTGATTAATATGTGACTGCCAAGTTGAAAATCTAAACCCTTATTAGTGCATGCCACATACACTCATCATCCCCTCTACTGGTGTAGCAGCTATGGAAAGATTGCTGTCTGGGATGGGAGTGTGAAACAATGCTTATAGAAGGAGGGAAGCTGCCCTGGTTATATTTGCATAGCAGTAGAACCATCAGGGGAACGTTGAACAATGGTCTCTTCATTTTACTGTAAGTATATTAACAGCTCAGCCTCCAGTAAATGGGTATTTTTCTAATCATCAACCTATTGATCTCTAAATGGGGTTTCTACTTGAATATACTGTATATGACATCTTTGGTTTTTGTTTCTAAGATAGATGAATATTTTAGCATGTCTGAATAAATGAATTGAATTGATGAATTAGTGCAGATGTATAATTTTGCCTTCTACTGTGCAGGCCCTAGTTAAGATCATAAAATGAGATTGGATTGGTTGAGTTGCTTTGTTTGATAGAGTAGTTTTTTTATCATATATTTCATTTGCAGGTACACATTATAGATCTTGGTTTACTGTTATCATACCCGTAAACAAGTGTATCAAGTAATATCTATTAAATCACTACAACAAATATTACTATTAAAGGAGTTGTTCACTTTCCAAACATTTTTTTAGCTGAGTTGTTTTCAGATTGTTCTCCAGAAATAAATACTTTTTCAATTTCAATATCCTCTTAACAGTATCTGATGTAGGGTTGCAACCTGTCCAATTATGACTGGACAGCCCGTTTTTTTCAAGGGTATAGTGCAACACTCCAAGTTAGGAAAACCGCTCAGTGTTCCCTATGATTGACTTGGTGATCCTCAAATTGCAGATTGTAAAAACCTTGCCTCAGTTGGCACTTCCCTGCAAGTTACCAGGTGCACAAAAAAGCCGGGTTTTCCAGGATTTAAACCAGACATTCGGCTCTTCTAGTGCACAAGATTGTTATTGCACTCACTGCACTTGCGATGCGGCCCCAACCCACTCCAATGGAAGATGCTAAGACGGAAGATGGAAGGAAGATGGGTGGCATCACAGGACCTGCCTAAGGGTCTGAATCACCCCTGTGCATGTCACAGGAGAAGCATCATTAAAAGTGAATCATTTGAAATCATGGAGGGTGAAAGAGAGAGAATAAATGCACTAAAGAAAAAGTTTCAGGTTTATTGTGAGCCTATTAAATATATATATGGGAATATACATAAGCGGAGCTCATCCAATCAGTGTTACTGAAGATCGTCTCTCTCTCTCTCTATGCAGATACTCAAATGCCATGACCACACAGCACACAAATAGTTGCACACATGGGCTCTTAGCCGGAGTGATTCTCAGAGGCATCTAATCTTCACCCAAACAGCTTTATTGCAGCAAACAATGTGACACAGTGGCAATATTTGTGCAAAGCAGCCTACGCGTTTGGTGCCCATAAACAATGGCACTTCAGATGAAGTGCCATTGTTGGTGGGCACGAATCGCTGAGGCCCATGTGCCCCCTTTATGTGGAACTATTTTTGTGCTGTTATTGTGAGCCTAGAAAACATTTACCAAATGTAGGGGCACATACATTTCCTTATCTCCCTAGTTGCTGGGCAGATGCCCATGTATCTAGTTACTTCCAGGGCCACTCTGGTCATGAGGCAAGGTGAGACCCTTGCCTCAGGTGGCACGGAGTGGCCTGTTACCAGGGGTGGCAAAAAACCGCCTCTGGTAACTTTAAGAGCTGAATTTCTGTTTTTAAAAAAAAAAAAACTTATGTAAACTTATGTAATGCCCCTGAGGTGTAAGACAAAGTGGGATAACACCTGGAGCTCTGTATGGAGAGCTGCTGAGGGAAACGGATGTGGGACCCAAGGAATTATTCCACATGGACCCTCAAAGGCAATATAAGGATGTGGAGTTCCTTTACAACACCATGAGTGAGTGGTGGTTTGGGAGAACCATCCTGAAACACCATGTGAAAAGATATTTCAGTTTGAGCACCAAAATGTCAAATGGGGGAAGGGTGGATCAACCACATCCCTCTTACTACCTTTCATATGAGGACACCTTGAAAGGTGGGTGTATGGCAATGACTGCCGAAAGTGTTTCCGACTGGACCCTGTGCAGTAGCATAACACGAAGGGGCCCTGTAGCAGAAATTTGCAACTTCCCCCCCCAGAGCAAATATGCCGTTGGTAACAATAACTAACCTAATGTCATGGGACTGAACGTAAAAAAAAATGAACATAAAAAATTAATTTTACTTTCTGAAACTGGTACACTTTAGGGCAAAGTACTGTACAACTAAAATAAATTTTTTTTTACAGTATTGTTGGGAAATTTTGCCCTTACAACTATTTAATCTCTTTCTGGGATGCGGGCCCCATCAGGGGTGCAAGGGCCACAGACAGTGGTGCAGTTGCACCCCCTACACCCCTTTAAGTTATACCACTGACCCTGTGTTAAATAACCAATTTCCCTAGAGAACTTGGGACTTACTTTGTTTAGTGTCTAAGGAACCCTCAGAAATGGGACCCACTTATGAGTTACTTTCTACATTTTTGGCATCAGTGTTATGGCCATTTCCTTTGTTTCCTGAACTCAAACCTTATTGTCTGGAAATTTGTAAATGGTTGGTTCAAAGAAAAAACTGCTTATCCCCCACCACAACTATAGATTTTTCTTTATAGCTAAAATATGCCTGGGTTAGCCTGAGCAGAGCAGGCCATTCCAATGTTCCTTCTTTTCTAAGCATGTGCATGGGAACTCATGAGTGAGGAAGGTTGTTTACCATGTGATCTTAAAAGCATGTGTCTGGGTAATCCTGTTTACAGGGCAGGATGATCCCAGTAAAGTGCCTCAGTGATCTTATACAGAAACAATGGATGTAATAAAGTTCTTAGTAACTGCAACTGTTTTGCACTTGAAATTTCTCTATGTAGTATTGTGTGTTGTTACTGTTTTCTCTCCACAGTGTTCATTGCCACCAGGTTTTCTTCAGGAGAAGGTAACAGAAGAGGTTGTTGTGTTTGTGTGATGGTACTGTTATTATTGCACTATTTGCAAATGCTATTTTGATCATGTTTATTTTGTATTTTTGCACCATTGTTGGGACAAATGGTCTTTTCCCCTGGGTGTATGTAGAGACCCAATATCCCTATGTCTTTAAATCCCTACACTTCTTTATCTTTCTAGTTGCTGGGCAGATGCCCATGTGTCTAGTTACTTCATTTTTAACATATTTCAGTTATTTCCCTACTGGGCTATGATCACTTTACAGAATTCCCCATAGCAAAGGTCCTGCCTTGTTTGAGTCAAGTGTAACCCTTTCTCTACTGTTTAGCTGGACATAGCCTATTTTATTCCAAAATAGGATTACATATATATATAAGACACTTATTCTTCACAAAGGCTCAAGGACAATGAGATTATAGATGCATATGTTACAGACGTAAAGCACAAAGCAAAAGACTATGAATTTGGGCTGCTGCATTGTTCTTTAATTTGTGACAGAATTGTGTGTGGTATTAAAAATGGAGGAATTAGGGTATAGTAATCCTACTATGGTATGGATATTCACTTGTTAAAGGTATATAAAGTAGAATGGCTGAGAGAGAAATAGCAATGGGTACTGAGAGCATTGTGATAACTGAGCTACTGATTTGGATTTAAATATTGCAAAATGTTAATTTCCTTTTACTAAATATTTATTTATCACTAATGGGCCTATTTCTGCAGAATTATATCAGAGTTAGGGTTGTTCCATATAGTTAATATGGGAGGATACTCAATTTCCACTGCTCTGCCAACAGCACGTACATTAGAAACAGCTTTTTGTTTTTTTAGGCCATAAATGAACATCACTATAGCACCAGGGCTGATATCTATACCCAAAGGAGAAAGAGCACAGAACAGCCCATACAAAACCTCCAGACATTTCACAGCTCACAAATAAACAATAACCAACAGCTCAGAAAAATAGTTGTCACTGAAATCCATTGACCTTCATTGTTTCAGATCTTATTTTACTGAGATCTATTTTTCCAGATGACCACTCACAATATCTATACATTTTACAAACATAGCAATAGCCTTTGCAGATGCAATCACATTAACAGTTAACTATTATTTAAGGTAATTTTCTTTTTCTAACTTATATTCCTCTGTTTGAATAACAGAGTTCTATGGAACCAAGAAGGGTCATTGGTGGGAAAGGGTTCTACCAGATATAAAATGTATAGGTTCAGGAATTGCAGGTCTTGTGTCTGGTGAAGGAGGTCCTGAAATATTTGCTGGGGGCCTTTTGAATATTTTAGCTGTTATTTATGCACTTTTGCATACTGTTATGTTTTGGTAGCCGAGGATGAGGAGAGTATAACAGTGCTTTATTAGCAGGTTCATGCAGCCATTACATAACAGAAGGAACTCTTATTTTCACTTTCAAGTTGTACAGAAAGTCCTGTGTATGCACAGTGACACCCGCAGGCCATTTGTATAAACACCACACATACTATATCCTGAAATGTTTTGTAACATAGGCTATGGAGGGTTTATTTTTCAATCATTCAAGCTAGATGTTATTTTCTAATACTTTTATATAAATATATTATATATTTATGCATATGAGGAACTCTATTTTTTATTATTTCAGATTTAAGAAGATCTTGTTTTGACTGGTACAAAATAACTTTTCCAAATTAGTAATCCCCAAATTCACAAGAAACTCATTTATTTTCAGAGATTATCCATGCAGATGGGGGTGCTACAGCTGACAGCATTGACCATACACCTGCTTTGTTAAATGTATCAATTCATTGAGCTACAAGTATTTGTTAACAATAAAACTGAAAGATTCAAACTGTTTGGAAGATTCCATAATTCCCTAGTCTGAATTCTAGAAAATTTGCTGCTTAATCTTCATAATGAAATTCTAAAGGAGGAGATGACGTGAGAAAATGAGGGGGCTGAAATCTTATGGATGGAGTTCTTCACTGATTGTAATGCTATACTGGATCTAGTGATCTCTAATGACCTAGAACGTATAGCACATGTGCAAGTGATTGAACATCTGGGTAATAGTGACCATAATGCAATGACATTTATGGGTAGATTGAATGTGTGAATGTGTGAATTTTTTAACTTAAAAAACTTTGAATTTCAATGTATTTTTTTTGATACTACGACCATCGAATTGGATGCTTCGACCATTCAATCATTCGATTCGAATGGTCGAATAGTAAAATCCTTTGACTTCGAATTTCTAAGTCTCTTTAAAAAAACTTAAATTTTTTTACTTCGCCAAATTAAAAATCATTCGATCGATTGCTAAAATGATTCGAAGGATTGAATCGTACGATTGAACAATATTCCTTCGATTTTATGATTGCCAAATTTGGTGAAAAATACTTCAACTTCGATATTTGAAGTCGAAGTATTTCAATTCGATGGTCGAATTTCAAAGTTTTTTTAACTTCGAAATTCGACCCTTAATAAATCTGCCCTTTAATGTCTGGTGGAAAAAACATATGAACAAAAGCTGCATTTAATGAATATAAACACTATAATAAATGTTGTAAAACCGTAATATGGAAGGCAAAGAGAGGACGTTCATTGCAGCCTAAGATTAACGGCAAAAAGTTTTTTAAGTATATTAATAGTAAAAAGATGCAGGTTGGGAGTGTTTGTCCATTAAATAATGGTACCAGTATGGCTGTAACAGATACAGAAAAGGAAAGTATGCTAAATCAGTTCTTTTCTTCAGTGTATACAAATGAGAAGTCAGAGTTCCCAATATTTAAAAAGAGATTACAATCTCAGTCTGGCAATTATAGGCCAGTAAATTTGACATCTGTGGTAGGTAAACTATTGAAGGCTTGATAAGGGATCAAATCCAAACATTTTTCCTAGTAAATGGCATAAATATTTTGCTTAACATTTGTAAGGTTTTTTTTATAGTGAGAGCGGTGATACATTAGCGTTAAGAAGGGGTTGGATGGCTTTTTAGCAAGGGAGGGAATACAAGGTTATTGAAAATAGCTCATAGTACAGGTTAATCCAGGGATTGGTTTGACTGCAATCTTGGAGTCAGGAAGGAATTTTGTTCCCCTCAGAGGCAAATTAGAGAAGCTTCCGATGTGTTTTTTTTTTGCTTTCCTGGATCAACATTAAGCAGGTTAAATATAGACTTAGAAGGTTGAACTTGATGGGAATGTGTCTTTTTTCAACTTACTATGCTACTATGTTATAAGGGTACTTTATCATCATAATCCATAATTGTTCGATTATAGCTGTGCATGCACAAACAAATGTGGCCAAGACATATATGCATATACAGGGTGCACATTACATTGGAGATAGAAGTTAACAGTACCTGTTACATGTAGTGAAAATATATCTGGGGCAAATCACTAGCCTTCTGCTCTGCTGTTCTCAACTGCAAGTTTTAAGAGTGGTAAAAAAGTGGGCCCTTTTTTCTTTACAAACGAAATAGATCCTCGGCACACCACTTACTTATTCAGGGTGCATTCACGTCCATGGCTGATCCCAGGCTAAATGGCATCCAACATTATTGTATGTATGGATCACTTCTATATGCTGACAATTGCCTTTTAAATAATTTATTGCAGCAAAATGTAGCACAATTCTGGGGAACACCTCCTTCCTCAGGTGAAATTGCAATTCCCCGAAAGCTTGTGGTACATTTTGCTGCAATAAATGATTTAAAAGGTAATTGCCAGTGTACAGGTGTGTTCCTTCCATATAATATTGCCTTTTTTTCTTTAACCATGTAAAGAGCTTTGAAACAACCATCTCAGCTCTCTATTTACATGTTTAAAGGAAAAAAGGGGAAACTTTTTACTATTTGATAAATATGGCATAACAAATGATGTGTTTCATACAAGACTTGTGATGGAGCCAATGCACAATTCTTCTTGCAAGGGCTGAGAGAAAAATGTAGATGTTCATTATAAAGAACTATTGTATTGGTGGCAAGGGTTGGAGGCATGCCTAGATTTTAACCACAGTTTATGGAAAAACACTGTTAAAAGGAGAAAATAAGTCCCATTTTCAAAGAGGATGTATTTTAATGAATTTGTATGCACAGTGAATAACTTTAATAAAGAATCTCATTACAGAGCAATGTCATGTTATTGTCACAATGAAACTGAGCCTTTGCTTTTTTAATAGCAGGCAAAAAAAAAAACTTAAATGCTATGAGATTCTTCCAAGGACCTTGGAATATAAAGAAATGATGTGAGGCGTTAATATTGAAATGTCATTACTGAAATTTTGAGTGTGAGACTTTGTCAGCTTGTTTGTCATAATCCTACAGCAAGTTTTCATTTGCAATTAAGAATCTCACTTCAAGGGTAATGCCATTGCAGCTTTGCTACTATTATCCTGTAAAATGTATATCATTAAGCTATTTGCCTGTTGTTAAGAACTCTTAAATGCATGACTAAGAACAATTCTTCTTTGTAATGTCTATGTGGGTCCATAAATAGGTACTAATGCAGGTTTAGAGAATTCTAATTATGTGAATTCAGGTACTGTACCTAACCAAATTTTAAGTGTTGTCTGCAGTGGCATCTATACAACTATAAACCTTCTATACTAGTGAGTGCAAGTGGATCTGGCCACTGCTCCTGTGTAAACTACTGTATAACAAATTGGTGCTTACAATCTGACACAATTTGACAGCGGCACAGTGGGGGTATGACCACATATAAAAACATAAGAATTTACCCAAAGATAAGATCTGCACCCACCTATATTAATATTAATTCAGTTACAATATTTTTACAATATTAGAAACATGAAGGAATGTATTTGTTTATTAAGACATTGACAATCTAATTTTTCCTGTATCAGTTTAAATAGTGTCGCATAAGGCGAAATAATAATTTCTAATCTAAGATAGTCATATATAAAATAGTTTAGATTGGGCCATCCTTTCAAATTTCTTTTGCTTATTTTTACAACATAATTAAGTATATTGAATTGTTGTAGAAGACAGTTTAACAAAATGTTATGGTTAAAAGAAACTCAGTATGGAAAATAGGATTGTCACTTTGCCTGTCTCTATTATTTGTCTTCCCTATTAATAACTTTGGCGTCAAGGATATTTTCATCAGCCATTGTTTAACACTAAGTATGTGCCTTTAATAAAGCCACGGAATTGTGAATGAAGTAAGCGTGATGACTCTCCATGATTAGTGCCGAAGATACGGGAGTACGGAGTATATAACACAGAACCGGCATGTAGCGGCTGGCACTAAGTATCTGCAGCACGGGAGGAGACACGCAGAGTCGGGTGAGCTCAGCTACTGGACCGCTTCTATATATTTGTGCATATTTTCATCAGCCAGGCCAGGTTAAAAATGTCACGGGTGCTAATCCACAGCGTTTGTAATTCCTGCTCTGTTTTAAAATTATACATTTCTTTGAAAATTAAACGTTTTTACAATTTCCATATTTTGGGCATAGTTCTTTTTTTAAGTTCATTGTTTTCTGAAATAAAAAGATTCTTTGAAATATGATATATAATACAAGCCTTGATTAAAAATTAAAGCCTGTACAGATTTGCTATAAAAATCAAACTAATCTTAAAAGAATCTTAAAAAAATGTATACCTTACTTTGTGCGTTCAGATTAAATAAGAATTCCAGATCACCATTTCCTCCCTTCTTTGAATTTGCAAAATATAAAATGCCAGATGATGAAAAGGATAGTTGTAATTATAGCAGATATTTTAGTAAAATCAATATCTACACCTATGGTGATCCTCATATGTGGATTTGCAGGGGGTAGTGTTGCATTTATTTAAAAAAGTACAAAAAAAATCAATGAAATGCACTAGGCTTTAAAATGTATTTCATGTAGTGCATCATGGTGCAGGGCAAGTAAATGAGTCATTAATACAGTAAGTATTTAAATAATGTATTTTAACGATTTTAAGCATTATTTGAAACATTATTTGCAATAGATTAATACATATACTTAACACCTTGCACCAAAGTACTTAGTCTGTCTAGTGTCTCAGTCATGGCAACACAGTAACTGACAGTGAAAAACACACACATGTTCTTCAGGTTAAACATGAAACTTTTCTACCTGCTATGCAATGACTGGAACACTGAAACCATCTCCAATGAGTCGGAAAGTCAACTAGCCAAAGTATTTCATACACAAGCAAAGGGAGATGGTGAAGATGTGCATGTGTTATGACTCCATGTGATATATGAGGATATCACCAAGATTTCCATGACCATACAACTGCATGAGACCCAAGCAGGTTTGGACTGGAGCCTTAGGGGCCCACCAGGGCAGGCAAAACAAGGGCCCTTCTGGCATGCACTAAACACTTGTCTGCATGCCGCAGTAGTCCTTATGGGGCATCCGGGGGGGCCCAAAATGTTTTTTCCCAATGTCCTATCGGCCAGTCTGACCCTGGACCCAAGGCCTTTGTATAGACCATGGAACTCAGTGGTGACTTCTAATATTCTCATAATAAATAGCATTGAACAGCTGCTACATATTACAGTGCTCAGACAAACCTACATTCTCGAATTGAACTGCAGCTACAAATGACACACAGCTATTTTCATAAGAAAACACTTCCAGCACTCAAATTCACCCTGTGTGAATTCCTTTAAATACATTTTACAAAAACTGAGGTGAAAGAAATCAATAACTGGTTCCAACAACAATCTTCTGATTGTTCAGATTTCAGATTTTTCCCTACCACCTTCCAAGCGTTTTCACCCTCCCCTGATCATTCTCAGATTACTTGCTGTGTCTCTGACCACCCATATGTGCCATGATCACTTTTTCCTGACTAGATGTGAAAACCATGACCCACTCCTGATCCTCTCCCGCCTGCTCCCAGCTTCCCCCCTTCCTCCTGTTCTTCATCCATGCTGCCTCCCTGGGCTACCTCTGCCTCCGATCCACAGCTCCCTGTAGGCTCAATAGCATGGATTCTAAGCCCAGCTACCATTAGCACTTTGCTTGCACCAGAACCTCACTCTCCTTTACCACCGCCAGAACTGAACCTGGTCCTTGGAACTTGGCCAAAAGAGTTTAAGGCCTTTTCCCTCATTATGAGGCGTAAGGAACAAACTCGGGGTGGGGGTGGGGTTGGAATAGGTAAAAAACAAACCAACAACACTGGCTTTAGATGAAAAATAATTGTCAAAAATGGGCCTGGGAAAAGCGCAACCATCAGCAGCCAACAGGGAGCTGTCAAGGAGCTGTTATTATTGCTATTTTACCTTCTCATTGTTCTGTTGATTAGCTGCTTTGGGGAAAAGGAGGGTGTGATAGTACTCCAACTTGCAGTGCAGCAGTAAAGAATGACTGAAGTTTATCAGAGCACAAACCAAATGACTGGGGGTACCTGGGAAAATAGGTTTCCAAAGTAAAAATAAATTGTTCGCTCTTTTGCTGGAGCATCATTATTAATTGATGTGTTTTGAAAAATACATGTTTATCTGCATCTAAATTCTTTTAAGATTCATCTTAAACAGTGCGGAAGGATAAAAAAACTATTTGTAACACATATATTGCACTGCAATAGACAATTTCAAAGCAGCAATAGATTGCAGTCTACATGTTATATGTTTTTCAGTGGAAACTGGTTTTAGTTCAGTTCCATCACTCCCAAAGAGTTCAGCTTTACCTTGCATTCAATACACTCTTGCTGCTGTAATGACACATTCCATGTCCTAAAACAAATGCTGCTGTGGCTATCAATTGATAAGAATTCCAGCCATTTACTAAGTACAGGACAGATACAGTATGAACCATGGGCATCATATAATCTAATCTTCGCCAATCAAATCTATAGAAGAAAAGGAATACATTGTATTCTACATTCAGCATAAATGTTACATAATCATATTATATTGTCAGATCTGAGAGTTTTTCTTTAAAATTCTCTTTCAGTTATCCTTTATTTTGAGTCTAACAGTATTAATAATTTACACTAATGGGCTTATGAAAAATGCCTTGGAATAGCTGGACATCAATTACACTTTCACCACTGCACAATATATACTGAATCTGTCACTATATGTATATGAGCTACATTGGCGGTACAGTAAATTCTGTAAATGCATAAAGGTTTTAATGTCCCACATGAAAATGCTTTAGCATTGGGAACACTTGAGCAGCACCTGCAGGCAGATGTGGCATTTGTACATCAAACAGAATTTCTAGCCTAAGCAAAGGCAAAATGTTTTGCTGATGAAAAAGGCTAAAATTAGACAGACTTATTATTTCTGAAGAGCCCCTAGAAGTTTGCACTTGAAAGCTCCTTGGGGGAAAGAAATAATGTACTTTCTACTTGGAATTTTCTCCATGAAGCAGCTTACTTTTCTCCCCATAGTATAATTCTATCCTAAATGTTTAACTTCATTTATATGACAGCTTTTTAAATAATATAATATATTTACAACCACTCAGGCATATAATGTATCCAGTGTAATAGATAATATATGCTGTTTTTAATAGTTCCTTATTTGTTGGCCCCCAAGGAACACTGTTAACTATTATTACACTTTATAGGAATTATCTTTCTTTTATTAAAGCAGTCAATTTCCAATCATTACATTACACTTTTAGTTATAGCTGGGAGTGGTTGTGGAATTCAGACCTGAGTAAGAGCTGCTTTTGTTGTTCATAAGAAAATACTAATCGCATACCAATCCCTGTACAATGCCAGAAGCTTACTTCCTATAGACTAAAATTAGAATATCTAAATCCTAACCATTTGTATCATGTGAGAATGGCGATGAAGCATTTTCACAATTTAGCCAGTGCAATTTCACATGGAAGACACAGTGTGCTGTCTTCCACTACTCTAACATAAGAGGAGGAAAGTCATACCTTTTAAGTAAAGTAATGCTTGTTTAATGCTAATCTTGGCTATTCAGACCACAAGGAGTTAATGTCCAGCTAGTATAGGAGTATAGGTTACATTGAACTCACACTTCAGGATCAGGGCCTTTGCTAAGTGGAAGCATTCCCAGATAGATATACTTTAACTACAACTCCCAGACAGAACAGTACAGCAGCACGAACAGACGGAGGAAGGAAGGGTGGGAGGGAGGGAGAAATAGAGCACTGTACTATCTGGTGCTGAGTTCTGGGGGGTATTTATACATGGATTTGCTACCCTTCTAAGAGTTCTGGGGTACATGAAATTGCACAATACAGGCGAGTCTGCATTCTTCTGCCTTAGGAGCTCACACTATTTTTTATCAAGGTAGATCTCCTGATGGGGGCCAGGCATTGAGAGTAGATCCCAGGGTTACAAAGTCTGGGCACCCCTACCTTACAGTGATCCAGCCTAGCAAAGTGATCAGGGAGAAGGAGTCTAACCTGACACCCTATTTGCTGTGATCACTACCTGTAAGTCAAAACAAGAAGCCTTGGGAAGCTAATGCCTACTACAATCCTCATTGTAGCTTCAGCTGCTCTTTCTACATACACTCGCTGGCTTTCTCTCCTAGAGAGACTATTAGAGATCTACTCTGTTCTAGCTAACCCTCCTTCACAGGGTTAACCACTAAAGGGGCTGTCCCTTTAGGGCACCTGCTTTACTGGGCCTTGGTGTACCCAGGCTCAATGACACCTCCAGTCAATCTCAACACCAGCAGCCAAAGAGGAAGAGGCCACTCCTTTCCACACATTGTCCTGAAGTGTGGCAGGAAGTGGTAATTACACCTCTTGTGAAAAATCGCTAGCATTGCCTTCTCTAACGTTCGCCGCACTTTGCCAGGCGAATTTCGCCAGCACTACGCAAATTCGCTAAAGTGTGAAGTTACACTAAGGTCGGCGAACATAAGCGAAGTAGCGCTACCCTTAGTTCTCCAGGCAAAGGGCATTTACACTAGTGATGCCTAATTTGCATACGGCGCAAACTTAAGCGTATAATAGAAGTATATGTTACAGCCACTACATTACACTACACAAGCCCAGGAAACATTTAATAAATAAAATAAAGTCCTATTGCCCTACATGTGCCCCCTGTATAGTAGAGTTGCCATATGTTAGGAAATGTAGGGGGGAAGGAGGGTAACCCCCCCAAACAAAATTGATCTTTTTCAGACTATCACCCTACAATGGTAAAACACACCAGCGTTTTTTTGGGACTTAGAAAAATGTTCCAAATATTTTTTTCAAACTCCTATCTATTGTATTGAATTTCGCCAGGTCTGTCCTGGATTATTGCTGATATTGACAAGCTGAAACTTTAGGCTGGTGCAATATGTTCAGTATATAAAATATGGCATTTTTGGCCATATTTCTTTTTACTTTTTAGCTCTCTTAATCATTGGCAATGGAAACTTTGACTTTTTATTTCAATTGAAACCATCAACATTGGATTCTTTGAGTGCCTGCTCAATTATGCTTAACAGAAGACTAACTAAGTCTACTCCTGTCCTAACATGATTTGGTGGTGAGTTATCTAGTCCTTGAGCAATAATGGTGATGACTGAACCAAGGTACTAAATGAGAATTCCATTTTTATTGTGAGGTATTCCGGAGCTCAGATGAGTCATGTAAGCAGTTAACATATGAATAAGAAAGATGGTGGGAGTAGCCTACTTCAACTTTATCATTTTCCTGGAGTTTCCTCAGCCTTCTTTCAATAGACCCTGGTAACATTTTGTCACTTTGTAAATTATTTTTGGTAGAAAACAAAAGGCCCCTGCTAAAACCGATTAGTGCTGCAAACACTTTTTGGTATTTTCAATTTCAGGCTGCTATTCTTAATTATTTCCCAGCAGAAGGGGCTAACCTCTAGGAATTGGGGCACTAATGATAGGATACCTAATGATTCTTGACATAGTCAGTAAAAATACAATCAAGGCAGCTTCTCAACTCTCATGTTTTCCACCCTCTTCATTCCCGAACTCTCCACTTTTTTCCCTTCAGCTATCTGACATGATTGAAAATGAGTCTGAAGGCTGGGACATTTTGGATTGTAATATATATTACAACTACAAAATAAAGATAAATGTCATGCACAGTGAAGATAGCGAGGAATGAAAACAGGAATATTATTTATATTTTTCCAGACACATTACTGCTTATAATAGAATTTGTCTGTTTTTTGGAAGACATAATTGTTGATTTTCTGCAACAGACAACCTAATATTTGCTACAGGCAGAAAAATAGCAGCTGATAAAAGAGGAACTCGGATGTTTAAAATATTAAAACGTCTTGACAGCAGATATAAACCCATCAGTGGTGATTTCATTCTCTGTATTGCTGCTATTCCATGCAGGAATGTAAATTAATCAACCTTCATTCTGTTTAAGACATGTCTTCTTCATTTGGTTTGAGAAGAACATATTAGCTTCTGTTGTAGGATGGGAATGAGATGGCAAATTGAACAAGGCATATGTGAGATGGTGCAAAGGTCGGATCAAGGAAAATACAGGCTCTTAATGCAGTCCATGAAAAAATGCACTGCACCAGAGCTATGGAGTCTTAGCCAATCTTCTTCTATATGTTTTGCAGTGTTATCACAGTCTACTATTATAGTACATTTAATATTATTTATTAATGTGTGAAGCAAAAAAAATTGTGACATTAAGGGGCAGATTTAAAAAATTCACATGAATTATTCGAAGTTCGATCGAATCTAATATAAATTCGAATCTTCGAATATGCAAATTAGGTAAATTCGACCATTGAATATTCGAATTTGAATGATTCGAATAAAATTCTATTTGAATATTCGATGGTCGAATAACTTCCCCTTTAAAGTTTTATTTGACCACCTACTTCGCCAGGATCAAGATATCGAATTGGGAATCATTAGCTGAGATTGAATACATTTTTTTTTATATTCGATTGTTTGATCGATCGAATTGCGGTAAAATCCTTTATTCGACTATCGAATTTGAAGGATTTAACTTCCCCACTATTCCCATAGTCGAATTTCGAATTTATTTTTAATTTGAAATTCGACCATTAGTAAATCTGCCCCTAACCTTATGCGAATTAAAATTTGACAAAAAACTAATCAATAATTAATTCATATAAAGCTGCAAAATTTTGAGGTACACCCCTCAAAAAACACTATGAATATATTAAAAACACACCGTCTCTTTCCACAGTGCAGTGTATATGCTTCCTTTTTCCACACAAGATAATCAGTATGCAACTATGCTTGTTGTAGCCCCTCAACCAGTTCCATACAATTACATTTATCCTTAGATTTTTAAGATTTCTAAGGTCTCAAATATGTTAGATGTTTTCATCAAAATAATTTGCAGCTACTTGCAAGTCAGTCTTCCAGAGCATCTCAAAAGTCATAAATAGAAAGATCTTGTTCTTCCCATTTCTGTGTGCATCCTCTGGTTTACCCGTACACTCAAAAAACATACAGGGTATATATTTGCATTTTTATAATTGTTCTTCACAACTGCACATTTATTACATAATGTGCAATGATTAAAAAGCCATAGTTTAGCATGGAGGGAGGTTTCCTTCCAATTGAGAAATATGAAGTTAAATGTTTGGTGTGTTATAGATGGACCTGTGCTTAACAACTTTTCTCTAATCTTCATTTATTTTCAGTTTATTTAATTAAAAGCCTATACTTTTACCATTGCAATTTTAAATGCAATTGGACTGTTCTAGCAACCAATGCCTGCTGTTGTCTCTGATGGTCCATCATTCTATTAAGGCCCTCTCCCATTAATCGTTGCTTTGATTTTCAAACTACTGTCTGTTTGCAAGGTAGAGTAAACCCGAACATCCTGGTTGTAAAAATTCATGCAGACCGGAATTATGCAAAAACAGAACAAGAAAAAAATAAAATTGTCAATTGTTATGGAACACCACAATACCAAACTGCACATTTCCTTCTCTCTTTGTCTAACAGGACCTCAAACAGGTGGCCAATGGGCATGATCTGCCTCTGCTCTAATGGAAATCAATCAAGCATGCACAGTAGGCACCTCTTTGAGGTTCATTTTTGGAGAGAGAAGGCATGCTCAGAAAGCAAAAAGGGGCAGAGCTTCAAGCTAGACAAGAAAGTAGCTATAAAGTAGCTGAAGTTAAAGGGATACTGTCATGGGAAAACATGATTTTTACAAAATGATCAGTTAATAGTGCTGCTTCAGTAGAATTCTGCACTGAAATCCATTTCTCAAAAGAGCAAACAGATTTTTTTATATTCAATTTTGAAATCTGACATGGGGCTAGACATTTTGTCAATTTCCCAGCTGCCCCTGGTCATGTGACTTGTGGCAGCACTTTAGGAGGGAACTGCTTTCTGGCAAGCTGTTGTTTTTCCCTCTCAATGTAACTGAATAGTACGCATTGGGACATGGGTTTTTACTATTGAGTGCTGTTCTTAGATCTACCAGGCAGCTGTTATCTTGTGTTAGGGAGCTGTTATCTGTCACTGTCCCATTGTTCTGTTGTTAGGCTGCTGGGGGGTGGGGGAGGAGGGGGTGATATCACTCAAACTTGCAGTACAGCAGTAAAGAGTGTTTGAAGTTTATCAGAGCACAAGTCACATGGCTTGGGGCAACTGTGAAATTGACAAAATGTCTAGTCCCATGCTGGAGCAGCACTATTAACTGATGCATTTTGAAAAAAACATTTTTTCCCATGACAGTATCCCTTTAAGCTAATTGTACAGAGAGAAAGGTATGTTATTCTGGGGATGTTTAGCGTAACCTTTGAGTATTTTACAATAAAATGCTTAATTATCTTTTAACAAAAAAATTTTACATTTTTGGAATAAAAACATGTAAAAATTATAAATATTCCATTTACTTTCTTATACTGATTTTAAAAAGTAATTTCCATCTAATATTTATCAGTGTGACTAATTCATTTGGGGCCTTGCATCTGGTGTTTAAAGTGGACCCGTCACCCAGACACAAAAATCTGTATAATAAAAGTCCTTTTCAAATTAAACATGAAATCCAATTTCAAAATTTTAGTAAAGCATTCATAGCTATTTTAAGCTCATTTAAAAATCTCAGCTGTCAATCAAATATTGTCTGCCACTCCTCTATGCCTTAGGCATAGAGGCGGGGCAGATAATTACTTCCACTTTCCATTCAGCACTTCCTAGATGCCACTGCTCCTCACACATTCCCCCAGTTCTCTATTTAACCATTTAATTGTGTAGCCAGGACATGGGGATAGACATTGGTTCCCCAATTCTGGTGCACAAACAAGATTCTGAGATGATGCAAGGCTTGCCTCAATAACAGTGTCCACAAAATGGCTCCTGCCCGCTTGTTATAATTATGAATTCCCAGACTGAAGAAAACAAGAATCAAATAATTTATATAGTGTAATTAATGTTCATTTTGCTCGACTAATGTGATAAAATAGGATTTTGAATATTTTTTTGGGGTGACGGGTCCACTTTAAGCATCTTGGTGTCTTTCACCCAAGAGATAAAGAACTTCTCCAGCCTTACTCATGATTGCTCATAGGATTATTCATATTTCAAAAGTGACATCATAAAATATTTATTACCAAAGATATTAATGTGAATTTTTTCATGTATCTGCAGTTTAGACATGATTACAGCCATTTTAAATTCACTCCTTTAATTAAAACCGTAAACAATACTGTTGTGTTTAAAAGTACATAGAAGTATACATAGGTCATTTATTAAGCGTACATTCGTATGTGCTGGATTTGCAAAATAGCTGCTAGAAATGTTATACAGATCTCTTGGGAAAAATTAACATATAGCTACAAGTATAATGATCTCCTGAACATGGAAGAATAAGAACACCGAAAAGTGCTGTGTTACACAGTTAGCTTCTAAAGTAAATCATTTTATATTCTACAAAATGATGAGTTTATAAAATAGACAAGAAATTCTCTGGTTCTGCACAAGATAAAGAGACAGTCAGGCAGGATCAGACCGAGGCTGCCCCAAGGCCCCCCTCTCAACCGGCATGCAGCGCTGAGTGGGTGTACATGCACATGGCCCAATGTTTTAGCCACAACCTTCTGACAAAGGGAGGTTGCGACATTAAGAAACGGAACTGGTGCAGATTCGGGCCAATGGGGCCTACAAGAGCTGGGGGCCCGCCGGGTTTTTTCCTGTTGTCCAGCCGACCCAGTCCACTTAGGCTGTTTTAACAAACATGCCAATAGCAATCAATCAACAGTTAATACGTGACTTTCCATTGCCATGGATGCAGCTACTGCTTCAGTTGTCAATACACCACTCAACAAAGGGTGTTCCAATACAAATTAATGAATAATGTTTACTGGTTATTCATTTTAGGTTACTGCCTGTTATTTTAATTTGTTAATATTGTTCTTATTTACTTTCACAAGTTTATTTATACGTTTATTTAAGTAACAGGTACAGTAAGTGATTTGCTAAAATGTAAAGTTGCAACTATGTATTGTATTGGTGACAAAGTATAATATAGTGTAATATGGTGTTTTGTCAATGGAGGTTACTGTGATGCATGGTATATAAGTGTTTGAACACATGCTGCTTTTAGTAGCTTGATACAAGACCGGTGTTGGTCTGAAATGCTGCTGGTGCCTGGGTCGGAATCCTTAACTTAATAAAGGCTTTTAAAGAAGATCACCTTTTGATGGTGCAATTTAATACTATCTTAGGGGCAATGACCTCTGCAGTCTGACTAACTAGGGCATCAATGTACTTAATACTTGCCATATCACCTTGATTGCACCCATCTTTTGCACTTTGCCCTGAGACCCAAGCTGGCCTCTTACAAACCAGAATGCATTTCAAATGTGAAACCAATAGAATAATGGGCCAGATATGTCATATGAGAATAATAGTCTGAGAGCAGGATAACTGGTAATTAAATATTTATTGTGCATCCACAATGCACAATAAATATTTAATTAGCAGTTATCCTGCTCTCAGCCTGTGATTCTCATATTACATATTTGGACTTTCTATAGCTATTGCCAGTGACAGAGCACCATTGGGAATTACAGCTCTCCAATAATACTTTGCTATTGTGTGTTACCCTGAGAGTGAGAATAATGGTCCAGTAATGACCATAATAGCTGTCTTCTTTATTGTTATAAAAATAAACATGCACTGGCAGACAGTGAACCTGAAAATTACTCATCATTACTTTTTGGCTAAAACATGGAATATGCATGACTGTTCCTTAAACCATGTTAAATATCGTATGGCATGACATTAAAAACAGTAATCATTGCCTTCAATGATGGGATGGTGAGTGTAGCCTTCATTTATAAGTAACCAAGGCAAAAAAAATTACGCCATTTTTACTCCTTTTTTTACACAGTGATGCTTGTTGTTGTGTTTATTACACTGTTTTTTTACACATTTTACCATCTGAGAATTTTCTGAACCATTTTGTTATACTAGCATAGTTATCCTTGTCTGGTCAATAGTCCATGTTTATGCTAATGCAATTTCACTGGAGATAATAAACATATGGTCTGTAAGTATGGAGCTGTTGTTTGAGTGTTTCTTAATAACCACTTTTGGTCTATCTTTAATATTGTAAATCATTAACTTATAAAACAGTTTTACTACTTCTGTTGCTGAAATAAAGCCTGTCTCTTTGTTAAATACATTCATGGGGATGGAATTAGTAATGCATAGCCTTGCCATCTGGCTCTTTAGTCTCAAATATAGATGTACACCACCATAGCTTTGTAGGGCATATCTAACGAAACATATTTGTTCAGAAGTACATTGAGATTCTTTAAAAAGAAGTTTGGTATTCAGATGTTCAAAATCAAACACATAACATGAAAGCAAATCTATGCAGTTTGAATACAACATCAGTTGCTTGATTGTCTCAACTTAGAGACTGAATGACTAAAGATGATTCCCAAGAAGAGTCTGTGTGATAAAGACTCACTCTGGTGGTCCAGTGGTGCGGCGGGGACGCCCTCCATGCTGCTTCTCTTGCTGGTCTGCTCCCTAGTGTGTGCACCGCGCTCACTTCCACTTTTTAAAGGTGCATGCATGCTGACGTCATGACATCAGTGCACAATGGCGCCAAAATTCAAATATTTAAAGAGATCTTCTGCATTTTCTGATTGTCCATGATAGGTTTATTCCTGGTGCCTTGTACCTTGTGCTGTTTAGCTTTCAGTTTGCCCTGATTTCCTGTGTTTGACCCTGCCTGGCTTTTGATTACTGTGGCCTCTGAATCCTGACCCTTGCCTGACACCGACTTTGATTCTGCTTAACCCTCCTGATTGACTTCCTGGTTTGACTCCCGGCTGATATCTGACTCTGATTCTGACTCTGATTCTGTCTCATCCCATCTGATTGATTACCCGGTTTGACCCCCTTGCCTGCTTGATGATCCTTGCTATCTGCCTGCCTTGACCCAGCCTGTCTGACTACGTATCTGCTTATTCCTGCTTGTACCGTGACCTTTTGCCTTATAGACTCTAACTTCAGCCATGCCCCTCTGCCTATCCAGAAACCTTATTTTGTACCTCTCTGAGGGCTTCTCCCGAGGCCCAAAGGCGGTCACACTACTGGTGAAGCACAAGCCGAGACCAGGGTTCTTGGTGTTGGTTCTGGTGTTGGGTTTCCGACCGTGACAGTATGTGTGTCCTAGTGAAAACACAGATAAAGTAGGGGCCTGGGGGGAGGGATTTTGCTTTTTTACCCCTCAACTGCCTTAACTTTGATACTCATATTGGTTAAAAAGTGCCAGATACAAAAATATGGACCCTAAATTTTTCAATTAACCTTGCCCATGTCTCTGTATCAGTGTGCTGCTTTGCCCATAATACACATTTGCATTCTGCTAAATGAAGAGGTCAGGTACAATTAAAATATGAATAACGGTACAAGAAAATAACCTTGCTTTTTGTACAGGCATGGGTTCTGTTATTTATATTGCTAGTGTCTTGAATTTTCTTGGATTAAGGAATAAATACTAAATAATGCATTTATTCAACTAGAATAATATATTGCTCATGAGTACTTTAATAGGAAAACTTTTTAGTAAAGCACTTCCTTGAAGTGGACGTGAAGTTACAGATATACAGTATGTTTGACTGGCCTTTAACACAACTGAAGTTTCATTGCATAAAATACCTTTTGCATTAAAATATATCATGACTCTGAGTTACTCACTCTGAGCATGCGGTGATCAATCCTCATTTCCAAAGTTGGATTAATGTCCTCACAGATCTGTCATCAAGAGAAAAAATGTTAAAGGATTCTAGTTTGAATTGTGTAACGGAGCAGGCATGGTTTCATGTGGTGGTAAAAAGTGCACCACTGTCTCCTAACATAAAAAATGGCTTTACATTAAGTAAACTTTCAGTTTTAAATAGCTGAATCTCAGAATGCAGAATGATTAAAGCTGCTGGAGAGAGTAAAGGTTACACCATTAGGGCTCACAGGACCTGGCAGTCGTTTAATATCACATTGGAAAGGTTATGCACCATTAACTATACAAGCAAGGGAAGCACATGAAAGAAAAATAGCAACTCTGTAGAAATTGAAATTATATCTTCAGTCTGATTTACTTTTTGGAGCAATTTGAACTTTTGTAGTTCAATGCTTTCAAAAGCTGGATTGAGTACAGAAGTTAGTATTTCTGCTCAAAAATATATTTGCAAGGGATCCTTTTATCTTCTGCTAATTTCTGATCCCGACAAATAATATCTACACCACAAAGTCCATTCTGTAAATGTATTATTAACATATTACAACATACTGTATGCAATGGCTCTTTACACTTAACTCTATAACAATATCCAATACAAAACTGTCAAACATGTTTACTCATATGTTTTATAAAATACTATGAAGAAAGTTACCATTTATCATTAAGCAATTTTAAGTATTTTATCTATCTTAATTAGTTATAAATTCTAAACACTTTTGAAGATAAACTCCCACCCCCATTCTTTAGCCTACTGACTCCTGTGCTGAATAGCATATTCTTGCTGCGCAGAGAGCTTAGGCTCCAATATGCATCCTACTTACTGTGCTTATCTGTCCACACTACAACCTCAGTTTAGACTGAGGCAAAGGTGCCCCTGCAGAGTTTCATAAGCAGTATAACCATATATATTTATAGACCCTGTCTACTGCTATCTCAGATGATATTGGCAGAGAATACATTGGGGTGTGGATTAAAATAAAGTTATTATATAAACCACTGCCATTACAAATGTCAGCTGCTACAGGACATTAACATTTTATTGACTCCTTGTTACAATTTAGATTAAGCAAGCTCTGCTGTGTCTGGGGCTCCTCATACATTCCTAACGTCCTAGGAGAAGAACCATCCCATTTGGGCTCAATTAATCTGGCTAGTACATAGGCTGTGTATTGAGACATTTGTATGGACTAGCAAGAGTGTTTTACCTATTGAGGGATATATTGGAATGAAGTACCAGGGAGGAGAATGATTTCTGTGACATTGTGGCGTGGGCCTAAACATGGGAGAAAAAGAAAATGTTTTGTCTCTGAAAATGTTAATAAATGTCCTGAAGTCTGGAATTGTGATGGTCTTCATATCACTATCCATGACCTACAAATTTTAAGCCTGTGCATTTATCTACACACAGACAGAGGGCTATTACTAGCCATTACAATTATCTTCTACTAGACTTGAGGCAAAACTGAAGTGGTAGGAAGAAGCATATGCATAAAGGTGTCCTCCTTTTTGCTTGAATAATGAAAAGGAGAGAAGGGTTGTGTTGCTAACAAGCCAGTCACTGTTTCCCTGCATATCCATGGGAGTGTTGACTCAGATCTACTGTGTAGTGTTGGGAGTGGTGACTCAGATCGACGAAGGGGGGGGGGAGTTTGTGGCTTCACCCAATTGCAGCAAGGAAGTGCCAAACTATAACTATAAATGCATGTACAGCAGTGAGATTGTGTAGAAAAATTGAAAATTAAACTGAAATAAACACAACCATATGAAATCATACAGCTCAGTAACGAAATAAACATTGAACAAAGCCAAGTCAAAAACAACATAGTTTCTGATGCATTTAACAACTCACACCTGACTCTGCTTATGTTAATAGTAGAGTGCTCGAGCTCTGTTAAAATATCCAAAGAAAATATGTTTGTTTAACTTTCTAACTTGCTTACTAACCTTAATTTAATAATTTTTACCAACAGTGCTAAGATAGCGCCATTCTGCAAAACCTTTTCAAAATAGAAGAATGAGTCAAACTAACAGTATAAAACCAAGTTTAACCTAGCTTACCATTCTAATTGAAATTATTATGCATGATGATTTATTATGTGTTTTTCGTTTTCATTACTCTGAATGAATAACTGTGCTCCCCTCCTTAAATAAACCTTAAGTGTACATATTGTGTATGTGCAGCGTACATAAATTTATCCACCTAATGTCCAGTCTCTGCACTGTTTTACGCTGCAGTATGTTATTTCTTGAATGTTCTAGAAATTAAACTATTTCTTGTAAAGTACTTATGTTGGGAAGTACATCTAAACAATGCCATAAAACATGGCATATTTTAGAAAAACTTCCGGAAATATTTTTAAATGTCCAACATAAATTAGAAATAGCTTTTATAGCTTGCCACTGAATATCATTTCTGAAATTAAAATAATTTTTCAGTCTAGGAAATAAAGAAAACCTGTTTGAAGAGTTATTGAGGAATACTTGAACATTTTTAGACCATTAATAAATAAGAACTTATATAGCTCATGTAAGTGTCTTCTGCACACTGTTTAAAGTCCTAGCAATAATATTTAATTTTATTTATTTTTGTAATTTATTGTATTGCCAGCGCTAACACATGCAATCACAGCTGAATTCGTTTTTTTGAAGTAGAATCATTTTCCTTGGTAACCAGGCAACATTTTGTCTCCCCAGATTGTAGTAATAAAAATGACTACATAAATCTAAAATCTCTTGCTAATAAGCAAAAGCTCAAAACTGTCAAAAAAATCCACCTCACTGATGAAGCTGTTTTTTATTTTCAGTCCATTACATGCAACTTCATTTTTCTTCATTAAGCTACAACCCATGGCAGAACCAAGTAAGAAGAATGAAAAATTACTTTTGAAAAGCATATCAAATATAACATTAGAGCTGAAACCATCCAGGTAATTTACAGCTGGACAATTACATATGAGTATTTGTTCACTTATCAGAGTACAAGAAAATGATTTCTGAAAGTCTTCAGATATTCTTCTTCTAGAACTGATTGCTGCTTCTACTATTAATATGTGAAGAATTACTATAGCCAGATTATGTGAACACAAGTAAGAATCCAAGAACAACTGAGGGAGTCACTACATTCTATCTTTTTTATAGAGCAATTGTAATAACAAATTTTGAATTTGCAGAACATAACAAAAGACATAATGATGAAGAAAAAATCTAGAGAAGAGCAACAAAGGCATTATGGGAATAGATACAAAAGTCTATTGCTGAACAGGTAGAAGATACTGATATCTGAAAGATTTGCAATAAACAGACAAGGTTTTTATTTTCTCTTTGAATAATGTTTTTTTTATTGTTGCATTTCTTTGATATGAGGATAACTAGTTTTAGTGGCTTACTCTTCTTCTGATATCAATGGTACACAAAGCAAAGAAGCAGTTTGAGATGTAAATGACATATGTAGTTAGTTCTGTTTTTGGATAATACACAAATAACCATAAGAAATAATCATAAGAAATAACCGAATAATAATAATAATAGAATTGCTCTATTGATTGAATTTGTAATAAAAGTTGATAAAGGAAAACTATTTGCAATGTGAAAATGTATGGCTTAGCTCAAACAAATCTTTCTTTGTACAAATTTAATATAGCTTTTGAGAACCTAGAAACTGTTTAGCAACACATTTTATAGTTTGTGCTAGTGCGCACATGTAATAAAACGTATTAATGAAAAAGTTACGTTGTTCCTAAAGATTACAACACCTTCAAGCACTTCTTAAAAGTCATAATGCGCAGTTAAAATTTGCAAAGAATATTGCATTGCGAAATGCAAAGTTATATTCTTATTTCTGGAAATTGTTTTTCTCTTTGCAACTTTTATTACATTTCCCCCATGAATTTTGAGTACAACTATTTCTGAAATTTTAACAAAACAGTTGAACACTGTTCCATTGGAGTAACTAAAGCAGGGGTGTCCAATCTTTTGCCTTCCCTGGGCCACATTGGAAAAAGAAAAATTGTCTGGGCCGCACATGAAATATACAAAAACATTTGAAAAAAGTAAAAAAAAAAATACACAGAAAAGAACCAATTGGATAACCATATGCACTGGAATATTGGACACCTGCATATTAAATAGACTTTATTATTATATTATTATTACTAACAAGGCAATGGGCAGAGTCCCCCCTCCTCCCTACTCCATAGTTCACCACATTATTTCAACCTGGCATAGTAAGCCTGTTCCTAACAAGACGACAGGCTAAGGTGGTTAATGTGTCTGGACTTAGAGAGTGTTATTTCACTCTCTTGTTTTCTCCTATTTCCATACCTTTATTTCTTAATTTCTATTTTTCCCCTTCTCTTCCTTTTCTCTCTCCTTCTACATACAATGTGAATGGAGAATTTCAAGCTGGACAGCATTCATATTCATCCTCGAGCTGCAGGTTGGATACCCCTGAGACAAACATGGGGGGGCTACTCCCCCTCAGTGAACTAATGAAGCATGTGTGTACCTTGCAACACTTACAAAAAAAATCCCAGACTTGCCAGTAAGACCACTGCATATATGTTGCATGACCATTAACTCTAGACTTGCCAGTAAAATGACTGCAGAAATGCCTCTGGGCACTGCATTGATAGATTGAAAGCATTACCTCACCGAACTGAATACCACAGTTTTCTTCTAACTGTGCTTGTCTCTCTCTCTGCCTCTTCCACTTCGCTGAAATGTCAATGAAAAAATCAAAGATGGCCATATGTTCCACAGGTGGAAAGCACAGCAAGGCGAGAAAGCTCTGTTTAAAACCTGGTAGTGGCGGGGTCCCAAAAGGAAAAACGTAAGCATAAAGGTGCCCAATGATGTAGAAAACTCACCAAGGTAAATCAGTGGCCCAGGTACTCCTGCCCCAGGCCCTCAGCTCAGGGGAGCGAGTCAGTCTGTATAGAAGCAATGGAGCTATAGGGCACTCAGGTACCCACTTGTAGATCAGACCAGGAAACTCAGTTGCGTCTTCACACTTCGTCACAACGCAGTGTGTCCCAATGCTGTCACCTCGACACTGGAGAATTGGTGCCACGACTACAGGTATTTAAAGGCCATTACAATTTTAATCTGTTCCTGGTTATTGGGGTTCTCCCTGTAACCTAGCCTTTTGTTTTCACTGCCTATCATCAAGACCCCTGCCTGTTTCTCGACCGTGAATCTTTGCTGCCTTTCCAGACTTATGCCTCTTTATCGTCTCTAAATGTAAGCTGCCTTACCTTGCCTGTTGATAATGCATCCTGTTTACTCCTTGGTACTGTGTTTTGGTTGAGCCTCACTGGCTTCTCTCCACTCACACTTCCCCTGTTTCATCTTCAGGTGGGGTTATGTAATGCAAACCTCTTTTGGGTCCCTTTCATCTGGAAAATACCTGTTTCCTTTGTGGGTTACTTTTGTAAGCCTGACATAATCATACCAGACAATAACCTCTACAGACTTCAATGGAAGGAACATAAGCATGCTTATATATCACTAATAGAAGGGCAATCTGGATATTATGTCTGAATGCATAAGCTATATGTCTCTGTACTCTCTCCAGC
>CM044446.1:68153273-68176275 GCA_024363595.1 Xenopus borealis | reverse complement strand
CGGCGAACAGTTCGCGCCATCCCTAGAATTGAATGATTCAGACAATTTAAAATAAAAAAAAAAGATTTTCCAGGACTTAAGGTGGCCATACACTGAGCGAGCGGATCTCTCCCCGATTGGCCCACCTTGACGTGGGCAATATCGGGCTGATCCAATCGTGGGCCCTAGGGCCCAATGATCGGATCACAGCACAGGGTATACGGGCGGTCGGAATGATGAATCGTTGATGCGGCCGCAACCTGACGGGATTTTTAGTCCTGTCTGATCGACATCTGGCCGACTTTCGGCCAGATATCGATTGGAGCAGCCCATCGGAGGGCCCCATACACGGGCCATTAATCTGCTGACTCAGTCTGGTGGCAGCTTTTATCGGCCCGTGTATGGCCACCTTTAGAAAATTTTACAGGAAAGCATCCAGGAGGTCCCCCATAGGCTACAATGGCAATTCGGCAGCTTTAAGGTGGCGAATTGTTGAATTAAATTTTTTTAATTTTGGGCCAGTACTTCGAAATTCGAATTTTCTAATTTTTGAATTTTTTAAATTCAAATCGAATTTTGGGCTGTTCGATAGTCGTTAGCCTCAAATTACTTCGAAATTCGAATTTTAAAAATACAAATTTTATTCGAACATTCACTTCGACCCTTGGTAAATGCGCCCAACTGTATTTTGCCTTTTAGAGCTTTAATTCTGCTTTAAGATTCACAAACATATTTTTTTTATTATTAACTCTTAATTCTCAATATTAATGCATATTTCTAACAGGTCTGTAAAGATTTTATTTAAAAGGTTTGTTTTATTCTTCCAGACTTCCCAATCACAAATCCTCAAATATACTCACAGTAAGAAGTGATATTTAAAATGTAATGACACTGCTCTTGCTAATCTCCCACTGTTCTGGTATTGGCAGGCACAACTCTTCTTCACATGGAACATATGCAAAACAAGATGATGATGTGTAGTAACTGCTGGGTGATGTTGTACTGCTTTGGCCTAGCACTGGAACCTTGGAGGGGAAGACAAAAGTCCCTGGGTTTTTTGTTTGTCAGAAACAGTACAGATACACAAACAACATTGACTATATCTGTAGTGTAGTGCATCAGATAAGGTAGATTAAGCAGTATTTTTCATAGGCTGACAAAACTCTACAGACAGCATTGGTAAGTTCTCCATGTGAAATACAAGACAGTATTGTGGTCCTTTTACTTCAAGTCAATAATTTCCATGAGTAGGTCTACCTCTACTAATATTTCCAGTCTATCACTTTCTTTCACCTCATTCATAGGGACCCTGTTCTCTGACTTTCAAAAAAGGGAAAAAAATCACAAAATGGAAAGCATTGTTAATGACAAAACCAACTTAAATAACCCATGCAAGTAAAGCATGCTTTTTTATCCACTGCTAATGCAATAGATATGGGACCTTTTAGAGGTCCAGTCATTGTTCAGGCCCCACCTTAGCTCATAAGTAGAGTACAGATAGCGAAACATTGGAAGAAAACCCCACATCTCACCCTAATTAACCTTCTAACTTGTAAGGAAGGCTTACCCTCCACTCTGTTACACTACCCAAGATGGCTCTGTCCCCCCACGTGACATGCTCTGACACCGGAGCGTCAGATGGGCACAGCGCTATGACGCCAGCATTGTTTCGCCGGCATCAAAATGGACGTCAGTGTCGGAATGGACGTCTGCGTCATGACATCATCACGCTTGTTTTGGCGCCAAAGGAGGCCTATATAAGGAGCCTAGATATTGCAGTCGTTTCCCAAATATGGGTTGATCTTTGTTAGTTCCTGGGTGTGATCTTTTTTGATTATTGTTACTGACCGTGGCCTATTATTGGAATATGAACCTTGCTGCCCGGATTGACCTTTTGCCTGGATTTTGTTTACTCTTTTGCCTACCCTTTTGATATCACAAACTGTATTGAGCTCTAAGCTTCCTCTTTGGTCAGCAAAATTCAAACAGGGCCTTCGGGCCCTGACATAACTAGACTTTCAGTGGTATTTACAAGGGAAAAGAAGGACTTAAATATGTATGTTAAAAATATGAAAAAACTGTCAAAAATATGTCAAACTTTTGACAGCAATATAGGCAGTTTTATTGCATGCAAAAATCTGTCAACCTGTTTGGAAAACAATTAAAACAGGTCAAATTTGTTTTACACTGCTAAATTTGTCCCTGAATCTAGCCTCTTGATTGCTTTTTATCAAAATTTGCATTGGCTTTTTAGTGTTACTCACAAAAATGATGTTTATCCTTTCCAAAAAGAATGGCAGCTACCAGTAGTATCCCATTTCAGTAAAGGTCAGTGAGATTCTAGTCAATCAAAGATGCACAATCTTTTTGACAAAGATGTGAATCTGGCATTTTAATGGTGAAAGGTAATCTGAAATGTGTTTTATGAATGATGGCAGTTACCTAGATGTCATCTATTTTAAATGTAAAAAGTCAAAACTGTTTCGGGTATTTCACTGTTATTTTGAAGACAAATTAAATGTTTATTTGTATCTGCCAACAAACTGACAAGCATTTCAACATCAGCCCTTCAATCAGCCTTTAAGGTCAAGTTTACAAAGGGCAAATTTTCAGAATTTGTTTATTTCTATAAGTGGCTAGTGGCACATTCATGAAGTAATATAATAATATTTTGATTCAGGCCAAATCTTATTTGGATACTTTACAACAAAAACTTAGGAGAGTTGTTCTGTAATGCTAATAATTATACCTTGTTAATTGAGTCTACCATACATCTAGCTGAAGTGAGCATGTTGTACTGTAGCTCTGTTGGAGGATAAAAAATGCTCAAGTAACAGTCATTTGAAAAGAATAATTGATGCAGTTTTAAAGGCATAACTGCTTTTTAGCACCAGGCACTTGCAGGAGATTCTTGTTCTAAGGAAATTATGGCATTTTAAAGCATTTTTCCCCTCTCTTGTGGAGGTACAAATTCCTCATGTGACAAAATAATTGAGGTCACTCCATGTGACATTAACCTAAGGGACTCATTTAAAATGCAGTGTATGAAATGTCATTTCAAGCTCAAGTTAACAGATTTTTTACGGACACTGGAGAATTTTGTTCATAGTACTAGTCAGTTGCAGCCACAAAGGGGGTTGATATCATTTCCAGCATTTGACGTCAAAATGGGAAAAAAAGAGACCTCTCATACAAAAATCTTTGGAGGGACCTGGTGCACACAACAGCCCCTACCTGACACTTATGTGTGTGTCCCACTCCCTACCTGCTCTTGCTGGCAGCATTGGACTGGGCCGGCTGGACACCAGACACACCAGAAAAACAGATAAGACACTACAGGGTGTATTTGTTATCTTATAAATATGTTGTGTTACTAGTATTGTGGAATATATATAAGGTTAGGGGTCACTGACATAATGGCATTATAGGGGATATATAATAATAGGAGCTTCCTCTTCAGATTTTTTTCTTTTCGTTCTTACACTGCCCAGGACATTTGTGTAGCAGTTTACTAAATAACACTAAGTGGCATCATCAATGATATATACAGGTATGAGGCCTGTTATCCATGTTTTTTTCTGGACAAGGGGTCTCCTGTAATTTGGATCTTAATACTTTAAAAGGATTATTTTACACCAATAAAGATTAAGTATATCTTAATTGGCATCAGTAAAACAAAGTGGTGTTGGGGAAGAATAATAATTTGGAATCACTGGAGGAACATTTCCAAGAGTTCTTGTGAATGCTGTTATAATGTACAGGACAATTGTTGAGGCCACTCTGGCTTCTTGTGCATCTGTTTGCATACTGGTGTGTAGGCAGTTGTATTTTCTGTGTTTATACATTAAAATATTTGTCTCCAGTCTGCTCATTAGATAAACATGGCCATTGTTGTCTGCATTATGTCTTACCTTATCACCTTACTCTGTTACACAACTAAACACAACACAGAGATATTACATTGAGACTGCAAAAACACATAATTCATTCTTTTTACACTTGAACAAAGCTTTGGAATCACGCTGCTACAGACACATGGGACAAAAGATAGGCTAACTTATACAAATTCTTCCTGAATAATAATAATAAACAAACATCACAGTCCTCTGACAATACAATCAACACAAGATAATTGAGTCTTTCAACTCAGCAATTATCATTTGTACAAAAGGAGGTTTGCAGCAAAATTTGCATCATGATGAGTTGTTTTGTTGTTTGAAACTGTAATTTCTAATGCCTCTTTGTTGTGAGCCTGCCTGAATCATACAGTGTGATGCCCATGGGAAGCAGCATAAACATATAATTGTATCATTCTTTATTTGGGAGGCAACTCATTGAAGTTGGTAATAGTGACAAAATATGGACAAAAAAAACATATGCAATTTTAATGAGTTTGCCCAAACACCTAAAAGCTGCTGAATTTTTTTCTTCATTTACGAAGCACAGGCAATCTTAAATTAGTCCTAAAGGCAAATCTGCAGTCCTTAGAGCCCAATACACAAAGTAAATGGTCCAACACTCAGGGCCATATTTATATACATTGTAACTGTTTTTATCACAAATCAGGTGGCGCTACAGGCTAAAAAATGGTGATTAATTGCAACAGGCTACAGGACAATATGGCCTAACGTGTTTCAGGCGTGGCAACCTTAATGGCAGGTGCAATAAATCATTTTATTGCCTGGAGTGCCCCCTGTTTGTGATTAAAAACAGTTATGGACACAGTCAGGACATTGGTGGCAGAGCACCCATAGAGGCTGTGGTTATGCATATGAATGAGCTGTGGAGCAGAGACATTGGGCAAAGGGAGGATCTGGAGTAGCTGTATTGGCTAGCTTCCATATTCCATGTGCAGAATGGCCTAAATATATCCCTGCCAACACTACAAGCTGAATTCTGAACCTTTTTAAATGATTAAGAATGAATAAAGTGCAGAAGGTGTGTATTATTAAGGCTAATACAATGTTACCATTTTACAATTTTTATTTGTGGTGATAGCTGCACTTTAATACATGCATCATTTCTTCAGAATATAGAAATACAATCTTTTTACAAACTTTTCAAAGACACCCACATTCAGTGTTATGAAAGGATGAAAAAGGTTTTATCGCATAAAGAAAAAATATCAAATAGAATGCTCCGGACAAACTAAGTATTTGGAGATGTGAGAACTTATTGCCTCATTGTGGATTGTCAGTAACAGAAAAGGTGAAAATGATATGAAATAAAAGTTCAGGAGTTAAGCACTGACAATTGATAATTGAAGGTTAATTTGGAAGGAAGTAGCAGTGTAAAAAGAACTTTATAACATACTGAGAGAAAATTCTGTGGTGTAATTGTGCATGTAATGGTTGAAAGGAGGCAAGAAGGTCTGCTTTTTTCTTTTCATTGTTGAGGAGAACAAGTGTTGCATTTGACATTCTGCTAATTTAAACTCTTACAGCTGAACATAATTTTGTGAAAAACTGGAGTTTGTGATGAGTACGTAACAAAAAACCTTTTGTCAGATTTTCATAAAAACCCTGCGTGTAATGCAGAATAGCATGCAGTCTTCTTAAACAAAAATTTAATATACAATGAAAATTCCTAGTCCTACTGTGTGGGGCGAATTTGAATCACTTTATGGGGCATATTTATCATTGTGTTTGGAGTGATATTTAAAATTCCCAGAATGGTGGAAGATTATTTTGCTTTATTGTAGATGAATTTAATAGTGGCAAATACTATATATATGCATGTGCAACTAAAGCATTAGCTTTAAAAGCATTAGAAAGAAATCTAAGAGGAAGAAACATGGTAACAATAAAAATAAAAGGTTTGTAGAAAGATGAGTATAAAGGCACCTACCAAAGTGGCAGAGGAGAAAGGCAATAGGGCAAATGACAAAAAATTGGAAAGGTAAGGTAACAATCTGGAAAGTATGGGTGATAGGGAGAAAGCACATCAGGAGGGGAATAGACAAGGGCTGGCCAGAACCAGTATTCAAAATATGCCTTGGCGTTTCTAGTACACAGAGAACCAAACAGCCTGCCCCCAGTCCGCACAATGGTTACTGTTGCATCTTACAACTGCCCCTCTGACATTTGGGCCAGGAGTGGGAAAAAAGCCCAGGTCCAACCAAAACATCCTTTGCTTTTGAATTGGTATTTAAAACCATAAGCTTTTTTGTATCATATGCTGATGCAGCACAAATATATGAAAATATCCAGCAGCAATTTAAAGCTTACCTAATTATTGTTTCACAACTTCACTGTGAAGATGGAACATTAGCATGCAAAGCTAAATCTATATCATTTAGGTAATTAGGTCATTTTATTTATACAAAAACAGAAGAGGAATAAAAGACTCAGGAGAGCTTTTCAACAACAAAATTTCTTGCTTATTTTTCACAAAATGACCTTCCCACTGCTATTTATGAGCTTTTCATTTACATATCTCATGATCATCCTTTTCTTCAGTGTACTAAGTGATTTGGCTGTGAAGCATATTTAATCTAAAATTGCATATTTTGTTATTTCTGTATGTTAAAATAATGCCAATAGAAATCAGTATGGAGTCTCAGGAGTAATTTAGAAAAAAAGAGTGTATTCAAATTTAACTTCTGTAAAGCAATTTGGGTTCTGAAATCAAGAGGAATTAGAGGATTGGATGATAACTGGTAGTGCTGAGTGAATCTGCCCCATTTCTCTTTGCTGAAATTTTTTTAAAAAATGCAGGAAATTAAATGAAAATGAGACCTAAGTCATATACAGTTTCAATAAACATTGGTAAAACAAATCAACCTCTAAACATTTTTGGGATATGAAAAATAAGAGAAAAGACTATGGGGTCTATTCGCATTTTGTTGAGTTCGCTATTGAAATTTTGCCTAGACATTTTGTGGTGATTTTGCAAAAACATTCAACAATGGCAAACTGTGAAATTTTGCAGCCAAGCCTTAACTGCCTAAAAAAAATCACTCATTGCTCCAAATGCAATGATTTACAAAGTACAATAAAGCTTTAAAGGGGGGGCTCACCTCTAAAGGAACAGTAACATCAAACATTTTTACAAAAAAATCTCTTTTCTCTGCGCTTCAACTCTTGCCTGGTTGCTGTATCTAATGCTTCCGCTTCAGTAGTTCAGCTGAAGCTCATCGCTCACAGCTTCTTCCCCACACCGAGGGAGGAGGAGCCCTCCGAACATTGCCTTCCACTGCTGATCCTGGGAAGGAGATGAAGAAGAGAAGGAGATCTATGTCAGTGAATAGCCAGGAGGAGAAATCGAGCCCAGCAGGATAGATGGTCGCCATAGGAAGTGGAGTTTCTGTAAGTTATTTCTTAATAAAGGCTTTTCTTTTTGAAATTTTAATTTGTCTTGGTGTTTTTATTTCGTTGTATTCTAACGAATTTTTTCATAAATTTTTTTGATGTTACTGTTCCTTTAAGTTAACTTTCAGTATGTTATAGAATGGCTAATTCTAAGCAACTTTTCAATTGGCCTTCATTTTGTCTTTAGTTTTCGAATTATTTGCTTTCTTCTTCTTCTGACTCTTTCCAGATTTAAAATAGGGGTCACTGACCCATCTAAAAAACAAATGCTCTGTAAAGCTCCTTTTTTTTTTACTTGACTTTCTATTTAGACCTATTCATATTCCTTCTCTAAAGCAATAAATTGTGCTAAGGTAATTTGGACCCTATCAGACTGCTGAAATTGCAAACTGGAGAGTTGATGAATAAAAAGCTGCCAAATGGGAGCTAAAGCCAAAGCAGCTGAATGGTTTTGACTGAACACCAACTGTATTTTTTTTTTAAGTCCCTGGCTGCCAATTTTCTTTTTAGCTTTTATGGGTAGGCACTCTGACCAGTAATGTTATTTTTTACTTTTATGGGGGACACTCTGGACAAAAATGTTTTTACGAACATTTATAGCTGGGAGCCCTGAGCACCAATTTTTTTTTTACTGACAACATTATACTTCTCAGGTGCTGGTATACACAGTGGTGCTATTCCTAGACATACATATTTTAGAATCTCAAAGTAAAGTTTCACAATTCACCACTTCTTGCAGTTATTCCTTTATTAAGCCAGAATTGCCACACCTCCCTACATCTCCCTTCTATTTCTTTTCTGAAAATGTGTCATTCTGATCTTTTAAGTATCCCCCTAAAATTACTCATGGCAAAAAAATTATAAATTGTTTGAAAAGTCAACATTCTATGGAACAGCACTGCAGGCCAGCAAAAAAAAAAATCCTGATGATTTATGAGTTTAAAACTCATAATTATGATGTTAAATCTCATAATTATGCCTTTTAATCTCACAATTATGTCTTTAAAAAGTCAAAATTATTACTTTTTATCTCATAATTATGACTTTAAAAAATCAAAATTATGACTTTTAATCTCATAATTATGATTTTTAAACTCAATGTTAAGGTCATAATTTTTACATTTTAAACACATAATTATGATTTTAAAAGTCATTATTATAAGATTAAAAGTCATAATTTTGACTTTTAAAAATCATAATTATGAGATTAAAAAGTTATAATTATGGGTTTAAAAGTCATAATTATGAGATTAAAAGTCATGATTGTGAGTTTAAAAAATCATAAATCATCAGAATATTTTTTTTGCTGGCTCCAGTGCTTTTCCATAACATTCTGATACATTTGAAATCGGTTAATATGTCATTCTATTGTAAAATGCCTACCTAAAATAGATTTAACAGCAGTTAAAAGGTTTCTCAGGCTATGGACACACGTGCATTATTTTGCTGTTGTTTGCAGCGTGGTCTTTAAAAAGCCAGCCACTGCGGAAATACGCTAGCATAATGTGCCATTGCCTAAGCTTGAAACCACTAGCATATTTATGCAGCTGTCGGCTTTTTTTAAAAAACCACTGCAAACCGCTGCAAAAATCCGCAGGTGTGTCTGGGGTCTTTGTCACCTCAAACCTTGAAATCTGCAGCATCTTATTGCATATAGGGTCATAGTACAAAAAAAAATATCCAAGGTCCACTTGTTCCCTCATCTCACTGAATAAGGAGAAGTGGTCAACTTGCCCCACTCTCAGGGCTGGACTGGGAGGAAAAAGCATCAAGGCAGCCCGTGTGTATTCACTGGTATGTAAAGCATGATATATATTTCCAACCCCAAGATTAACCAGTGTCTATTAATAGAAATTTTAAGAGTCTGTTACCGTATAATCCCCACAATATTATACACCGTATGTGCTGGAACTGGTCCTTGCATCTCCCCCTAGTTTCTTTCACAACTATTCTATCAGATGGATTAGTGGCCCTATACAGTATATTCTAAATATTCCTTTGTGTGCCCCCAGCTAGACCATGCACCCTGGCAGATAAGAGGACTATAATTACTTTGTGTATCACAGGGCCAAAGTGTGACATACTTGAAGGCTGTTTTATGCATTTAATGCTACATATCACAATGTTCCATATACAGGCTGAAATGATTGTTCTGAGCATGGATCCTCGCCAACATAACGGGATACGGGATTGGGTATATAGCAAGCAATTCTAATATTACTAACTGAAGTTGGACAGAATTCCTGATTTCTCACATTCCAGTACTGACATGTGCACTAACAAATGCAGGCATCGGCTTAGCTGTGGCTGGCTTTTTTGGACAGTTCATTTACATTTCTAAAGTGACTGGCTTATTTACATATTAAAGATAGACCTAATTCGCATTTTTAGGTGAGCAGCCCATTTACATTTTAAAGCAAGCGGCCCATCGGGCATTTGCCTGAACCCACAGCTTGCCAGTCCGGCCTGCCCACTCTCATTGCATAAATTGGATCACCAACTGTAGAACTATATGTTGCAGATCATATAAACTACTACCTGTGTATTCTCAGTCCCTTTAGCCATAATTTATGTCACTCCAGTGCAAAGCTGCCCTATGGCAGCTATTTACTGAACTTTGCCTCACAGGTTGTACACGACCCATAATATTTTCCAGAAACTCCTGAAACCAAGAAGAAGTGTTCCATGAGTAACAAGTCATAGGTAAGAGTTACACAAGCCACACAACATAAATCCAAAATACATGCTACTTGCAATTGCCATATGATGTGAAATGTGTGGATCTCTATATTTAACAGGATAATACAGTAAAATAATAATTATAATAGTAAGAAAAGCCATGATGTGGGTTCATGGTTGGTTTGTTGGCTATAAAGGTCTGGGGGACGAAAAATCTTTGCAGATAAATGAAACCAATCATATAATTTTGAGCCTGTAAAATATTGTTTAAATTTTAGTATACTATTTTATCACCGTGTTATATATCAGTACGACAATTCTTGCTATATTCTGCATTTTCCTTACTTAAATTTCCAAAGAAGAATAACTGCATTTAATAACTGCAATTAATGTACAGTAATATATTGTCATGAATTGATTAATTTTGTATACTTTCCCACACAATAATTCAAATTTAAATCATGGTTCATAATTAAGCTCATGGAAACAGTGACAGTTCAAAGGATATCTGATAATGAATTTGTGGAAATTCTCTGAATATGGTGTAATTTATTTTGGTTTGCAAGTTTGTTAGGATTCTTTATTTTAAATGCCTGTTTTATGCATAGCAGGTCTGCACTGCCTGTCTGTCAGATACTGATATGTGGAAAAAATCAGCAGTGTAAAATATTGTGACCCTATAATAAATTGACACACTCTACAGCTTTGTTGTAATAGGTGACATTAAACTAAAATTTAGAAATTGCACATCCGTTTTGTTATTGCTTTCTAGTTAATACATACAGTCAAATAAAAAGTTTGGGAACCCCTCTCAGCCTGCATAATAATTTAATCCACTTTCTACAAAAAAGATAACAGTGGTATTTCCCAGGAACATCTGGGGTGTTTTCTGAACAAAGATTTTTAAGATTTTAATGAAGCAGCATTCAGTTTTATGAAATTAAATGTGAAAAACTTGTCTGTGCAAAAATGTGGGTACTCTTGTAATTTTGCTAATTTGAATGCATGTAAATGCTCAATACTGATTACTGGCAACTTGATTGGATTAGCTCATTAAGCCTTGAACTTCATAGGGAGGTGTGTCCAATCATGAAAAAAGGTATCTAAGGTGGCCAATTGCAAGTTTTGCTTCTGTTTGACTCTCCTCTTGGGAGTATAGGATCCTCAAAGCAATACTCTCAAGATCTGAAAACAAAGATTGTTCAGTATCATGGTATAGGGAAAGGCTACAAAAAGCTATCTCCGAGGTTTAAACTATCAGTTTCAACTGTAAGGAATGTAATCAGGAAATGGAAGACCACAGGGACAGTTGCTGTTAAACCCAAGTCTGGCAGGTCAAGAAAAATACAGGAGCGTCATATACAGAGGATTATGAGAATGGTTACAGACAACCCAAAGATCAACCTCCCAAGATCTGCAAGAACATCTTGCTGCAGATGGTGTATCTGTACATCGTTCTACAATTCAGCAAAATTTGCACAAAGAACATCTGTATGGCTGGGTAATGAGAAAGAAGCCCTTTCTGCACTCATATCACAGAGTCACAAAATTTCATTTAGACAAGCTACAGTAATTTTGGAATAAAATGCTTTGGACTGGTAAGACAAACATTTAGTCATTTGGTCATAACAAAAAGCTCTTTGCATGGTGGAAGAAGAACAGCACATTCCAAGCAAAACACCTTAAACACTACTGTTTCCATAAGGCATTTTCTATATTAAAAGGAAGCTCAGCCAATGATAAACAAAACTCCAAAGAATTAAGAGGGGTTCCCAGACTTTTTCATATGACTGTATGCCTGCAAGTAAATGTCTTGGTCATTGAGGGGGCGTGACTTTTTGACCATTATGGGGGACCTTCTGGATCACCGTATTCGAAAGAATTTATCTTGCTGCACATTTACACAGTCAAATCAATTCATGCTAGAATGCATTCAAATGCTGACTGTTATTAGGAAAACAAAAGGAAACTGACTATTAAAATGACAAACTTGTTCCATAAATGAAATAATTTCAAAGCCATAGCTCACAGATCAGCCTGCTGAGCGGAATCATGAATAATTTACGCATGTGAAGGTATAATGATCACACTTGCTAATCACAATGATTAGATTTTCTACAGAAAGATGATTTTTTGCCACTTTTATATTATCAGGGAATTTCCATATAGAGAAAAAGATTCTTAGCGACATGGGTCTGGCATCTATTTTTAGGAGTACAGACAAGTCAATATGATAATGTATTTCTTATGTGTCCTTTAGGACATATTTTGCAATGTACCAGTAATTTCTCTATGCTGTAACCCTTTTACAGTCCTTATTTGTCTTTGACATTTTCAACATCATTACACTGCTAGGACCTCATACCATTAAAAACACTCCTGTAATATAAAAAGCATCCCGGTGTAATAGGAAAGACTGATTGCTTCCTATTCTAAATCTTTTGGGAAGAGTACACTTCAATGCTCTAATAAAGTATGAGGAGTAAAACACATATGGCATAGATATTGTCTCAGAAGTTTGGGAGTGTGATCATATTAATGTGCGTAAGAAATAAAAGCACAAGGGAATGCCATTAATAAAAGAAAAGCTGATAAAAAAAGCTCCTTAGAATTATGAATATCATTTTCCTTTCATACTGTAAAAAGTCACATTACTTTGAGTTGTTAGTGCAGAGAGTTACAGTATCTTTTTTGAAAGAGCTTATTCCAGCAGTGCATTGACATTGTAGTATTTGCATATTTAATAAACCATAACCACATTAAGGGAAAAGCAGACATTTTCATGGAATCCTAACCTTTTGATTACCACATACATCTTAGATTTAATTTGGCTTGGGAGGCATCAACCTTGCCTTTTCTAGACAAGGTTAGTGTCTGTGAAGCATGGAAATTAGCTCTTCCAAAATGCCTTTTTTCTTTCTTTCTTTCTTTCTTTCTTTCTTTTTTTTTTAAATAACTTTACTGCACTATCAGTGCCAGCACCAAAGAAAAAGAAGCAACAGTAGTTATCTATTTTTCTGCCAATAATTCCCCCTTTAAAACATAGGGCTGTGTTTTATAGAGAAAAGGAAGATAAGGTAATTTTTTGTCACACATATAGCTTGCATCTCATTGTGCTGCCTTTCAAGAGAGAATAGAACAATTATTACGCCTATCTCTAGCTCTGTGTAACAAGTACTGAATTAAACAGGCTCCTAATTAGCAATGAGTGTTTCATTGTGGCAGCAGTATGCCTACTCCATCCTTATTGGCTAAATAAGACGATTACCTTACAATTGGAACATCAGATCCATGGCTTTTTCAATGGCTATGTGCAGACTGAGAATTTATTAAACATGACTAATACAAGAATCTCAGTTTAACAAAAGTCCTTCCTTTTATTAAAGAAACCACAAAAGAAAGAATGTGCTGTACAGGGATAATTTCTATATTTAACATGCATGCTTTCAATGCATACACACAGGGTTATTAATGAAAGGTTAAATTTTAGAATAATGTTATTTTTTTTTAAAACTCTTATAAATTCAGTTGCATTCACAATCTGAATGGTATAATGTTTATGAAAAAATTAGAACATCTAAAATTCGTCCGAATAGTGCCGACCCGAGAATTCGAATCAAATTCAAACTGAAAAAAACGTTTTTTCCCTCCAATTGGAGTCTATAGGTGTAATTTTTGTGGCAAAACTTGGCAAAAAATGTATCTCACCACTGCTATTAACATCTTCAAATAGTTCAAGGGACCTCTACAATTGGCTTCTACATGATCTCGGCAAGTTTCAGGTGGCAAAAATTTGAATTTGAGTTTTTAAAGGGCCTGCCTGTAATAATTCTCATAATCGAATTCAAATTTGAGCTGGTGAATTTAGAACTTGAAATTGTGAGTTTTTACCAAAAATTCCAACTCCAAAATTCAAATTCAAGCCTTAGTAAATCTGCCCCTAATTCAAATTTGAATTTCAAGATTTATCAGACCTATTTTATTGAGTTCACAAATAAGTAAATGAGATAGGTCCAGTGACCAATTTGAAGGTGTTACTAGCCTTCCAGACATTCAGGTTTTCGATTCAGTCAGTTTTATTTTCCTTATTAAATAACGCCCCAAATGAATTTTGAGTATATTCAAATTTATTAGCATTATTGCTAAATACATTATTGTTATTGCTAATTTTTTATTACTCGTATTACTGTTCAGACCGTCTCCTATTCATACTGCAGTCTCTAATTCAAATCAGTGCTTGGTTGCTAGGGTAATTTGGACCCTAGCAACCAGATTGCTAAAATTGCAGACTGGCAGGATCAGACAGGACAAATATAAGAGGTCCTCTGCACTCAACCCATTATCAATATATTTAAGACATTAGGACATTTTGTGTATACAGCTACTAAAAAATGCCTTACCCTTTAAACAAAACAGTATCTATGGTAATACAATAGAACTAAGCTACCACCTAGCCATGTTCTGTTACACAAAGAAAAGAAAAGTTGAGTTGAGAGCATGTCTTCCAACAATAGTAGCATGGTGAAGAGTTTTAGTACATTTCTGGGAGTTTTAGGGCAATGTTTTAGGTGTCATAACAGTTTTGCTAATGAAGGTGAAATTTCCTTTAAGCTGTAAATCTCAGTTCTCCCAAGAGACCTGTTTATCTTAAATATTTACTATTGTATCAGAAACTATGTATCTTTTTTTCTGAAATCAGTGCAGGAGATCAAAGAGAAACTCAGGACTGTGAACTGAGCTGTCAAAATTGGGAATGTCCTGCAGAAAACGGGACAGTTGGGAGGTATGTGAGAAGCTGTAAAAGTAGTATCTTCCCTGAAGTTACATTCCGCTTTTGAACTTCATAATGAAAATAAAAGTCTCGCCCTATACATCATTTTGTCAGAGTCTGCTCAAGAACTCAGAACTGAAGAATGTTTTTGTTTTTACTGTATTATATTGCTGTATTCCTACTCTGGGAGTTCCACAGGGATGCTTCAGGCTGAAAAAAGCAGGAAATGCCACTTTAAAGTAACTTAGTGGGGTGCAGAATAATGAACCACAGCTCTTTATCACAAAACATAAGCAAATATGTACTTTATTCTCATTGTTATAATGCTAACCATTTGAATCTGGATTTAGTATAATGTGCAGAAATAATTACATGAAACCAAACAGGGCTGCATTTTCATTCATACTGTAGATGACACACATCAGTTTTTTTTCCTGATGATAACACAGTACTTCTTGTTGATGGGTTCATGACAAATAAACATTAGTGAAAGCCCTGGTAGTTTATTCAGAAGCCAGACAGAGCTGTGGTAAATATGAAATGTGTCAAAAGAGCAGAAAATTGATTTAGGGGAGATTTACATGAACATTACAGAGAAAATTGCAGATATATCAAACAACAAAAGTTGTTGATGTTGTAGCGCATTGTATTACTTCATGTATTTTATCTTACCTTACAGCTTCCACACATATTGAAGATAAATAGTTATCTCAGTGCATATTAAATGCCAATGTGTTTACTGGATATTTGGGGGAGGGTGGGTATTTACTAAAACACAACTTTCTCTCACTAAAAAAAGTGACCAAAATCCAAAAAAGTTACAAAACTATCAAAACGTGGGACTTTTTAGAAATGTCACCCCAAAAAAACATCTTCATCTAATGATCACCTGGACAATGGGAATGTAAAGCAGCATCGAACAGCCTGAAACTCTAGAGAAGGTAAATAACGTTTCAATTGTTAAATTGCTAAACTTTGATTTCTGATTTGGATTTCTTAGCAGCTTCAGAGAATAATAAATCTCTGAAAACTAGACCAGAAAAAAATTGTGGTTTAATATATAGGCCCCTAAATGTAATAAAATTAATGCTAAATTAATGCTAATCCTCATAAAATAATTTTGTATATAATTGACAGAGACTTATCACACTTGATAATGCAGGAAGAAGAAACACTGCAGTTTGCATCAGTTTTCCAAGAACCCATCAAAGAACTTATTTTGATTTTTGGATTTCCCTGTACCCTGAAGCTTCCAGACTAAAAGCAAATATTTCCTCTATTTTTTTATGTCCTACAGGCAGCACCAGTCGAAGGGTTAATAGTCTGGACCTCCTACTGGTAAGAGAGGAAAATAGAAAACAACAATGAAAAAAACTATAAATATTCTCAATTCTCCCTAACCTCTCAATGTTTCTTTTTGTTCTCTCAAGGTAGCCAGGAGCAATGGTGGCATTGAAAGGCTGAAGATCTAGCTGTGCTATGATGTGATTTGCCAATCCCTGCATAAGTTATAGGGAATCCAGGTTCCCCTAATTTAGAGTCGGATTTTAGTAAATAACCCCATTAATCTTCAATCTCACAGCTAGAGAATCCAAACCAGTGGAGATTCTGATACACTCAAGGGGGGAGGGGGTTGCGAGCACCCATCTAAAAAAGCTTTATTGATACAACTCATATATACACATATATGGTGTATAATGGAAGCATTAAATACTAAATGATATACTTGTGTTGTAATTACATGCACTTGCATATAAACTGAATTACTTAGACAGGGGACCAGGGAATGTGCATTGATTAATTGGTCAAGTCAGTAGCATTTCCATTATACTTATTTATTTTAACTTAGTCTTAGGAGTGCACCCTCAACCCCCCTTTTTGTAACCCAATCAATAGCCCTGACTTCCAGTAATGTGGCTGAACAAAACTTTTTCTATAATTTTGATAATAAGAAAGTGCTATGAATATTATTTTCAAAATAGTCTGGGCTTCATCCATGCAAGTGGGAAATTACTTAGTATTTCACCATGCAGTCTGTGGGAGCATCAGTTAGTAGCTCTTAAGTCAGCCCATTAGACTTAGCCCACCCAAACCAAAAAATAACCCCTGCCTATGGTTATTATATTCTCCTGTCCTACCAGTGGGTGATCTAGACTATCAACCCTTCATTTCAGGCTGCCTTTTGTACTCATGGATGAGAAAAGGAAAATTTCAGGGGAAAACATTTTCTCTTTTTGCTCTTTATTATCCCACAATTTTGCCTTCTGGGCTCTTAGCTGGATATAAAATTATATCAACAATTGAGTTGGTTAGTTACATGGAACCAATTTCCACGGCTTGCCTGCAGGGCTGGAACTAGGGGTAGACTCAAGGACAACTTTTCTCCAACTTCAGTTTAATTTTTTGCCCACAGACTGCAACAGAGTTTTCATGTGATAAATTATGAGACAAGCTTTTCTGAATTCAATTCCTTCTCAGATTGAAACTCATCAATGAATTTTCACATTTCACCCTTTTCACACTAAATTGAATCTGGCCCCAAGTTGGTAGTGTTATGTTTTGGTAGCTGAGGATGAGTAGATTATAACAGTGCTTTATTAGCAGGTTCATGCAGCCATTACACAACAGCAGTAACTTCTTACTTTCACTTTCAATCTGTACAGAAAGTCCTGTGTATGCACAGTACAAGTCCTGTGCACAAGGACACCCGCAGGCCATTTATATAAACACCACACATTGTTTATCTGCCAACCGATATCTAACCCTCTGATGTCCAGTCAAAAACCATTTTACAGGATTTTTAGCTGCATCAGCTCATTCATGCAGCCCTCACCCAAATATTTCTGTGTATGGACAGCTTTAGACATGGGCCTGTTTTTTATGCCGCGTAAAATGAAAAAACAATGTAAAAAGCTGTGTAAAACAAGTATTGAATGGCCGCCATTATTTTATACTGCTTCAGACCTTTGTAAGTACAGTAGTTGCTCAAAACAAAATCACTTAATAAAATTTAGCATTTTTAAGCTATTTTTTACATCACAATGCCTGGGGATGTGTGGCAAATTATTCCACCAATATTTACACTACATAATAAATTGACCCCTTTGTGTGGCCACATTCCCATCACATACTGTACTGCAGAAATATCCACACTGTAAAAGCTTCTGTTTGTGTAAGAAAACAGCATTTAGCAGCATCACATAAGCTCACAAGCTCATTTCTAAGAAATAAATATTTAAACTAAAGTTTCAATGCATGGAATTCATCACTTTGTTAGCAATCTATTCTATTCCAACTGACATCAAATAAAACAAAGATTAAGATTACTAGTGAAATATTTGCCTATTATTTACTTTGAAAACCTGCCTTTGCCTGTTTCCCACATAAGAACGTGCAACAGTCATTTAAGGGACATGTATATGGGGCTCCTATAAGCATCAAAATTCATGTCCCATATACACCCCCCATTAGATCATCATTCATTAAAAGTTGAACTGGTAGAAGGACTCATTCAGATTAATTAAACCATTCCCACTATAAATTATTTTGATTTGTGCTATTTATATTTTTAAATCCAAGCACCAAACCAGGTGGAAGGAAAGGGAATAACAACTAAAATAACACAGACATTTGTGTAACTCCTTTGTGGATGATCTTTGCTACTGCTACTTCTATCAGAATTTATAGGGTTGCCACCTGTCCAGATTTGACTCGGACAGCCAGGTTTTGAGAAGGTCCTTTTTTGGAAAACCGGACAGGATCTCCCCTGATTGACATGGTGATCGTCCATCCGCTGATGGCCACATTAGAGTCCCGTCCACAACATTGCTGACATCATGGCTGCACAAAGGTGGCAACTCTAAGAGCTAAACACTACTCTCTCTAGGGTAGGCCCTCTCTCTGTAGCACTGTAGGAAATGGTTTCAAGCCTGATATACACACTTCCCACATCTTCAATAATATTAATTTCATGTTACTTTATTTAAAGAACAAATACTCATCATCAGGTGTCAGCAGACATATTTTTCTGATGTTATTGACAGTTGCAGATAATAGTAATGGACATCGGTACTATTAGCTCAACACCAATTATGCCCCTTAGGGATTTCTCTAACTTGGAATTACATAAGAAAGGGAAGAACTGCATCTCTATTGCCCTACATTTAGAAATGGTGAAAAGTGAATCAATGTACATTTGCAATCCTACATTTTAACAAAGGAACATTCTATTTACAGTACCTCATTTAAAATGTGTTAAAAACAGTCCTGTGAAATATTTATTTTTCTTTTTGCTTTCTCCAGTGGCATCAAAAACTAAAATGTTTTCTCAAATGGATATGCATTTTGGAAACCAGGATTGTCATTTAATTATACACGGATTTATAAACAAGACAGCAGGAAATGAATGCTTGCGCTGTTCTGCAACATCTTATTTCAAAAGAATGTCAATGTAGCATACGGTAAACAGTCAAAATTCTTTGAAGTGCAAGAAAAAAGGGTTTCTCTCAGTAGAAGGCATGGATTCAAAATTTTTAAATTAAAAAGACTAAGCACAGTGAAGAAAAAAATTATGGAGAAACTTAATTAAAGTTTACACATGATACATCAAGTACAGCTTTATGTATGAATGGCTAGAAATTCAAAAATCTTCTTTTACTTGTATATAGTTCTATGGATCATTTTTGTTTGGACCCAAGGGAGGACTTCTCTCGTGCTTTCTTTTGTGGAGTTGTCTGCTTTAAATAAATTCTTACCCTTGAACATGTGGTCATTGGCGGAGCTAATACTATCTGAGGTCCATTACAAATTTGAATGCTTTGTCTAGCCCTAGCTCTACAGAATTATATATTAACTAAAAAACTAAAATTTGACCTAGAGCCTATTTTTATATGGAGTAAGTAAACATAAAGCTCAGTGAAGTGGGCAGCATAGGTCCCTGCAATGAGCTAGAAGCTTTAAAACCCCCACGTAAAATTAGTGGAAACACAGTTTTTACAGGAGTAAGCCAGAATCCTGTTTATATTATCTTCATAGGAGAAAAGAGAAATAAATTTGACCATCTATACTAGATACTTGCACACAGCATCTGGTTAGTGCTGGGATAAATACATTCAACAACAAAAAAAATGTTTTTCCCAGTTCAGAAAAACTAGAAAAACAAAGTCCACATAAACGGGCACTCACCAATTTTTACCATAAAGGGCTCCTGGCTTTGAAAAATTAAGCACAAAAAACAAACATAATAGTTAAAAGACTCTTGGTTGCTCTCTTTTTTAAAAATGCACATAAGCTCAGATAAGCATTAAATATAAAGTACAGTAGCATATCCCCACCTACTTCTTGGCTACATATTCCTATATCTCTTTAATGCCTCCTTAATTTTCAGTTGGAGGTTCAGCAGTAAAGGGTTCAGTAAGTAAAGGTTCAAAGATTGGGTACTTTTGGTAAAAATGCCTCATTAAGGCAGTCAACTCTAGAACATAGCTGATATTTATAGGTAAAAGATTGTAATACTTCATTGCATAGAATATGCATTTGCAGTTATGCCTACACTTAGTTCTTTCAGTGGATCCTGGTTGTCTGCCAGTCATCATTGCTAGTCTTCTATTGCTCTCTGACCATTACAATATCTGGCATCACACCCCTGCAGCTTCCAGTCTGTCCTAACTCCACAATGTTTTTCCGATGGCACTAGGGTAGGAATATTCATGGTGAGGTGTAACAGGATCCACAGCATAACGTTAGTCTCGTGCATGTTGATAATGTATAAAGAAAGTTCAGAAGAGAATAATGACACTTGGGGAATGAAGGATGAATGACCCAACACATTAAGGAAAGATGCTGCTCCATAAATCAACTAATTGTACTGCTCCATAAATCAGGCACCAACATAGTTATGTTAGATTTTAGATCTGCGTGTGGCAATAAATCTGTTAATTCCTTAAAGCTGTATTTATCAGACTAATTGTGACTTTCCATTCATTCTATAAGAAATTAACGCAAACTCTTTATTCTAACACTCCTGTTTGTTGGTCTGGACTTTGAATACCTGGACTGCATATGCTGAGGGCAGTGTGATCACTCCAGAGGGTAATTACAAATGGAAACAGACTCCAGCCTATGGAGGGATGAACATGTGCACACCTGATTACGAAATTGTGCGAACATGCTAAATAGGTGAGGGGAGGAGGGAAGGAAGAGAGATGGAGGGGAGAGAAGGACTGCAAAGTGACAGTTTATATAAGTAAATATTATATCTTGTAATCTAAAATATTTTATTACTATACTGGCTGTCTGATGTCCTTATTTTAGGCATTAGCAGGGTTACTGCTGTGTTTTGATAGCCGAGGATGAGTATAACAGTGCTTTGTTAGCAGGCTCCTGCAGCCATTACACAACAGTACCATAAACTCTTAAGCAGTATAGACAGTCATGTGTAGGCACAGTATAACTCATGTGCACAGTGACATCTACAGGCCATTTCTATAAACACCACAGTTACTCTATCACTTGTAGCTGCTCTCTTTCTAAGTGTATAAGTTTATATGAACAAGCTGCTATGTAGGGGCAACAGAGCACAAGACAAATAGTAGATAACAGATAAGCTATGTAAAATCACATTGTATATTACAGGGCTGTTATCTGCTGTGTCTCCTGTGCCTTTTCTCCTTTTTCAGCTTAAATGGTTGCCCTCATTGTTACACATCAGCTAGTTTATACAAATGATCAGTAGAGTAGCTGATCAAACAATCCAGTTTTACCAGAGCAGGCCATCAGTGCATTATATTTTAATTAATTTAATATACTTTTATTTGTTAATGTTATTGTTTCTTTAAGTTTATTAAAACAGGGAAAATGTATTTCTTCTTAATAACCCAGACTTTTAACTGAACACCAAGTTAGTACCTCATAATTTGTCAAAGAGGAATCACACAAAGTTTTCTCCTTACACATAAAGACTGCATGTGGAACTCTTCTAGATTTCCAAATGTAAACCTGAACAATAAATATATTTTAACTTTTTGACTTTGTGTTTGCTGATCTGTATCTTACTGATTTTGAGCATACGCTCTGCATCGACATTCATCTGTTACTATGGAAACCAGAAGAACCATATTCAATTTCTTTGTTACCTTTTATAGTCTGTCTGCTTGACATAAAATATCATCCTCTATGTTAAATTAAATAAACTCTTTTATTCTTGTTTATTATAATGTATTGTGAAGTGTAAATGTATAATCTGCATTTCGACATAAGTAGGAATAGATAGATAAGTACATAGTAATAGACGCAGCTATAAATGTAAATTAAATGAATGATTTTGATAAAATATGCACATTGTTAGACACAAGTGAACGCTTTGCATACATAAAGATTTGTTCCATCCATTACATTTTTTCTGCTGCCCTGTAGGGTCAAAATGGGATTGACAAAATACACTGAATATGTATCGCATTTAAACTTGAAAAGTAGTTAACGTTGGCAATCTGCAACATAAGATTTTAGACGTGAGATTGATGACATGAGCATGTGTATAAAAATGTGACAAAAATTGCCAGTAATCACACCTGCCTGCAGTGTCTAAACAAAGAAACATAATGCTACCAGGAAACTAGAGATTTGGCAAGCACCAGGGACTAGGAACAAGACCTTGTTCCAGGCACGGTGTAACTTGCCCCTTAACATCTTCTTGTTACCCTAGAATTACCCATCTAAAATCCATTTCTTCTGACAAAATAATCTACTGCTATCCCCACCCCCCGATCCACAAAGGCAGTTATAAGGAAAAGCCAACTATACGGAAGACACCAAAGGAAAATGACACAGACATGACGGTGTTCTATATTTAGTAAATGAAAAGCCAACTATTACCTGAGAAAGACTTATATTGACTCCTCTTATTATATAGGACTGAGATAAAATCTCCCAATTAGGGTCTAGGAAACATCTTACTACAGAAAAACATAGGTTTCAATATATAACACAATACATTTTATGATTTGTAAAAAGATATTTTCCCACCCAATAACAAAATTTTGTAGGATAGCCAGCTTATGTTATCCGACAGTGATATGTTACATGTATTTGAGGTTTGTGAGAATTGTGGTGCTGCTAGTTGATCTAGAAGCAAAAAAAAACCCCTTTTTAAAGTTTTTGACATTATCCAGTGTATCAGCCTGTACGATTCATGGAGAGAATTCCACAACTTCACAGCTCTCACTGTAAAAACCCTTTCAGAATATTTTGCTAGACCCTTCATAAA
>CM044446.1:68131158-68147831 GCA_024363595.1 Xenopus borealis | reverse complement strand
ATGCAAAGTTCAGAAAATGGCTGCAAATCATCAGTTTGCATGTTGCACACTACCTTATTCTCTCTGGAATTGTATGACTTAGATGAGCAAGTTAGGAAGAGACAGATGCTGTAGGCCTATGCCAGGTGGTAAGGACAGGGATGGCCTTTGTCACTAGATATTGTGCTTAGAACCTCACTGAGCCGTTGCTATTTTGCCAAGGAGCATTGTAAATGCCACCAAGAATCTCTGATTTCTATAGCCCTAACAATGCTGGCCTAGTTCACACACTATTGTATTCAAGGACTCGGAGCTTACTGTTGTACAGCTTCTTAAAAATATATTTAGTAATGGATGAATTCTAACATTCCAGCTGTTGTTGTGCAGTGGCTTTGATGTGTCACTGATAGCAATTAATTAATTTTAAAATCATAGGGAAGGATATGTAGGGGCTTGTGCCAAATGTAAATGTACTCCAATATATTTTGTACTGCACATAGTTCAACAAACACCAAAAACTATATTATTTAGGGAGATTAATATATCCAACCCCCTGTGTATAGAGCTAAACTGAAGCCTTGGAATTAAAACTGTTAAAGTCTTGTTTTTATCTGCCAACACCTGAGAGCTTTCCAGCTAGGCAAGCCAAATGGTGTTAATCACAGACTGCACATTTCCAATACTTAAATTTAATTATTTAGCATGTTTTTCATAGCTTGTGTTGACTGGCTATTATTACATACCAACCCAATATCATATTTCTAGAGATGATCTGAGTAATGCTCTCTGTAGCATTACACATACTTGGTTACAGTAGAACCCTCATTTTACATTTTTCAAAGGACCAGAAAAAAATTGGGAAATGTATTGATGGGAAAATGCAGGAAAACGTAACTGTATTTGTTTGCACCTTGGTAATAGTATTTATTTAGTTTTGTAAAGGTAAAAAATTAAATTCCATTTTTACTTTCTTCAATGAAAAAGAAACCTATTTCCAATATGCTATAATTAAAGGAAAACTATACCCCCCAAACAAGTAAGTCTCTTTCAAAAGATATTGCATAAAACAACTCATATATAAAACCCTGCTTCATGTAAATAAACCATTTTCATAATAATATACTTTTTTAGTAGCATGTGCCATTGGGTCATCCTAAACCCTAAAAGGACAGCCTCCTGGGATCCTAGGATTCAACAGTGCACACAAACGTACCAAATAAACTATAGAGTTAGGTCACATGAGCCAATTAACAGACACATTTCTGTCTTCTGCTTCCACACTTCTTCCTGTTACAGTTAGAGTTGAAATATTTCTGGTCAGGTGAACTCCGAGGCAGCACACAGACCATCAAAAAATGGTGGTTCAAGGCAAGAGATGTAAAAGTGCAATATTTACTGAAATATATATGCCAGTTTGGTAAGATTCTTTAATATGCCACTTAATTTCATATAAAGTATCTGTTGCTCAAGTATTCATTTTGAGGATATAGTTTTTTTTTTATTTATAATTTTTCAATTTTTTCCATTTTCATTTAGGAAGAAAGTAAAGAGAAGGGGCAGGAAGAGTAGAAAGAAGGGGAGAGAGATTGGAGACTGGCAGTCATACATAAACATTTAACTACAGGTAAGTGCATTTCCCCTTTGTAGTGCTCTTATTGCTATGTTGTTTATACTCTGTATCTTTTCGTTTCCTCTACATTCAGGCATTTCTTTCATGACCTGAGCTGGTGGTAGTAATAAGTTAGCTCAAATAATTGGATTCGTTCCACTTCTTTAATTATGATATTGCTCGATGGTAGTGTTGTTTGTTTCTAGTGCTGTGCTAGTAAGCTCCTGCTTGCTAAAAGTATTTGCATTATTAGCCTCTTATGATTTTTGTCCCCGTGAGGGATTCCCATGTTCAATAGGAATGAAGCGGGGTTGGGTGTGATGGGTGCTCCATAAGTTTGTTCTAGGATGCGTCTAACTGTATCCCAATAGGTTTGCGCAATTGGGCAGCTCCACCAGATGTGAAACAAAGTTCCTTCCTCTTGTTGACATCTCCAACACCGATTGGATGAATTGGGAAAGGCTTTATGGATCTTTTCCGGTGTCACATACTTCTTCTGGTAGTTTACATTCCTGTTTTAGTTTGTAGAAAGTTAGTAATCCATCTTTATCATACAAATCACCCATTTGTAAAAGGTTTAGTTTCCGCCATTTCCTCAAGTTTAGGTCTTGGATTTTTTCCTCCAAGATGTCGAGCAGTACTAAGGTATTTTGGGGATATAGTTTTCCTTTAAAAATGTCTACCTGACTATGCAGTGAAATTCTCCCTTCATTTACTTGCTCTCACTATTGCAAATAGGGAACTTCATACGGTCCCTAACTGCTCGGCAGGGAAATGATCATACTTTCAAACTGCAGGGGGAGGCACTTCCTAGAACTTGAGCAACTTTCTTTGTTTCCCTGTAGAACAGCCGAATGGCCATGTAGAGGTGTAGCAGTTAGAGCAAGTAAATGAAGGAATTTCAAAGTAAATGTTTGCCCTGCCTCTAAGCATAGAGGAGGGGTAGGCAATATATGATTGACAGCTGCAAATTTTAAACAAGTTTATAACAGGTATAAACTTTTTTAGTTAAAAAAAAAAAAAAATTTAATGTAAAATTTTTAAAGGACTTTTATTATATAGCTTTTTATGGGTGTCAGGTCTCATTTAACTGTTACCTGCTATGTTTTGTGAGTTTTATTCCCTCAATATCCACCCCTGCTTACCTTCTTAACTCAAGAACTCATTTAATTGCTTGCTGTTTGTACTGTCTAATGAACAAATACTTACAGTAACTCAAATTGATTACCATTTAAAGATAAAGGCGCTGAATTTTACTTGTAATTTTTTTAAATTGGTTGTTCACCTTCAAACAACTAGTAATTTCAGACAGTTTACCGGAAATAACAACTTTTTCCAATTACTTTCTATTTTCTAGGTGTAAACATTTTTCTAATATTGAAGTGTAAAGTGTCATTTGTCACCTGCTAAAATAGCTGTGGGGAGGGGGTTTGCTGTTCTAAGTTGATACATTTAGTTAATACATTAGTTATCTTTGTCCTTGTTAAACAACATCTCTGGATTTCATTACAGGCAGTTGTTAGAATTGATATAATAGTTGATAATACTCCAGCAAGCCCAGAACAGCAACAAGGTGTACGTAGATATTTTTGTAACAATTTAAGATAAGCAAATACATAATTTTAACAATTTAAGATAAGCATGTGTAATGACACATAAACTGTAATAACACATAAAAAACACAGAAAAGTGTTCAACTTTCATAACCCACCAAATTTTGTAAAACAAACTTGGTAATTAGGGGGTGTGGCAACAGAAATTGGCATGGTCAACAAATTTTCCCCATGCTACTTGCAACAAATCTTTTTGTACATCTTTCTATTTCAGAAATGTTGGGAGCGAAGGTACAGGTATGAGATCCAGGCACGCTCCACCAATGAGGCGAGTTGAGACGCGCCTAAGGTGGCAACACCCCCCTGGTTGCAATTGTGCTCTCTGCACTAGAGATGTGGCAAAATTAAGGCCACCTCAGGTGGCAAAATGGCCAGGATCACCCCTAATGAGATCCCTTATCAAGAAAGTCCCAAATTACAGGAAGGCAGTATCTGATTTTTCCCAAAACTGTAAGGAAGTGCGACAGCCTTAAAGTGCATTAAAATCACATTTTTGAGAATAACTGTAGTATGTTAAAAGGTAAGAACTAGAATTTATTTTATACAAATAGAGAAAACAGATAATTTCTCTGCTGAAATCATTATCCTGGCTTCCCATAAATAAGTATAATTTATAAGCTCCAATGACACCTCACTAAATGTATTCTCCTATACATTCTTGGCCAACTTCTCCTTTCCTCTCAGAGCCACAGCCTATTGTACCACCCATTACCACTGCCGCTTTCCTCATTTAACGTCTTTCTCTTGTTGCTCCTCATGTTAGGCATTTCATACCTTGTTCCTCAAGAGAGAATTTTCATTAATAAAATACACTGATTCCATTTACTCAGTATTACATGCTGGGCTGGGGTGGTGTTATACTTCTATAGCCTAATTACAAATGAAAACAGTATTCCAACATCAAACCTAGCTCAGGAAAGTATTGCTGGGGGGACGACTTTTGGCTAGCTAGATTTTAATGCCAAAACTCTTTTGTAATCCTGACATGTTCCTGTGGATTTTCATAGGAACGTGTCTGGGTACTTACAACCACTGTAAACTGCAACACTTTGTTTTCTCTGGGGGTTATCCACATAAGCGCTTTGGTGAAGGAATATGAATAGGAAAGGACCTTAATAGAAAGATGAGTAATCAAAAGTAGCAATTACAATACATTTGTAGCTTTACAGAAGATTTTTTAGATGGGTCAGTGGACCCCTACTTGAAAGTTGGAAAGAGTTAGAAGAACAAGAAAATAATAAAAAAACTAAAGATAAGTAATGAAGACCAACTGAAAGTTGCTTAGAATTGGCCATTCTATAACACACTAAAAGTTAACTTAAAGGTGAACCATCCCCTTTAAATGTAATTTTATTTCGTATTTATATTGTATTCTTTCACATGCCATGTTTTATAAACACAAATATTCATATATACTGGCACATTGTGAAGCATACAATGACTCTGCACAATCCCTTTAGACATACAGGTGTACATATTAAATACTGTGAATGCAAATCAAATAAATAAATAAAACATAAAATGACAAACATTTTACACTGCTTTATTTAAATATGTTGAAATTTGTGAACTATAAATGTTTGCTAGTATTATATCACATCAGCCACAATTGACTTGTAATAAAATAAACAAGTTTAGAGCTAAAACTGAGCTACAATAAATGTTCTGTGCATGCAAAACATGTTTTAAAGATAATCAACTAAATTTGTTAAATAAATTACATTAAGGTTTGCTTGGACACTTGATGAATTTTCATCTAGGTAAAAAATGTTTATCTATTGCACAAATTATTCTTATTACAAAAGGAACCCATCATCAGTTTAGTATTAATCATTGTGTATAGTATAACTGCAGTAATGTACTGCAAAATGATTTACTAGCATATTAAGCAATGGAAAAATCTATTTGAAATCAGTAAAGTGCATTCTTTGTCGAATATAATGGAACATTGTGCTCTAGTATTTAGCCACATTCTTAATATTGGTCTTCAGTTGACTCTGTGTTTTAGATGTTCAGAATTTGATTGGGTAAATAGGTAAATAGAGATAGGTACAGAATAAGCTCTGCTCACAGTCTTGTACTGAAATTTACTATCATGCAAATAAAGCCCTTATAAAATACACGTATAAACCATAATCCAGAGTTATGGAAAGTCCATCTCACATTTTAAGCAAATAATAACATTTTTTTTAAATTGATCTTTTTTGCTGTAATAATTAAACAGTCTATTGTATAGACAGATGCATAAATCCACATTTGTGGCAAAACAATCCTATGGATTTAAAATATTTTTAGCACACAATCCAAATTACAGAAATGCCCCATATGCAACTGTTTAACAGGTGCATAGCCTTTGCTTGTGTGCCATCACTTTAAATCCAACACCATGTAATACCAGTGTATCAAGTCATATTATCACATTGAACACATTTCAATCTCTTCAAACTAAATTTTCATTGATAAAGGTATTAGATGGAAAAAATGCCTCAAATAGAGTTACATAGAAGTAATTCTTTCACAAAAATATCTCATAAAGCTTAACATTAAAGCAATACACAACCATACATCCTAGTGAGATAAAATCAGACATCAGGCCTAGGTGTAATTCTGAAAACACCAGTGAATATTTAAAAAATAGTTTATGGGTACTACTATAGCTTCTTATTCTTTAAATAAAAGAGAGATTCAATGGCTCAGCCCATTCCTAGTTTCCTGTGAAATATGCGAGTAAGCACTAGCATGTTTGACAAAGCCAAAGCAACAAACAGTACATTTCCAGAGAATACCATTTATCTAATCAATGGAGGATTGATGAGATGTGGGGCTCCTAGACTACATCCACTGGCCCCTCTTCTAAGCTACTGTAAATATGAACTGGTGGAAATATGTTATACTGAAGCTCAATGGGAGATGCTTGGCCAGTCTGTAGTGCTAAAGAGTTGCACAAGTGAATCTGAAATTGACCTTTGGTGCTTGGATACACCTACCTACCTACCTTCAAAAAGATTTTAGCTTCCAACAAAACTAAAAATTGGTTAAATCACACTTAGAAGGGAAATGTCATAGTACTGATGGTTTAGACTGTGAAGGTTGTGGAGATATTGCCTGTGAATAATTTTCTAAACAGCTCTACAAATTCAGATTAATCAAGTGAAAAAAATCACAAAAGTTTTTCATGCCAAACTTTGCCAAGTAAGAGTTGTCTAGTAACTTTGCCAATAAAAAATGTTGAGTAACTTTGCCAAGTAAAAGCTGTCAGGTTTTTTTTTTTTTTTTTAAATCGTTCAATCCTTTTTTCCTTTCGTATTTTTCTAATCAGGACTTTTCATAAATTCAATGCCAATTGTGGGTTTTAGCATTTGATAGTTTAGTTATGGTTTAAAAAAACCTCTAAAACCACTAAAAACTGAACTTTTATACAAGTATCTTGTATCTTGTTCTTGAACACAATATGTGCAAGCAGCAGTTCAGTGGTGTGGAAGCCTGGTCACTAAGGAAAAGTGAAGAAGTAAACTAGTTTCTTGTAGGTGCATCTCTTTAGCTTATTACAAATCAAGTATTACTCTCTGAATGACAAATCACAACCAATAATCCACAGGGAGAAAAAACATGGGTTGATACTGTTCATTGTATAAAAGAGAGTCAGAATTAGTTCAATTAGAGAAAAGAATCATCTCAAGCTTAATTTCATGGCACTGTATTTATAGCTAAAGAGAAACGAGGACAGAGTCTCAAGCCTTTTCATCATTATTAATTAGTACATGTTGTATGAGAATGTTGTTAGACAAATGCAATAATGACTTTATTTACAAACACCTTGCAAATGGTAGTAACCGACACTTTCTAAATTCACATAAAGGGATACTGTCATGGGAAATAATTTTTTTCAAAATGCATCAGATAATAGTGCTGCTCTAGCAGAATTCTGCATTTAAATTTCTCAAAAGAGCAAACATTTTTTTTTCATTTTGAAATCTGACATGGGGCTAGACATATTGTCAATTTCCCAGCTGCCCCAAGTCAAGTGACTTGTGCTCTGATAAACTTCAATCACTCTTTACTGCTGTACTACTCCCTTTCCCTCCCCAGCAGCCTAACAACAGAACAATGGGAAGGTAACTAGATAACAGCTCCCTAACACAATATAACAGCTTCCTGGTAGATCTAAGAACAGCACTCAAAAGTCAAATCCCATGTCCCACTGCGTTCCATTCAGTTACATTGAGAAGGAAAAACAACAGCCTGCCATAAAGCAGTTCCCTCCTAAAGTGCTGGCACAAGTCACATGACCGGGGCAGCTGGGCAATTGAAAAAATGTCTAGCCCCATGTCAGATTTCAAAACTGAATATAGAAAATCGGTTTGCTCTTTTGAGAAATGGATTTCAGTGCAGAATTCTACTGGAGCAGCACTATTAACTGATGCTTTTTGAAAAAAACTTTTTCCCATGACAGCATCCCTTTAACAGACTTTTCATGTGTGTGACACAATCTGTCTGTATAAACGATGAGCACATGAAATATTAAATTGATTGAAGTATTTATAAATTTAAGTTAAATACAAGGAAGACTTTATGTGGAATTCATTTAGTTGTTGGTCCAAGAGAGTAACAGTAGCACTGAGTTATTCCCCTTCCTGACAAATCTTTATAATTTTAGTTTATCCCCAGATGTGGTAACAGCTCTTTCAATTATGATGTATTGTTTGTTTATCTCTAAATACCTAATGTCAAATCCCAACTCAGTCTCTTGGCATAAGCCTTCTCTTGATGCTATATTATTTTTCTCATGTGACATTTACAGTGTCATGTCATAAGTATTGCTAATTGTGCCCTTTAATTTCCCATTCCTCAACATTAATAAATGGTATTCTAGTTTGAGTGTGACCATATAAAAGAAAAGCTTTATTAGCAGCAGAATGAAACGATGCAGAAGTAATTCTTGTAGATAAGAAAAAAAAGACATTAGCAGAAAAAAAAATTGACTTCAAAAGATTTTGTAGCATAATACCTTACCTATGTTAACTAGAATTTGCAAGTGTGTAGAAAACCAAATGAAGTAGCATAATAAATATGCTGATCTGTAGTTTGTGCAGCAAGTAGTTCCGTCACAAAGAAAACATATCCATTAAATTATTCTATACGAAAATAAAATGACTCATAGCCAATGAGGCTTGTATTATTATGTTCTAGAATTGCTGCTACTTAAATAAGCGATCTTTGGGAAATTGAATACAACAAATAAAGAGAGAGTTCATATCAGTATTTTATCAGCATAAATTGGAAAAATAAGCCACTGCAGTTGCTTTAACTTTATATAGAGCAAAGATGCTGTAAAGCATCCAGTAGATGGCACAATAAATCTGCCAAGCCCATTAGGAATCTTTAGTTAAAAAAGAGAAGCTATTTCTGCACAAGATGCTGTAAATTCAGTGAGAGGAAAAAAGGGGAGATTCTTCTTGTAACAGAATTGTGGATACTCAAACACTCAAGCCTTGTTGGTGGTTCTGAAACAGGTTGATCAGACATAGACAAAGGGGTGAAATGTTGTATAAAAAACAAAAAACAAGACTTAGAACAATAACACATATTTGCAAACTAAAGAAAATCAATAGATAGTTATTGAAGTAGAGGCTCTATTATTCATTTCATAAAAATATATTACACATGGGAGAGGACGAGACAAAACAAAAACAGATTTCTCACACACTCATATAATCACATACAGTTTAGCATGTCTTAGTCAACTTGATTTATTTCAGTTTACCAAAAAGCAAAGAGGACTACATATGTATAAGCATGAGTCTTTCTGCTACCATTTATTTTAACTCAAATGATCCGAATAATTAATTCTCTGCTATGCTTTCAATGTAACCAGCATTTGCATCTCTGAAACTGAAGAAATTGTGTGATATTATTGCTGTTTCTGCCAGTGACACTGTTTATTAAGGGTACCCAGGAGCTCAAGGTTGCATAGCAACTGATCCAAAATCAGAGAATCAGAGAATTTCTCAGGGAGATTCACTGTGACTGCCCAAATTTGTGCATAGCAACTGAACAGCCATTTGACATTTTAGTGTAGAGTAGTGGGAAAGACCCGTGCTCTCCAATTTGTCCTTAGATTTTCACTAGACAACTTCACACATCTCTTACAGAAATCAAAGACAGGGTTGTGCCTTCTTATGTTTCTTCTGTGTATACTAGTAATCGCATAAAGTATTGATAGCTAGTGTGGTGTTTATATAAATGGCCTGTAGGTATCACTGTGCACAAGAGTTATACTGTGCATACACAGTACTTTCTATGCAGCTTAAAGTGTAGAGTTGAAGTTCCTGTTGAAGTGTTATGGCTGGATGAACCTGCTAATAAAGCACTATTATACTCTACTCATCCTCGGCTACCAAAACATAACAGCTAGCAAACCAGAGAGGAATACTGATAGACATCAGTTTATGTTATCTTTCTATACAGGCAATGAGCAAACACAAACATCAGTAACATATATCCACATATATAACAGAAAGCACAAAGTTTGCTCAGATGCTGCAGCCCATAGCAATTAATATGATGTATGTTATTAAATTGGTGACCAGTAAATGCTATTTGCTGATTGGTTGCTATATTTTGCTATATTGTACCTGTGCAAAATGTGCACCTTTTATTAGATAGTCCCCAATTTAAAAACGCAAAGCTTGTTGCTGCTCTAGTGTCCCATAGCAACACATATACTGCTCAGCTGTATAGTAGTTTATGAATGCTTTCATGACTACAGATATTTAAATTACAGTCTGACCATCAAATATGTATAGCTTGCACTGTGGCTATTATTGGTTATTTATCTCTGTTGGGTTTAAACTCTTGGACAACTTTGCTACAATTTTAATAGTTTGGTGTCTTTTGCTACAACTACACTTATGCACTGTGTGCATCTTATTAACATAAAAAAACAAGTTTTTTCTTTTACTATATTCAAACTTTTTCAGGTTTAGCCCTCTTCCTGTTCCTACACGAAAATTCAGTGCTCAACCGAATCCCAAAGAAAAAACATTTGTCAGTGCAGGGTACTAATCCGAAAAACCCCTCCCTCTCTTGGGGGTCAATAGAGTAATTTCAAAAAATTCAGATGCACACCTTTCCATTGCAATGAGTGTCCAAACGGTGATTTATTGAAGCCCAAATATACATCACAAAAGGGCAACGTTTCAGACCCCTCCCTGGTTCCTACTCAGGAACTCACAAAATGTTGGTGGAGTGTCATGACATCTACCACTGTGACAACAACCTTTACTTCTGGTACTTAACTTGTGGAACTTCACCCTCTGCCTGATTACAATTTGCCTGCAGTCTGTCCTGGCCACTTGTCTGCCTACAGATTCTGCTTTTGCATGACTCATTGGAACATTTACTTATTTGGACTGCATTTCTCCATCTCTACCTTTGGTAACCATTGGTCAATAAACTCCAAAGGGAAAATAGCAGCAACTGGCATGGGGAATATGGGGCTGACATCCTAGTACGGTCATGCCCTGCTTCCCTCCACTTCCCTGGATCTCAGGACAAGGGTTTGGAACAAAAAGAAAAAGAAAAGTGGATTTCTGCAGAGATCCTAGCCTCATCTAGTGAAATAACTGGCTAACTGTCCCTCACCGTAATTAAGGACCTCTCTAGATCTTTGAAGCTGAAGAGATGTTGTGAAGCCATTAGTGAGTAATGTACATTTTTGTACAGTCTCTTGATGCTCTAATGCATTTCAATGATAGCATTTCCAGGAACTTTATTTTCCCTTATCTTTTGTCATAATGTTGTCCCATTTTCATTAAAACCCTGGTTAATCCAAGTTAGTTTTTCCTGTATTTTACGTATTATTTTTATACAGTTGATACAATTTTTACAAGAAAACCCTCATTTTACAAACCCAATTTTTCTTCTGGTTCCCTGAAAATTGTAAAATCGAGGTTTGACTGTAGATGTGTGAAGTGATACAAAGAATAAGGAAGAGAAACATAGATAATTTCCCTACTGTTCAAGTCCTGGTGCTGTCAACTATGCCCCGTGGGAGGGGTATTTTCCAAATCAGGGATTTAGTGACCATTTCCTGTACAGAGCAGATACATTTTCTTTGGTCTTCACCTAGTAGTAGGGGTGGATATACTGGGAGCCTGAAGCACAGAGCAGCAACCATAGACATAGTGGGAAACAGGGACCCCATGAATGAGGCAAAGGCAGTAGGTAGTTTTTGTCATCTTCTTATAGAAGCTGCCAGTTAGGCAGGCGAGCTTAGTGAGAGCAGCATCTGCTCCACCAAGAAGTTGTGTAGTAGCACTTAGGGCTGCCATCAGAAACCATAGGGCCCCATACAACAAAATTGTCTTGGTCCAAAAGACTAAAATGACAATAAGAACTGAAACAACTTTTGGTCATAGGATTATTAAAGCTGTCCCCACATTGAGTTAGACTCTAACCTGAATTGCAGGGTTATTAAAGCTGCTGCCACCACCTTGAGTTAGACTCTGAATTGCACTTAATTTTAGAGTTTTTCTGCATTATTAAATATATGAATAAACGCCAATTATGTGGTAAAATTACAACCAGTCCTAACAAACTATTAAATTGGCTACAATTATTTGTGACTGCCTTTCTTTTACAAAAATAAACCTGCTATGAGATGATAAATGATCAAAAATACAAAACTCCAACTACTGGCATTTATGAAGGACATGGGTGGTTTGTAGCTGCTTGTAACCAAAACTAACATTCATCAATAAAACTTAGATCTGTGAGGAGGAAACAAAATCTAAATGGTTACTTAAATTAACTTACAAAAAAAATCACATATCTTCAAAAACATATCTTGAAGAATATATTTCATAGGATGGTGCATTGTGAAGAATAGGATGGCTTTACAGTGTCTGTCGTGTAAGGGAAGTAGCAATCTTTGATATTCAGGTTGTTTATTTGAATCTGATGTATTATACCCTGATTGCTGCATACTGAAGTGACTTCAAAATGTTGTCTGTGCCAAGTTAAATAACTATAATTTTTTTACCTTCCTAACATGTAACAAACACTGTGCCACACAAAAGCCTCCAGAATATTTAGCCAGAGGAAACCAGATTATTAGACACAAGAAGCTCAGCTATTTTATTCCTGCAGCACCTGGCAGACTTTTTTAAAGAGTAGATTTTCAGCAGCCAACTGCTAGAGAGAACAGAAATCCTTTATTGCCTAATATAATACACAACAATTACCAGCTCAATGCTAACATACCTTTTGCATATACTGTATCACAGAAACAATCACACCTTTTTGTTTCTCCTTTTCTGATCTATATATAAAACATGCATTATTTACAAAATGCTACTGACAAATAATGGTAAACTGTATACAAAAGAACAGTGAGTAAATTTGGGCCTAAACATAGAACAAGCCAATGTTGTAGGTTGCAAAAATTAAACGTATTTCCCTTTATCACCTTCTCTAGGACCAAAGATCTGGTAACCAGCAATTTCGGATTACTGCTCTATAGGACCATTTAATAATACTATAATATACCATAATACCATTTAATAATACTATAATTAGAAGTATTCTAAAGCATTTTGAACATGTGACATGTAGAGATGGTAAGGCAAAGGATGGGCCTTATGTTTATGTATAGATTTAGACTAAATATTTTAAAGAACTATATTGATACAAGTATTCCATCAGTATACAGATGCAGTCACTTGGATTTGTAAGTTGAATGCGTCGCGACTTAACTCATTTATCTCATTTATCCCACTTATCACAGAATATTGTGTCACAGCATCCCATCCAATTAAAGAGTTCACCATTGAAAACAATGGAGCTTTGGTATGCTAATGAAAAGGTTAAATGCATTAAATGAGTTAAGATAACTTTAGATAACACAGTTTCTTCAATTAATGCTGAGTCACGACGCATTTAACTTACAAATCCAAGTGACATGGAGATGGCCACTGCTTCTGTATAAATTATAAATGAACAAGGAAAAGGTGTGCTCACCGCTAATTTTTAAAAACCATTAAGCAGGGGTGCAATTAGGTTGTGACCAAAATTCTCTGCACTCAACCCAATAACAATATATTTAAAACATTGAGACATTTTGTGCCTCAAAACTACCAAAAAATGCCTTGCCCTATAAACAAAACAGGGATTGTTTGTCCATATATTGCAATCTATTTAAGCTGGCCAACTACATCAAAGTCATCCTATATCTGGCCAGACCTACACTCAACTTTCATCTGATTCATTAAAGGGACCATGTCATGATTTTTATGATGTATTTTTTATTTCTAAATTACACTGTATTTTTTATTTCTAAATGACACTGTTTACACTGCAAATAATTCACTTTTTTAAATTTACAATGTAACCCCTTTCTGGCCCCTTTTTTATTTACTTTATTATATAAGAAGGAAATGCAGATTAAATATACATTCATATAAGAATGACCCACTACCCTGGGGAACCTGTTGCAGTCCAATGCTGGTACCTCCCTGCCAGGCAAAGTCGAACACTCCTGGTGGAGTGAAAAGATGTCACAGGGAAGCAGGAAAAAATAGGAAGTGTGTATTGAAAGTCAGTGCAGTCGGATTAACGAAGGAAGCCTTTTGAATCATATGTGGAAATATTTTATCAGTGGGAGTCCCTACAATCAAAAAAAGAGTCCCTTTTTATTACTAAGATTTGTTGCAAAGCCCTGTTTACATGCAGAGAACAGCAGTGAACCTTGAGAGTATGGGGTCGTTTGGATTTCTTCTGAAATTTGAAATAGCCACACTCAAATACATTTTTTTTTACATTTCCCTCTGATTATTTGAAACAAAGTCATGAAATGAAATACACTTCACAATATTTATTGTTGCATTTACAGGTTCATTGTGCATAGAATTAAAAGACAATAAACATATGCTAAACTGCAACACAGAACTTCCAAGAGGCTATATGTAGAATAGTGTTTTATTCTACAACAAAAAATTTCAACAACCTATTCAATAAAGAACACCAATTCTTGATAACATTCCCTTAACCATTTAAACTTTCTCTTTAGTAGTGCATACGTTCATAAAGCCTAGTAGAGAATGTACATCCAAAATGCCTCAGCCAAATTAAAGGTAGCTAAATTAACTTTGGTTTGCCATCTGCCACTTAACAATATTAGTGCATTTTTATTTTCTCTAACAACCACATTTTGATTTTCTACACTTCCAGGAATTTTTGGCACAGCTGTTCTCTGTTAATCTCCTATATTGTTCATCAGAAACATGTACTCCTGAAAGCCAAAATGCCCATTACACGCAACGGAAAGTTTATTTGTTCTGTGAATGTACTAGTATGAATGCATTCAATTAATGTTTGTACATTTGTACAGATTTCAGTTACTAGAGTATTTTGTTGTGCTGGTACACATTTCCTGAAGTGAGTTTATCTTTGATTTTTGTCTTTATATGCTAACATAAAAGTTTACTTAATATTTTACATATTTACAAGATCTTATAGTCTTTGAAATATTGATTAATTTGTGTCTTTCTATTTCTAAGGTATAGATGTATCTATCAGGTTAAAATATAAAAAGCCACATATTGTATGTAATTCACATGCATTCATTAAACAATAATCATGCATTCTCTAAACAACAATTAGCAGTGTCGCACAAAAACATTTATTCAAAGATCCTTAAAATTGAAAATTCAACAAAAGATCCATACCACACAACCAGAGGTACATCCTCATTCCATGTGGCCCCCTTGCTCCACCTTCCTTACATGTTTTCCGTCATTAGCCACTTCATCAGAGTATGTCCACTTTCCTTTTTTGATGGCACTCGTGTGTGTTTTACTCCAAAATCAGTAGGTATTCAAATCCTTCCTTCAATCTTTCCTTCAATTAATAAAATCAATACTGTTTGTGAATGTATTTATTTTATCATTATTTTACAGGGAGGGAAGCTAATTCTAATACAACATCATAAATAATACGTACATATTTAATAAAATATAGACTTCTGTTTTGAAATCTGTAAGTAATTTGAACAGAACAACAAAAAAGTGTTTAGTGCAGTTTCTCCCATATCATTTAGGATGACTGATCTAGCTGCAAATGGAATTTCTGAATATTAATCCACAGTTAATATCAAGGTTAAAAATGTGTCAGCCTAACAGTAAGGTGCAGATTTACTAAGGGCCAAATAGTGAAAAACTTCGACCATCGAAGGTTTTTTAAAGGGCTTTTTTGATTGAATAAAAATTGTTCGAATTGTTCTAATAGAACGATTCAAAGGATTTTGCACAAAATCCTTCGAATTCCTAGGACTTAGAAAAATTTTCAGGACAGGTTCTAGGAGGCCCCCCATAGGCTAAAATTGCAATTGCTTTAAGGTGGCAAAGTGTCGAAGGATTTTAAAAGTTCAGTACTCAAATTTTCGAATTTTTTCAATTTAAAACAAATTTTGGGCTATTCGATAGTTGAAGTAGCCCAAAATTACGTTGAAATTAGAATTTTTTGTATTTCAATTTTATTTTAATATTCAATTCGACCCTTAGTAAATATGCCTCTTAGTGAGCTAAAATTAACTACTGTTAATACAAGTGTAAAAGCCCAAAGACATTTACAAAAACCTATTGAAAAAAATATCAGAGAATTTCTAAAATTTTCTACTGTGACTTGCTTTGTGCAAGTATGCCCTTTTGTACTGTTTAGTAATGTACCCAAGTCAGGGTGCTGTTTTTACTGTATTTTTATATAATAAAAATGAATTTCTTATCATTGACCTTTATGGATGACAGGCTCTGCCTCATATCATACATAAGATTACATGCTCATATTTCACCCATTAAAGTCTATTTTGCTATAAGTGTGAAGCAGGTTAAATAAAGCATGACCACAGGTCCCTCTGTAATCACTCTGCCAACACTGTGGCTCAAGGGCATAGTTAGTACTCATTCACTTAAATCGGACATGCTATATAGCCTTTAGCTTTATACAATAAGACCTTATGAGAAAGAACAAACCAGAATTCAATCTATGGAGGTGTGGGAAAAAGTGGTTGACTAGTAATTATTTTAAAAAGTGCAGGGCTGGATAGATGTCACCACATAGTTTTCTGCACTTGAAAATAAAGCAAAATATATATAAGATAACTTTTTCTGAAGGATAAAAGAATCTTTACACAACATTGTACTATAAAAGAAATTGTTGATCAACCTAGAGAAATGCCTCAGGTTTGTAGGTTTGTTTCAGTTTGTTATATCAGTTCAATTCAACCATAATACTATATACATCCTATAACAATGACTATTTCAGCCAGAAAAAAAATATTATATATATATAATTCTTGTAGAGGGATGCATGAGTGATGGATCAATAATTGACCCAGCACCCACAAACCAACATTGGAGTGCGGGTACCTACTGGATTTGTATATTATATATATATATATATATATATATATATAT
>CM044446.1:68087625-68112816 GCA_024363595.1 Xenopus borealis | reverse complement strand
CCCCCCCCCAAAAAAAACAGCACTGAAGCGATTGAAAAATAAAAAAGGAAAGCCCTGGAGCTATAAGTGCAGGGGCTGCATGACAAGGGATCCGAATGAACAGCAGCAACATTATACTGGTCCAGCTCAGAGATGGGCAGAATCACACATAGCTGTGTTTAGGTGAGAAGGAATGATTTAAAGCAGGAGATAACCAGGTCCAGGGGTGGAGTTAGAGAGGTCAGAGGAAGAAGCAGTTCACTTCCTTATCTTCTGAGCAGGTAGAAACATCCCACCCTCCTCCTTTTGCATATCTTGTGAAATGTCAGGCGTTTTCTACTTTATGTTCTCATATTATCTATTAATAACTGAATATGGATGTTTTCCTGAAAGCGTGGTTATATTGTGGTTTCTGAATCTTTGCACATTATAATTGTGAGAGTCTGTACTGTATTAATTTATGTTAAATTAATGTGAAATGCTTGATCCAGGGAATTTTTCTGATCACCATTGAGGTCAGGAAGGATTTTTTTTAAGTCGGGGAGCAGGGAGTGGCAAGAATATAATTGTTATAGCACTCTCTAGGAGAGTAAGACAGTGAGGGAAGACAGCTTTGTGCACCATCCAGGAGGTGTATCCAGAAGGTGTAGCAGGGAGTATCTTCCCAGGCTGTAAAATTTGCCTACAGGGAAGGGAGCATAGTGGATAGGGTGTCAGGTAGTGATGGGCGAATCTCCCGAGTTTCGCTTCGCTGAAAAATTTGAATGACTATTCGCCAGATTGAACATACCAGATACCAATAGAAGCCTATGGGAACCCCCCCCCCATAGGCTTCTTTTGCAAAGACTTGCTCTAATACCATTTGTACGATCGAACGCCTCGATCATTCAAATCATACGAATTTTTTGGAGGCTCGAAGGCAAAATTTGCCCCTTGGTGTTTAATGTTTCAGGTTTATCTTTTTAGCTTGTAAACTCACTACAAATTGATGAGTAAAACACAAATTTGAGGTATTCAAGTATTTTTCAGTTATTTTATCTTTTCAAGTTTTTCATCAGGCTTTTTTTTTGAGTTTGTTTGAAATAGAAAACTGATTGGAAAAACAACGGAATTTTGAATAATAGGCATTCAAGACCTATATTGCAGTATACTGTTGTCACGGGTTGGCCTTCGTTAGGCGCCCAGGGGAAGTAGTGGACCAAGGAGGAAGCTTTTAGGGGTGCAATAACGTAGCTTAGGCAAGGATCAGGCAGGAATCAGCAGGTTCAAGCAAAAAGGTGTATTGCAGGAACAAAAATAAACAAAGTCCAAGCAGTGGTCACAATACAGGAAAACAGGAACAAAAATGGAAACAGGATCAAAAATACAGGAACAAGGATCAAAAAGCAATATCAGGAACAATAAACAATACCCAGGAAAAATAGCAGTATGGTCCTATAATTGGGCGCCATAATGGCGTCCAATAGCCCTTTAAATATTTGAAATTCGCGCCAAAACGAGCGCCGTGACGTCATCGCGTCAGACGCGACGCGATGACGTCACTACGCGGCGCCGCATATCCACGTGGCGGCTATGGGCGCCGCCATTGTGGATACACCGCCAAAGGAAGAGGACGCGCCGCCCGGAGCTAAAGGTAAGCCTCCGGGCGGCGCGATCCTGACAACTGTATGCAAGCTGGACAACTGTGCCAAAGTCATCCCTAACAGTCACAGTTAAACCTCCTATATATAATAAACTCCTCATTATTTTGTAAACATGAGAAATTTCACACAAAGGTTAACACCAAAATAATCTAAACAGTAATGGTACTCAATGTAATGTTTCTAAGATAGCTCTTTCCAAGATGACTTTTTGATTCAGAATTATACTTTTGGCTCCATATACATTAAATATTAATTATCCTTCTTGATTCTATACTATAAATGAAAAGTAATGTTATTCAGGGTATTCTAACACCACTTTTATCAATACTACCCTTAGTGAATCAACAATGAATGTTTTATTCACAGTCATTCGAGGCATGTAGGTATGGCAACACCTATATACAGTATATATATATATATATATATATATATATGCAAATCTTTAAAAAGAAATATGCTTTCATATCTCCTACTTATATTTTGTAATACAGTGTTTAAAGTCACATTCTATTACATCTATAAAATATGCAATTATGCCAAAGCCGACTCCCTGTGCACTCTGGACATTGTGTAATACCATTGTTATGTAGCACATCTATTCATAGCTGGAAACATATCTGAACTTCACAGATCCTCTGCCTTTTCTCACATTTGATTTCTTGACACGAATAACCTAACACATCCTTATTCAAGAAGGATTCATGCATTTCACGCAGACATTGATTTTTAAATAAATGTCTTCACGTTTAAGTGAGATGAACTTTTATAAATTGTATCATGTAACAGCTGTGATAAATTGGTTAGTGCCAATCTTTGTTAAAAGTACTGTAGCTAACTAAGTAATTAATATCTGTACTCTCTTTGTCCATATATATATACACAAGTGAAAGAAAAGCTACAAGATTGTCAGTACCATTTATTTACAATGGCTATTTATTACACTTCAATGGAAAACATCTTTGTACTGTACACCATTTACAAAACTGCATCACTTTTATCACTCAGTCACACTGTTTGCTGGGGACTTGATTTTAAATGTAATGCTAATGGATAGTGTAGGACACGCACAATAAGGGACCGTGTCGTGGCATGTGATATAACATATTTTGGTCAAAGTGTGGTATTAACACCTAATTTTTTGTAATAATTATTTTTAAAGACAAACTGTAGACTTGTATTATTGTCCAATGTGCATTAACAAACCTACTATAGGAGGCTGATTTATCCAAATTCAAGGTCAAGAAAAAAAAACATGGGTGACTTTTCACTTCCCCCCCCTCAAATTCTATTATCTTAACCATAATTTAAGGAAAAACTCAAACCTAAAAGCAACATTTGCATTTTGTCACAATAAAAAAGACTTGCACGCAAGCTTCATTCACAATGTTCCATTAATTTTCAATGAGACTGAAAATCTGGAATTTTTTTAATAAACAGGGAAAAAAATTAAGTTGGAAGATTCCCACTGACTTCTATAGAAAGCTGCTGAGATTTTTTCAGATGACTTTTTGCATTTTTTTCTAAGGTTTCAGAAAAAACTTGTTTCCTCATATCAAAATGAAACACAAACTCGATTTATGATAAATAACCCACAAGTTTGTGGTGCACTCTCAAATAATGTCCAAACAATATTACAGGTGTGTAATCACAAACAAAGCAGGTTATGGGGGCCTGAACATCAGGATCTGCAACTCTAAAATTCTCCCACCCTAGTCACCCTCCAAAAGAAAATTTACATGCAGGTTGCATTGGGCAGGCTCACATCCAAGCAGTGGTGGGAGAAGGAGACAATCTTGTTACTTATCACATAAATATAAATAAATATGCCCCTATATATTTTGATACATTGTTCATATCCTTCCGGTTATCTCTGTTCATGGGAAATGAGTCAAATATCTCCAATCTATGATACTATCACTCTATTTATCTTGCAAAGTATTTCATACTATGCTAGTTATCCTCCATTTTCTCAGAATTTTTTTTCAGAGATTTTATGAATGTTTTGTTTGGTGACAAGTGAAATAGAGCATTGCATTTATCAAAGTGCTAGTTAAACAGAACTCTATCACAGTTCAGATTTATTATGCTGTTCTTCTTGGTGAATTATGAAACACTAGTGGTGTGTTGGTCAGCATGAACCCTGGAGAGGTTCATCCTGGCAAATAACTCCCTGCCTCTGTTTGCACATACCCTTGCTGTGGACCTTCAAGAACTGGATACCACTTTAGGTGAAAAGACAAAGTTTATTTTAGCTTATTCTAGTTCAATAGGTTCTGAACTCCCCAAGAGTCAGAACCCTAACAAAGAAATCAAAGTTTTTATAAACTTGGGGATGTATGACATAAGAACTTACAACCATAAAAGGGTGTTTCCATTGCAAGAACATAGAGATATCACTCCACAGTGCAGAAAAACAAAGAACTGACCATATAACCAAAGAAATGGTTTTTCCTCAAAGCCAAGGTAATATGACAAAGATAGTTTGAGAACAGCATCCATCCAAGTCAGGGGGCTCCTGGGGGAATCTGTATAACTACTTTGGTCCTCTGTCTAAACAATTTTATCAACAACATCCTTCTGCAGGTTGGCTGGAAAAACATAATATATTGACAACAAACCTACAATTTTTGACTCGTTCTATCTTTCTCATAGTTTTGATATTTGCCATTATACAGTTCATTTAATCATGTTTTTGCACGGTTATACATTCCATACTTTTCCGAATTGTTAATATAAACCCAGATGATGTCCTTTTTCTATGAACCTCATAGTATGTTTTGTGGCTGAAACCCATATTCTTATTTAAAGCCTATTTCAGGAATTTCTGTTCCTAGCTATTATATTTTACAAAGTTGATTTTTGTGGCTTCACACTTACCAGCCTGTAATTTGTCATACTGATTGAACTGTTTACCAGATTGCTGGATATTGGGCTATTTGGCCACACTCATCCAGTTAACAAATTCACCAGTTAAACATATTTCATTTATAGTTCTTTCTTAGATCACATGCTCTTACAGTTTAATCTTTACTATAACTTTTCCATCAGCTTCAGGCTTCTGATGGTTATAATTTAATACCATGGAAATGATACATAGCCCCCAAATCTAGTTTGTAGTGTTTATAAGCACACTCTAAATAAACTTTTAGCCTAATAGTTTCATGCTTTAAACATCATAATTTGAGTATTGACTGATTTAACAAAAGCTACTTTAGGACATCCTTCTGCTCTGGTGCAATAAAGCAAACATACGCTTTTTAAAGACCCGTTAAATATTGCATTTGATTATTGAGTTAATATAACACTTTGATTAAAACACTTGAGTAGCTATGCAGATTTTATGTTGTACTATTAAAGCCATCATGAAGATGAATCAAAATAATAAAGAATGTAAATAGAGACATATTGAAGTAGACTGTAATAGGAAAGCAGAGGCATGAAAAGTGACAAGGTTCTAGCCTGACACAATGGAAGCTTAGGCAAGCTATGACAGTAACACATTTACACAAGGCAGAGGACACAATTTAAAAGAAAATAAATTATTCAACATGATGACACACACAAAATTTTGCCACTAGTGTGTCATTGTGCTAGAAGCATATATAATTTTACTAAAACTCTTTCATTTGTGCCTTCTAGCTTTTCTTTTGGAATCTTGCTAGTCAGTCCAACATAGGAAGGTTACTATGTACTAATGATGTGCTGATTTGTAATTAAACATCAAGAGGATTTATGTGTTATGTGCCAGAAAAAATGTATTCAATACATCCAACAGCAACCATATTAAAAAAAGAACAGGGGGCTGGGGGTACAGCGAGCAGGCAGGATTATCACTGAATGATTCTTTTGCATCAGGTAGTTGTAGGCCCTGGGGAGATCTAGGTTAAAATGTCAATGACTGGTTCATTTTAAAAATGTATCACTAATATTAAAGGGCAAGGAAAGTCTAAAATAGAATAAGGCTAGAAATGCTGTATTTTGTATACTAAACATAAACATGAACTTACTGTACCACAAGCCTAATCAAACAAATGATTTATGCTTTCAAAGCTGGCCACAGGGAGCTGTCATCTTGTAACTTTGTTATACATCTTTTCAAGACTAGACTACATACACATACTGGGCTTCTTAGGGATCATCATAAATGATCAAAAAACAAAGCTGCTTGAGTTCTGCATGGCTGGTATGCTGTTCATAAGTATGATTGTTTCCTTGCCAGAAGTTAGGGACCGTCTGACAATTCCTATCCACAGCACTAAACAAAGGTAAAATTTTGCTGCATACAGTCAGGTTTCTTATAAAAACGGTACACATTTTTTAATTAAAGTATATTGAAGATAGATTTCTTTTTCATTACAGAAAGTAAAAATGGGATTTTATTTCTTTGCCTATCCTTGCCCTTTAAGTACAGCTTCCCGTTTGTTTTTTTTGATAAGTGCAAGTACCTTGAATGTAGACAAGCCACATATGTGGTTCCTTCAATATAAAAATAGATAAATACAAGGGAAAAGACTTGTATCTTGGAGATCTTGAAGTGGCTCATAACCTGGAGTATGTAGAGTATAGTCTCTCTTTCTTTGTTTGATCAGATCTTTTTGGGAGAATGGTACAGAGTAATTTTGCAGTCTTATTTTATAGGTACATAAAGCATGTACAATTTACTGCTTTTTGGAGCGGTGATGTCATTTTTTCCATAACTGTAATGATCTCCATTATTAAAAGGTTAAAAAGAAAAAGAAAAAAAAAACAGCAGGAAATGCCTTCATACAGGTATGAGATCTATTGTAACCCATTACCAAGAAAACTCTGAAATATGGCAGTGCCACATCTCATAGCATCATCATTAGAAAAATCGTTCTGGTTATTTTCTCTATAATTATATTACAGTATCTTAATTCACCAAGCATTAATCTATACTGATGGCAAACATCCATTTGTTTTCAATATTTAAATGGATTCTTTTAGCCTTAAATCATAGATCCCCCGGTGACACACAATGACCTGTTGGAGTTAATGTTACACAGAATATTGCCTGCCTCTACTGTTTAGAGTAAATTGATCATGGAATGCAGCACTTGTTGTTTGCCATTTCTTTCTGTCCTCCAGCTTGTGCACAGTAAGCAATTATGTTTCAAGCAATTCAATTTGAATAGAAAATTCTGATGAAATATCTTAAGTAGAAAGGGGTGGAGAAATACTAAATTTCAGACAGTATTTCTTTGTCATAAATGAAGGATGCTTAATTATGCTGCTGGATAATATCGACCATCTCTCATCATTTGGAAGTATAAGAGATAGATGGAGTCCAACATCAAACATTGGTGGTTAGTTAAACAAACATGAATGGTGACATTTTAAATTATAAAGATTATATTTTGATAAAGTATATAGGGGATCAGACACACCTTCCCCCTGTGACATCACTGAGCCTGTTGATGCACTTTCAGCCCTTTTGCAGATGAACATTGATGGTAAAAGCACAGTAGCCATTGTTATCTTCATGACCCCTTTTTACTTTATATTGACTTCTGTGCCATTCATAACATTAACCTAATGTAATTCAACAATAATTAAGGCAAATGTCCTGAACTTAATCTCTAAACAAGTTAATATCTTAAAAACTTATGGGATTTCTGTTGTTCTGCTTATTAATGGGACAGTCACCTACATTTAACCTCCTGAATGTGGCAGATTGAAAAGTTATGTTAAAATGGCTTATCAGTGTTGCACAAACACAGTGCTGCCTCAGTGTCTAACATAATCTTATCTTCTATCTTCTCAGTAAGGGATAAGGTTACTGAAGTTCCAGTCTGAAGTGGAAAGATAACATGGGTGCACACATACAAAAGAATCAATGTCTCAAAGTTAATGGACAGTAATAATTCACCATGTGTGATCTCACACAGATGATACCATGCAATGTAGTGAAAGTACTAATTAGGGCTATAGCCACATGATTACAGCACATTTCTGATAAAAAATGGCACAATTAGAATTAATAAGAAAGTGAAGCTGACAAAAATAATTCTATTTTCTGCAAATAAAGCAAATAAATGAAGAAGACAGGGAAACACTGCTGTTCATATGCCTAGTATGCTCAACTCAGAAGTAGACATTTGTGCTGGTGGGAAGGTATTTGGGGAGATTAGTCGGCCAAAGAAGAGGACATTTGTGCCAGCCTTATGTGTGCTGTTTTTGGAATGATCACCTTCAGATAACAGTTAGAGGCCTATTTAGCATACTGTGTGAAACGATTAATGCTGAAAAAATTGTGTAAAATAAACAGTAAATATATAAAGGTGTGTGTCTTATTTTGCGTCGGCAAAATTCCAGATTTAACACTGTTATTTTACACTACTTCAGAGTTTGCATAATCTGTTAAAGCCAATGGGAAAAAGTTCTAGTCATGTTCACAAAACAAACAAAAAAAAACTGAGTCCAAATTACAGTCTAGAGTTCTCTTGTGAAAGGGTTGCCACCCGGCCTGTATTTTACCAGCCTAGCCAGTAAAACACCTGCCTAGGCTGGGGCCGGTATTACAAATTTACCTGCAATGTAGCTGCTGGTAAATCTGTAATACCATTATTAAAGGCCATTGGCCCACACCAAATCTGCAGAAAATTTACCTTTTTTCGGGATTAAGCCAATCGCGGGATGTGGCTCTGCCCCCTTTAATGTCATAGCACGCCCCCTTTGATGTCACAGCACAAGCCCTTTCTTACCACCCACACCACTCCCGGTAAAAAAATTTTTAAAAGGTGGCAACCCTACTTGTGGGATCTCTGTGTACAGGGGTCAATCTCTAAATAGAAACTCTGCAGGCCCTGAGTTTGACTTGCTGACCAATGATTGGTAACTGTCTCAGTGTCTTTTTGTTATTAGTGATGAGTGAAATTTTTAGCAGGCATGAGTGTGTAGCAAAATTTTTTTGCAAAAAAGAAATCCGTCACAAAATATTTTGCTCATCATTAAAGTCACCATTAGAAAAAACACCAATTGAATTTAATACATTTGGACAAAAAAGTTGCTGAAACAAAAAAGGTTTCCACAAGAAAAATGCCCATTGACTTTCATTCATTTGGAGTGAGAAAGAATTATTGCGCATAAGAAAAAAATTACGGCAATGTGTTTCAAACATTTTTAACTGGGAAAGATTTGCTCATCGCTGTTTGTTATTTATAGTTGTTACTTGTCAGTGTGGTTATATGTGTATGAGTTGTGTGTATGAGTTGTTAGAGCATATTGCTTGCAATAGTTTGCTGGAACCGTTTTCTAATTGTAGGTTGTATGCATACTGCGGATATTAATTATACAACACATATGTTGACATATTGTAAATACTGTATGGCAATCAAACTATGAATCTTTAATCTTGTAACCAGGTAACCAGCTTCCTGACACCTGCATTGCTAAAAATACTTCAATGAGAACATCACAATAAAAATCCAAGTTTGATTAACTCAGTTATATTGAATAGGAGAATCAATAATCTGAAAGCAGTTCCATTGTGACATGCTGGCTCATGCTGAAAGCACAGGACCAGGCAAAATGATCCAAGATGGCTGTCTACACAGCAATATTACAACTAAAAAACAAAACACATTTTTGTTTCAAGAATAATATTGTACAGGACTATGAAATATGTTGGCACTATAAAATTATGTAATTAATAATAACAATAATAATAATAAATACATGATAAAATGAATTACTTGCAATGTACATATTGTAACAGAATCCCTTTAATGTGATGCTGCATGAGAAAAACAAAAACTGAACCCACTACCCATGTCCCGCTTGCTGTTTAGATGCACACAACTTACATACTTGCTATGATACTCTGTAATGCCTTAGAGATGTCACTGTGGGAAATAATAGTTATGGGAATTTGCAACTGTATGATCTTTGAGCTAAATAAAAAAAGCTCAAAATGTTGCTTTTGCCTATTACACCAAACTGCAAATAAAGTCTTAAAATTATGCTTGAGTTGTCACATAGATACAGTTCTGTGATTGATGTGTGTGGGTGCACTGAGACTTGCACTAGTTGGAGAATTGTGAGCATAAGGTGGAAGTACAAATGTTGCTGTTCTGCTATCTGGTGCAGAATATTGCATCTGAATGATGTGGATGCAATTATTATGAAAATTCTGGGAAGGACTAAAACAATGAAAAGCATAAAAATGCTATTTGCTTTATTTTCAATGTCCATAATATACACCATAGCTACAGATATTTTAGGTATGAACAGTAATTAGTTTTATTATGATATTAGTTATAATCTCTATTCCAAATACTGTGCTTATTATGTGCTTGCAGACACAATACATTTTCCTGCTTCTATGTAATTCCCAAGCCACTGCTGTACTATATGTTCTGAATCAAGCAAAAAGCAGATCTAGCATAATGCTAGCCTCTTATGTACATAGCAGCAGCACACCTGCTTTGTATCTAAAAATAACCATTGGCACATCAAAATTGCAGTGCCCAGCCTTCCCCTTTTTTTCTTTTGAAGATGATAAGGCTACTGCAGTGATGCTTAATTTCTGCCCTAACTACTGACTATTCATTTTTCCCTCTGGTTCTTCTGTTGCCTGCAGTTTTGCAGATTTGGGCATACAGTTTTGGTCTTCCAGTTCAGCATATTCGAGTTCTTTGATTTCCACATCCACTCCTTAATTATACGCCTGCTACTAATAATTTTGAAAGAACATTTAACAGGGCCGTATATTTTATGCCTGCCAATGGGACACAGCAGTTGTGAAATCTCAATTAGCTCTGCGTCATTGAGTTGGATTTCAAAAGGGTCATATTTAGGAAATTACTTGGTTTTTAGGTATATATTGAATTCACAGCAGAAAATACAATTTTGTGCTTTATCAGGCTTGTTTAGATGGGCGAGTGAATCCATGTGATGAAATAAAGCAAGCTGCCTTGCAAGAAAAAAAAAAAAAAGAAAAAAGAAAGAAACATCCCTTGTGATTCTGTTTCTACCTGAAGCAAAAAGTGATGAGTTAATGCGTAGAGATGTTGGTAATGTTCATAAGGTCATAGCAATGAGATTAAATTACTAGAAACACAGAGAAAGTAATTTGATTCTAATTAGTGTGCTTATTAAAGAGTCAGACATTTTGCTTTTGCTGTGTAAATGATATGTTCGCTATACATCTAAAATTACAGACATATTTGTCAACACAGAGTTTTACATTATAAATGTATAGTTTCTATATGTCTCTATAAGAAATAACTCCATAGGGATAATTTCCATCCATCGGGAATGCAAGTGCATATTACTTAGTGCTTATTTAACAGCACTTGTGCCCCTGTAGTGTCGAATTGAAACTCTGATTTTTTGAGATTTTTGAAACTCTGATGGTGTTAAAAAATCCAAATAAAAAATTACTTTAACTCAGATCTTCTAAGATCATGTAAAAGGACATGTAGATGTCCTATTGACATTTTGAAGATATCCTGATCTACGTTGATGTTTCTACAATAATTTTGTGATTTTCTGGCATAATCTTAGCAAGTCGCAGGTTTTGGGTGTCAAATCCAAAAAAGCTGCATTATTGCTCAGTTTATGAATTGAATTTGATTTCCATAGCCCCTGTGTGTGTTTATCACATCTGATCTTTGTTCCTGACCCTTGCCTGTCCCTGACTTTTGTATCCTGCTGCCTGTACTGACCACTGTCTGTTTCTAACCATTCTTTAAATTCTGATTCTGTACCACGTTAGTGTTTGGTTTTTGTCCCAGTCCTGTGACCTTGACTAAGCTTCTGTTTTCTGATCTTGTACTGCATTGACTTTTTGGTACCGACCCAGGCTGACCATTGACTACACCTGTTTCCCATTCTACTACTTCACGTCCGGTTCCCTATTTGCCCAGAATTCTGTCATTGGTCTTCTCACATTAAAGTGACACTAAAAAATGACTTTTTAACATATGAATGTACATTAAGGGGCAAATTTACAAAATTCACGTGAATGGATCGTAGTTTGATTGAAAATGATCGGATTACGATCGTACGATTTTTTCGGATATTCGAATATACAGATTTGGCTTCTTTGATCATCAAATACCGAATTATCGAATAGATCGAATGATCGGATATTCGATGATTCGATCATTCAATGAACGAAGGAATAAAAATTTTAAAATCCTTTGAATGCCTACTTAGCCAGATTGAACCTACTGAATACCAATAGAAGCCTCTATGAACCCCCCCCCATAGGCTTCTTTTGCTAAGTCCTGCTTGAATACCATTCATACGATCGAACGCCTCAATCGCTCAATGTAAATTTCACCATTTTTTCCTGGTATCCGATCGCACGAATTCATTGAGAAATTGAATATTGAGCAAAATGATAACCTAAAACTATTCAATAAGCATTTGATAGTGGAATGCTTATCGAATTTTGAATAAATTCGTAGGATTTTGGGTGAATTTTAGTAAATTTGCCCCTAACTGTTACTTATAGGTCATGCTGATCATTTTTTGCTGAGAAGTTTGTTTTTGTATATAATTGTTAGTTGAAGTTCCTACAGTAAGTCTGACACTCTGACTTTGCCAACCTGACTGTCCCATCTCTGCCTGTTGGTTACAGTTTCTAATGCTAAAAAAATTCCTGCTGCACAAATATGGCAGTCCCCTCATACAGGAACAGGGGGCGACAGGTAATGTGAAAGCATCAAGCAAATACTTTATGACAAAGTTACAAGTAGCTTTCAAAACCAATATTATAATAGATGTAAAAAAGAGTTTTATTTCAGGTGTCAGTATTAGTATTCGCCAGGCGAATTTTTGCCAGGCTATGCAAATTCACTAAAGTGAGAAGTTACGCTCAGGATGGGCAAACAGTAGTGTAGTTGCGCTAGTGTTACTTCGCCAGGCAAAGTGCATTTACGCTGCATAATTTGCATACGGCGGGAATGTCAAAGTATAATAGAAGTATATGTTACAGCCACTACATTACACTACACAAGCCCAGGAAACCTTTTATAAATAAAATAAAGTTGTCTTATTGCCTTAAACATGTGTTCCCTGTATAGTTGAATTGCCATATGTTAAGAAATGAAGGGAGGAAGGAGGGTAACCCCCCAAAAAATGTTGCTCTTTTTCAGACTATCACCCTACAAAAGGTAAAACACGTCAGTGGTTTTTTTGGGACAAACTCCTCTATTGTATTGAACTTCGCCAGGTCTGACCTGGCGAAGTAACGTCTAGCGTAAGTGGTAACATTCAGTAAAATGGTCATCTTAGTGAATTAGCGTAATTATGATCCTTCGTCAGTGCGCAACTTCGCAACTTTTGGCTTTAGGGAGCGAAATTGTGCTAGTCTATCTACTTCGCTAGCAAAAATTCACCAGAGTCGTTGCTAGTGAATTTGCGAAGTTACGAAATGATGTGACGCTGGCGAATTAGCGTTAGTGTTAGACGCTTCACGCTTTAGTGAATTTGCCCCATAGTCTCATAATCACTGTTTAGGAGGTAGGTTGCATTAATTAGCTTTACAAAGTTTCATTGTTTTTGATATAGGTTAACGTGAGCTTTGTTTTGGCCACATGGTAGTCATACAATACAATTAGTCTGGCAGGGCAATGCATCATGTGTTTGACTATTAAATTTAGGTAAGTACTCTTGCCATTTAGTATCTGACTTAACTGTTGTCTGCCAGAATGACTGCTGCTCTTATGGGGGTATATTTATCAAAGAGTGAAGTTAAGAGTGAAGTTCCGCCACTAGAGGGAAATTCCACCGCTCTCATTCTATGGGATTTTTAAAGGCGTGATATTTCACTTCACCCATTGAAATCCCACAGAAATGAATGGAGAGTGGTGGAATTTCCCTTTAGTGGTGGAACTTCACTCTTTGATAAATTTACCCCTTAGACCAAATTCTACATATATACTGTATTGCTAATTTCCAGACCATTCTTGTTTATTCAGTGCATTGGCCTGTCTCCTGTTCTCCACTGTTTGTTAGAAGAAATATCAGAAAATGTCAGGTCTTGTGCAGATACCTGAATTTCTTTAAGGGGTCCTCCTAGGTTATTCCATTGCCCAATTATTATTTCTCCTTTATCATCATCACCTTATAAAATACTTCCCTTTCAATTCTCATTGAGCTTTTCCGACTTTATGTTCAGACAGATATTACCAATACAGTGTCCTCTAGAGGAAATAGAAATGATAGTACTCTGGAAAAAAAGTGCAGAGAAATGACTTAATAGAGATTCTCTAGGTCAGACATGATCTAGGTCAATGATTTAAGTGACAGCAGGTTAAAGGCAGGCAAATACTATTTCTGCTTAGCCAATGATAGTACCAGGGGTAATTAGAAGGCAGGCAAGAGTCTAAACTAATGTACCATACCATGTACATCAATATCAAATCATGGTGCACATGTTAACTTTAAGACAAGCAAATTTAAAACATAATTCTATATACATCATCATGGAAGACCATTAATGCAAAGACACCATTGGGCAGATTTACAACAGGGTGAAGTGACTAACACTGGTCGACTATTCGCCAGCATTACTGCCTGCAGTGACTATGCAGATTTACAAATGGATGCAGGCATCACTTCACTAGCAAAAGAGATAGACACTAGTGGTGATTCTCACTTTATGGCCAGGTGATTTTTGGCACTTGCGAATGAACGTTACACCACAAATTCACTAAAATGCGAGTTTTACTTTTGCCAGTCTTTCGCCAGGAATGTCTTTGCCAGCTAAGACCAACAGAAGTGCAATGGAGTGCATAAATCTTCCTCAATGTTCAGTTACGTACTTCATATTTTGTGAGTGGAAAAACCTCTATGTTCAAAAAATGCTGGAGACATTTTCTTTTTTTCTGGGTGATAGGCTACAAAAGTCCTAAAAAATATTTTTGTGTAACCGGTTTCCCCCATAAATGTTCTAATATATGGAACATTATTTTACAGTGGACTTATGTGTAGGGCATTAAAACAACTACAGCGCTACGCAACAAGTTGGCGCTATAGAAATACATGTTAATAATAATAACTCTATTGACTTTATTAAGGTTCCCTGTTGTTATCAGAGGCAATGTAATGTTTTAGATTCAACATGTAACATAAAGACATTGTGCTGTATGCAAATTAGAGTGTAAGCCCTCTAGCGAATTTGCACAGGCAGAATTGATTGCTATTACATTTTCGCTTTGATTTGCTCGCATTGCTGAAGTAACATTAGCGAAAATTCACCAGCACCCTTTGTCCAGGACAAAATTTAGCATTCTAGTAAATTAGCGTTGTCTCAGCAAATTTTCACCTGGTGAAGCGTTGCCATGGGTGCAAAGCCATCACTGGTGAATTTTACCCCAATGCCTGTAACAGTGCTTATTTGCATAAAAGCATGCACTCCAAATTAAATTAAAGTTATTTCTTAAACTTAAGGAGGAAGAAATATTTATTGGGGGGACTACCAATAAAATTATTTTCATTTCAGTATTTAAAATATTATATGAATATGAAGCAGTTTAACTCTAATGTAAATCTCACCCTAGCATTTGAATGAGACAGATGGCATGTATAGCTGATGATAGATTGAAAGCAAAGGGGTTCATTTGGAAGGGTAGAACTTTATGGGGCAAATTCACTTACTTGTCTAGTTGCACTAGCGAGGGGTTCACTAGCGTTACTTCGTTAGGCAAAGCGAAGTAACGCTAGCGATGCCTAATTTGCATACGGCACAAATTCTAAAGTATAACATAGGTATATGCTGCAGCCACTACATTACACTACACAAGCCCAGGAAACCTTTAATAAATCAAATACATTTATTATATTTTCCTACACATGTGCCCCTGTATGGTTTGGTTGTCATATGTTTGGAAATGTAGGGGGAATAAGGGTATCCTAAAAAAAATTAACAATCTTTTTCCCTATCAGGCTGTTAAAATGAAAAGACCCTGCGTTTTTTTGGGAAAAATGTTCAACTTTTTCTTCCACTAAGTCCTCTCTACACTATTGCACTTCGCCTGCTCTGACCCTGGCAAAGTTAACTCTAGCGAAGGGGGTAACGTTCAGAAATATAAAAAACTTTGCGTAGTTTCACCCCCACTGTGCAACTTTGCTGGCGTTAGGGAGCTAAGTTGCGCTGCTCTAGCTAAATCGCTAGCGAAAATACACCTAGTAAATTTGCAAAGTAACGAAATTAATTTGCCCCTATATATTTATGTCTTTTTTTAAGCCAAATTAACTATGCAATCGAGGAGCAAGGAATGCCTGCAGATATGTTTCCTTATATTGGCTATAATGCAAGTCTGTTGTTCAACATGAACAGTTAAGTATCACTCTGATACCTGAGTGGTACTTATTCAAGGGCACAATTGTAACTATTTTGTAAGTAATTGCCCATACAAGCACTGTTAAGTTTTTTTTTTAATTTTCTTGATTCTGCCTTGTTCTACCATTAAGAGGAAATGTTCTATCAGAGACAAAATGCAGTTTAGAACAGATTTGTTGAACTGTGTCTTCTGAAATTGAAATCCATGTTTCCTGTGGAACACTGCTGCAATAAAAGGGAACAGAAAGTGTTTTTCTGCATTTATTAGTTGTACTTTATAAAGACTGTTTAATCAATACCACAAACAAATAATTTTACTGGATATAAGGATATGAAAGGCAACGTACAACAGCGAAGAAAAAAAAAATATATATATATCTTATTGTAAATTCCAACCCCTCTGCAATTTTTTTCCAAATACACATTGTTAGTATATTCATACATTGTCAGCATATTTACTATGGGTTCTCACTTTTCTTACACAACAGCCCTTCAGAATATATTATATAGAATATATAATTATTATAGAATAATTCTTTGGATACCTGTTGTCTTTAATGCATTTGGACTAAATAGTCATGCGTATAAAAATTCCTGCTCGTGGCAAAATTGTTGCGCGGCAAAATTATTTTGACACCCATTGACTTCAATGCATTTTGCAACTGTTTGGTGAATTTTTCAGTAAATTCGCAAATTTTTTGGTGAAGCAAAATGCCACAGATTCGCCCATCACTATTTATAACTCAATTAGAACCTAGTAATCGTTAAAACATACAAATTTATGTGTTAAACTTATATGTTGCACCCCTGGTCACTATATTGGTACAATCCAAATCATTTTTCCTTTCAGCAGTTTATCCTCCTGCAGATCTCAGATATTTGGCAAATATATGTTCTATATCTGATTGCCATACCCCTGTCTCCAGCCTCAATTTAATTTGGACACATTTTCAATGTCATTGTGAAACTAAACATATTAATTATATTTCTTGGTTGCACACAATGTTTATAGAAGCACCTGTGAGGAATTTGTTTTTATTCTGTGACCTTACAAAACTCGTTCAGCAAATTAAGAAATTTCATCTACAGCTCGGATGTCAATACATCCTATGCACACTGATTGAAGTAAAATGCTTTTTATTCCTTTCATTGCTGCTCAGATAAGAAGCAAATTGTTTGGCAATGCTTGTATTGTCACTCATGTTCTGACAGCCTTGTTATAGGGAGGGCTTGAATTTCAGACTTAAAGAGCTTCAAAAGTTTGAGAAATCATGACATATTGTCTTTCCAAAGTAAGATTTGAGACATTTAAATAGGTTACTAAAACACAATGACAATTACTGGTAGTGGTAACCCTTTTGAAAATGGTATGGCCATAGTGTTGAAAGAGGAATAATTGAGAAACACTTCCTTAAATCCCACCTATGAAAGCAGGGCCAAAAGTATTGCAAAGAGTGATTAAGTCCACCCTGGGGGTGTACATGGCCAGTGAAACAATAGGTCAGAGTAATTCCTCCCCCCAGTTCCAAGGGCATAAATTCCATAAAACAAAAGAAAAATTATCCTGTAACTCAAAAACGAACACACACAGAGATATAGGGGTCTGTTTACTAAAGTGCGGTAACAATGTGCGCTCAAAATATAGACAAATTTAACGCAGAATATGTTTTCGCAAGTTTATTAACCTGCGGTAAATATATATTTGCTAATTTTTTTGTGCAAGAATATGTGTTCACCAACCAGTTATCGCATTTGCTGAAAATAACGCCACATACACATTAACCCCTGGTTTACTAAACAGCAAAATGTGTTACAGATGAAATATTTGCAACATTTTACCGCCATCTATATAGTGGTGTTAATTATTTTTTGGCCAGAAAATTCTCAGTGGGAGTTTAAAGCTCATTAAATTGTGCATTTAAATGATACAAAGAGATAACTGGTATGATTTCTTGTTCATATAATTCTATTAGCAGAAGGGTGTGTGCGTGGATGGATGAAGTATGGGTTTATATGATGTATACATGTTTGATTGGTGTCATTCTGGTAATGTTGTTGGATGGTATAATCATCAGTCAATAAAGTTTATGAGTTTAGCCATAAATGACACAGTGAAAATTGCCATAATTAACGTCATAAAACAAGACTATTTTAAAGCAAAAATAGTTGCAAACGTAATTTGTCGCCAGAAAATTTGCAACTCAACATTTTGTCTTTCCAAAGTAAGATTTGAGACATTGAAATAGGTTACTAAAACACGATGACATGTGTGATTTTCAAAATTGAGGATAGTAATAGGGTGAAACTTTAATTGTTTAATATAAATGTGTAATCAGTGGTTAATATGAATGTTCAGTTTTGCCACTAGGTTGGAACTAGAGGGTAACAGTTGTGAGGGAAAGTCCCTAGAGTGCAGAGAATTGTAAGTTATAAAAGTAAAGGTTTCAGGAAGTAAGGAAGAGATTTATCATGTACAGAAAGATGAGCAAAACGATACAGCAACAGTAGAGTCATTTCATGGGAGAGTAACTGAAACTAGGTAGTGTGAGGTCTAATAGATGTCACAGTACACGCTAAGGGGCAAATTCACCAAAGGGCAAAGTGGCCGTTGCTAGCTAAAATTTGCTAGAAATCTAATCTGCATGGACATCGCCAATTCACTAACAGACACGGACGACAATTTGCTAGCCAACCGGACTGCTGCTAGCGTTGATTTGCACTCTATCGCCAGGTATCTTTTTGCTCAGGTGAATGAATGGTCGTTGATCTGCAAATTCAGTAAAGTGCAAATCCTACTGAATATTACCTCTTTGGACTAGAGCTAACTTCACCACTTCAGAGACAAGGCGAACCACTAAAATGAAGCTAGATCTTCCTCAATCTTATGTCAGTTACATCATATCCTGTCTGCCAATAATAAATTAAGGTTTAAAAATGCTGGTGACTTTTCCTTTTTTAAAGCGGGATAGCCTGCAAAAGTCCTGACTTAAACTTTTTTTGACATAACATTTTTCCCCATAAATTTAGAGAATATAAAACATTCATTTTACAGTGGGCTCATGTGTAGGGCATAACATTAACTCTTTTGTCTTTATTAAGGTTCCTTGGACAATTGTAATGAAAAGTGGTAAATTCAAGCATTTGCACCATCTTTAATAAAGATGTCCATACAACTTTAATGTACGCATAAGATCACTAGCAAATTTTCGCTAGGCACAAGCGAATGCTAGCACATCCTTGCTATGAAATGCTAGTACTGACAAGGTAATGCTAGAGAAAAGTAGCCAACGTCCAAGGCACAACTTTGCATATTAGTGAATTAGCACCTGGCAAAGTAGCGTGAGGTGTGTGAAGCAGTCACTGGTGACAATTCGCCCTTTAGTAAATCTGCCCCTAAGAGTGTAAGGTGAGAGAGGTATTTAGCATTGACAGCTATGGCCCCAACAGGAGTGAGTGGGCATAGTGTTCCCAGTGGGATACCTACCAGCCAAGGCATAAGTGGATAGTCTAAATCTGGAAAGAACTGGCCAGGGTCCAAGTGGGCTGCCTGTGAGCGTGTGTCTTACCTGGCAATGTGCAATTACAGAGTGTGTCGTGTGAGAAGCCGGGGGATTGAGCACTGTGAAAGTGTTGCTGTTTCATTGGAAGGCCATGCCAATTAAAAGAATGTGCTTGGCTACAACTCCCTGCATAGTGTGGAGGCTCCCCCTGCCAAAAGGTTGGATCACGTAGTAACATTTAATAACGAGTAAGGCACTGATCATAAGAACCCCCCACTACATGCTGTTTTTATCAGTTTATCAGGATGCTGCTAACATTACTTTTAAACAAACAAATGAAAATTGATCCTGTAGCTCAAAAAACAATACACATTTTATTCAGAATTCCATATTAAGAAAGCACATATACACCCCAGGATACTCAGCCTTATGCGCTTTATACCCTCCATTACTTAATCATTGGCAATCATAACATCCCAAGGGCATTCGCAAAATAACTGGCGGTGCTAAAGAGACAGCACACATGTGCAAAAAAGTCCACACACGCCGGCCAGAGCGGGGGCGGGGGATGGACTTGGGTGGCAGAGAAAGTACGTGCCTGGCACCCCCCTCAGCTTTGCGCCCAAGGCACGTGCCTCCTCTGCTTACCCCTAGTTCCGCCCCTGGTGATGATGCAAACGGGTTGGGGTAATAATGCATATGACAAAAGTATACTTTGCATTACAGCTATCACACATATGTACAGTATATACAGTATGTATATGAAATGGTCACTTCCTACTGTGCTCATTTTATTAATTGCTGTCCGTCAAATCAGTTAATATCATTCTAATGAAGTAAGGCTTATAACATTACTGGGATTTATTTTCAGCAGCATAGTTACATGATTTTCACATTTAGAAAGGGGAACAGCCAAGCAGAGCGGTAAATTGAACTTTTTCATATAATGAGCTACCTCTTTGGTACAAGGTTTCTAGTAATTAGAGAGCTCCCACTTTTCTACTTTAAAGACACTTTTACACACCCATGTAGCCCTAGGCTACAACACTTTGACATGAGCATATTTATTCTCTAAACAACTATTAGGTTATGTTAGGTTATTTCCAGGTTTTGTGGTTTCTAAATACTATTTTCATGTTTTATTATTGTGTCTTGCTGGCAGGTGACCTAGATCTAGATTGATGCACAGATGCAAGTGTCCTGGGCTGGCTGCAACCTCCTGAGCTTTTGGAGAACAGAAATACTCACTAGATTCTGAACAGAAAAACCCATATTCTTTAAGAAGGACATCATATAAATTAGCTAATTATTCTCTGGATGAACTCCATTGCATTAAGCTGAGAAGTAAATACAGCAACACAAGCTATAAAGCACTGTCAGCAATGTAGCACTAAGAATTTTTTTTAAGCAAATGGATAACTAACATGAGGAGGGGGCTGGTTATGTGTGTTTATTTTGCATCAACTCACTGAAGTTATCTTTGTGTGCACAGCACATAGTATACTGAGACATATTTCCTTGCTATGTGTTCTGTAGTTTGTTGTTAATATTCTCAATTAAAAAAATATATTAATTTAATGTGCTATACCTGTTTTTACATCCTTTACTTGTTAGTGGTCCAGCTGAGCTCTTCTCATTCTACATCCAGTCTTCAATGCTAAAGTAATTTAAATCATGGACTATAATTATGCAATTTAATTCTGGCAGTCGCATATCCAGTTATTCTGGATTATAAAAGGCAGTTGTCCATCCAGCTCAACCCTTTCATCCTAGCATTACTGCAAACAATAGGAAAGGAAGGAATACTTGCCAACATATATATAAATAAATAAAACAGTCCAACATCTGTAATGCACTCTTGCTTATAGCAAAGAATAAACTGGGTGTGTTAACTCATGTGTGGTGAGTATATAAATGCAGAGTCACACACCATTGTTGTAAAAAGTTTAAAATGTAGCATTTATCATCTATCGTAAAAAACAAATATACAGCTTAAATCAAAATACTCATCTGTACAGAGGTAGTCATGGGGAACATTCACCCCAGTTCCGCTGCTTGCAGACACGAGGAGTTTAAAGACGCTTCTGACATTTTCACTGTTTGACTCATATGGAGATGAGCTTGATAAAGGGTGCAGATGGCCCCTGAAACTACCCTGTGCAGATGAGTATTTGATTTAAGCTGTATATTTGTTTTTTGATGATGGACAATAAATGCTATGTTTTAAATTTTTACAACTATGATGTATGACTGCTGGAATGCATATACAGTACATATATATATATATTTCCAAAAATGGCCAGCAACACTGAGTATCTTGTAAAAAAACTGTAAGTGTATTCAAATAAGCATTAATAAAATATCATGTGTGTACATTTTAATAGTGAAAGTGTAGAAAATTTTAAAAGATATGACATAAAAACAAGTACCAATCTTGCCTCATAGTATATACATATACACCCAAGTTGCAACAATCAGTGCACAGTGATAATATTAAAAACATATCGATGAATAAAAACAATTATGCCACACAGATTGATCAAACCGTTATTATAGTCTATTCCAATAGTTCTGCTTGTTGGGGCCCCTCAGCACTATATAACCTGGCTTATCTATTGCACAACATTGGTCCATATAATTTCAATATGAGCCACCTCTGATTTTGCATCTACTGAACAAAGTATCAGCTATTGAAATCTACGCACATGATGTTTTATTAATAACAATTGATGAATATATCTTAATATGCATGTAGCACTGTCACTTTATAGCACTTGCCACTTTGCATTAATTGCATTCACTGATTCCATGCAATAGTCACCTTATGGTGGTGATGAGTTCATTTCATAATTGATTGGTTTATGGGTCTATATGTTTGTATGAGATGTTTTCATTGCTGCCTTGAGAAAGGTCAAGTAATGTAGAAGAAGCCGCACACCACACACCCCCCGCGTCCAACTGGCACCTGGTGCTCAGCGAGAAAGGAATCACAACCTCACAGTCAAGTAGAAGAAGAAGATCACCAGCACACAGGGATTATTCTTCTTCTTCTGCCTGTCCCTGTGTGGACCAAAATGTCACATTGACTTTTTTCATTCTTATTTGAATACACTTAGGGGCACTTTTACTAAGGGTTACAGTGAATATTCAAATAAAATTTTAATTAAAAAAAAAAATCGAATTTTTTAAGTAAATTTGGGCTACTTCAACTATCAGATAGCCCAAAATTAATTTAAGTTGAATTTTTAGTACTGGCCCTTTAAAATCCTTCGACTTCACCACTTCGCCACTTTAAAGCTGCCAAATTGCCATTTTAGCCTATGGGGGAATTCATTTCCAAGAATTCAAAGGATTTTGTGCAAAGAGGACATTATAGACAAATATCAGGGGAGCTTTTTACCCATAGAGGATCACCGCACCAGAGGCCCCTCCTTCAGACTAGAAGAAAAGGACTTTCATTTGAAGCAGCGTAGGTTGTTCTTCACAGTGATGACAGTGATGTGGAATGTACTGCTGGGTGATGTTGTGATGGCTGATTCTGCTGATGCTTTCAAAAAGGGTTTGGATGAGTTTTGGGACAGACATAATATCAAAGGCTATTTTGATGCTAAACTCTACAGTTAGTATAGCTATGGGCATATATGGTTTCTGTGAAAGAGTGTAGGGGTGTGTGTATGCTGGGTTTTAATTTGGAGGGGTTGAACTTGACAGACTTTGTCTTTTTTCAACCCAATTTCACTATATAACTATGTAAGTCCTAATACACGTTGCAAACAAGGGTTCAAGAACAATAGGGAAGTCAAAGACCAGGAAGAGATCAATAGGCAGGCAGAAGGGTAGCAAGGTCAAGTTCAGGCAGGGTCAAAGTACAGGAATCAATAGATACAGAATTATCAGACACCCAGGAATGCACAAAACAGATTGTATAATCGGGTATTGAACCGGTGTCCTGGGGGTCCTTATATTTAGAATTTGGCAGCCTGTCATCCTGAAGCCAGCGTCACAATGCCAGCACCGCTGCTACCCACAGGATAGCGCTGGGTGCCCCCATCTTGGATTAGGCTCCAAAGGGAAAAGACACGCTTGTTTGTGTGCACTGTGAATCATAGAATCCCAGTGGGCAGCCCTTAGTTCTTAAAATGGCAATTCTCTATTTAGGATTACCTAAATTATTATGGTGTATTTAATGGTTTATTTAAAAAAGCAGGGTTTTACATATGAGCTGGTTTATGCAATATATTTTTACAGAGTCCTATATTGTTCAAGGGTATAGTTTTCCTTTAAAGGGGAGTGCATTTTTTAGTAGCTCAAGGCACAAATGTCTCAGTGTCCTTAATATGTTGATAATGGGTTGAGTGTAGAGGATCTTTTTTATTTGTACAGTATGTTAAAATGAAAAGGTCTGATTGTTCTATGCATGTTGTATAGGTAAGCAAGTTATTATGTTAACTACTTCTTTTTGATTACTTACTGAAAAATCATTTATTCTGAATAATAAAAACAATATTTCTAGCATTGCATGAGAAGAGTATTCAATGCAACTATCATAAGTGTATTTAAAACAAAACAACCTCAATAGTATTAATCTTCCTCATCCCAGAAGTAAGCAAGATATGTTTTCTACTAGTGATGGGCGAATGTATTCGCCAGGCGCAAATCCGCGGTGAATTCCGGTAATTTGCAGCCGGCAAATAAAAAAGTGACTCGACTAGTTTCCCGAATTTTTAGGCGAAGCAAAATGGGATAGATTCGTCCATCACTATTTTCTACATATTAGATATACAATATTAATTGGAGTTATCCTACATTAACTGGGGCATTATTTCAGACAGCATAGCACAATTCAAGAGAAAAGTTGATTATATTGTTCAGATATAGATATCTAGTGAAGGGCTGCAGAATAAGCTAAAAGGAAATGGAAACTTCAAGAATATCAGCTATTTGGATAGTAACTCATTACAATTGAAATTGAACTGCAGGGGTCAGTATCAACCCAGTAATAGGTTACAAGATACTATATGATAAAGTTTTCATGTGGCATGTGAACAATACTATTATTATTAATAACAAGATAAAGGGTTTTCTTTACAGACCTTTGGAGGCTTCAACACAGAAGCAAAATAAGGAAACTGATATCTCCAGTGACATTTCTATACGAACTCCTTGTCAGTACGTATCAGGATAGCCCCCCCATTATAAGGACCCTCCCCAAGACTTTAAAAGACCAGCCACACCCACGTACCGGAGTCTTTTTTTCCTTCTCTTTTGCTTTTGGCTTTGCTCAAAAACCATTGGAAGTAAAATTTTCTTTTTAACCTTGGGAAACATTAAGCCTGCCCTGAAGGCGTCCTAGGGACATGGGTTTTGGTCGACGGGACCTTTTGTTCCCCAGCACACTACCTCATGTCTGGAGTCTTCTGAGCTTCAGCTCTCGGATAAGGTAAGGCACTGGTGTGCAATGTGTGCTACTCCTTGTCTGCCTGTGTTTCTGTTGCCTCCCTATACTGCTGTCACAACATTTGGTGGCAATATATATTTGGTGGCAAATAATATACATTAGTAATAATCCCAAAATAACAGTCTGTCCTTAGCATCTGAGAATGAGAGAGAAAGGGAGAAACTAGGATACTACAAATTTTAACACAATATTTGATTCTTTATTTCTGTTACAGCAAAGCGAGTATGGGAGCTGCTAAGCAAGTGTTGCATGCGATCTAAGTGTTGCATGTGAATTAAGTGTTAAGTATCCTTAAAA
>CM044446.1:68044735-68056351 GCA_024363595.1 Xenopus borealis | reverse complement strand
CGTAATGCTGTAAATTAACATTGGATTTTCACTCCATTCAATCTCCATTATACACAGTGGCATATTACACCTCGCATTATGAACTCTGAAAATTCAGTGCTACAACACAATTTATGACTTCAGTACACAAAACATCATTATTTTTCTGCGATACTTCACATCATGAATGCTTTTATTTCATTGCCAATCAATGTTTTCATTATTATTATTATTATTGTTTTCTTATTAAATGATGTCATTGAAAATCCTTTAAATTTTAAATTCTATTGAGATGGGCCCTATGTATGTTTGATGTATACACAAACTAATTTTGCAGTGCTGCGGTATATGCTGACAATTTATAATTATGTGTTAATGTAATTTTTCATTGTTGCTGTTTTGTAATAATCATAAGCTTAACAAGGCATTTTACTCAAATAAAAATATATTTCAGGCAACTGTTAATGAATAAAGAATTCATTGACATATACACTTTTCTTTTTGTTGTTCTTAAAGGGAAACTGCACTGAAATCCATTTCTAAAAAGAGCAAACAGATTTTTTTTATATTCAGTTTTGAAATCTGACATGGGGCTAGCCATTTTGTCAATTTCCCAGCTGCCCCATGTCATGTGACTTGTGCCAGCACTTTAGGAGGGAACTGCTTTCTGGCAGTCTGTTGTTTTTCCTTCTCAATGTAACTGAATAGTATGCAGTGGGACATGGGTTTTACTATTGAGTGTTGTTCTTAGATCTACCAGGCAGCTGCTATCTTGTGTCTAGCCCCATGTCAGATTTCAAAATGAAATATTAAAAAAATCTGTTTGCTCTTTTGAGAAATGAATTTCAGTGCAGAATTCTTCTGGAACAGCACTATTAACGGATGCATTTTGAAAAATGTTTTTTCCCATGACAGGATCCATTTAAATATGGACACGTAATATGCAGGTGTTAGTAAATATGCAAGCTCATGTGCAACATGAACAAAGTATATTATATGTATATATATATGTCCTTTAAATCAATAATGACCTGTTTGAGCACCGAAGACCAAAACTGTATAGCATATTCTAGATGGGGCCTCACCAGAGCTTTATGTAGTCGCAGCCTAACCCCCTCCCCCAGTGAATCTGTGCCTCTTTTAATACAGCTGAAGACCTTATTTGCCCTTGATGCTGCTGACTGGCATTGCTTGCTACAGCCAAGTTTACTATCTACAAAGATTTAAAGGTCCTTTTCCATTATGGATATGCATAGTGCAGTCCCATTATGGGTATAAGTGTTTTGGATATTTTTACATCCCAGGTGCATGACATGTATGGTCAAAATTTTTAACCCCTCTTAGGGTTTGGGGAGTGAATAGAAGTATTTATGTATGTACCTGTTCATGCTACAGCAGTTTGCAAAAACTTCACGGCCCGTGGCCATCTCTTCTTCCAGGCCTGCCTGCCTTTTTGCTATAGTTACGCCCACCTACCAATGGAAAATGAGTAGACAGTGATGGTGAGGCACATATAGTAGGTGTCTGCAGACAAGACTGCTTACTCATTTTCCATTGGTAGGTGAGTGGGACTATAGCTAATAGGCAGGCAGGCCTGGAAGAAGAGTAATTATGTATTAAAAACTATTTTGCTAAGTTTAATTAATGTTTAAATTATTTTTTAGTAGTCTTAAGTTAGGGATATTCAGATTACAGAAAGACTCCTTTTCCAGAAAGCTCCAGATCCTGAGCATTATGGATAATATGTTTCATACCTGTAATACCATGAATGAACAAAAAATTTGCAAAAGTTTGAAAAATTATTGTGAAAAATAGTCCATTAACTTCAATGTGTTTGGTGAATTGTTTGCTGTTTTACAATTTTTTGGCAAAGTTGAATGGGTCATATTCACTCATCACTAATGGCAATATTTTAACCACTCTCTGTTCAAGAGTTCAATACCAATAACATTTATAAAATATTAGTAAAAGCATGGAAAAGGAAGTCTCCTTTAAAAGGCAAGTCAACCCCAAAAATAAAAATGTGCTTAATAAAAGAATACATATTTCTAAGCAACTTTGCAATATACATTCATTACATTTTGTCTATGGTTTTTAATTTATTTGTATATGTATTGCTATTGAAAGGCATGTTTGTCCCTTTCTATTCTCTGTCCTGGTGGCTCAGACTGTTGATGCTGATTATCAGATCAGTCAATGCTGGGGAACCAAGAATTTTGCAATACTGTTTAAAAATTAACAAACAGGAGTTAAGCAAATTATGCTTTTAATAGCAATTGCTTTTACAAATAACTTTCCAAACAATTTTTTTAATAAATATTTATTGGAAAGTTGCTTAGAATTATTTTTTCTTTTATTAGACACATTTTATTTTGGGGTTGAAGTGCTGGAGCTGCACCAGTGATATGCCCTATTTGTATTGTACCTGTTGTGTTTTGCTAGGGTCGAAAATAGCCAAACTGTCTCTGTCAATTGTAGTTCACAAAGCACTGGATCTGAATTCAACAATTGGACTGGGCTGCTGGAGCACTGGGAGAAATCCTGGTGGGTCCTATGCCCTGTGGGCCCCAGCACCTATATCTATCTATCTCTCTCTTTCTTTCTCTCTCTCTCTCTCTCTCTCTCTCTCTCTCCCCCTCTCTCTCTTTCTCTATCTAGCTATGGTATAAAATATTGACTGCATAGCTGGAATATATCAAGCTATAGTTACCTAGCAACTGCAGAATCTCCTTTACAAGGATCTTTAACAGCTGCAGAGAATTCAGTGACAGTACTCTGTCAAGAATTGTAATGCATGCAGTGGATACATTCAGACAGGCAATCATTTTTTCATCAGATACAGAGGGATTTTGATATGTATTGTCATGCCAGACAAAATATTTGTAAAGAAAACCTCTAAGAATATTTTTATTATTGTTTTGGCATATTTTGCCCACCATACATTTTTGAGCAAGGAAATCTGCAAAAAACTGCAATACAAAGTCACGTTAGCCATGCATTTCCATTTATTACAAATAAAACATACCATAATAATTAAGAATTAAGATGTACTTACAGAAAACTTCATTTAATATTATTCAAAGCTCATTCCACCTGTCTTTTTGACGGTAAAAGCCAAATGGCTGATATTATATTTAAATGAGAGTTTAAAAAAACTTTGTTTATGGACAAGACTAATAAAGTATATATATATATAAACCATTGGGGAACCAGTACTCACGTCCAGAAGGTGCAAAAAATTCGATTAGAATTCGATTGAATTGCGCTAAAAAAATTCGAATTCGAAATTCGAATTCAAATTTTTTAAATTCCCCACTATTCCCTGGTCGAATTTCGAATTTTTTTTGGCATTCGAAATTCGAACCTTAGTAAATCTGCCCCTAAATGTGTATTAAGTGTGTATTGTAACATGATATCACTTAGAGAGCATGTTTTGCCAGTGCTTGAAAAATTAACTGCTTAGTAAAATTAAGCCGTACTGTACCGTAATCAATAAATTATGTCCCATTACAAGTGACCTTCACACCTGGGGTATATATACAAGATCATTAGCCCCAGGTCATTAAATCTCTCAAATAATCAAAATTTTTACAAATAAAACTTTTTCTCTGTAATTTTAAAACAGTACTTTGTACTTGATCCAAATGAATTTAATTGATGTCAGCTTACCTTTCTGTTTATCTGTCTTAAATAATACACCTGCTAGTCTGATTTATATGGTACCAAGTTGTATTTTGACGAAATAGTAGAAGGCCAAAGGTGAAATGCTTTTATACAGGATACAGAATTATGAAGTGGGCTCTTATATCAATACAATTTGTCCATCAATTTAAAATGTATGCATCACCTTTATAAAACTCAAGTTAATATTTTTAAAGCATAAATAAAAAGATGCTATAACTACTCCTCATACTCCTCATCTAAATAGTGATGGGCGAATCTGACCTGTTTCGCTGAAAATTTGCGAAACAGCAAAAATATACAAATTATTATAATTTTATATTAAAAATTCTATTTTCTAAATCTCATACCTTAATTAATGTTAAAGAGAAAGTGATGCTTAACGCACTGCAACATGAATGTAATTAAAGTGATAATGTTAAAGGAAAATGTGATAGGCGACTATGACCCAAAAATTTGCTAAACGGCAACAAACTTTTTTCTGACACATGACGAATTGCATAACAAATTTTTGATGGGCCTAGAATGGTCATCATTTTTGTGTTGCTTTTTGTATCCTCTACAAAAGTCTGTGTCAGCTTTGCCAATATGAAGCAGAAGTGTTCAAATTAAATGATTGATTACTTACATTTTATTCTTAGATGACATTATTTTAATCGACAAGTAAACCATAATGTTTTGTATCAACAGTGCCACCTGCTTGTCAGTTCCTGTAACTGTACAGTCAAAGAGACATACCTTCAGAAGGGGAACAATGAAGTGTTTGAAGTTGCTCTGCTCGGGAAAGAGATCAGAATCCTCTGATGCATTTTCACATCTCCTTCTTGAGCTGAGCACTTCTCTGTTTTCCTTTAATGGTATATCTCTTTGACTAGGAACACATTAATTATATTAGCAGTTAATAGAAATTTAAATCTCTGAAACTAATGCCCATGCAAAGGTGTGTAGAAAAGCACCCTGAGCATTATTTTTGTGAAAACATAGTAAGTTAAGTTGCAAAAAGACACATGTTCATCAAGTTCAACCTATTAACTATTTTAACATGCCTAACTGCTATTTGATCCAAAGAAAGGCAACCCCCCCCATTTGAAGCTTCTCCAATTTGCCTCAGATTGGGAAAAAATCCATCCTGACTCCAAAATGGCAATCAGACTAGTGTCTGGATCAATTTATGAGTTATCTTCCATAACCCTGTATTCCCTCACTTGCTTAAAAGCCATCCAGCCCCTTCTTAAAGCTATCTAATGTATCAGCCTGTACAACTGATTCAGGGAGAGAGTTCTACCTCTTTACAGCTCTCACTGTAAAAAACCCTTTTGGAATATTTAGGCGGAACCATTCTTCTAATCAGGGTTAAGGTTTACTTCTTTGAAATCTGCCAGTCCTTCAGTATGACACAATGTACACAAGCCCAGCAGTGGCCACAAAAGCATGCATGAAGTGAGCACTATTCTTTGTAAATGCCATTTACTTTTCATTATAAGTTTCTCACCTGATCTAGGTTACCATTGCATGGAAACCAGAACTGTCTAATCTATGAAAGCCAGGCTCTTCAGCTGACACCATAGCATTTATGATAAATGAAACTAAAAGGGTTAAGATGCATTTGTTTGATTTACAGTGAGCTACTCTATAAAACTGGCAAATGATACACTATTGTGTATTATATAATCTAGATCTAGCAAAATATAAATAATGAAAGTAAATAGAATATGTTTATCTTTCCTGTAATTTTCTTTTTCTGACATTTTTCTCCCTGTCGTAGGATGTTTATTTAAAGCTTGTTCTCTAAGCCATGGTGGAAATTATATTAATGTTGATTTTTTATTAATTTAATCTGCTTGCTATGTATGAGGGATGAATACTAATAAACATATAATGTGGATAAATGTGTTACTGTCAGAATAACAGGGCAGAAAAATGTTCAAAAGCTCTGAAAGTCATAAGGAATAGATTGTCTAAAGAAGAACAGCACATTTGACATGGGAACTTTATTATCCTGTTCAAAAATCAAAATTTTGAAAATATATGGTTTATTTTGTAGCTTTACTACATAAATGTTGCATCATGCATAAAGCCCAAAATTGGACTTAATATCATTATTTCACTGTTCATAAGAATTTATTTACAATTACCCTTCATAAGATTCATAAAGTTGGCAAAGTCTTAAAATAATACCCTTGGAGACCAGTTTGTATGAAGGTCTCCTCTTTGTCCTTATTCCAGAACATCGGATCATCCATTTGTTTCAATGCATATTTACTTTGTCAACCCAATCATTGATCCTGGGAGCAGTAACTTTTTTCCAGAGCTGTGGAAAACCCATTCTGATAGCTGTAGATTGTTGGATATCTGCACATTGCCCAGTATCATTTTAAGTGATATTATATTGAGGGCTCCAATGTGCATGATGTAGGTAATAACTGATTTATGACTACAAATAACCCCATGTGGTTCAAATTGTTTATATGTCCACCAGATATTTTGGATGGTGACCCACCTCTTCTATGCAGAGCCAGCATTTATCTAAAACATTGAGAAGGGCCAATGATTTTAGCATCTAATTTTTTCATGGAATTAGGTTGTGATGCTCCATTTTCATGTACAAGTTTTAAACTTTACAACCATTCCCTTTCACCATATGATATACTTGGTTCCTTTTCCCACTGTAGGTCTGGAAACATGAATTACTTTAGAAGGAGGAGAAAAGTTTAACTGCTGTGAGTAGTGTTTATTGCAGACTTTCAGACTTATTTAATGCTGTGTATTCCAGATGTGCAGTATGTCCACTTAAGAGGGTAGGAGCATTCACCATCAGTGGCTATAAGCAGTGCGCATCATTAACTTATTTCCACAATGGTAACAAGAATATTATGAAAAGTGATTTGTATGTATGACTTTAAGTATAAAGCCTCTAAAAAAAAACCTTCTTTAAAGTAGTATTTTGTGGCTTAATATCATAACAGAAGGAAGATGATAGCAAACACAAGACAAGTATTAACCTTGATATTGAAAGCATTGATTGCAAATAATGTTTTGGTGATCTAGAGTTCCACATCTCGGGTCTAGCTACAGAGATTGGAGATTTTGTCCAATTTTTTTGCTTAGCCTATTAGGCCATCTGTGAGGATATAATTGACCGTGGGCCAACTCTCTTAGTAACGGCTGAGTCAGCTCCTGTGTGGCTGCCATCTATGTGAACATATTTGACCATGGGCCAACTCTGTTAGTAACAACTGAGTCAGTGTCTGTGTCCTTCATTATTTGGCAGATTATTTAGTGGCTTCAAGGGCTTCACTACTTAGTAGTGGTAAATGAAGTTCACAGCAATAACAAAATAGGGCCTCTGTTTTAAGTCAATATTTGTGATGGGTGAATTTATTCGCTTGGTGAAAAAAAAAGAGACGTGCGTCGAAAATGACGTGGCATGCGCCCAAAATTATGCAACGCGCCCAAAATGAGGCGACGTGTGTCAAAAACGTGACGCAACTCGTTTAGTGAATTTTTCGCCAATTCGCGAATTTTGCTGGAAATTCGCTAATTTTTCGGCGAAGCGAAATGGGATAGATTCGCCCATCACTAGTCAATATATAATATATAGTAGAATATATTTTTAATATCTAATCAATGTATAAAAATACATTTTGGTATTAGTGGTCTTCTGCTGTGCTAACATAACTAATAGGATGTTTTGTACAGTTTTAAAAAGCTAGAAGGTAAATTGTTAATACGTACTCACAGGTAGCATGTCTAGCTTGGTATTTCTAAATGTGTTGGATTACAAAATGACTCACCTATGAAATTAATTAAGGGATTCAGTTTCACAGGAAATTTACAGTGAACGAGTTAAATTTGTTTTTAAAATAAATTACAGGTAATTTTTAATTTTTTGGCTTTAAGGAATTAAATATGTATTATAAATCTCATACCTTAATTAATGCTTATGGGAAAGCCCTGTTTTGTTTTTGTATTGTTCTCCTGTTCAGAAATGTGTGTCCAAGTAGCTCTGTAAAAATAAAACATACATGCATACTAACCCTTCCCTGAGCTGCTCATGCTAGTACCTTATTATTAGGACAGAAACATGTTAATTAAGAACATCTAATTATTAATTGAAAAGGAGTGTTTTTCATAGAGCCATCTTCTCACTAATTTAGATACAACATACTAGTATTGTCTTTGAAAATTGCTTATATAAAGGAAGGCCCCATAGCACACTGGGATGGAAATGTCCTGATATGATACTTTAACTAACACATTACTGTAGTTCAAAACAGATTTTAAAACAGATAAATTTAGATGTTTAAAGAAAATGTAGTGACGCAAAGTCAATTCTGATCAGAGCCCTACACTTTTTCTTCGTACTATATAACCTAGTTTAAAATTTAGGCTGATTTACACAGCTGTTTCCACTGGAATTTTCTTGCCACCTGAATATTTGACATTGACTTACACCAGGTCTGATGTAGCATAAAATGTAGCATACAATAATAGCATAAATGATGGCATTCAGATGTGAAAAGAATATAAACAGCTACAGTAAGGGGCACATTTACTAAGAGTAGAATTTGAGGGTTAAAAACCCCTCGAATTCGACAATCGAATTTTAATAGAATTAAAATCCTTCAAATTTGAATATCAAATTCGAAGGATTCTAACACTATTTGACCAATTGAACGATCGAATAATAAAAATTCGATTTGAACGATTTTAACCATTCGATCAAATTTTATTTATTCGATCTAAAAAACTTTAAAAAATGCTATGGGAGTTTCCTATAGGGAAGAATAGCAATTCAGTAGGTTTAATCTGGCAAACTAGGCAGTCAAATAAAAATTTAAAGGGCAAGTAATTCAACTGTTGAATATTCGAATAATTGAATATATTTTTATACGATTTATACGAATCATTCAATTTGATAGAATTTTTAAAATTCATTGGTTGAAGTGGCCACAAAAACTATTCTAAAATTTGAATTCAAATCTTTTTGAAAATTGGATCGAATTCTGAATCATTCACACAAATTTAGTAAATTTGCCCCTAAGGGGCAGATTTACTAAGGGTCGAATTCAAGGGTTATTATTCAAAAATTCTAAATTCGACCATGGGAATAGAGGGTGAAGTGAAATCCTTTGAATTCGAATAGGAAAAATACGATTTAATAGATCGATCAAATTTTTTTTATTCGATCTAAAATAATCATTCCCAATTCGGTAGCTTGGTTCTGGCGAAGTAGGTGGTCGAATAAAAATTTAAAGGGGAAGTAATTCAATCATTGAATAGTCGAATATTCAAATAAAATTTTAATTGAATATTCGAAGTATTCGAATTCGACTATTAGATGGTCGAATTTGCCTAATTTACATATTCGAAGATTCAAATTGAATTTGATTAAAATTCGATCGAACTTCGAATTCATGTGGATTTTGTAAATCTGCCCCTTAATGTACATTCATATGTTAGAAATTTATTATTTAGTCTTAGTATCACTTTAAAGTGTTGCAGGAAATGGCCATAAGTTCTGTAGGCCAATAAAAGAACTATATACATTAGATAAATAGAAACATGGGTATCCCCTTAGCAACTAGGGAGAAAAGGAAGTGTAGGGATTTAAAGCCATAGGGACTTATTAAACCTATAGATACCTACAGTTGTGCCTTGATAATGCTGAAAACAGAGATGCCATGCCACTTTCTCTTAAAATTCATCTTTTATTGTGTTCATATATGTTGTAGTACTAAGTTGTTTCTTTCATTAAGCAGTAGCTTACAACAGTTACACATAATCACAGTGTATAAAAAGATTGTTATAAGTGCTATAATTAATGAAGCACTTTAAAAAGAAGAGTATATAATAGATTTATGGATGTAAGATTATTTATTGGCAGAATATTTTTTAATAAGTTTTAAAGAAGTGCTGATTATAAAAATTGTATTTAAATACTGTTGTTCTTGTACTTGTAGAAAGGGCCAAGCTCAGGTTCCTGCATATGACTGCCTTTTTTATCCATATACTGTAGGCAGTAAAACCTATGTGTAGGTCACAACATTAGGGCCACTTCTGCCACAAAGAAGGTGAGAAGCTTGCTTTAAACAGCAGCCAAATTACAGTTACTGCTTCTGGTATTAGGAAGACTCCTTTCAGAGCACTCTAACATCATCTAGCGGTGCCATGTACATGACATTTTTTCAGTTAAAACGGCTCAAAATTAAAAATAAAAGGAATGTCAAGATGTGAGTTCAGTGCCCAAAAATACTGTAGGTTGCATTTCTTTGCATTCCTGGGTAATCTATAATTCTGTATATACTAATTTATGGACTTTTCACCATCTGCCTTGTATCTTTGTGCCTAGTGCTTCTTCCTTGGTCCAGACTTCTCTGCTAATTGGGCCATGTGTCTCTGACATCTGTTAACTGTAAATTCTGCTCTGAACCCATGGGGTTTGAGGAGGAAGAACGTGGACTGCATTTCCTGGAGTGTCCCTACACAACATACCAATAAGGTGAGAATGAGAAATGGGGGGGGGGGGTGTAAATCAAAAGTGTTGATTGTGATCAATGATTGCGAATTACAGAAATAGTTACAGCCAGGAAAGATATATCCATATTAAAAACCATACAGCATAATCATTAGCTATGATTATAAACTATACATAACTGGAAAATATGGTGGAATGTTATACTCACCATAAAAAATATGTATTAGTGATTAAACAGTCTGGTGCCTTTACCCAATCTGTTAGGAGCAATTTTGACCAAAAGTATTCCCTCCTCTGATCTGGAATGTGCAAGTATATGATAGCAGAGCAAAACATTATTTGCCATAAACATCCTTTTCGGTGTGCACCGTCTCATCTTGTCACTTAGCTGGATTAGTAATCATGGTATTTATATCAAACAACTATCTTCTGTTTACAGTTCAAGTAATACATTTTAATCCATTTCCAACATTTGCTTTATAACTGAATTTATGACATGCAATATTTTTCCCCTAACAATATTTTACTTCACCTAATGTTTTATTGTATTCTGCAATAATCTATCAGGATTCTTTTTGAGCCATCACACATGACATAAATTGATTTCCAGTTTGTTTTCATATTTCAGTTTTATGAAATTGTGTCAGAATTTCTCTTCCTTTCAAAAAAGCAGCATTATCTACTGTATTTAAATATTCTGTTCAGCAAGTGTGCCTGCTGTTAAAAAGGATATTCAAAATGTGCTTTGGATTTTAAAAGCTATGGTGCTATTAATCTCCTGAGAGTTCCTGAGGGTTGGAATAGATCTGTCTTACACTAACTAGACTACTATGGTCATCATCGAAAGGAAGAGAGAATTGTGTCAAAATGTACATTGTGATAGTTTGTTAATTACCTACTGACAAAGGACATTCATTTTAGGAGAGTGTTGCACATAACAATAAGGGGGTTATTTATTGAAGTCCAAATGCCAAAAAATTAAAACATTTAATATTTTTTACTGCAAAGTCTGAAATTTTAGTGAAAAAAAACCTCCAAATTTTTTTCCTAGGTATTCTAGGACAATGACATCAGACTGCTATGAAATTGAAACGCAGACAGTTGATATGATATTGATTTGTCTGTTTGAGTCAGCAGATGTACAGTATCATTAAATGAGTCTCACAAATAAAACTTTCCTACAAGCCTTACCGTAGAAACTTCCTATATATGGCAACACCATTTCCCATACTGTCCTATTTAGACAAAAATTTTCATTAATTACTTAAACAGTTAGCAATTGATATAAACTAAATTAATATAATGTATGCTGAAAATCCTATTTTGTATCTAAATATTTACCTGTTCTGGTGTACATTGCACTTCATGTTACTTAGAGTTACTTTGGAAAACTCCAAACAATTTGGATTATAGACCCCATACTTGTGCATTCAATCACCTTTCAGTCAGGGTCAGAAAGACTGTTGTGGGGGGGGGGG